>JAGIQG010000003.1:19738375-20938375 GCA_024679065.1 Sphyrna mokarran | reverse complement strand
CTGCTATCCAAAAGCAAGAAAAACGCCACAAAGAAAAAGACAAAACAGTTTCGGAAAAGAAAACCAAATAGGGAGAGAACAATGTTGAGTCTGGAAGGTTGTGAAGGGTCTCGGTGGAAGAGTCTCAGTGAAAGGTGAGACGTTGACTTTGAGTTTCACTGGAACACTGCAAAGGGTTAAGAATGGAGAGTTCAGAGTAGAGGCAAGGGTGAAGAATTAACATACCAGGTGACCGCAAATGTCACACTTGCAGACAGAATAGCAAAGCAGTCACACACTCAGAGTTTAGTCTCCCCATTGTGGAGGAGACGGCACCGTGAGCAGTGCCTATGATGTGCTAACTGGAAGAATCACAATTCATTCACTTGGAAGGGGCATTTGAAGCCTTGGATTGTGAGAAGGCTGGGAAATAAAAGACAGGTGTTGCATCTCCTGTGCTGGCTTGGAAATGTGCCCTGGGAAAGGGCGAGGAGTTTTAAGCAATGGACCAGGTTATTAGGGAGGGAACACTTTCTTATTTCATTTCATTTTGGGATGTTCTAAGAATGTTGATGTTGCTATAAAAATGCAAATTTTCTCAAGTTCAAAGCTCTGTATTTTTTTGTTTTTTATTCCAATTCAATCCAATCAAGTCCAATTCAGAGTCTCAACAAGTTGAGACATTCCTGATCCAAGTTGACAACACAGAGCTCTCACCTCCTGTCTTGAGCTTGACCTACATGATCCAAGCTGATTGGAGTAGGTATAGCTGCTCCTCCAAGGCTTTTCAACAAGAAGGAGAAATAACAATCCTCATTCTATACCATCCCAAGTTTTTGGAGCAAATTAGATATAGCTCTTGGGGCTAGAGGGAGCAAGGGACAGGGAAGGAAGGGGGGAATCAGGATATTGAATTTGATGATCAGCCATGATCAAAATGATTGACAGAGCAGGCTTGAAGGGCCGAATGGCCTACGCCTGCTTCTAGTTTCTACGTTTCCAAATCAACATTTCCTGGTCAGAATTTTCTCCTGATCGTGACAAATTCTGAGTTTGAGTTGAACGTGTTTTCTCTCATGAAGCTGTTCTCTTTATTGAATGGACTGACCTTAAACATTTGGCGGGATTCTCTAGCCGTCCGCACCAGCAGGAGTTTCTGGTGTGATGATGTGGAGATGCTGTCGTTGGACTGGGGTAAACACAGTAAGAAGTCTCACAATACCAAATTAAAATCCAACAGGTTTAACCTGTCCCACTACAGTGAGCAGAGATTAGGCCCATCCTTACTGGTAACTGCAGCAAGGTGTGAACGGCTGGACAATTCCACTATTTTTTTCCATTTTGCTTCCCACTGACCACAGAAAATAGGCAGCTGTCTCTTCAACAGCATACCCATTCACTGATTCATCAGTAAACCTGGTTATCCTCTCCCAACAAGGCTGAAAATCCAGCAGGCACCTCAAATTTGGCATGAGATCTGTGAGTCATGAACATTAATAGGTTGGATATTCATGGAAGCTTGAGGCGGTAGAATGAATTAGCTAAATTATTTTTCATTACGTCTTCAATGCCCCACTCTCTAACACCTAATAGTTCCTTTGAATCAGCAGATACATATTGCGGATGTAAAAAAAATTTGAAATCTGTGTGACTACACTTCAACTTAAAATGTAGCACTTAAAAAATGGTTCATTTTCAAATCCTCTCCACGGGAAAATTGACGAAAAATATTGGAGAATATGGTGGTAGGGTTTTCCCATGTTCCCACACTGCTCTTCACAATAGTGCAGAAGATCTACACCAGACAACTGTGGCTCTATGGAGTGTTGTCTCTACTTGTCTGGATCCAATAACACTCGAGGAGCTTGACACTATCCCAGAAAAAGCAGCCCTTTTGATTAACACGCCGTTCACAAACAGTCACACCCTCCGCCATTGCCAATCTGTGGCAATAGGGCGTGCTATCTATGAAATGCACTGTCTGAACTCACCAAAATTCACAATGTAGCACTTTTCAAACACACAACTGCTACCATCTCAAAGGACAAGGGCAGCAGACACATGGGAACCTCACCGTTGAGAAGTTCCCCTTTAAACCACTCACCATCCTGGCTTCATAGAATAGATAGTTCAAGAGAAGGCCATTTGATCCATTGAGCCTGCATCAACAACAATCCCACCCAAGCCCTATCCCCATAACCCCATGTATTTACTCTGATAATCCTCCTGCCAACTCACAGCCCCATGGGACTCAGGTTCAATTCCCAGCTTGGGCACTGTCTGTGTTGAGTCAGCACGTTCTCCCTGTGTCGGCTTCGGGTGCTCCAGTTTCCTCCCGTAGTCTGAAAGACGTAGTGATTAAATGCATTGGCCATGCTAAATTCTCCCTCAGTGTGCTCGAACAGGCAACAGCCAGCGGATTTTCACAGTAAGTTCACTGCAGTGTTAATGTAAGCCTACTTAGCATGGCCAATCCACCTAACCCATACATCTTTGGACTGTGGAAGGAAACCAGAGCAGACACGGGAAAAATGTGCAAACTCTACATAGACAGTCACCGAAGGCCAAATTCGAACCCGGGTCCCTGGTGCTGTGAGGTGCTAATCACTGCATCACCACGCGGCTCCTAAACCTAGAGCTTTATCGACTCTCCTTCAATGTCGCTGGATCAAAATCCTGCAACTAACTTCCTAACAGTTATACTTACACT
The DNA here is from genome assembly GCA_024679065.1 of Sphyrna mokarran. NCBI lineage: Eukaryota > Metazoa > Chordata > Chondrichthyes > Carcharhiniformes > Carcharhinidae > Sphyrna > Sphyrna mokarran. The sequence continues at coordinate 20,935,686 of JAGIQG010000003.1, read as the reverse complement.
ACAGGGATCTGCAGCAATTCAGGAAGACTGCTCATCACTACTATTACGAGGGCAAATAAGGATAGGCAATAAATTGTCAACTTAAACATGCACCGCTTTTCAGTGAACTTGCTCTATTCCAGAGGGGGGCAGTGAAAGCTCAGCTTATCTTGTTACATTCCTCTCTGCTGAAGATATAATTACAATATTCAACCTAAATGTAATACTTTAAGACGGAAGCTGATTTCACTAAGAACTAGAATTATGCAGAAACATTTGACACAAATCGTCGCCACTTTTGCTTTTTTTTTAAACCAACTTTCTTTCATTTATTGGCAAGCAATGGTACTGGGATGTGATCTGAAAATTCCATTCGCAAAGTGATTCTATTCAGCTATAAGAAGGGTCGGCTCCAGACGACTTCTTACGGTGTAGGGGATGACTGAGAGGGCTGGAGTTTGCAGTGGGTTTGGCGTTGCTCCAAGTCTTTAGGGAAACTGTACGACTCACTGAATAAGGATAGGCCATTTATAGTGATACACCAACCCACATCAAAACTCGTTTCAATCTTCATGAGATATTTTTCCCTTTCCTGTGACAGTTGGAAGTGTTATAAATTATGGTTCTCCATGCAAGCTAACAGGAGAATCTGTAAACACAACTGCAAAGGGCCAATTGCAACCAGACATAAAGTGGGAGCATTTCCCAGAACACAGACCTAGTTTGTTGAGTTCCACCATCCAGGCTACATTTTATCCACATTATTTGGGTTGGCATTGACAAAGACATGGAGCACAATCCCATCTCCAGTGTTCGAATGTTTACATTCAGTGGCACCAATGCAGGGTTGTCCCCAGCTGTTCAATTGGAAAATATGTGATAGCTGATGCTAATTGCCAGTTGAGGTTTTTTAAGCTTAAGTTTATTTGCAGCTGCCATAAGTAGGCTTACATTAACACTGCAATGAAGTTACTGTGAAAACCCCCTAGTCATCACACTCCTGTTCAGCCACACGGAGTGAGAATTTAGCAGGGCCAATGCAAGCTAACCAGCACATCTTTCAGACTGTGGGAGGAAACCGGAGAACCTAGAGGGAACACACGCAGACACAGAGAGAACATGTAGACTTTGCACAAACAGTGATCCAAGCCAGGAAGTGAACCTGGGTCCCTGGCGCTGTGGGCCACTGTGAAGCTCTATTCTGCACTGCATCCATAGTTTCACATGACTTAAGGCTAAAATGAGATTGTAATATTAAAATCACTCCCATCATTTTTTTTAATTATAGGCAAAATTCTCCCGCCATTCATACTGGTGAGATTCTCTGGTCTGCTGCAGTGAACAGAGATTTGGCTGAGTGCCAAATTCTCCATCCTCATTTGCAGCAATGCCAAGGCATATTGGCCAGGAAATTCCAGCTATATAGAAACTCAACAATTTATCACGGCATTGTGCACAGGTAGCCTAAGATGACGTATTTAACAGCTAACCTAGTCTTGCCTCTTAAGGCCACTGAGCAACTGCTCCCTGTGGGGAAGTGGTCTAAACTGACAAACCCTGAGGTCAAAATACAGATTAACTACTGCTTACATTGGACATTTCACTTGCAACTGTTTGGCTCCACTCACTGGGGACAGACCAGGTTATTAAAGATCAGAGCAATCAGCAGGAAGTCTTTTTATCTGACAGATACCTTGCTGTATAGTTAACAATCACATGCTTATGAATAAAATGAACAAAAAAACTGGAGATATAAATAATATTTTGCCTAAACCTTACAGGGAAGAAATATATCTTTCCCAAGAACACCTCTGGAAGGATTTTCCCCACAAAGATTGGGATTCAGACATCATTCACAAACATTTCCATCTAGAAGGATGAGGCAACAGATAGATGGGGACACCACCACCCACAAGTTCCCCTCCCACCATCCTTCTTGGAAATGTATCACCATGCCTTCACAGTCGCTGGGTCAAAATCCTGGAATTCCCTTCCTAATAGCATTATGGGTTGTTAGGAAGTGTCTGGATTATAGCATTCCAAAAAGGCAGCTCACCACAACTTTCTCAGAACAACTAGGGATGGGCAATAATTGCTGGCCAGCCAGCGACGCCCATGTCGTATGATTGAATTAATTTTGGTCAAATATGGGTCAGAAGGCCAGACTGTGCAGTAAACTGCCATCCAGCAATAACTTTCCTGAATTAGCCAAAAGTGGCCAGAGGTTAGTCTTATGGTCCAATTAAGGACATGGGTCTTCTGATGATTCTGGAGGGCCATCAGGAGTGCATTCCCATTCTGATGAAGTAGTAGGCTGCCTCTGCCGACACCCTCTCCATCTTACCAAAATGTTAAATAAGAACTCCACTCAGCAGTCAAGCCATTATTGTGGAGGGACTCCCCCTCCACAGGATGGTCTGTAACTGGAATTGGAGTCAAGCAGGCATGGAGAATCTGTGGATGTGGGTTCAAAACCACCATAACAGGTGGTGGATCTGGAATTAAAAGTCTAACCGTTATCGATGGTCGTAAAATCCCACCTAACTCACGAATGGCCAAGCAGGAAAGAAATCTGTTGTTCTGACTTGGCCTGGTCTACATGTGACTCCACACCCACAATGTGGTTGACTCTTAAATGCCTTTGGGGATAGGCAATCATTGCTAGCCCAGCCAGTGAGCCCCACATCCCATGAACATATAAAAGAAAATGATAATTTGGTTCGTTGGATCTGAAATTGGGCATAGTCTATAGATTAGGCAAAATTATTATGTTCAATTACTCTTCTCTCTTGATTTTCAGCATTGTGAGTAGTTTTAATCATGAAAAAAGAAGCTGTTTCCAAAGACAGGTGTTTGAGGGCAGAGCAAAAGGCACAATTTTGGATAAAAGCATAAAGCAAAATATTGTGGATGCTGGAATCCAAAACAAAAACAGAAAATGCTGGGAAAATCTCACTAAGTCTGACAGCAGCTGTGGAGAGAGAATTGAGCCAATGTTCTGAGTCTGGATGACCCTTCACCACTTTGGATAATTAGCAAAAGAACCAGAGGTGAACATTTTTGTGGAATTATTATGGTCTAAAATGTATGCCTAAATGGGAGTTAAAGCACATTCAATTGTACCTTAGGGTGGAAGGTGACACAGTGGTGAGCTTGGCTCATAGTGCCAAGGACCCGGGTTTGACTCCTGGCTTGAGTCACTGTCTGCGCAGAGTCAGCACGCTCTCCCTGTGTCTGTATGGGTTTTTCCAGGTGCTCTGTTTTCCTCCCACAGCCTGAAAGACCTGCTGGTTAGGTGCATTGGCCACGTTAAATTCTCACTCGGCGTACCTGAACAGGCGCCGGACTGTGGCGACGGGAGGATTCTCACAGTTACTTCATGACAGTGTTGATGTAAACCTACTTGTGACAATAAATAAAACTTTAAACGAGGGATTGGATAAATACCTGTAGGCAAAAATGTTACAGAGCCGCAAGGGAAAGTGGGTGGGGAATGACTAATTGGAGGACTTGTTCTCAGGGTTGACACACGCATGAAGCACTGGATGGCCTCCTTCGGTTCTATATAATTCACTTATCTCAATAACTTTCAGTCCTCTTCCCAACAGGAAATTTCATCCAGCCTCTCTTTTTTTCTGATCGGAGTTAATCGCAGAGCATTACCTACTTTTTGCAGGATCTGTTCCACATATTCACTGCAGTATCATTCCACATTATTACAGTACCATAGTATTAGGCAGCTGGTGTTCAATGAGATTTTTCAGGCAATTTCTGGGCCGGCAGCCAATCATGCTGTGCAACTTGTGAAACTTCAATACGGCACAATTGCTGGAAACGTTCCGGAAGAAAACTCGAAATCAGAGAACGGGTAAGCAGGACATTTCTGCATAAAATGGGACCCAAAGAAATGGTACAGGCAAGTTGCTATAGCAGGAAAATGCCATGACCGATATGTTACCAGGGGCCATAATTTTACATTTTATACTGTTTTCAGTGGCCTGCAGAACCACTACTTCTTGTATTTTTCTTATTTTAATAGCAAACTTGCACGGCAAGTGTCAAACATACATGTCAGCCTATAGGTGCGTGGTGAGCAGAGAAACTTGAAGCCTTCTTGGTGTCAGACCCCTTCGGCAAGGATTTACTGCCTGATTTTCTGGTTTTCTTTGAGCCAGCATTAATAGATGTTTTCCCGTGAGAGGAGATTCTGGCCCTTATGGTTGGTGATGTAGTCCGTGTGAATAATCTTAAGCATTTTCCAATAGCACTTGAAAATGCGACCTTGATGTTTACCTGTCTAAAAAAGGGCAAACAGCCACTCTTCAGGCATTGTGGGAGGGGAGCGATTGAGTCCTCGTACGTTAGGCATCCTCCATTTATTTACCTTATGTTTTGGGCAGCACTGTGGCACAGTGCCTCACAGCGCCAGGGACCCAGGTTCAATTCTCAGCTTGGGTTACTGTCTGTGTGGAGTTTGCATGTTCTCCCATGCCTGCGTGGGTTTCCACTGGGTGCTCCAGTTTTCTCCCACAGTCCAAAAACATGCAGGTTAGGTGTGCAATGGTCATGCTAAATTGCTCCTTACTATCCCAGGATGTGTAGGTTAGAAGGATTAGCAGGGTAAGTATGCGGGGTTGAGGGAATGGGGCCTGAGTAGGATTATTGTCAGTGCAGGCCTGATGGGGCAAATGGCCTCTTCCTGCATTATAGGGATTCTATGATTTTATGATTTTTCTTAGGATTTCAAGGCATTTCCACGTGGGTCAAACAGAACCATTGTCGGCAATAGGTGCAAATTTGGAAGCTTTGTCAGCTCATAAAGCTCAACTTTTTCTCTTTTCAACTTTTTTCAACTTTTTCAGAACCAACCATGAACCAGGGAACCAAAGAACTAGAAAAAGGTTACAGCACACACAGAGGCCATTTGGCCCATCTTGTCCATGCTGTAAGAAGCTGGCAAATATAGATGGTGAACAGGCATTGGAACTCAGGAGGTGAGTTACTTACCACAGAAATCCAAGCACCTAACCTACAGCCACAATATTTATATGGCTTGTCCAATTAAGTATCTGCTCAATGGCAATCCCCAGGATATTGAGGGTGGGGGATGCAGCGATGGTAATGTCATTGAACATCAGGCAGAGATCGTTAGATTCTCTTTTTCTCTTCTGCTGGAGATGGTCACTAAATGTTACTTACTACTTTTCATCCAAGCCTGAATCTTTTGCTCCAATTATTAACTGACAAGATGTGATGATACTGAAGACTGTGCAATCGATGACAAGAGTCCCTATTTTTGCTCTTATGATAGAGTAAAGGTCATTAATGAAGCTGCTGAAGATGGTTGGACCTGGGACTCAACATAGAGTCCTAGGCTCAACGTGAGGAACCCTGAGCGATTCCTGTGGTGACCTCCTGAGGCTAAATTAATCGGTCTCCACCAGCAGCAACCATCTTCCTTTTTGCTAGGTATAATCGCGACCTGTGGAGTGCTTTCCTCCGGAGTCCCATTGACTTAACTTCTAGATGTCACATTCAATCAAAGTCGGCCTTGATGTCAAGGTGGTCACTTTCACCTTGTCACTGTCCTTTGTCCTTGTTTGGATCAAAGAAGTAATGAGGTATGGCCCTGGTAGAATCCATACTGGGTGTATAGAGACAGGTTATTGCTAATTAGGGGCAACTTAAAAGATCTGTCAATCATCACTTTCATCACTCTGCTGATTAGTATTGAGATAAGTTAGACAGTAACTGGTCAGATTGGATTTGTCCTGCTTTTTGTGAAAAAGGTGTATCTGGGTTATTTTCCACACTGTTGTTGAAGCTTGTCTTGGACAAGCTTGGCTAGTGGCCCAGTCAGCTCTGGAACACAGGTCTTCAGTACTACAGCTGGGATGTTGTCACGGCCTCTAACCTTTGCTATATTCAAAGCATTCAGCTGTTTTTAAAGCCATTTTGTTAAAAAAAAAGCCATTTAGAATGATCGCAATCAGATATTTCCAACGGTCAAGATCATGATTCCACAGTAGAGATCCCAATTCAAAATATAGATATCTATCCAATCATACAATTGTAAACTTGCACAATGGGTAAGAATTAATTTACAAAATACACCAGTAGATCTAATAAATTCATAAGCTATAGGAGCAGAATTAAACCATTCGGCCCATCGAGTCTGATCTGCCATTCGATTATAGCTGATATGTTCCTCATCTTCATTTTCCTGCTTTCCCCCCATAACCCTTCAATCCATTACCAATTAAAAATCTGTCAAACTCCTGCTTAAATTTACTCATTGTCCCAGCATCCACCACACTTTGGGGTAGTGAATTCCAAAGATTCACAACCCTTTGGAAGAATTAGTTTCTCCTCAACTCTATTTTAAATTTGCTACGCTTTATCCTAAGACTATGACCTCTCATCTCAGAATGCCCCACAAAAGGAAACATCCACTTCACATCTACTTTATCCATACTTTTTGTCATCTTGCATACCTTAATTTGATCACCCCTCATTCTTCAAAATTCCAGACAGTATAGGATTAAACGGTTCAATCTCCCTTCATACAAGAAACCCCTCATGTCTGGAATCAATCTAGTGAACCTCCTCTGAACTACCTGCAATGCCACTACATCTTTCCTCAGATGAGGATAATAAGTATAGGTTTTTTTTGCGATAGGAACAGAGGTTGTGATCAACTGACAAAATCAGCTTTGGATGTTGAAAAAGATTACAGATAATCAAACCAATATGGTGAATAGGAATGTAAACTAACAGAAGAAACTCTCCTATTCCTTTAAAGCACGAGGTTAATGTCAGATTTCCTGCATCTCACAGACTTGGATTGAGAGCTTCCCTTTACTTTGGGCTGATTGCTTTAAATATTTTCAGCTAACGTCTCATGAAAGGAAGAAAGACGAGACCTGAACCTTTGCTTCCAGGTTTAGAGCAGAATGTCAGAAAAATTCCGTACCCGGAGTTTGCCACCCGAAAACATAGTTTGGAGATAGCTCAGGGGCTGCCAGCCGTGGAGGTGGGAAGGCCCAAAGACTAGCTTTAGTGACCCAACACTTTGTCCCATTTGCATAATAAGCAACAGAATAAGAAACAGCCCTCTAGACCATACTCCCCACATAACCCCTTGCCTCTCCACACACCGCAGGCATCATCCATGCCAACCCATGCTCCTCACCAACTTCCAATAGCCCCTCATACACTCCAGGTCAATCTATGTCCTAATACCAACCGCCCCCCACCATGGCTTCTCACACATTATGTCAATCTATGCCTCTCCACCCACCCCATGGCCCCTAATGGAACTTATGCAAACTTAGTGCCAGCTCATGCCAACCCATGCCCCATACCCACTGTCCTTTGCCCTCACACCCTCCATGCCAATGCTCCCCAGTATCTACCATGGGCAGATCCCAGGATTCATGCTGAGGAAATAAAATAAAGTTCTATTGATGGGTTCACTTTTTTAAAAACTCTCATTAATAAAAACCCTTCAACAATATTCAAATTCCTTCAATCATATAATCCTTTATAACAACAAGCATGGAGTACTGTGTGCAGTTTTGGTCGCTGCATTCGAGGAAGGATATATCGGCCTTGGAGGGGGTGCAGAGAAGGTTTACTAGGCTGATACTGGAGATGAGGGTCTTGGTTTATGAGGAGAGACTGAATAGGCTAGGTTTGTATTCTTTGGAGTTTAGAAGGCTGAGCGGGGATCTTATAGAGACATATAAGATAATGAAGGGGATGGATAGGGTAGAGGTTGAGAGACTCTTCCCGCTTAGCAAAGATAGCAGGACTAGAGAGCACAGCCTCGAAATTAGGAGGGGGGGGTGGTTCAGATCAGAGTTGCAGAGGACTTTCTTCACACAAAGGACAGTGAATCTTTGGAATTCTCTGCCTGATGAGGTGATGGAGGCTTCCTCGCTGAATATGTTCAAGTCAAGAGTGGATAGGTTTTTGATTGACAAGAGAATTAAGGGTTACGGGGAGAAACCAGGAAAGTGGTACTGAACCACTACAGATCAGCTATGGTCTTATTGAATGGCGGAGCAGGCTCGAGGAGCTGGATGGCCTACTTCTGCTCCTATTTCTTATGTTCTTATGTTGTACTTATAATCATTTGGAGCTTCAATCAAATTGTGAACTGAAAGGCATGATAATGAGAGGCTGTAACATCAGCCATATAACACAAATCCTATAACAATAACCCTGAGGTCAACAGAGTGAAATAGCAATTACTGATCTTTTAACTTACTTTAGTTTAATGGCCTGAAAATTTAAACCATTGACTGATTAGAATGAGCTTTGCCAGTTCCTTTGATGGCTTGACAATTCCTTGACAGCATTCTTGACAATTCCCTTAACAGTTTGACAATTAAAGTGAAATAAAGTATAAGTTTATTTATGAGTCACAAGTAGGCTTACACTCACACTGCCATGAAGTTACTGTGAAAATCCCTTAAATAGTCCAGCACCTGTTTGGGTACACTGAGGGAGAATTTACATGATCAATACACCTAACCAGCACATCTTTCAGACTGTGGGAGGAAACTGGATATCTGGAGGAAATCCATGCAAACACGGGGAAACTCTGCACAGTGACCCAAGCTGGGAATCAAACCTAGGTTCCTAGCACTATGAGGCAGCAGTGCTAGCCACTGTAACATTGTGTCGCTCTACTGAGTTTGACAGTTCCAATGAGTTTATCCACTTATTATATACATTCATACTTATTTTTAACACTCTCAAAAGGCAATTTACCTCTCCCAAAGTTGTTCTTGAACATATTCAAAAAGTCACATTCTGTCTCCAAAAAAGTACCACCTCTTCAAACAGTTCCACTAACCTTGAACTATCTCCTGTGCAGCAACCTCCATGAACCTTAAATGCACCATCAAGTATCCACCCCCATTCTCTCTGTTCCTAACTGAAAGAAAATGTCAGGTGCCAGGTTAAGGGTGCAGGACGTCCAGCATCAAACCTCTAGCGCTATTTTACCGAGACTTTCTCTGGCTTTGCAACAATTCAGATCAAAATATTTTTCGCAACATTGAGGGCTATCAAAATGCTTTACAAGCAATTAAGTATACTTGGATGTGGTGATCATGCAATATACGAAATGAGTGATAATATTCTATTAGCTTTATTATTAAGATGTTGCTTTCAATTTTAATTGAAGGTTTAAAAAAACATAAATTCAGTTTATCATTTTTATTGCTCCCTCCTCTCCCAATCTCTCTTTCCTATGTTATTTCTGTGCTAAATTATGCAATTTTTTCCACCAAATTATTGTTTCTAATCCTTTACTAATTTCAAAGCTAACTTTAAAATTGTTTGCTGATTATTTTCTTACCCTTGTTTACTGTCCATTTTTGAAGATCAACTTTCAGGAAAATTATTTTGTATTGACTAAAACAACTTTAAAGTGTCAGTTTTGGGGGGAATTTTATCATTTTGGCCCGTTCTCTTGTTTTAGAATCATAGAATCCTTACAGTGCAATAGGAGGCCATTTCAGCCCATCAAGCCTGTACAAATAACAATCCCACCCACCCCTAACCCCATGGTCCCATATATTTATCCTGCCACTAAGGATCAATTTAGCATGGCCAATCCACTTAATCTGCACACCTTTGGAGTGTAGGAGGAAATTGGCGCACCCATGTAAGCATGGGGAAAATGTGCAAACTCCACATAGACAGCCGTCTGAGGCCAGAATTGAACCCAGGTCCCTGGCGCCATGAGGCAGCAGTGCTAACTACTGTGCCACCGTGCTGCTCCTGTGCCACTGTGCATCTTACTGTAGTTTCTGCATATTTTGAAAAGTGATTATTCCCTTGATTACAATTTGTTAGATCATATCCTTGGTGCCAATCGACTACCATACCTGAAAGAAGCAGCAACCACACTGCAAAAAAAGTTCATTGGTGGTAAACGTTAAAAGTGAAAAGCACTATATGAAAAGATCCGTTTCCCCTGAAGGTTGTGGTGCTTTCTAAATAGATTGACCGGGTTGCATCTCAAACGTTAACATATTTTTCTTACACACCAAGCAGAGAGTAAAGTCTTTGGCAGCCCCTGAATCGCAGCAGTAGCAGCGCTGGCATGAGATGGCTGAATGTACAAGATGGTAATGAAGGCCTACAGCAGCGCACAATAACCCCTCACAAAAACCTTGGGTCAATGGATCTAAAGGCAGTGAACAAAAGTTTCCTGGGGGAGGGGTTTTATGAAAAGAAAAGGTGCCGTTGGAACAATTTATCATCAGATACTTCGGGTAATTAGGAAGCAGATCACTTGCTGTTAAAAATGACCCTTTTCTTCCCTTGGTCCTTCCGGTTCCCGGCAGGCTTTTTTTAATAAACATCCCTGTTTTAAAAAGATGAGGAGAGCTTTTCTCCTTTTCTTCCCCCCCCCCCCCTCATTTTCGTTTTCATCTTTAATCCCTGCACTCTGTGGCCCAGGATGGACGGTCCCTCTGCCCTTTAAAAAAAACAGCACCTAAGTAGCTAAATAATCTGGATGCATTCAATGTTAAATGTCTTTGATCAGCCTGCTCCTGTCACTCTCCATTGAAGACCTTTCTCTCTTCGCCCTTGTTCCTGGCTGAGAGTGGAAGTAATGCACTTTGAAAGAATTACCCCAGGTGTCCTGCAAATCATCAATCTTTTCTCTTCTTTTCCTCTTTTCTGTGCTGCCCACTACCCATTCCCTCCCCTCGCTCTCTCTCTCTTTTTCTCCCACCACCCCCTCCCCACCCGTCCATGTCATATGGTATACACAATGTGACACACCAGTCTGACCTGCTGCGAGCTTACTGTCTGAGACTCCACCATTTTTTTTGCAGACAGGGGAAATCCTTTAAATATCACAAAACCAACAAGTTATATATGCTGCACTGTTTATTTCTTTGCCTAACCGTGGCCAGAGTCATTCTTGGTAACATTTCACACAGCCCTCCACGTCCTGTTTACACAGATTAAAGAAAATCATTCTGAAGTGGCGATGGTGCACGTATCTATTAACTCTCCTATGTTTTGAAGGCGAGAGAGTCAGATTGTATTCAAAGATAGCCTCAGATATATATAAACATTCAACAGAAAGAAAAGGTTCATCGTTATGTACGGTGAAAATCAGAACTCCGGGGTGCAGGGCAAGGATGCAAAAAAAATGTCTCGGGCTGTACGCTTGAGAAACACGTTGAGTTTCTCTCTGCGAGTTGCAAGCTGTGGAGGCCCCTTGTTGGAAAGCAAGGGGCTGCTTGAGTGGAAAATTCCTGTCAAGGCGACGTGTTTCCATTGCTAATGTAAAGAAAGGGAGTGCTGTTCCTCTCACAGGCAGAACTGTGAAAAGCTGGCAAAACCCAGCAAAGATGGAAAGAGAAAAAAAAATGACCTCATCCAGCCTACTATTGTTAATCAAGACAAGTACAGATTTAAACAAAAGGCTAAGCCCTCAGGGGTTATCTGGTGTTCCTAAAACAACAGCAAAGCAAGCTTTTTTGTGTTAGAAAATACTGAGTTTGCTCTTTGGTAAACACTTCGGGACAACAACACCCTTGTGATATTCCAATTGTGTCAAAATTACTCCTTGCACCGTAAACAATACAAATTGTAAACACCACACTCCCCGCGCTGATGTTGCGATCCCCTCCGATTGAGTTTTTTTATATAAAAGAAAAGCCATACATTCATTCTGTCAGACTGAGTTACTTTATTTTCCTGGGAGATATACCGAGAAGGTGGGGTGGGGTGGAGGGGGGAGTCCCAACCCCGGCAAAAGCTCCTTAATTTTTGTCTGCTTTTTCCATTGTGTGTAGATTTGCTGCTGATAATTTGATGAAGTGTAATTCTCTCCGACGCTGAGAAAGTCGCCTGGAGTGACCAGCAGGCATTTGATGTGATCGCACCCGTGAGCCCCATCACGTAGCAGCTAATTGGACGGAATAGTGCACACCCCGAAGCTCAGCCCAAAGCTTCTCTCCTGTAAGTTTCTGCAGACAAACATTCCACTGTGGTCTCCAAGGCAACAGACATAACAACAGCTCAATGAAACTATGGGTATCTGTCTTGTTAACTCTTAAAAGGGCGCTCATTCAATAGAATACTTCCTGTGGGAAACAAGCCACTTTCCGTGAGACAACCCCTACTGTCACCGGCAATATTTCATTCACTTGGGCCAAAATCTTATCATGATGCTTAGCAAACACTGCTTCACTAATTTTCTATTCAAAACCTGCCAGGGATCTCATAATCATGTCCAGCACAGTGGCACAGTGGTCAAGGACCCGGGTTCAATTCTGATCTCGAGTCGCTGTCTGTGCAGAGTCAGCACGTTCTCCCTGTGTCTATGTGGGTTTCCTCTGACACTCCAAAGATGTGTAGGTTAGGTGGATAGACCATGATAAATTGCCCCTTAGTGTCAGGTGATTAGCGAGGTAAATATATGCGGATAGGGCTGGGGTGAGATTGATGTTACTGCAGACTTGATGAGCTGAATGCCCTCCCTCTGTACTATAGGGGTTCCATAAATTTATATTTAATTTGTTTAGCAAGGAACTACACAGTGGCACAGTGGTTAGCATTATTGCCTCACACAGTGCCAGGGACCTGGGTTCAGTTCCCAGCTTGGGTCACTGTCTGTGTGGAGTTTGCATGTTCCCCCCATATCTGTGTGGGTTTCCTCCAGATGCTCTGCATTTACTCCCACAGTCCAAAGACATGCTGGTTAGGTCACTGGCCATGCTAAATTTTCCCTCAGTGCACTTGAACAAGCGCCAGAGTGTGACAACTAGGGGATTTTCACAATAACTTCATCGCAATGTTAACATAAGCTAAGCTTGCTTGGGACGCTAATAAATTAACTCTAAGAAATTCAGTTATCAGTTACTGTGGTTGCACAGGAATAGGAGCAGACCATTTAGCCACTCGAGCCTGTTCCTCTATTGAATTAGTTCATATTGACCTTTACCTTAATTCCCTTTCACCCATCTTCGCTCCAAATCCCTTGATAACCTGACCGAACCGAAGTCAGTGATAGCATGTGTTTGTGTGTACGGATATGATCGCTTCATCCAGCCTACCACTTCTCTATCCTATCATTGCTTTTAAGCTAAATTGTGAGCCAGTGCCTTGCTAGTTCTGCTGTGTGCACCCGATAGCAACACGGACGTCCACACTGGGATCACTGCTTTTGTCAACCCATATGAGTTAGGTGCGCAAAGCACAATTTGAAAATTTAAAGTTTATTAATGTAGGCTCACATTAATGTGGCAATGAAGTTACAATGAAAACTTGAACAAGACACAAAAAATTGAAATATTGCAATCTGTGAGGAGGCTGGAGAGAAACTTAAAGTGAATTGGGCAGTGAAATTTAACGCAGACAAGTATAAAGTGATATATTTTGGTAGAAAAAAGGTCAAATAGATATAATGTAAAATAAAAGATACAATTCTAAAGGGGTTGCAAGAGCTGGGGGTATGTCCACACCAATAGTTGAAGGTGGCAGGGCAGATGGAGAAAGTAGCTAATAAGGCGTGTGAGATACTGGCTTTCTGAGCAGTCAAAAGAAACTCATGCCCAGTGTGTTCCGTTCAGTGTGTTTCTGACTAAGCAGTGTGTTTTCAGCAGTGGGAGTCAGAGCTTTAAATATAAGAGGCAGCAAGTCCATTACTTTCCCCACCTACTCCAAGCTAACCTCATGATATAATAAGTGAAAGTTTGCCAACCATTTTTAAACAAACAATTAAGGATCAATTGAGCTTGTTAACAAGGTCAGATAATACAATACCCACACCATAATGCGATCGCCGTGGGCAGGCCATTTCACAAAAAAAAGTTCTGTGAATGTTGAGAAAGAAGGGGGCACAGCATTTCATGGGTATTCTTTGTGCATTGGGAGCATCCTCCTCCCATGATGATGCTACTCCCCCCATTTTGTTCCCCCCATCAGGTCTCCAATACAAATCTTGCTACCCACATCCCTCCCTAGGCTGCCTAATCCCTCCCCATCCAAAACCTCCAATATGCCTGCATCCAGACACCACAGTGAGTTCCATCATGGTCCTGGGTGCAGCCCTCACACTGCCCACTCCCGAGTTCTGGCACTGCTAGGAACTTTTTTTTGTTCATTCATGGGATATAGGTGTCATTGGCTGGGCCAGCATTTATTGCCCATCCCTGAGCGCACTTACATGTCAATCACATTGCTGTAAATTTGGAGTTACATGTAGGCCAGATCACATAAGGATGGAAAATTGCCTTTCTTAAAGGACATTAATGGACCAGATGGGTTTTTATGACAATCATTGATGGTTTCACAGCCATCAATAATTTTAAATTCCAGATTTTTATTGAATTCAGATTTCACCAGCTGGAATTGAACCCAGGTCCCTAGATTGTTTTCTAAGTCTCCGGATTGACCATTTATGTCTATCCTCTTCTTCCTATTGGCTAGCCAATCTTCTATCCATGCCAACATGTTACCCAATATGCCACAATAACCTTTGGTGTGGCATTTTCTCAAATGCCTGCTGAAAATCTAACTACAGTACATCTGCTGGTTCCTCTTTATCTACAGGACCTGGTATTTCTTTAAAGATTTCCAATAAGTTGGTTAAACATGACTTCCCTTTCACAAAATCATGTTGACTCCACCTGATTACCTTGAATTTATCCAGTACTCTGTTATCTCACCTTTCGCAACAGCTTTTAGAATTTTCCCTATAAAAGATATTAAGCTAACTGGCCGAGAGTTTCCTGCTCTTTGTTTCCCTCCCTTTTTGAATTAAGGATTACATTCACTACTTTCCAGTCTAATGGAACCTTCCCTGAATCTAGTGAATTTTGGATAATTAAAACCAATGCATCAACTATCTCACTTGTCATTCCTTTGAAGTCTCTAGAATGAAATCCATCGGATCCCAAGGAATTTTCAACCCACAGTTTCAGAATTTGCTTATTTCCACTTCCCCTGATGATTTTGTTTTTCCTGATTTCCCCTCTCCCTTCCAATTCCTGATTTGCAGCCATTTCTAGAATTTCTATAGTATTGTATCCTCTAGACTGAAGACTGATGCAAAGTACTTGCTCAATTCACTTGGCATCTCCTTATTTTCCATCAGTAACAGCCCGGACTCACTTTCTGTAGGACCAATGTTCACTTTGTCAACTCTTTTAAATTTCTATAGGAACTTTTACTATCTGTACATATTTGTCAGTGCTCCTCCAATTCTGGCACCTTGTAGGACTCTAATTCCCTTTGTTCCACCATCTGCAGTTTTATCTTCACCTTCCAAGTCCTTAGTCCTGAAATTCATTACCTAAACTTCAACTCCACCTTTCTACTTTTCTTTCCTCCTTTAAAATAGTCCCCTCTTTCACTGAGTCTTTGGTAATAGTCCCAATCGCTATGTCAAAGGCGCTATATAAATGCAAGTTGCCATTGATATCTGCCTGCATTCTACGAGCTAAATGGTTATGAATATTGGTCCTCGTAGTGTAATCCTGCCTGCCATATTGGATGGCGGGTGGTTCTGTCAGGCTGCTTGAAGCCATTGTGGCATGAGAAGTTTTCTACATCATTATTATGTAGGTAGCATACTGGCATAGTGGTGAGCACTGCTGTTTCACAGCACCAGGAACCCATGTTCAATTTCTGGCTTTGATCACCATCTGTACGAAGCTGTATGTTCCATGCCTGCATGGGTTTCCTTTGGGTGTGCCAGTTTCCTCCCACAGTCTGATAGACATGTTGGTTTAGATGCATTAGCGGTGCTAAATTCTCCCTCACTGCTGGATTTTCACAGTAACTTCATTGCAGTGTTAAGCCTCCTTATTAAACTAATAAATAAATTTAATGCCATCAAACTAGTGCCATAATACATCCCGTGAAGCACCTTGGGATGTTTTATGGCATTATAGGTACTATTTCTATGTGGAATGAAGGTAAATCCGGATACACAGCCTACAGGCATGGCAGATAGTCCAGCCAATAATAATGGGAGTAATACAAGACAAAATATCTGGAGTTATCCTCTATACTAGAAATGCATAGAAGTGATAAGGTGCAAACATATCTACTTGACCTAACCAATTTGTGTCAGTATTTACCTTCCAAATGAGATACCCCACCTTATACAATTGCAAATCCTCCTTTCTCAGTTTGCTGGTCAATAAACAGAATACCAGTTTTGTAATGCCTGCATTGTCCAGTCTGAATAATATTAGAAAAACAGATAATACAGTGATTCTCATTTCACTTTATAAGCACACATTGTAGTCAAACAAGCAAGTACAAACTGCTTAGGAAAATAATCTGATAGTTGTTAAAACCCACAAAAAAATCCCTTCAGACCCTGTCTCACGATGCCAAGTGATAAGTCCAATAGCTTTGTCATGGGTGTGACACTTTCATGCAAAGTCCAACATCCCTTTGAAATATCTGGTTCATTGTCAACTGCCCAGACATTGTTAGGTTTTTAAGTGATAACAGCTGGCAAGTTATGCTACTATGCACACCGCTAACTTTATTTTTCCCCTAATGCTCAGCGCTGGCAGACAAATGTCGCTAATCAATATTCTTAAGAACTTTCTAGGTGGAATTTTGCAGTTCCTTGCCAGTGCATTTGATAATAATAACCTGTTGGACTTTAACCTGATGTTGTGAGACTTCTTACTGTGCTTACCCCAGTCCAACACCAGCATCTCCTCATAGTAGATTTGAAAGCAGGGAGGTTCATTAAATGCACTGCAGGGACCGCCCGCACCTTGCAGCCTCCATTAGCTCCTCTTCTTTAAGGACTGGCTGTTGCACCAGCAGTGATTACCACTCCAATCTTGCATTGCTGGGGCACACTGCCGTTAGTCATCCTTTCCAGATGGATGATACACAGCGTACAGTATCAACTGGAATGTATTCCCTGCTAACTCCTTACATCTCCATAAACCCAGGCTCATCTGAAGTTCCTCGATCCTTGTGATAACTCGCTGTACGTCCTGGGGCTCCGTCACCCCTGTGCTACCTGACCTACCTCGGCTCTGAGTCCAACAACATTTTGATTTTAAAATTCTCACCCTCATTTTCAAATCCATCCATGTCCTCACCCCATCCCTGTCTCTAATAATCTCTTCCAGCCCCTCTATGCCTGACATTTACCACAGCAGCTTTAAAATGTATTTTGATGGAAGGAACTTTGGGGTGAATTTTCACTCCACAATGGCTTCAAGCAGCCGATAGAACCGCCCACCATCCAATATGGCAGGCAGGATTACACTACAGGACCAATGTTCATAACCAATTATCTGGTGAAATGCAGACAGACACCAATAGTAACTTGCATTTGGCATAGCTAATACATCCAAAATGCTTCACACAAATGTGAACAGACAGAATTTGATGCTATGACATTAGATGACAGGGAACCAAAATATTCGTCAAAAAGATAGATTTTAAAAGGAAAAGAGAGAAGGAACTCTAGTGCTTAAAAACTCCAAACTGTGCAATATCAGGCTGAAAAATGGTCAGTCCGTCACAGGAGTGGAGCAGAGTTGTGGGACACTGGTGATCACAGGAATGGCAGCAGTCTATGATGGTTATGTAGATCCTGGAGAGGCACTGCTTGACTATCCGATCAACAAAAGTTATTGCAGGATTAGCTATCAGTTCCCCATTGGCTGAGCTGTTAACTGACACTGTGTAGAGTACAAGGAGCACATCATCAAAGGACAGCACAGTGGTTAGCACTACTGACTTACAGCACCAGGGGCCCAGGTTCAACTCCAGCCTCTAGTGATTGTCTGTGTGGAGTTTGTACATTCTCCCCATGTCTGTGTGGGTTTCCTCTGGGTGCTGTGGTTTCCTTCCACAGTCCAAATACGTGCTGATGAGGTGGATTAGTATTAGTAATTTGCCCCTTAGTGTCCCAAGGTATCTGGATTAGTGGATTACTGGGGTAAATATGTGGGTTTGCAAGGGTGCTGAACTCCTTCACCCCACCCCGCACATCACCAAACCCACCTCAGACATTGCCTCCACTCTGCCAATTGCCACCCTGGATATCAACCCACCCCCCAAAGCTCATGATTGCCACTCCAGCAAGTCAACCTTCCCATCCCTCCTGATCACTTCCCCAACTGATTAACACCCCCTTTGTAGAGCTCCTTCTTTCTCCATTCCTACAACACCTCCCCTGCCATAGACCTGCCCCTTAGGCTCAGCTCCCACCAGCTCCCATCTACTTGCACTTGGCAATTCAGAGTGCCTCGTGGATATTGTCAGGGTGCTAGACCACTGAGCAGGTAAGGGCAAATGTCTGGCATGGCAATGATGTTAGAAATTAAATTGGCTTTGTGTCCTTGCTGGGCACAAAGTCCATTTTGCCAGCAAGATAGGACCTATAATATCACGAGAGGTGAAAAACCAAGCGCGATCCTGATTTCTCATCTCTTACTGGATCTTATCAGCTCACTATGCCAATTGGCTGGCAGAACAAGCCCGTAAGATCACCCCAATAACTCTGCTCCCACAGCTGTCTGTGGCAAGGTATTCCAAAGACTCTCAACCCTCTGAGAGAAGAAATTCCACTTCATCTCAGTTTAAATTGGCATCCTTTTCTTCTGAGACTATGTTCTCTGGTCCTAGACTCTCCCATGAGGGAAAACATTCTTTCAGTATTAACCTGTCAATTCCCTTAAGAGAATCCTATGTTTCAATGGCATCAACTCTCATTTTTCTAATTCCAATGAGTAGTGTTCCAACCTGTTTAACATTTCCTCATAAGACAGTCTCTCCATACCAAGATCATCCGACTGAGCCTTCTCTGAATTGCTTCCAGTGAAATAATTCAGGGTAATAAGGGCATGGAATGCCCTGCCTGCAGCAGTTGTGAACTCGCCAACTTTAAAGGTGTTCAAATGGTCATTGGATAGGCATATGGATAATATTGGAATAGTTTAGATTAGAGGGTCATTACATTGGTTCCAGTGGTAGGTGCAATATCGAGGGCCAAAGGACCTACACTGCACTGTAATGTTCTATGTTAATATTTTTAAATAAGGGACGAAAACTGCTCACAGTACTCCAGATGCGGCCTCACCATACTCTGTTGCAGCGAGACTTCCCTACTCTTATATTCCAACCATCTTGAAATAAGGGCCAACATTCTATTAGCATTCCTGATTACCTGCATTTGACTTAATTTGCTTTGATTTATTATTGTCACATGTATTAGTATATAGTGAAAAATATTGTTTCTTGTGCGCTATTCAGACAAAGCATACTATTCCTAGAGAAGGAAAGGGGGAAATGCAGAATGTAGTGCTGGAGTCATAGCTAGGGAGTAGAGAAAGATCAACTTAGTATGAGGTAGGTCCATTAAAACATCTGATGGCAGCAGGAAAGAAGCTGTCCTTGAGTCAGTTGGTACATGACTTCAGACTTCTGCATCTGTCGCACCTATGTGCCAGCTTTCTATGTGTTTCATGTACAAGTACCCCAAGTCCCTTTGTGTTACAGCTTTCTTTTATATTTTCATTTATATTATCTCTATGAAGCACCTTGAGAATCCTCATTATGTTAAATGCCCAATATAATTTTTAGTTGTTGCTGTTAATGTAAGGTTTTCATAGGTGGACAATTAGATTCTTGAAAGCATATCTGTTGGCTCTGTTAGGATTGGAGGCCGAAGGTGCAGTGTCTAATGTTAAGGATGTCATAAAAATGAGAAATTTAAGAAACACCCTTTCATTAAAGTAGTGATAGAAATGTGGATCAGATTGCCAGTGGGGCAGAAAAGGATTAAAAAAAAAATGTGGATTGCATCACAAGGGGGAACGTTTAAGTTTTAAGTTTATTTTATTATTGTCACAAGTAGGCTTACATTAACACTGCAATGTAGTTACTATGAAAATCCCTTAGTCACTACACTCAGGCAACTGTTCGGGTACACTGAGGGAGAATTTAGCTTAGCTAATGCACCTAAGCCGCATAAGTTTTGGACTGTGGGGGAGAAACCAGAGCACTGGGAGGAAACCCATGCAAACACGGGGAAGACATGCAGACTCCACACAGACAGTGACCCAAGTCGGGAATCAAACCTGGGTCCATGGCGCTGTGAGGCAGCAGTGCTAACCACTGTACACTGTGCCACCCAAATCCGAGTGATATCTAACGCACTGCCATCCAATCACAACTGGTTTAACGGGCAACAGATAAACCAGCCCAACTCAAATGGGAGGTTTATCACCAAATTTAAGGTAGGGTCCTGACACGTAAGCTAGGACCTCAAAGCCATTGGGTGAACTTTCCGCTTAGTAGGATCTATTAGCCAAGAAGTGAAGGTCTTCAAAAGGTAGTTGAAACAATTGGGACTGGGAGGAGCAATTGGCAGACAACAAGTGATGCAATTTTGTGATGAACTGCCAGCAGCATTTTATCCATATTTTCCACACATTAACTTTTCAGACACCTGCAAAAATATCAGCGACAACAACAAATGAAATCAAGAACAGTTGGGAGTTCAGAAGTGCAGGCTGTCTGGAGTTCAACAGTTCTATAACTAACACACATTTCTACAGGAAAAAGATGGACAGATGACTTTATGCTGATGGAGTTACTGGATATGGTGTACATCCAATAAAGTTGAGTTGCCGTTGTGATATTCTTTGCTGTAAAAGTTAAAGTGAAATGCCTGGGGATTGTGTGAATAAAGGGAGCAGGCTAAGTCTCCATTGATGGCTCTGTAGATTTTATCCAGGCTTAGCACACTTTGCAATCAACTTTTACAGCAACACCATAAAAAACATTCTTTCTGGTGGTCTCACTGCTTGGTATGGCTCCTGCTCTGCCCAGACCGCAAGAAATTACAAAAGGTCACGAGAAAGCTCCATCCATCGGGCAAATCAACTCACATTCACTGACTCTGTCTACATTTCCCGCTGCCTTGAAAAATCAACCAGCATAATCAGGGATCGCATGCATCCCGGATACACTCTCTTCCATCTTCCTCCGTCTCGAAAAAGATACAAAAGTCTGAGGTCACACACCAACTGACTCAAGAACAGCTTCTTCCCTGCTGCCATCAGACTTTTGAATGGGTTTACTTTGCATTAAGTTGATCTTTCTCTACACGCTCAATATGACTGTAACACTACACTCTGCACCCTCTCCTTTCCTTCTCTATGTACGGTATGCTTTGCCTAGCAGCACGCAAGAAACAATACTTTTCACTGAATGCTAATACATGCGACAAAAATAAATCAAACCAAAAAAGGTTCAAGGTTCCATCTGACAATTTAAAAATTGTCTGCTTCCTGAGTTGCCTTTTCTTGCAGAAAAGTTGTGTTTGATTCGTTTGTTGGTGTTAAGACTACTTTTTTACATCGTGTTATGGCTGGCTTTACATGAAATTGTCAAGTTTCTAACAAAGTAGCAGTTGTATCTGTGGATGACTAACAGTGCTGGAGTTTAGCCTTTTAGGGCCAAGCCAAGGTTTAATTACAAGATACATTTAAAAAAAATAATTTTCCAGGACTATGAGTCGACTACTAGAAGAACACTAAGGCCTGTTCCTTCAGCTGAAAGAAAGCAGGCGATTCAGTTTTGTGCTGTTTATTAGCATCTGTTGGTCTGAGTTACTCGCATAATAAAGCACATAGGATGGGGGCAGGTTTCTGCGTGTTATTGGTTAGGGCACTTAGTGGAGTAATATTTCATGTAAGCGGCACAACTTTGGAACATGTGTGAGCACAACATTTTCCAGTCAGCAACAGCAGGATACAAATCCAGCATGAAGTTAAGCAAACCGAATCAAGAGTTCAGTCCCACTTATGTAGCTACTCAACATGCAGAAAATGATCCTGTCATCCTTACTGAACACAATCCAGCACAGTACCAAGTTAGCTGTGTGTCAAAGCTGTTATCTTCTGGATGAGCTGTTAGACAAAAGCCCCATACTTGTTCAGAGGGGATGTAAAGGATCCCATTTTGCTAAGAAGACAATTTCATGTGCTACTGCAGGATTACCCAATAGAACAATTGCTCCCCTACCCCCAATCCAGTCTCTATTCCCCACTAGCAACCATCTCTTCAAACCCTTCTTCCTTATCACTACCACAATAACCTCAAACAATTTCAGAAGCTCATTGACTTCAGAATTCACATCAAGCCATCCATTCAGATGTCTCTGCAACATTCTCTCTCTTGTATGACAAGCCCCCCCAGACTTCCTCCATCCTAGGTTCAAGACTTGAACTTACACCTTTCTTAGTTTCTCTAATATTAGTTGAACACAATGATATCTGAGGCTTTTAAATGCACCAAATCAATTATGTGTGATTTATAATGCTTTGGATCTATAAAGACACAATAGCAACTTTTCTCACTCAATTCTGCTTAAGGAAAGCATATGCTAATTGATCAACAGATAGTGCAACCATAAATAAAGGGCTGCAGGGGATATTGGTGGTCATTCCAATGTCTAGAATACAAAAGAGGCTGATTATACCTAAACATACTTAAAAAACCCCTATAAAAGTTGTCAGCAAGTGCAGCAAGCGTACATAATAAGGTTTTACTGAAAGCCCAGATATCCATTTGCTTGTTGAAATAGCTGCACCTCAGACAAAACATTGTTTGATTGAAAGCTGAGTCTGATTTCTGTTGCCAATTTCACAATATTTGTTTACACAACTTTAAGTGGATTCAAGGCTTCCTGATTTTTGTTACTGAAACTTTAATGGGTCTGAATGATTGACTGTTCTATTAGTGTGTAGTAAAATGACTTATTTTCAACATGGGGGAGAAAGTTATGAATGAATTACTTTATAAGTCTCTTTTTACACAGACTACAGTCACCATAGGGTTAATTGGGTGGCATGGTATGCTTTGAAGAGCAAGTAAGAAACAGTATTTTTCACTGTATACTAATACATGTGGCAATAATAAATCAAATAAAGATCACAGTTGCAAATAGATATTTCTTATTAATCTGTTATGATGTTGCAGAACTCACCCATTGCAGCATAAACACTGCCTGCACTCTCAACCTCAAATTCACTAGTACTTTAGCATTTCTGTCTCTCAAACATAATTGCTACCTAACCAGCCAGCCTCTTGACTAGGATCCCCTGACATTTACCTGTAATGTAGTTTCAAAATGAGAAGCATTCGAGAAAGCATATTTTAAGTCCTCCACTCCGTGTAGCTGGAAAAGTGACATTTTGTATTATTTCTACATAAAATGGAACATTGTTTTTCGCTTTATTAGAGAGCTTCTTGTCAGTCAGTTCCTACTGTATTGCTTATTCGTAATATTAACACAAGTTTACCTTGGTTTAAGAGTTGATCTCTTCAAACAGAGACTAGGTTGTGGTATTTTCAAATGTTTCCTGTTTGGATGTTATGTGAATGATCCCTGTCTTCCATGGAATATCAGTTACAGAACATTTCCAATCTGTTTCATCTTATGAATGAAATGATGGTATAAATTTTAACATGGGTGAGTGCCTGGGTTTCGGTGTCAATGGGGCGGTGTGGCTTGGGGGGGGAGATGAGACTATGCTGATGGTGCGGTGGGGGGAAGGGCAATTTCAGTCCCAGAAAAATGCTGGTTAAGCTGGCTCCAACTGATTACGTTCCTATATGAAATCTAGAGCATTGGGCTGCATTAAGAGAGGAGGTGTATTAATTTCAATATGTTAGTCATCCAATTCAAAAGATATTAACATCGCTCTTGCATTTTAAAGGTCGGTCCATGGGATTCCTGGAACTCCCCAGTCAAAGCAAGGAGGAAGCACTGTGGCAATTAAGGGAGCCAGAAATATGACAGATAAATATGGCAATAAGTATTGACACCTCATAAATGTTATAGACCACAGAGCCACAGAAAGAGGTCAGTTAGCCCATTGTGTCTACCCCAGCCAAGAAAGAAAAAAAGCCAACTCATTTGAATCCCACTTTCCAATACCGGGTCCATAGCCTTGTAGGTCACTGGCTTCAGATGCAGATCCAGGCACCTTTTAAATGAGTTAAACATTTCAATCTCAAACACAAACTTAAGCAGTGAATTCCAGATGCCCACCACCCTCTGGGTGAAGAAGCTTTTCCTCATGTCCCCATTAATCCTCTGTTTAAATCTACGGCTCCTGGCATTTGACCCTTCAGCTAAGAGCAAGTGAGTCTTTCCTATCTGTCCTGTCTAGGCCTCTTATAATTTTGTACACCTCAATTAGATCACTCCTCAGCCTCCTCTGTTCTAAGGAAAACATGGTGGAGATGTCGGCTTTGGATTGGGGTAAACACAGTAAGGAGTCTCACAACGCCAGGTTAAAGTCCAACAGAGTTATTGGCATTTGCTACCAAATAAACCAGGCAATGACCACCTCCATAAGGGAGAATCTAACCATCTCTCTTGAAATTCAATGGAATTAGGAATGCTGAATCCCCCATCATTAACACCCTTGAGGTTATCATTGATCAGAACTTTAACTGGACCAGATATGTAATTATGTAATATATGGTCATATAAAATATACTTAAGTACAAGAACAGATCAGAGGCTGAGAATTCTGTGGTGAGTAGCACATCACCTGACTCCCTGAAGACTGTCCGCCATCTACAAGGCAGAAGCCAGGAGTGTAAGGAATTCTCTCCACTTGCCTGGATGAGTGGAGCTCCAACAAAAGTTAAAAGCCTGTAACTCCATCTTTAGCTGCCCTGTGGATGTATCTACAACACAGGAACTGTGATTCAAGAAGGCAGTTCACAACCATCTTCTCAAATTCGGGATACCGATAAATACTGGACCAGCCAGCACAATCACATCTGCTGAATGAATTATAATAAAGAAACATAAATGTAGATATTATCACCCTTGTCTGGCTGTCATCCTAGTCACTGTAAACTTAAACTGAGATGCATAGCAATGTGATGAGATCATCACACGAGAAAACACTTTTCCACACAGTGTGTGGTTGGGGTCTGGAATGCACAGCCCGGAAGTGTGGTGGAGGGAGGTTTAATTGAGGCATTCGAGAGGGCATTAGACAATTGCTTAAACAGAAACAATGTGCAGAGTTTCGGGATAAAGGCAGGGGAATGGCAGTAAGCCATAATACTCCTTTGGAGAGCCAGTGCAGATCTCATGAGCCAAGCACTCTCCTTCTGCGCCGTAACAATTCTGTGATTCCGTGAATAGGTAAATTTTTTTTTAAAGTATTTTGTAAAGAGTGCTGGATTTAATAGAGATGAGGTTGGCTGTGGGGTCGGGGAGAGTGTGGGTGTGGGTGTGGCGTTTTGTTGGCCAGCTGTTGCATCAAGTTCAAAGACCAACAAACCTCAAACCTACCTAGAACAGCCGGCCATTCAGAGGCGGGCATCTCCTCTGTACTCAGCAGCACCACTAGGGGAATGGCAACCGCTGCCAGTATTATACCCACCCAAGGCCTTGGATCAAAGAGGGACCCAGGCACAGGCAAGTGATTGATGGAGGGGAAAGGGTTGCAGGGAGTGATGCAAGGGCAGAATGTGTCTTTCCATGTGCTTTTATACAAAAGATACTGTAGGAGCCAGCATGCAAATGTACAAGCCTCTTGTCCACCGCTGGATTATTACCAGCAGCAGTGGGATAATTCCCATTAGTGGGTATTAATTGACCATTATGGTCCTCAATTGGCAGTGGGGCGAGAAAGCCATCCACTGGTATCTCCACCCACCACACCCCTACCTGATTAAATGCTCCCAGCGAAGACAGGGGGCGGGTGCTGGGGGAAGGCATTAACTAACTATGATCTAACTATGACCAATTACTCCTCAAGTTCACATTTAACCAATGACTGTTTTTATTGCAACTCCAAATTGTGGGCTCCGCTGCAAGTCGAAACATTGTCTCTACATTTACCCTGTCAAATGTCTTAATCTTAAAGACCTGTTTCAGGCAAACCTTAGGCTCCTATCCTCAGTTCTGGTAAATATTGTAAATATTCTTTGTGCCTTTTCCAGTTTTTTGATATCCATTTTATAATAGAGATGAAAAAGTGCACAATGAGGGCAAACCAAGCTTCTGTGTAACCTTAAAAACACCTTTAGTTCAACATTTTAACATTAACAGACATGCTCCTGATAAAGCAAAGTTCTTTTCCTTTATTCAGTCATTGATAGTCTACAAGCAAACATTATTAAATTCTCCCTCAGTGTATCTGAATAGATGCCGGAGTCTGACAACTAGAGGATTTTCACAGTAGCCTCATTGCAGTGTTAATGTAAGCCTACTTGTGACATTAATAAATAAACTTTAAATTTTAATTAAATTCCTCCAGTAGTTTCTGTAAAGATCTCTGATCTGTTGGAGAGTAAATGAGCCAAATTAAAATGAGGTTTATATACCAATTTTCAATCTATATGGATTTAAGTTTAAAGAAAGCAACTCATGATTTTTATACCAAATCTCTTGACCTTTAAGTTTTTGTCTCTTGATGTATGATGCAGTGGGAATTGGAATGTTTAGGACAAAATGGAGAGAATTTGGTAAGTGGGAACAAACCATCATCAATAATTTGGTTCATGACACAGAATAAAATAAATATTTTTGGAAGAATACTTAACCGATTTACCAACGGATAGCAGGGACAGTGTGGAATTTGAATAGAATCATTTCAGATAATTTTCCTTGCGTTTGCAGGAATATTTGGTGATATATAAGAAGGTCAGTGGTTATGGGGAAAAGGCAGGAGAATGAGGATCAGAAAAATATCAGTCATGATTGAATAGCAGAGCAGGCTCGATGGGCCGAGTGGCCTACTTCTGCTCCTATGTCTTATGGTCTTATAATCCATGTCCATTTTTTTAGGATTACTCTTTTATTTGCAATGTTTCTTCATTAGTGTGATGAATATACCTATCCCTGACAAGAAGAAAACGTAGTAAAAAGTTTCACAGCACCAGGTTAGAGTCCAACCAGTCCAACACTAGTTGGACTTTAACCTGGTGTTGTGAAATTTCTTACTGTGTTTACCCCAATCCAGCGCCAGTATCTCCACATCAAGAAGAAAAAGTAACATGAACGTATTAAATGAAAAACTGAAGTTCAATCAGTTTATTAAGTGTGTATATCATTCATTAAGAAAAAAGTCCTCAGTCTGTTAGCTGAGTTAGTTGGGCTCACCTGAAACAGTTGAAGGTTGCCCCAGCTGGCTTGTAGTGGCTCCTTGCTACATTAAGTTCTTTCTTTGAATACCTAACACCCACCCCCTTCTCCAATATGCAGTGACAGAGTGATACGATGGCACTGCTGTCTCACATTGTCAGGGCCTTGGGTTCAATTCGGGCCTCACGTAGCTGTCTGCATGAAGTTTGCACATTCTCCCTGTGTCATTATGGGTTTCTCTATGTGCTCTGGTTTCCTCCTACGGTCCAAGATGTGCAGGTTAGGTTGATTGGCCATTCCCACCCTACCTTTTAGTGTCGGAGGGATTAACAAGTTAAATATGCAAGATTATGGGGATAGGGACTGGATGTGATTGCTGTTGCTGCAAGCATGATGGGCTGAATGGCCTTTCTCCACACTATAGGGATTCTGTGATGATCCTCTCCAATAATCTACCTGGCAAATTGCTCCAGACATTGAACACCCATTGTGTGACTACCTTTCGTATACCTGCCTTTTTGGTTAAGTGACCATGCTAAATTCTCCCCCAGTGTACCCAAATATGGGACAAGGAGATTTTCAGAGTAACTTAATTGCCATGTTAATGTAAACCTACTTGTGGCACTAATAAATAAACTTCAAACTTTGCATCTGCTTCCTTCTGCAAAATTTGGCCTTATTGGTCTTTTGAAGTAATATTCAGCATTCACCTTTGCTGAAAAATTGTTGTGAACTATCGTATAACTGCTTAATATGTTTGGTATCATTCTTTTTACCCGCTCTTTTTATGCAAACGCTAACACTTATAAAGTAAATGGAATGACTACCACTACTAAAATAGCAAGAGACATGGATTTGATAAGTGGGCATTCAAGAATTCATACAAAAATTCTGTGCACATTATATTTTCCATTCTTTACTACTTTATTAACTTTCCTGAGGTCCCTAAATCTGTTTTCTTCCTCGCAGTTAAGTCAGATATTCTCCAATCCTTCTCTGTGGTTCATGTCTCCTATATTTGGAATCATTTCAATTATGATTCACTGCAATTCATATAGAATCATAGAATCCCTACAGTATAGAAGGTGGCCATTCAGCCCATTGAGTGTATACTGGTCATGCCCCACCTAGGCCCTATTGCCATAACCCCACACATTTACCTTGCTAATCCCTGACACTAGGATCAACTTAGCATGGCCAATCAACTTAACCTGCACATCTTTGGACTGTGGGAGGAAACCAGAGCACATAGAGAACCCAGAGCAAACTACACGCAGACAGTGACTGAGGCCGGAATTGAATCTGGGTCCACGGCGCTGTGAGGCAGTAGTGTTAACCACTGTGCCACCATGCCACCCCTAATATCTGCACATTAGTCATACACCATGCTAACTAGAACTGGATGCAATATTCTCAGTGGCCTTGGCAATGTAATCTCAGCACCCTTACAATTTTATATTCCAGCATTTATTTTTAAGAGCCTCCATGCACTGGATTGGATTTCCTTGCATTCCGTCACCCAGAATTGGCCAGTACAGCAAAGGAAAATCAAAAGAAATTTGGATATTACAATTTTCATCCCAGTGTCCTCCTCTGGTTTTGTTTTTTATCCTTCAACCAGCATCATACCTGGTCACAAACAGCACTGAGGACTGATCCATGCCATGCGTGGCATGGTGGCACAGTAGTTAGCTCTGCCGTCAGGGACCTGAATTCAATCCCAGCTTTGGTTAACTGTGTGATGTTGGTACATTATCTCTATGTCTGGAAGGGTTTCCTCCAGGTCTCTGCTTTCCTCCCACAGTCTCAAAATGTGCGGGTTAGGTTGCTAGGCCATGCTAATTTGCCTTTTAGTGTCTGGGGGAATTAGCAGGGTTTAAAGGGGATTATGTGGATAGGACATGGCTGGGATTGTTGTTGGTTCAGGCTCGATGAGCAGAATGGCCTCTTTCTGCATTATCGATATTCTATGATTTCTATGATTATTTCATCTTTAGAACTGACGGGAAAGAAGAGACTTCAGCATGAGGTGGATTGGAATTCACAGGCTTGAGGCAAAGGATACAATATCACAATCCAGCATTGCCTAATTCCCCTATAGCTCACATCGTGAGAGTATGTGGCAATACCCTATCTGATAACAGAAATGGTGATGGAATAGATTAAAGCTAACAAATATAAAAGTCTCCTGAGATCCAGAAAGACAATAAGTAGCAGCTGGATGGACTCAGGCAGCAGTAGAACATCCAAAGCTTAACAGGTGGTAACGGGAAGGAATGACCTAAACCAATAAACAGCGGCCTGGAGGAAATGATAGTTCTCATTGTCAGAGAAAAAAGTACAATAAACCAAATCCTGGGAATCCAGTGCAAGCAGAAATACATTTCTGTCAAAGATGGAAAATATTTGATTTGATTTATTATTGTCACATGTGGAATCATAAAATCCTATAGTGCAGATAGAGGCCATTTGGCCCATCGAGTCTGCACCAACCACCCAGGCCCTATCCACATATCCCTACATTTTTACCCACTAACCCATGCATCCCAGACATTAAGGGACAATTTAAAATGGCAAATCAACCTAGCCCGCACATCTTTGGACTGTGGGAGGAAACCGGAGCACCCGGAGGAAATCCACGCAGACATGGGAAGAATGTGCAGACTCCACACAGACAGCGACTCGAGCTGAGATTCGAACCCGGAGTTGTAAAGCAGCAAGTGCTAACCACTGTGTGCTACTGTGCTGTGTATTGGAATACAGTTAAAAATATTGTTTCTTGCATGCTATACAGACAAAACATATTCATAGACTACATACGGGAGAAGGAAAGAGACAGTGCAGAAGACAGTGTTACAATCATAGCTAGGATGTAGAGAGAGAGAGAGAGGTGATGGCTCTGTGGTATCACTTTTAGTCCAGAAACACAGCTAAATGTTCTGGGAACCCAGACTCAAATGCCACCATGGCAGATGAAATCAATCAAAAAAATCTGGAATCAAGAATCTACCAAGGACCATGAAATCGTTGTTGATTGTTGGAGAAATCTCTCTAGTTCACTAATCTCTTCAGGGAAAGAATTCTGCCATCCGTACCTGGTCTGGCCTATGTGTGACTCCAGAGCCACCGCAATGTGGTTGACTCTCTACTGCCCTCTGAGCAAGGCAACCAGGGATGGGCAATAAATACTGGCCAGCCAACAATGCCCATGTCCCAAATCAACTTTATGTGAGGGTAAGTCCATTCAAAAGTCTGACAGCAGCAGGGAAGAAGTATTCTTGAGTTGCTTGGTATGTGACCCCAGACTTCTGTATCTTTTTTCCGATGGGAGAAGGTGGCAGAGAATATATCCAGGATGGCGTCCTTGATTATGCTGGCTGCTTTGCGTCATTCCAAGAGAAAATTCAAAATTCCTGGAAACCAGAATCAGTCGAAACTGTCACCATTGCAGTTCATAAGCTCAAGAGATAGTCTGACCTGAGAAAGCTGAATTTGTATTCTTCTTGCTCCTGCTTTCTGCAAGATTCGTTGGCGCTAACATCTGTATCTGTAGTTAAACTTCAGTGACCTCTTGGGATTTCTGCTGAGATGTTAAAATTCCAATGTAACTTGGGTATCAGGCTTTGCCCTACCTCCCGCACCCAGTGTCCTCCCCCTCCCCCCACCCTGTCCCATGGGCTCAGTTGAACCGAGCATATGGCCAAATCAGACACAGTAAAATATCTAAGGTTCAATTCCTTGGCGGTGTTGAGTTACCTCAGTAGGTATTTCAGTACAGCCTTCACTTCAGCCTATCAGTGATTATGGGCGAGGAGAGATGTGGCAGGAAGTGGAACAGTAGAAACTCCTACTGCTGGTCACTCTTCAATGACTCCTGTTGAACAATGTATCCACCAATGTCAAGTGACTCAATCAACTGGGATACATC
The DNA here is from genome assembly GCA_024679065.1 of Sphyrna mokarran. NCBI lineage: Eukaryota > Metazoa > Chordata > Chondrichthyes > Carcharhiniformes > Carcharhinidae > Sphyrna > Sphyrna mokarran. The sequence continues at coordinate 20,904,622 of JAGIQG010000003.1, read as the reverse complement.
CCAGTCCTAAACTTAATGCTAATCTCACCACCAAACTGACTTGTTAGAATCATAGAATCTCTACAGTACACAAGGAGACCGTTCAGCCCATTGAGCCTGCACTAACAGCAATCCCAATCATGCCTTATCCCTGTAATCCCATGTATTTACCCTACTAACCATGCCCCCCCCTCCCCAACATTAAGGGGCAATTTAACATGTTCAATCCATCTAACCCGCACGTTTTTGGACTGTGGGAGGAAACTGGAGCATCCAGAGGAAACCCATGCAGTCACAGGGCGAACATGCAAGCTCCACACAGAGAAACACCCGAAGCCGGATTTGCTAACCACTATGTCAACGTGCTGCCCATTAACCATACATGAACTCTGACTTCTTAGTTGAGATGCCAAAATGCTATGGATTATTGGTGTTCATGAAACTATGATTTTAACAATACATTCTGCACTCCTTTCATTCTCTATGAACAGTATGTTTTGTCTGTATAGCGCGCAAGAAACAATACTTTTCACTGCATACTAATACATGCAACAATAATAAATCATATCAAATCAAGTTAATATAAGTAACTGACCACTGAAGACAAAGGGAGTGATTTGGAGACAACCATTCTAAAAGAAACTTTGGCATCAAAATGCTGGCACATACTTACGCATCTCAGGTAATGAACTGAGTTGAGCTTATTTATGGTTAATTCAAAGTTTTTGCACTGCTGGCTACAGCTTCTGTGATTTTCCACACTGTGAATTCTTGCCAAACTGAATTTTCCTAAGCACATCATTTAATATTACTGGTGCATGGTTTTGCTCAGCCAGTCAAACCAAGCTGGTCTTGGTAATTCATGCTGTACAACAAAACCTTCCACCTCACAAGAGAGAAAGGAAATTCTCAGTGCCTGTGTATGTGTGTGTGTGTGTGGTCCTGAAAAGTTAAAGGAAAGCCAGGATGGAACAGCTAATCCTATTCAGACTGGATAGTTGTACCGACCCCTAACCTGTGTGTTCCTGTCCTCATTTGATCAGCAGTGATCAAGACAATTCAAGTTTCAGGCATTGAGGGAAATAAAAATCAACAATTTTTGGAAAGCCTCCAGAGGTACTCTCACTGTCACTGCCTGACATGTGACTATCTAAGAAGCAATGCTTTCAGAGTAGGGCAGTTTTGGAAAAAGAATGCACAGTCAACCGTAGCCTTTGCTCAATAACTGGCAGTGATCCCTGAACAGACCCTGGTCACATGTCAGATGGCCTTATCATGTATCATGTGTCCCTCTCTCCTCTCCAAACAGTAGCCTACTTTCCATTCTCATATCCCTAACCCCAATTAGACAATTTTGCACTGGCATCCTTTATCATGGTAAGCCTAAGACTTCACCATAAAGATAAAAGAAAAAATGCTCTTTGAAACTGTTACAGCTTATAAAGCACCATATAAAACTGCAAATCTGGTATTATTTCTGTGGAGAATTTTCCTCAAACAACCTGCATTTTTTTGGTTTCCTTACTAAAAAATAGCTCTAATTAAATGTATTCCCCTTCTTGAAAGGACCACAGAAGAGGCAATCACATGTCCAATAATGCAGTTTTAATTTTTTTAAAGTTTATTTATTCATTTCATAAGTAGGGTTACATTAACACTGCAATGAAGTTATGGTGAAAATCCCCTAGTCACTCTCACTCTGGAGCTTGTTTGGGTACGTTGAGGGAGAATTTAGTATGGCCAATGCATCTAACCAGCAAGCCTTTTGGACTGTGGGAAGAATCCTACGCAGACACGGGAAGAACATGCAGATTCCGCACTGACAGTGACCCAGGCTGGAAATCGAACCCAGGTCCCTGATGCTGTCAGGCAGCAGTGCTAACCACTGTGCCACCCCTAAGGATCACAGAAGAGGCAATCATATTTCTGGTATAACAGTTTTAATTTAATCTGTGACCCCTGCCAAGAAAACTGTAATTTTCAAATAGGCTGGCATGAGCAGCATGGTCATCATAATTAATAAGGTACTGTAACTTAGTGCAGTTCAAATTTCCCACTGAAAACTATTTAAAGTAAGCAGCAACAACACAGTTCTGACCAGGTAGTTGCTGTTGGCCACTTGAAGTAAGGATCAATTTCTCAGTGCCAGACACTAAATATGGAATGGATCAATAGCAACACATTGAATATATTTTAAATCTTTCAAAGTTAGAGCTCAGGTAGCAAGAATGATGCACAAGTTTTATGTTTGACAGACATTTTCATAAATGTCTGTCAAACATAAAAACATAAATGATTGAGAAGGAAAATGATCAATAAGTAGCATAAGTCTGCAGTTTAGAAACTGACCTGGAGAAACGGCAAATGATTCTGTAAGGGAGAACAAGGTTCATTCAAGGCCATCATCTCATCCCTATTTTTGATTTCACAGTGACTATTGATTGCAGATATTTGCCATCAGAAAGATGACTTGATATTGAGTTTCACAGCCGGAACAAAAATGTTACAAACGCTTAAACCATTACACACAGCTTTACAGATAATGTCCTGGTATCACTTTCAAATAAAAAATAATATTATTTCAGCTGCTCTAGTTTTGGACAAGTCATTCTGCAAACATGTGTCGGCCCATCTGCGTACCTGGCTTTTAGTCAGTAACAAACTGTACTTCATGTCTCTTCAATTTGTGGCCCATTGGAATAGTCTTTTCTGAAATACAGGAACCCAGTACTATCAAAATAAACACTTGCATAACATAATCAAAGAATTGTGCATTGCCCAGATTTTTCTTGGAGATTTTGCCCCAGCCAAGTTTTCCTTCAAGATTTGTTGTCTCCAATGACATTCTGCTTTTTTGAAAATTTTCTTCAGGGTGCATATTTATAATTCCCTCTGTATAATCTGTTGAATACTACAAAGTAATCAAGCAATATGCCTGTAGGGCAATTTTCTTAAAAATCATTTTATGGGATGTGAACTCTGCTGGCTGGCCATAGCATTTATACCCTGTCCTTAATTACCTCCCATTTCAGAAGGCATTTAAGAGTCAACTCACTGCTATGGATCTAGAGTCGCATGTAGTCCAGACCAGGTAAGGACAACAGATTTCCTTACTTAAAGCACATTAGTGAACCAGATTGTTTTCTTTTCCTGACAATCAACAATGGTTTCATGATCTTCATTAACTTTTAATTCCAGATTCTTATTGAATTCAGATTTCACCAGTTGCTGTGGCAGGAACTGAAGTGGAGATTTCAGCGTTGGACTGGAGTAAACACAGCAATAAGTCTCACAACACCAGATTAAAGTCCAACAGGTTTCTTTGGTAGCAAACACCATTAGCTTTCGGGGCTTTGTCCCTTTGTCAGCTGAATGAGGAGTTCTGATCACAAACAGCGCATATAAAGGCATACACTCAGTTTACTGATTAGAATGCGAGTCTTTACAGCTAATCAAGTCTTAAAGATGCAGACAATGTGAGTGGAGATAGCATTAAGCATAGGTTATGCTTAATGCTATCTTCTCAATAGGCCAAATGGCCTCCTTCTGCACTGTATGATAAGAACAACATGTACTTCTTACAGTGTACAATATTAATTCAGAATTTCTGAGCGTTCATATCCTGGCCATGTCATTTTGAAGGAGAAGTATGTTTTTAAAATGTATTTATTCAAGCAATGTGTGCGTTGTTGGAAAGGAAAACATTTACGGCCAACCCCTAATTGCTCATGAGAAGGGGCTGGTGATCAACTTTACGGAAAGTTTGCAGTGTGTGAGGTGCAGTGTTAATGTTGAGGGTGTCTCAGGATTTTGACCCCATGACAACGAAAGAATGGCAATGTGTTTTCAAGACAAGATGAGTTGGACGTAGTGGACGTCCCCATGACTCTGCTATTGTTGAAGTTACAGGCATTCAGGTGCTGTTGAAGAAACCTTGACATGCTGCTGCAGAGGACTTCGTAAAACCCAGCGGATATGGTTCAGAGAGGCTGGGAGGGGTGACAAAAAACTGGGAGGAGCATATGGCCAAGATGAGGCAGAAACTGGGCATGTGGGAGTGATGCTCCCTCTTCTTGTGGGTAAGAACCTGGTCATCAGGTGAGAAGTGCTCTCGGTGTTGCTGTAGATGGTGCAGATCTGACCCATACCCCAATCCTGCATCGCAGCAGTCACCAAAACTTTCAAGTATACTTGGAGATTAAAGATGGAGTGTATCCAAAGAGAAATCATGTACAAATCTCCAGATATGCAAGGGAGAATGAATGAAAGGTGGAAAGAGTGAATGCTTATGACAGTACAGATAACGCCTGTCAAGGGGGCTGCTTTGTCTTCAATGGTGTCAAAGTCCTGAATGTTTTTTGATTTACATTCATTCAGATATGTGGAGAATGCTTTGGGAAGTCAGGAGATGAGTAACTTAGCACAGAATACCCAGGATCTATTCTTGTAGCTTACCTGTTTATGTCGCTAGCCCAGTTAAGTTTCTGGTCAATGGTGATGCCAGGGGCATTGATGTTGGCAATTTTGCAATAATAATCCATTAAATATCAAAGGGAAGTGATTAGACTCCTGTCTCAGGATCAGAGAATGGTAGAATGGTTACAGCATCAAAGAACATAAGAACTAGATGCAGGAATAGTCAATTTAACCCCATGAGCCTGCTCTGCCATTCAATATGATCATGGCTGATTTTATCTCTATCTCAACTCCATTCTTCTGCCCGTTCATCAAAGTCCTTCAAACTCTCACTAATTAAAAATCTGTCTACCTCTCCTTTAAATTTACTTAATGTCCTTACGTCCACACTCTGGTGTAGTGAATTCCACCAACTCATGACCCTTTGAGAGAGGTAATTTTTACTCATCTTCATTTTAGGTCAGCCATCCCTTATCCTGAAACTAAGACCTTTCATTCTAGCTTGGCCTCCAACAGGAAACATTCTCTCCACATCTACTTTGTTAATCCCCTTCTCATCTTATACATCTGAATTAATTCTACTCTCATTCTTCTAAATTCCAGGGAGGATGGACCTAAACTGCCCATTCTCTCTTTGTAAGACAAACCCTCCATCTCTGGAATCAATCTAATGAACCTCCTCTGAACCATTTCCAATGCAAATATATCCTTCCTCAAATAATGGGACCACAATGAGTACAGTATTCCAAGTGCAGTCTCACTAATGTGTTGTATAGTAGCAGAGCAGCAACTTTCTTATTCCTATAAATACTAAAATTCCATTTGCTTTCCTTATTACCTGCTGTACCTGCATATTAATTTTCTGCAATTCATGCATGAGGACACCCAGACCCCTCTGCACTGAAGTACTCTGAAGTCTCTCTTCATTTAGATAATAATTTGCCTTTCTATTTCCCCACCAAAATGGATAACCTCATACTTAATCACATTAAACTCCATCTGCCAAATTTTGCCCCATTCATTTAACCTATCCATATCTCAGTGCAACTTACTACCCCACCTATTTTAGTGTCATCAAAGAAGTTTTTCAGTCATAGAATCACTATGATTCTATGATTCATAGTGATTCATAGAATTCACTATGAATCACTATGAAAGAGACCATTCAGCCCATTGAGTTTGCTCCAACAATAATACCACCCAGGCCCTATCCCCTATATATTTACCCTGCTAATCTCTCTGATATTAAGGGGATATCAGGGCCAATTTTAGAATGGCCAATCAACCTAACCCGCACACCTTTAGAATATGGGAGAAACCGGAGCACCCGGAAGAAATCCACGCATAACAGGGAGAAGGTGCCAACTCCACACGGACAGTGACTTGAGGCTGAAATTGAACCTGGATTCCTGGCACTGTGAGGTGGCAGTGCTAACCATTGTGCCACCGTGCTGCCCTGCACATCAGCAAGCACATCCCCGAGTCTCATGCACCACCTTTTCCCTGTAGCCCAGTAAACATCTCCCTTCAGATAATTATCCAATTTTCTCTTGACAATTAAAGTAGAATCTGGCTCCACCACACTCTCAGACCACTGCAGAATCACTCACTGTGTAAAAAAAATCTTCTTCATGTCATCTCTCCTTTTTGAGTCAATCACCTTAAAATCAGTAGTCTGTTACTCAATCCTACTGCTAGTGAGAAACAGTTTCTCCCGACCTACTCTGTCCAAACCCCTCATGACTTCAAACAACTATATCAGGTCTCTCAATACTCTCTCCCCCGATGAGAACAGTCCCAGCCACTCCAGTCTGTCCACATAACTGAAATTCCTCATCAATGGTATCAGCCTCCTGATTTTTTTCTGTATCTGCTCTAATGCTTTTACATACTACCTGAAGTGTAGCACCCAGCATTGAATACAGTCCTCTAGTTAAGACTGAGCACTGTTTTATACAGATATATCGTAGCTTCCTTGATTTTGCAATCTATGCCCCATTTGTAAAGCCCAGGATCGCACTTGCTTTATTAATCACTTTCTCAATTTGTCCTGCCACCTTCAGTGTTTTGTGCACATGTACACTATCTCTCCCCAGCTACCTCGGAATCCCTTTTAGAATTGTGTCCTTTATTTCATATTCTCTTTCCTCAATCATAAATCACATCTCACTTTTGTGATGATACTCTGCTTTTAAGAAATATATTTATATCATGTTTCTTGTGATGGGTATGTTTAAGATTTACTCTGTTTTCTACAATACTGATTTGTCTGCAAAACAGATCACATGCTGAGAATGCAGACTAATGATGATTTAGCTAGGGAAGTGTTTATGTTAATCTGTGTTAATGCCTTTTTGTTGATTTGGGTTTTCCCTTGGGGTTTCAGAGTAGGGTTTTGATTGGGTTGATTTACAGAAAACAGCCCTGTGCGTAAGAGAAGGAGCTAAGCTTTAGGGAAAAGCAGGCAGCTACTCTTGAAAGAATCAAGAGGTGCCTGTCTGGCTATTTCATCCTGGAGGCTGCTGTTTGGGTCCTGCTAGGAGAAATAGGTCTCTCATTCTGTCACTTTCTCCAGGGATGTCTGGCGGCTTGAGGATTGATGGCTCAAGTACAGCACGTGAGCCTGTTCGTCGCTAACTGATTCTGAAGAGGAGTTTAAGTCTATTAGAGGAATATTGCTTGAATTGAAACTAATAGAGATAGATTAACAGCTAAAAATGGTATCTTGTCATGTTTAAGTATTTCAGTTTGTAAATGTTAAACTAATTCATTTGTTGCAGTTAAACCGTATTGTCAAATAGAGTTTGCTTTGGCAAAATCACACCTGGAGTCATCAGCCTTCAACACCATTTTCCTATTATATTAATTCCCAAACTCTGTTGCGTGGGCCTCAGCTCCTCCCTCTGCAACTGGATCCTGAAGTTCCTAACCCACAGACCACAATCAGTAAGGATAGGAAAAAACACCTCCTCCACGAATATCCTCAAAGCCAGATCCCCACAAGGTTATGTTCTGAGCAGCCTATTATATTCCTTATACACCTATGACTGTGCGGCCAAATTCCCCTTCAACTCAATTTTCAAGTTTGCTGAGGACACCACTGATGTGAGTTGAAACAATGACAAGGCAAAGTACAGAAATGAGATAGAGAACCTGGTGAGCTCGTGTGACGACAATAATCTCTCCCTCAATGTCAACAAAATGAAGGAAATTGTCATCGACTTCAGGGAGCGTAGAGGAGAATATGCCCATGTCTTCATCAATGGAGATGAAGTAGAAAGGACCAAGAGCTTCATGTTTTTAGGTGTCTAGATCACCACCAACTTGTCCTGGTCCTCCCACATTGAAAGAAAGCCCCACCAACACTTCTACTTTTTCAGAAGACTAAGAAAATTTGGCATGTCTGCTACGATTCTCACCAACTTTTACTGATGCGCCATAGAAAGCATTCTTTCTGGTTGCATCACAGCTTGGTATGGCTCCTACTCTGCCCAAGACCACAAGAAACTACAAAACGTTGTGAATGTGGCCCAATCCATCAGCCTCCCATCCATTGACTCTGTTTACACTTTCTGCTACATCAACAGAGCAGCCAGCATAATTAAGGACCCCATGCACCCAGACATTCTCTTTTCTACCTTCTTCCGTTGGGAAAAAGATACAAAATTCCAAGGTCATGTGCCAACCAACTCAATAACAGCTTTTTCCCTGCTGCCATCAATTTGAATGAACATACTCTGCATAAAGTTGATCTTTCTCTACACCCTCACTATGACTGTAGCACTACATTCTGCACTGTCTCGTTTTCTTCTGTATGAACAGTATGCTCTGTCTGTATAGTGCGCAAGAAGCAATACTTTTCACTGATGTTAATACTTGTGACAATAATAAATCAAATCAAATCAAATGGAATGAAGCACCTCATCCTCACACCAATGGCAAAACAGAAAAGCTGTTGGGATCTAGTCAGGCGTCATTGCATATTTTGGGGTTGCTGTTCTCGTACTCGAATAATTTTCAACCTTAAATGTCATCTGCCACTTGCTTACCCCCATTCCTCTAGTCTGCTAATGTACTTTTTGACGTTTATCATAATCCCCAAATAGTTTGCAATATTTCAACTTTTGTATAATCTGCAATTTGTGAAATCATACACCCAAGTCTAGGTTATTAATATCAAGAAAAGCAGGGATTCTAATACTAACCCCAGAGGAACCACATTATATATGTTCCTACAGTCAGAAAATTCACCTCTTACCAATACTTTGTTTTCTGTCATTCAACCCTATTTACTCCATAGACTCTAACTTTGCTGATAAGCCTGTTATATGTCACTTTATCAAATGCTTTTTGGAAGTTCATGTACACCACATCAACCATATTACACTCATCAAAAAATTCAAGCAAATTAGTTAAAACACAATTTGCCCTTGACAGATCCATACTGGGTTTCCTAAGCCAGTCCTCTTGTCCAAGTGACTTGTTTTCCCAAATGATCATTTTTAAAGATTTTTACACCACTAAGATTAAATTGAGTGGCCGGTAATTGTTGGAATTCTTTTTTTTTTAATCAGGTGTGACAATAGAACCATAGAATCCCAGAATCCCTACAGTGCAGAAAGGAGCCATTAGTCCCATTGAGTCTGCACCGACCACAATCCTACCCAGGCCCTAGTCCCATAACCCTACATATTTACCCTGCTAATTCCCTGATGCTAGGGTGAATTTAGCTTAGACAATCAACCTTGCCTGCACATCTTTGGAGAATGGGAGGAAACTGGAGCACCGAGAGGAAACACAAGCAGACATGGAGAGAATGTACAAATTCTACACAGACAGTGACCCAGGCCAGAATTGGGTCCCTGGCTCTGTGAGGCAGCAGTACTAACCACTGTGCCACCATGCCTTTAAGAAATGTGAACATAGAACATAGAACAAAGAACAATACAGCACAGAACAGGCCCTTCGGCCTTCGATGTTGTGCCGACCAAAATAAAAAGCAATGCCCCTCCTAACTAAACCATTCCCTTCTCATCCATATACTTATCAACTAACCTCTTAAACGCCACCAAACTTGGCGCATCTACAACAGCTGCAGGCAGGGCATTCCACTCCCTAATCACTCTTTGAGTAAAGAACCTACCTCTGATATCCGTCCTATAACTCATACCCCTTAATTTAAAGCTGTGTCCCCTCGTGCTAGCTTTCTCCATCCTAGGAAAAAGGCTATCACTGTCCACCCTATCCAAACCTCTAATCATCTTATATGCTTCAATAAGATCCCCCCTTAGCCGCCTCCTTTCTAACGAAAACAACCTCAAATCCTTCAACCTCTCTTCATAGGACCTGCCCTCCATACCAGGCAACATCCTGGTAAACCTCCTCTGTACCCTCTCCAATGCCTCCACATCTTTCTTATAATGTGGCGACCAGAACTGCACACAATACTCCAAGTGCGGCCGCACTAGAGTTTTGTACAGCTGCAACATGATGCTGCGGCTCCTAAATTCAATCCCCCTACCAATAAAAGCTAAGACTCCATATGCCTTCTTAACAACTTTATCCACTTGACTGCCTACTTTCAGGGATCTATTGACACATACACCAAGATCCTTCTGTTCCTCAACACTATTAAGAGCCCTACCATTAGCCCTATACTCTACACATTTATTGTTCCTGCCAAAGTGCATTACCTCACACTTTTCCACATTAAACTCCATTTGCCACCTCTCGGCCCAGCTCTGCAACTTGTCCAAGTCACTCTGTAAACTAAAACACCCCTCTTCACTATCTACCACACCACCAACTTTAGTATCATCTGCAAATTTACTGATCCATCCCTCAATACCCTCATCCAGATCATTTATAAAAATTACAAACAGCAGGGGCCCCAAAACAGACCCCTGAGGCACACCACTCGTCACCGAACTCCACGATGAATATCTCCCATCAACCACCACCCTCTGTCTTCTATCTGCCAGCCAATTCCTAATCCAATTAGCTAAATCACCCTCTATTCCACACATCTGCATTTTCTGTAGAAGTCTTCCATGGGCCACCTTATCAAACGCCTTACTAAAGTCCATATATACTACATCAACCGCCTTACCCCCATCCACCTCTCTGGTCACTTTCTCAAAAAACTCAATGAGGTTAGTAAGGCATGACCTACCCTTCACGAAACCATGCTGACTATCCCCAATCAATTCATTTCTCTCTAAATAACTATAAATCCTATCCCTAATAATTCTCTCCAATACCTTGCCCACAACAGAAGTAAGACTCACTGGCCTATAATTCCCTGGAAGGTCTCTCTTCCCCTTCTTAAACAATGGGACCACATTCGCCATCCTCCAGTCCTCCGGAACCACACCCGTAACCAACGAGGACCTGAAGATCAGAGCCAGAGGCTCTGCAATCTCCTCTCTTGCCTCCCAGAGAATCCTAGGGTAAATCCCGTCCGGCCCAGGGGACTTATCCAACTTCAAACCCTCGAGAATTTCTAACACATCCTCCCTATCTACTACAATACTCCCCAATTTGCAACCCTGTACCTCAGTGCTCTCCACAGCTACATTTCCAGCACTCTGCGTGAATGTGTTTGAGCTATGTTTTGCAGAATCTGTTGCAACAGATTTTTATGTACACAGAGCTATTGTGTCTATCTAATTGTTTCTAATGGCTAGAATGTTGGTATCAGTCTGAACTAATGCTGTTCTGCCATTTTCCCCTGGGGCTTTGCAGAGTGGATGATTTGGATGATTGGCAGGTATAGCCATGTGAGGGGGAAGCTGAGCTTCTCACAGAATATCCAAGTGTAGATGCTGCTTTTGAGTTAAGAGAGAGAAGTCTCTCTACCCCTTTCTGAAGTTGAAAACTGGAATTGGCCAGAAGGTAAGTCTCTTGCTTGGAAATTCTGTTGTATATGCGTTGCTGCTTTGGAAGCTGCATGAGGAGAGGTTTCCATTTCTGTCTCTGGGATCTGAAAACTGGGAACTGCCAGAAGCTAAGTTTGCTTTTCTGAGGTTTTGTTGTTTTAAGAATATAGCCTTTTTTGAAAAGTGATGTCTGGACTTCTGTCCAGATGTGTGAAAATACAGCATCGCCTGAGCATACTTATTTTTGTGCTAATTTTGAATAAAGGTGAATGGCTTTAAGTTGGAACAACAAAGATAGCTAGCTGTTAGGAGTTATACTGTGTCGTGTTTAAGTCTTGTAATTAGTAAAAGTTAAGCTAATTCTTATTGTTATATTTTAACTGTGTTCTTAAATAAACTTTGTTTGATAAAAGCTTCCTAATGGGTCACTTGAATCATACCTGGAGTGAAACATCTTATGCTCATCAATGCCAAAATTAAATGTAAAACTTAGGGTCCAGGCTTCATAAGACGCCATGCAGTTTCTGGCCTGGATCTTAAAGGATAACAATCTTCCATCCTCTGACACCTAGTTTGCATTGTATCTCTGCCTTACTGGAGATGGTTGTTATCTGACATTTGTGTGGAACAAGTGCTATTTGTCTCTTCTCAGCTCAAGCCAGAATGTTATCTGAGTCTTGCTACATGCAGGAATGGACTGCTTCAGTGTCTGTGGATTTATGACTGGTATTGGACACTGTGCAATCAGCAGTTAACATCCTCACTTCTGATCAAATGAAAGGCGGAAGGTCCTTGAGGAAGCAGCTGAAGATGTTTGACCCTGAGGAAATCTTGCAGCAATATCCTCAAGCTGAGATGATTAAAAATCAACAAAAATCCCTCTTCCTTTATCTCAGAATGACTACAACTGGTGGAAAATGTTCCACCCGATCCCTATTGATTTCAATTTTACTTGTGGTCCATGAAACCATACATGCCTCCTTCATGTCAAGAGCAGTTGTTCTCCCCTCCCACTGCCCCCCTCCCCCATCCCCGCAACCCAGAATTCTTTTCTTTTGTCCATGTTTGAGCCAAAGTTGTTATGTGTTCGGAGTTTGATGGTCCTGATTGAAATCAGACTGACTATGAGTGGAAGCTATTTTTGATTATTTATTAGTATTGTCAACTGCACTTCATCTCACATTGCTGATATTTGAGACTAGACTGATAGAGCAGATGGGATTGGATTACCCTATTGTGTGGAAGTAGACGCATTATCCTAAAAATTACCAAGTGGTATACGAGACACATTAATGGTATTTCCTGAGATGCTTTAATATCATGGTCTTGATCATGGAAAAATGTCTGCTGAACCTCTACCTTTACCTCTACTGCAACAACTACAGTGCCTACACATGTCTGTCCAATATGTGCCAGGACATTCCGTGCCCAAATTGGCCTGATCAGTCATCTTCAGACACACCACAACTAGCCTCAAAATGGCTAATGGTGTCGAGGTCCTCGTCAATGATTATGGACGAACAACAACACCTTTACATCTTATGTAGGCTTTCTCCTGCACTGGACCTACAAATGGACGATTGGCTGTGACTTATTAGCCTTCTCATGGTGACAATATTGTATAGTCAATAGTCTAATTAAAAGAGTAACAATGACATGAAACCATTGTTGATTGTCATAAAAACCTACCTAGTTCACTAATGTCCTTTAGAGAAGGAAATCTGCCATCCTTACCTGGTCTGACCTACATGTGACTCCAGGCCCACAGCAATGTGGTTGACTGTTAAATGTCCTCTGAAATGGCAAAGCAAGCTACTCAGTTCAGGGGCTATTAGGGATAGATGGTAAATGCTGACCCAACCACCAAGCCCACGTCCTTTGAATGCATTTTTTAAAAAATCAACCGATGTCACAATGATTTTAAAGTGCTTTTGTTAGTTTATTTATTAGCATCATAAGTAGGCTTACATTAATACTGCAGTGAGTTACCGTGAAAATCCACTAGTCACCATACTCCGGCACCTGTTCAAGTACACTGAGGGGGAATTCAGCATGGCCAATGTACCTAATCAGCGTGTCTTTTGGACTGTGGAAGGAAACCAGAACACTTGGAGGAAACCCATGCAAGCATAGGGAGAATGTGCAGATATGCACAGACAGTGACCTAAGCTGGGAATTGAACCTATGTTCCTAGCACTGTGAGGCAGCAGTGCTAACCACTGTGCCACCGTGAATCCAGAGGTTCAGAAAGTAATATTCATCCATGTCCATACTTTCAGTGTCCACTCTTAGAAATTCCTGGAATCAGCCAGACCCAACAGACATTATGTCTTCACTGCTACAGCTGCACTGACAATGCGGGATGCATCAATCTTCCACTGCAGTGCCAGCTGCTCAAGATCCATGAACACACAACACTGACGTAGTAACACTACATGGGAGAGTCTTCAGACTTTGATAGTTTGGAAGTTGCCTGGAAGCTGTCAGACATCTTTATGTTGCATTACGTAATTCCACTACATAATAACATCACAAAGAGGAACAATGTGCTGAGGGCAGCATTCCCCAACCTTTTCCTATGATTTGCCGATTACATTACAACCAGATCATTACATGTGCATGGACTAAATGAGAGGGTAAGCAAAATCAGCTGAATGACCTTTTCACATTCCTACCTTCTTATGTTCTTACTTAGCCTTTGAGAAAATCACTTCCAGCTCAGCCTATTTGTACAGACTTAGCAGTTCTGCACAAAAGATGCCACTGCTACACATTCGCCAGCTAGCTGGGATTTTTCAAGAAGATTGCAACTCAAAATATTGTGAAGTATTAAAAAAAAGCTGCAACTGAAACCCAGCCAATATTTAAATACAGAGAGTCTAACATCCCGTTGCTGCTCTTACCCTTTGCCTCTCCATATCTCTGTAAGCTCTTCCACTCTACAGCCTGCTGAGAACCCTGGTTCCTCTGTGCAACCCATTCCTTCTGACCCCTCTGTCCATCTCCATCCTATATACCTCTATCATTTGTCGCCATGCCTTTAGCCACTTGGGCCCTCAGCACTGGCATTCTTTCCTTTCCACTTCTCCCTCCTTGTTATAAATGTATCTCTGACCAAGTTTAATAATCCCCCCTACTATAGATCTCCTTGGGCTCAATTTTCTATTTTAGTCTGAACACACTTCCATGAGGTGCCCAATTGGAACACCTCTTGATGTCAAAAGTGCAACATAAAGACAACAATAAATGCTAAGAATGCTTAACAGGTCAGACAGTATCCGTGGAGAGGGAAACAAGAGTTTTGGGTCTGTAATCTTTTATTAAAATCTCTTTTGGCACTTGTAAAGCATATCTGGAGCATATATAGTCTGAAACTTCCCGTCCTGACGCTGCAAGAATCGTAGCAGATGGGACAGAAAATTTGGTGAACCATTGTGAGGTGGCAGAGTAGCACATTGGTTAGCACTGCTGCCTCACAGCTCCAAAGACCCAGTTCGATTCCTTGCATGGGGGCTATCCGTCTGGATCTTGCAAGTTCTCCCCATGTCTGTGCGGGTTTCCTCCGGGTGCACCGGTTTCCTCCCACAGTCTGAAGGTGTGTGGGTTAGGCGGATTGGCCATGTTGAATTTCCCTGGGGTGTGTAGATTACAGAGATTAGCAGGGTGAATATGTGGGATTACGGGGATAGGGGCTGAGTGGGATTATTGTCGCAGTGAACTCGATAGGCCGAATGGCCTGTCTCCTTCTGCACTGGAGGGATTCTATGATTTTATTTAGAGGTCCATTGAGCTCAGGCAGGAATTTCTGCTCGCGGGATGGGATTTTCCAGCATGTACAGCTGGAAAATCCCACACATATGTCTGGAACTTATGCACAGCCAAGCTGGAATTCTCCATCTCATTACCATCTCTCACCAATCAATTATCATAGACATGCCATGATTGCTTTCATTAATTATAGCCTTGGAGTGCTGGCACGTGATCCTGTGACAAATATTGCAAAGATTTCCTCCCGACCAAGGTGGATGACAGTGCAGTGGCATGGTGGCACAGTGGTTATCACTGCTGCCTGAAAGTTACAGGAACCGGAGTTCAATTCCAGCCTTGGGTGATTGTGTGGAGTTTGCATGTTCTCTCTGTATCTGCTTGGATTTCCTTCCATTGTCCAGAGATGTGCAGGTTAGGTGAATTGCCCATGCTAAATTGTCCCTTAGTGTCCCAAGATGTGAAGGATAGGGAGATTAGCAAGATAAATAAGTGGATTTACAGGATAGGACCTGGGTAGTTGCTCTTTCAGAGAGTTGGTGCAGACTTGATGGGCTGAATGGCCTAATTGTGCACTATGAGGATTCTATAATACTGTCAGCATTCCACCAAAATTGTTTACATGAGCCTCAGCCTCCCCAGATGGGTAAGCCAGAGCCAACAATCATAGGAGCATAAAGTCTGCCCTACCATCAGTGCAAAACTAAGTAGCATCACATTATCAGCCAAGTGAGGCATTGCTATCAAGTCGGCACATGTCTTTAATCAGCATTCACATATGCACATTTGCAAATAACAATAACAGGATCATGAACCTTGACTGGTTTCTGTCGTTTTGTCTCATGATACTGATACCAATAGCAGGATTCTAACCACTGACATAGCTGAGGTCAGTTCAAGGAACCAGATCTGGTGTCTTTGGACACATGGCTCACTATATTTATCTCTGGCTTATAGCAAAGAGGGAAACACTTGTGTACCATTTACCAGCAATGCTGTGGAGTCGGCTGCCTGAAAAGTAATCATTATTATTTACAAAACCTTTGCTTCTTTTAACATGCAACCGTTCCACCAGTGTTTCCCTAAACTGTGCTTTTAATATTTTGCCCTTCCTTACTGACCCTGCTTTCTTGTATACCACAACCAAAATCTTCAGTGCTCAGATCTCATGCCCTGTCGCTTTGCTGCTCCTTGTTTGCAGTTGCAGTCAATATGAGATTTTCCCCTGTGCATCAGAGTGTTCAAACCAAGCCACTTGTTCACAGATGGTCTAAGGCTAGTGAAAGACATCAAGTCACACTGACTGGGAGATAATGTCAGTAAAGGTAACTGGTCACCACAAAGGAAGCATCTAAATTTTTGAACAGATGGTCCAACTGTTTGGAGTTCGCGTGAGACAGGAGATAAGCCAAAAACAATCATTGACTTCAGTAACAGTGCCAGATTTATGGCAGACCTAAGATTTCTCCTGATAGTCCATTGGACAAAGGCAAAGCCTGGTGTTGATCTGCATTATGCCATCCAGATTAGAAGAAACCAAGTTTGATTTGCTGTCGATATGATGGGTTAAATGACGGTGTAAATCACTCTGAAACTCTCTAGTTGAGGTGAAAAGTCAACCCGGGACCATCCAGTGTTTATTGCACCTCTAAGCAAATGACAGGATAAAGTTCCTCGCGGTCAAATAGTTAGGCAAAACTAATTGTTCAGTCAAACACATGATTATTTGGATGAAGAGAAAGAGACTTCAAGGAGGGACCTGAAGGAGGTGAGGGAAATGGAGAGACAGAGAGGCTTAGGATGAGAAATCCAGAGGGTCGGATCATTAGTGAGACCAAGGCAGAGGTAAAGGCACAAAGACTGTCAGGACTTGAGTTCAGAGGGATAGTTGTAAGATTGTCAGAGGTTACAGGGAAAGGAAGGGATGGGGCCATGAGGGAATTTAAACACAAGGGGCGGGATTTTCCGGCCGCACTCATCCCAAGACCGGAAAATCCCACCCAAGGTCAATGGATTTTTGCATGATCCGTGTCACAGAATCCCATAGAATTCCTACAGTACAAAAGGAGGCCATTCAGCCTATCGAATCTGTGCTCACAACATTTCACCCAGGTTCTATTCCCATAAACTCACATACTTGCCATGTTAATCCCCTGATACTGGGGTCAATTTACCATGATCGATCAGCCTAACCTGCGCATCTTTGGACTATGGGAGGAAATCCAGAGGAAATCTATGTGCACACAGGGAGAAAATGCACGGGCAGTGACCCAAGGCCGGAAGTGAGTCCTGATGCTGTGAGGCAACAGTTTACCACTGTGCCACTGTACTGCCGCTACGATTCCCCTGGTGGACGGGATGGGAAAATTCCACCCAAGGATGAGGATTGGAAATCTGAGGCATTGGGGAATAGGAGCCATTGAAAATGAGGGAAGGCTGCGAATCTGCCGCTTCACCCACCCAAGCCCATATCCTGTGCCACTCATCTGTCACAGCATTCCTCATTGACTTCCAATCACTTTCAGCCCTACAGCATGCTGATTTTTAAATCCTGCTCTGTGCTTTACTAATCATTTGTTATTCTCACTCTAGCCTCTTTCTATGCAATATTCTCTCTACCACAGGCAGCACTCTGCTTCGAGTCTGGTATTCCCCATCCTGTTGTCACTCCAACAACAGTAGCAAACCTTTAAGACATGGTGATTTTGCATTCATTAATTACACAAGTCTTAGTGGTTAAACACGGTACAAAATTCAACATGGTTAATGCATTGTTTTGGGAATAATTTTAACTTTGTGTGCTCGGTGGAAACCTGATTGGATGAGGTCAATCACCCATTTTACAACCTGTCAATTATTCTTGCCTTATTTTTCACTAAATAAGTAAAGTTAAAGTGGCCCACTTCCATGTCAACTTCTGATTTCCGATTAATGTACTTTAAACAAATCTGGAGACGGGTGATTAACAGGCAATTAAACCCTGAAATGCAATATGGTTTTCATTATCTTATCGTCTTATCCATGTTTGATATGGTTTGCCACAAGTTTGATGCTGAGAGGCTAGGAGTCAGGGAGAGCTTTATTAACGAGGTGTGTTTGGTAAAGGCTTCTTTACTCTAGCGAGTGGTGACATCACTATATATTATTACACAGTGCTCCGGGTAATTTCAGTGCTGCTTTTCCGACACCAATACAAATACATAACATTTCCTCCCCCTTTAAATCGAGTATTCCCAACAAATTTAAACAAGTTTTACATGAACAATAATCAAACAGCAATAATCAATAAACCAGAAGATTTGGAGGTTGTTGCTTTCTGAATGTTTGCTGGCTAATGTCAGGCAGCTGCCTCTTGGAACTGGCTGTAACCTCTGGCGTTTTTGACTTAGTACAAACGTCATCAGTGTTTTGATCAGTGTCAACGCTATCATTAGAGGTTGACTCTGTGTTTCTTCTGAAATTGAGGTGTTGTTTTCTCCAACCGGTTCTGTCAGTGTCAGAGTTTCAGAAATGTTCAGGTCAGAACCTGTACGGTTGAACAACACTCAGGAAGCTTGACACCATCCAGGACAAAGAGGCCCGCTTGATTGGCACCACATCCACAAACATCAACTCCCTCTACCACCAGCACTCAGCAGCAGCAGTCTGAGCTATCTACAAGATGTACTGCAGCAATTCACCAAAGATCCTTAGACAGCACCTTTCAAACCCACAACCACTTCCACCTGGAAGGATAAGGGCGGTAGACACATGGGAACAGCACCACCTGCAAGTTTCCCTCCAAGCCACTCATTATCCTGACTTGGAAATATATCGCCATTCCTTCACTGGGTGAAAATCCTGGAATTCCCTCCCCAGCGGCATTGTGAGTCAATGCATAGCATGTGGAGTGCAACAATTCTAAAAGGCAGCTTACCACCACCTTCTCAAGGGCAACCAGGGATTGGCAATAAATGCTGGCCAGCCAGTGATGCTCATGTCCCACGCATGAATTTTAAAAAAAGTTTCAATGGAGATTCTATCTCCAATGGGTCGGTCTTCCTGCCAACATATGACATCATCCCGGGTCTGGACGGTATATGAGGCAGGTCCAGTCTGTGTGATGATCATGACAGAACCCAGTTCCCTCCTGTAGGTAGTTCCTAGCTAAAATCTCTTGTCCCTGGTGGAGCGCATGCTGCCCATCTTTGATTTATTGCTGTTTGATATGGCCTTATTGTTTGTTTTGGACAATTTATTTGATCTTTGGAGGTTTCAGTTAGTCAAGTGCCAATGTAATTGTCACTTCACCTTTAGTAATGCTAATCAGTCTTCTTATAGATGAGGAAGAATTAACTCAAACATTTGGTCAACAAATCTGGATCCCTGGTTGCTTTCAATGTGAGATTCACTATTCATGTAAAACATTCTGCTAGTTCATTTTTTGCAGGATGGTACAGTACATTAAATATCAGTAAAAGAAAGGAGATACTCATAGAGTTCAGGAAGGTTAGTGAAGGACATGCCCCTTTCAACATCAATGGAAATGAAATGATAATGGTTGAGAGCTTTAAGTTGATATCCAGATCACCAACAACCTGCTCTGGTCCCTTAACATCACCACATTAGTTAAGAAAGTCCAACAACGCCTCTACTTTCTCAGGAGGTTAAGGAAATTCGGCAAGTTGGCTACAACTCTCACCAATTTTTACAGATGCACTATAGAAAGCATCCTTTCTGGATGTATCACAGCTTTGAATAACTCCTACTCTGCCCAAGACCGCAAGAAACTACAAAGGGTCATGAACGTAACCTAGTCCATCACACAAACCAATTCCCATCCATTGACTCTATCTATACTTCCTACTGTCTTGGAAAAGCAGCATCATAATTAAGAACTCCATGCAACCCGGGCATATTCTCTTCCACTTCCTCTTATCAGGCATAACATACAGAAATACAAGGACATGTAACAACCAACTCTAGAACAGGTTATTCACTGATGCAATCAGACTTTTATGTAGACTTATTTCGTATTAAGTTGATCTTTCTCTACACCCTAACTATGATCGTAACACTACATTCTGCACTCTCTCCTTTCCTTTTCCAGTATGTATTCTATGAACAGTATGCTTTTTCTGTATAGTACTCATGAAACATCATTGTATACCAATACATGTGACAATAATAAATCAAATCAGACTAGATCTAATACATTATATAACAGCTTCTTCAAGAAACTTTCAAAATCTTGAGAGATGAACTATGGTGACAATTTGCTTAGGAAATCTAAACCTACTAATGATTTCTTCTAACCTCTCAATCATCTTTTCTGATGAAGTTGACTTCATTATGGAGGTTCTGACCACTTTTGGTGAACATCGACTGTGAGTAGGATCATATGTCTATCCTTCAAAAGGTCTGGTGTAACCAAAGCACACCCGAATGCCAAACTTCTGGCCATTTCCAGGGACAGTGGGAAGTCTCACAACACCAGGTTAAAGTCTAACAGGTTGGATTTAACCTGCTGTGAGTCTTCTTACTGTGCTTACCCCAATCTAATGACGGCATCTCCATATTATTTCCAAGGATGCAAAGGTGCTGATGGTAGCAGCGTTTGCACCTTCACACAAAAAGAACATGTTTCAGTTTACTCTTCTATTTCTGTGCCAATCTGGGCCACCAGAAATAAGTCCTTGCTATTTCTTTCATTCTGACAATTCCATGTGGTTCTTGTGTAATTTGGTCATCACTAGTCTTCTTAATAGTGGTAAAATGATTACTTTCAGTCCCCAAAGCAGCCATCCCTGACTGTACTCCAATCTTCTAGTGGAGTCTTCTAATGGAAGGATCTGTGTGTGCACAAATGCAACATGTTTTTAACAGCTATCTTGCTTTTTCCTTTTAAAATAAGGCAGAGCCTGTTTTTAAACCACCCTCCCCAACTCTATACTCCTTCTCCAGTCACTCTTTAATTACTTTTCAGGGCCATATTTACTCTCATGTCCATTGAGCCCATCTGTCTGGAGCACGTGGACAAGTTTTCTTTGAAGTCCTTTTTCCCAATTCTTCCAATAATATTTTCCTCTTCTCTGGTGGTCAACAAGCACTGTTAGATGCTGCCATTGCTAGTTCCTGTATTGTGAACACAGGACTGAGACTAGGAGGCATAGAGGCTACAAACTAACTGAGCTTTATTAACGAGATGAGTTCAGTACAGGCTGCTTTTTTACTCTAGACAATTATCTGTGCTAGCGATCAGCGACACAACTTCCGGTGACCCTGAGCATATTCTATTATACCGTGCTCAATGCAGCTTCAATGATGCTACTCATAAATCAATATAAACACACAGCAAAGCTATTTTCCCAAATTATATTTCTATTATATAAAACTGAAGACTTAGTTATATGAGGGTACATTTCAGAATGGAGTCAGCAATGATAAGATGCTTAGGATCCGGGAGAAAGTTATGTAGGCCGAACTATAATCTCATCAACATAAGACAAGGAAAGAAAGTTCAGCCTTTGTTCTATTTCTCTTACATCTGTTCCGGCTGTGAGATCCAAAGACACAATATCGTTCCATCCACCAGACTCAGATCTGAATTTATATTAGAACAACAAAGAACAAAGAGCAACACAGCACGGGAAACAGGCCCTTCGGCCCAATGAGCTCACGCCGCCGTCCTAACGTCTTAATGACATATCCTTGACTTTAGGCTATGCCTATTGTTGAAGATTCCCATATAGGGACCAATATAGGGACAATTTGTTACCCAATCAGCCTAAGAGCACATTTTTGGGATGTGGGAGGAAACCGGAGCACCCAGAGGAAACCCACGCAACCACGGGGAGAACGCGCAAATTCCCGCAGACACAGGCCCAAATCCATGTGTCAGCACAGCAACAGCGATAGTCTCTGAGCTGTCATGTCGCCCATCAGATGGTCCAGTTGAAGCATACACTGACGACGTGAAGCACTAGGCAACTCCTGAAGCAACCTCCAAGAGCAGCTCTCGCACGACATGCCGCATGCGTGCCCCTTGTTGGCCAACAAGGTGGACCGAATTGCCTGCGGAAACAAATAAGACTTAATTAAACATGCTAAAAAAAACTAAGACATTCCCAAGACGAAACTAAAAGATAGTCTACTACTATTTGGTCCTCCCGATATTCAAACAGTCCTGCTATATCCCTCTATCTGCAGACCGCTCATGTGGATGTCCAAGAGACCCTTAAACAACCCTAGCATGCCTGCTCCCACCACCTTACTCGGCAATGCATTCCACACCCCCACTACCCTTTGTGTGAAAAACTGGCCTCTAATATTCGTCTTATACATAGCCCCCCTCACCCTAAGCCCATGACCCCTCGTTCTATCCATTTCTAATGGTGGAAAAAGCTTACCACCATTTACTCTATCTATACCCCTCATAATCTTATATACCTCTAAAAATATTCTTACAGATAATCTATTATTCTCTTTTTAGTAAGTAATCTCACAACACCAGCTGACTGCCTGATGAAGGAGCAACATTCCAAAAGCTCGTGCTACCAAATAAACCTGTTGGACTTTAACCTGGTGTTATGAGACTACTTACTGTGCCTATCCCAGTCCAACACTGGCAACGTCACATCATTCTGTTTTTAGTCTCAGTCCGAGTGAAAAGGCTGTGATATATTGCTATAAAAATGTGCATTATTTGACTGCACAGTCTTCACATTATGGACTGACTGGCTACCCAAACGTGCGTGGTTAGATAAAGTTAGCTTACTCTTCGCCCAAATAATCATGACATTGAGTATGAAGTCAAGGCTGAATCTTGTCTGGAATGAGCTGTAATGCTGAGCTAACAAATGATTCAAGTTACAATTACCCACTTATTCACTTATAACCCAGCAATTCAAGATGAAATGACTAAATGTCACTGGAATTTCACCCCCCCCTCCCCCACCATCCCCTTTACCTGTTCATTAACATGCACAAGTTACAACAGGAGCAAAGAATGTTAAGATAGCAGTTGCACTGCACAGTTAGACAAACACAGACAGACGTATTGTCTGCAAGGGAAACTGTGTCCAATTACACTGGGTATCAGAGCCCATTCAGTTGTCTTAATGGAAATTAATCTCAGCACTCTTCAACTTCAGGCTGGTCATATCTGGAAATCACCCCCATGATGACAAAGGTTCTCACCCCCATAACAGCAAGCTTGTAAAAATTGTGAGAATATTATTGCAAATTCTCTGCAATATGTGGGCATCCTTAAGATGCCAGTGATTGTGGGCAGAAAGCTACTCAGTGCTAGACATTGATAAGTGTGGACTATGACGTCAAGTTAATAAAGCTTACTGCTGCAATACCTCCATCCTCACTGTGAGTCTATGTTCCATTATCACATTCATCAGAGATGTGAGATGTCTTTGTTGTGAAAAAAAATGGGCAGATTCCGTAAGTGCTACAGTTGGAAGAAGAATTGTTGACATGATAGCTGAACTATCAGGGGTTTACTTTGTGCCAGGTTTTTTTCCCAGATATAGAGTGTGGATTAAATTTTGATGATCAACTCTTTGATGTATACATCAAATAAAGTGTATTTATTAGTGTCACACTGCAATGAAGTTACTGTGAAATTCCCCTAGTCGCCACACTCCGGTGCCTGTTCGAGTCAATGTGCCTTAATCAGCAGATCATTCAGACTGTGGGACGAAACCGGAACACCCGGAGGAAACCCACGCAGATACGAGGAGAACATGCAAACTCCACACAGTCAGTGACCCAAGCTGGGAATTGAACCTGGGCCCATGGTGCTGTGAATCAGCTGTGCTAACCATTGTGCACCCATGAACCAATCACTTAAAGTTTGATTTTACATCTATAAACATAAAATTAAAAATGAATGATTTTGAAGCCTTCGTGGTATCTTGAAAGTAGTCAGTCATTAGTTAAGCTTTTCTGTCACAATCTACCTAAGTCACCCAATCTGGGAGCTGTCTTGTAATTACCCTCAGCTACCCATTACCTTCAATGTTGTTTCTAGTATATTTTAGATGAACTTCCTGCCCTCTGCATGGATGTGACCTTTTCCAGCCTGGGCTGGCAGGATGAAATCAGAATGGTTCCCATAGTCTGATGAATGTTTAGTGGCTGGCCACAGGAAAGTGACAGATGTAATGGGCTTTACTCTCATTCTGAGCCACAAAGAGAGATGTGCAAAATCAATTCCTAAAGGAAATTAAGATGCATTGTGTAATAATGAGGCTGTTTCAATCTCTATTGTTCAGGGATCTGTCTGGCACATAATAGGATTGCACTCCAGTGGAATCTGTTAGCCCAGTCTTTGGCTCTGAAATTATTGAAACTGGAGCACCAAGTCTGATTTCTTCCGCACCTATTAATTTTGTTTATCAGTGTCACAAACTAGGCTTACATTAATACTGCAATGAAGCGACTGTGAAAATCCCTTAGTTTCCACATTCTGGTGCCTGTTTGGGTACATTGAGGGAGAATTTAGCATGGCCAATGCACCTAACCAGCTTGTATTTTGGACTATGGGAGGAGAACCGAGCACCCAGAGAAAATCCACACAGACACAGAGAGAAAGTGCAGACTCCAGACAGACAGGGGATTGAATCTGGGTCCTTGGCACTGTGAGGCAGCAGTGCTAACCACTGTGCCTCCTGAAGGAATTGCATTCGGATCATCCATCCACTCCCCTATATTAATGGCTGGAATTCTCCGATCGCTCATCCCTGCCCGTGTGTTTCCCACCAGCGTAGGGTGACATCAGTGGGAATCCTCACTGACAGCGGCGGGACCAGGAAATCCCGCCACTAGCAAACAACACGTCACTACTTGCTGGCAGGAAACACAGAGCTGCGAGGCCAGAGAATCTCGCTCATATCTATCCCAGAAGTTCAACCATTTATATTCCTGAGAGCAACAGAATTTATGCTGATTACAAGATAGCTTAAGGCCCAAATATTTAAGAAAATAATTCTGCAGCAAATCATTAAATTGTCTCAAATTTGGTTTTTAATCCATAGATCTATAAACATAGACAGGGATCACGGGTAGAGGTGGGAAAATCGGGGTGGCTGCGCGGGCACGTTGGGCCAAAGGGCCTGTTTCCCATGCTGTTTTGTTCTTTGTTCTTTTGGGGATGGAGGGAATAGTCTAGGTGGGATTCTGCTTCTGAAAGACAGTACAGGCTTGATGGGGTGAATGGCCTCTTTTGGCACTGTGGAGATTCTATGGTTTTATGTTTCTATGACAGGCAATGGGGGGGAAGGCAACGGACTGGAGTTGGTGGAACAGTTTATGGGAGTTGATGACAGAGATAGGAGGACCGAGGCCTTGCAGGCTATTTAAACAGAAGAACAAAACATTTTGATCAAAATATTGCATCAATGGAATGATCATTGAAGTAATAAAGAAATATTCTGTCTGAACACCATTTGCAATGTTGGGAGCAGCTACCCGTGACTGATGTTGCTTGCTCTAAACAATTTGAAAACATAAATCTGTTCATTTTGTTTATCCAGTTTATCAATTGAAGATTATTTAAACAGAAAAGATTTTAGATTATGAAAGACTTTGGCAGGTTGGATGTGGCAAAAATATTCCCATTTGTAAGACAGACCACATTTTAAGGGGCCATAAATATAAGACAGTCACTAACAAATCCAACAGGGATTTCTGGAGAAACTTCTCTACTCAGAGAGTGATTAGAACATGGCACAAGGAGTAATTATGGTGACTAGTATAGGTACATTCCAATATAAAGGTGTGTTAGGTGGATTGGCTTTGTTAAATTTCCCCTTAGTGTCAGTGGGGTTAGCAGGGTAAATAGATGTGATTATGAGGGTAGGGCCAGGGTGGGATTGAGAATGAGAGGACACAGGTGAGAGGGAAAGATTTAAGAGGGGACTAAGGGACAGCTTCTTCATGCAGTGGATGGAATGGGCTACCAGAGAAAGTGGCTGAGACAGGTACAATAGCAATATTTAAAAAGCATTTGGATAAGTAGATGGATAGGAAAGAATCAGAGGGATAAGGGCCAAATGCAGACTATTGAGGCTGACCAAGAGGGCACCATGGTTGACATGAGCTGATTGGGCCAAAGGGCCTGTTTTGTTCTATGACTTTTTCTTGCCCTGCGTCGTGGGATGGGAGGTTTGATGAGCCAAATGGCCTCCATCTGCACTGTAGGAATTCTTTGATCCTATGAGATACTAAATCAATGAGCTAGAGGCAAAAAAGGAATTGCAGGTTATGTTGACAGGGTTAGGTGAAGAATCATGGACTCATGAGGTGGGATTTTAGGACCACGCTTGCTCCAATCCAGAAAATCCAGCCCAAGATCAACAGATCTTTTCATGGTCCATCTCCCAATCCCTCACTCCGTAGCAGTAGAATGAGAAAAAGTCATAGAGCAAAACAGGCCCTTCGACCCAACGGCCCACATTGACCATGTTATGCTCTCAGCTAGTCCCAGTTGCCTGTGTTTGGCCCTTGTCCCTTTGATTCTTTCCCATCCGTGTACTTATCCAAATGCTTTTTAAATATTACTATAGTGCCTGCCTCAACCACTTTCTCTGGCAACTCATCCCATATCCGCACCATCCTCTGCATGAAGAAGCTGCCCCTCAGCTCCCTCTTAAATCTTTCCCTCTCACCCCTGTCCTGTCGTTCTCAATTCCATTACCCTGGGGGAAAAAGACTATGTGCATTCATCCTATCTAAGCACCTCATGATTTCATACATCTGGATAAGAGTAACCCTTAGCCTGGCCAACCTCTCCCTTTGACTCAGGCCCAGAAAGGGTGTGAGGGGGTGCGTTTTGGACATAGACACTGACATAGACCAGTTAGACCAAGTGGCCTGTAACCGCCCCATATATTATATCTGTGCAAAAGATTGTGCATGATTTATTAAATGTGTTAAATTGCAACTTTTAATGATATTGAGGTTCTCATGCCATGAAAACAATTCAATATGTGAGATGTAAAATCGTCTGGTGATACACAGGCTGTCAGACATTTTGTGGTCTGCTTAAAGCAGCAGATGGTGACTGTCACATGCTGCAAACTGTTACTGTTACGTGACTTCCACATGATAACAGGACTGATTATGAATTAGCCCCAGTCCTCACAAATTAGCATTCCGTACTTCAGCAGTCCCTGGTAACTGCCCGAGGGATTGACACACACTGACTGACCAGCTGGCTGACAGTACGCAAAATAGGAAGCATTCTTTTAAGCAGCAGAAAATGCTACGGAATGAGAAAGGGAGAGTTGGCTCATCCAACTGGCTCTTCTAAGCAAAGCATTTGTCTGGGGGATATTTGAGGCGCTCCCCAATCTCAGTGCTTTCACAGTCTTACTGAAAAGTCACAGGTTAAATTAGTTCAGTGAAGGGAACATCAGAATCTCCCATGTGAGTAGATGTATGATCACAGTGTTCCCGAGCACTCAGAATTTGCTGATTGGGATACAGTGAATCATAGGCTGTGTATTTGCCTCCAGTGTTATCACCATTTTGGGAATGTTCGATGGTGTGGGTGCCACCTTGTTTTTCATATCACAATCTGTCAACAATCCACCTAACTCTTTCCACTGACCAAAGAGGAAAAAACAACTTACAAATAACAAGTAGCAAGAGAAAACAAACCTGCCTTTAAAAAGAAAGTATTTATCAAACATCTAAGTTCCAACTTTTACTGTTTACAGTGGTTTCAGGAGAGTTTAGAGCACTTTTATCATGTTCTTTAATAAAAAACTGGAGAAGATAATGTGATTGCCATTTTGTATATGAAGGTTCAAGAGACATTTGTTAAAAAAGTCACAGACAAATAACAAAGAAAAGTACAGTACAGAAACAGGCAGCCTGTACCAGTCATGATGCCCTAATTAAACTAGAAAAGACTTTCTTCCCCAAATTAGTCAGTGTCCCTTTATTCCCTCCCTGTTCATGTACCCCATTCAGATATCTCTTAAATATTTTTAATGTGCCTGCTTCCACCACCTCCTCTGGCAGTGTATTCCATACATCCATCAGTCTGTGTGAAAAACTTACCCTGCACATCTCCCTTAAACATTCCCCTCTGTCAGCTTGAACCTGTGACCTCTTGCAATTGGAAGTTCCACCCTTGGGAAAAGCCCCTGACTGTCCATCCTGTCTATGCCTCTCGTAATTTTGTAGACTCCCGTAGACTTCTGGTTCCAATGGGCAGGTTGGTAAAATTCCCGACATTGTCTTTCACGGGTGTCACACATGAAGTTGTCCTTTGTCAGTGCTGTGGGTGATCCACGCTGACACCTTTTGCTGGACAAGTGTCTCCTTTGGAGTTTCTGAAACCACATGTCGCAAAGGTGGTGAACCCCTGCCCCCACAGCTGGTGAACACCATTTGCAACAGTTGTCAGTCAGGGTTCCCCATTTGATGTGATCGATGTTGAGGATTGTCATATCTCTTTTGACAGCAACTATGAATCAGAGCTTTGGCTGCCCTGCTGATCCCTTAGCATAGCTCTCTTCTCCATCTAACAGATCCTTGTGGAAATGGACACCTTCTCGCCTGTGCATATAATCAAGCCAGCTTAGCCCTCTTTTTTTTGCTGAGGAACAAGGCAAGATAATGTGAGTCAAATTAGGGGGGATGCAGGATCAAATATAGACCTGGGGGTATGTGTACTCAAGTCTTTGAAGATGGCAGTACAAGTTAAGAATGCTAGTGAAATGGCTTTATACACAGAGACAAGGAGCATAAAAGCAAGAATGTTATGTTCAATGTTTATAAAACATTGATTTAGCTACAACTACAATACGGGGCAGGATTATCCAATCCGGCTTGCACTAAAGCTGGAAAATCCCACCTGAAGTCAATGGACCTTTGCATGGTCCAACCACCCCCCCATTCCCCCATTATGATTTCTGTGGTGGGCAGACAGGAAAACTCCCCTAAACTCCATTGTGTCAAATTCTGGACACTAGACTTCCACAAAGATGTCAAGGCCTTAGAGAGAGTCCAGAAGAGATTTACTAAAATGACACCAGGAACAAGGGACTTCAGCTAAGTGGATCTAGGTGAAAACAGGGTTGTTCTCCTCACAGCAGAGAAAATTAAGAGGAGATCTGATAAAGAAAATATTGAAAATCGTGAAGAATTATTATAGGGTAAATAAGGCAAAATTGCTTCCAGTGACAGAATGATTGCTAACCCGAGAACATAGATTTAAGATAATTGGCAAAAAGAGCCAGACATAAGAGAAAAATATTAAATAGCTAGTTGTTGTGATCTGGAAATCACTACCTGAAAGGGTATTAGAACCAGATTTTGTGATAACTTTCAAACTGAATTGAATAAATATTTAAAGTGATTAATGCCTTGGGGAAAGAGCAAAAGAATGAAACTAATTGGAAAGCTTTTTTCAAAGAGATTGCATAGGCATTATGGGCCTAATGGCCTTCTTTAATCCTGTGTCATTTATAATTCGAAGATTCTGACTAACATATATGAATGAGAAAATAGAAATAATTCAATGCTCTGCCCAAGAGCATAAGAAGCTACAAAACATTGTGAATGTGAATCTGTTCAGGTGGGCAAAAAGGGTACCACAGAAAGGTGACTATGAGAAACTGCAAGGCAATAAAGACTAAGAGCAGGATTTTCCATACATGCTCACCCCAGAACCAGAAAATCCTGCCCAAGTTCAATGGATCTTTCTGTAGTCCGCCCCTCGCCCACTCCGATTCCCATGGCAGCCGAAATGGGAAAAAACACCCCTAACAATGGGGATAGCAGTACAAATATTAAGAACAGGAAGCAGTGATTGTGCGACATTCTAGAGTTCTTTATATATGTGATCCAGAGTGTCAAATTGTATGTTGCTTCCCAGGTAGCAGAGATCAAGGTATCTTAGAATGAATACAGAAGGTTCTGGAATGGACACAGCCAGAAGTCACAGTTCAAGTTTTAGGTAGCATCAGGTCAAAATCACATCTTCATATTTTGTTTCAAATTACACATATATTTTATCCAAATATTCTGAAAGAAATTTGTGTTGGATTAATGAAAGACATCCAAGGTTGAACTGGTTTCCCGCCTTAACTCTGACACATGGATCTAATGGAAAATAGTAAGAAGCTAGGTCTTGGGCTTTTCTGGATGTCTGATAAAGGACAGAAGCCTCCATATCCTCTTATAAGAAAAAGTGAAAGATCAGAGTGGGGCCTTTCTGCACTACCAGTCACCACCTCCTCAACTCATTGAGGATCATTGAAATGAGGACTGGTGGGTGCAAGTGGGCCTTACCTGGCAGAGGCTTGCAAAGGAGGAAGTCTAGATCAAGGAAATGGCCTACGCTCCCAAATAAGGGCAAGTTGTTATTAAATATGGATTTATACTCCCATCCCCCCTGATACTCCCAGCAAAGCAACATTTCTCCCCAACTGCAGACTGAAACTATAGTCCCCAACAACATGAGAGATTCAAGCAGCAGGGATGCATCGATAGTGGCATCTGTGCCTGTCTGTCCTGTTGTGTAATCACTGTGATCGCACCCTGCAAAATTCGGGGGTATTGTTTTCAGTCAAGCATATTAAACAGAAATCTTGACATGTTTGAGAGTTTCAATATTGGACGAAGGGCTGAAAAGTAAGAACAGATCAAAGAATGTCAGAGCTAAGGGCTACCGTGTCCAAAAGTAAACAAAGGGATGGAATGTCCTACCAGGAACATTTCTGTATCCATCACTACTTCACTTAATCCCATGAGCTAGCCTACAGCTGCATACAGTTCACGACAGGACTTATCAGGTAATATAAGTAGACTGAGCCAAAGCTGTCTGAGGCCTCCCTATTAGGAATTTAGCACTGTGATTTGGAATGCTGTCAGATCAAAGCGACTTAGTCACTGCAAATTAAAAGATTAAAGCAAGAGTTTATCAACTTATCAGTCACTGAGCCAACTCTTCAGAATGAGAAAACTCAATTATCCCACACACTAACATTTATCAGGTCACCCTGCTCACTGCTGCATAATATGAATAATATGCAAACCA
This sequence comes from Sphyrna mokarran, assembly GCA_024679065.1. Lineage (NCBI taxonomy): Eukaryota > Metazoa > Chordata > Chondrichthyes > Carcharhiniformes > Carcharhinidae > Sphyrna > Sphyrna mokarran. The sequence continues at coordinate 20,873,539 of JAGIQG010000003.1, read as the reverse complement.
TCCACTGAATGTGCATTCCAAAAAAAACCGGTGTTGGTTTAAAACTAAATTTTGGGCAAACTGAATGAATAAAAGTTGCTGCAGCAACAGTCTTAGAGCCAATTGATAGCATGAGTGAACTGGTTAGTGCATGATTAGTGAACTGGTGTTCACTAATCATTGTGAACACCAGTTCATCTTGGCTTTGTGCAGGAAAACCTACCATTTAGATAACATTTTATTTATTTATTAGTGTCACAAGTAGGCTTACATTAGCACTGCAATGAAGTTATTGTGAAAATCCCCTAGTTGCCACACTCCAGCACCTGTTCAAGTATATTGAGGGAGAATTTAGCATGACCACTGCACCTAACCAGTAGGTCTTTCGGACTATGTGAGGAAACCAAAGCACTTGGAGGAAACCCACGCAGACATGGGGAGAATGTGCAAACTCCACACAGACAGTGACCTCCACCGGGAATGGAACCTGGGTACCAGGCGCTGTAAAGCAGCAGTGCTAACCATTACGCCACTGTACCTCCCTGGTGGCACTTCCAGGTTTGTGAGAAGGTGCGACTCCTATGAACCAACTCATTTTCTTGCTGTTCAAAGCCAGAAGCATTCTTATCAGGACGGGATTACTAGCACATCCATTTCCAGGCCTGCTCAGTTACTACAAAGCCAAATCCCCACCCCTCCTCAACCTCCACTGCCGACCTCCATTTGCACATCCACAAACTGATATTTGTAAAAGAAGCATGCCCATTACACGCTTTTGACATCCTTTATCTGTGGAGTTCAGTTCACGGTTATGATCTGCAACAGCAGCTAAAAAGTAACTTAAAACCACTGAAACTTTTTAAATGCAGGAACAGGGTTTTCAGCCACAGAGGGTCTGCTGCCAGCGAGGGAACTGATAAATTGTCCCTGGCAAGAGATAAACGGCCTGGGCAGGGGTTTAAAGTAAAATTTATTTATTAGTCACAAGTAAGGCTTATATTAACACTGCAATGAAGTTACTGTGAAATTCCCCTTTGGACCCAATCAAGGAAAAGGGTTGGGAATCTCATGGGCACATTTACCTCCCGATCCACAAGGAAATCATAATGAAATTAAAATTTAAACTTATCATAGTCTGCAATGGCTACAATCCAACATTCAGCATCACTGCCTAGTTCTCAATGACTTTCCAAATACAATGGCAGCAGCCACAAATGTGTAAGGAGAGAGGGTATGGTAGCACGGTGGTTAACACTATTATCACACAGTGCCAAGAACCCAGATTCGATTCTGCCCTTGGGTGATTCTCTGTGTGGAGTTTGCACTTTTTTCTTGTGTCTGCATGGGTTTCCACCCACAGTTCAAAGGTATGTAGTTTAGGTGGATTGGCTAAATTGTCCCTTAGTGTCCAAGGATGTGTAGGTTAACTAGAATAACCATGGTAAATGTATGGGGCTACAGGGATAAGGTGCAGGGGACTGGGTCAGATAGTCTGATATGGAGATACCAGCATTGGACTGGGGTAAACACAGTAAGAAGTCTCACAACACCAGGTTAAAGTCCAACAGGTTTATTTGGTAGCAAAAGCCACTAGTATTCGGAGCTAATGGGATTACTAATAGGGAGCTGAAAGAGCAGCATTCCAAAAGCTAGTGGCTTTTGCTATCAAATAAACCTGTTGGACTTTAACCTGGTGTCATGGGACTTCTTATCAGATATCCTGTGATGGGCCAAATGGGATATACTTGCATTGGAGGCAGTTCAGAGAAGGTTTAATAGGTTGATCCCCGGGAGTTATCTCAAGAGGAAAAATTGAGTCTATACTCATTCAAGCATAGAAGCATGAGAAGTGATCTTATTGAAAGATTCTTATTGTAAGATTCTAAGGAGGGCTTGATCGGATAGATGCTGAGAGAATGTATCCCCCCAGGGGAATCTACAACTGGGGGCACAGTTTCAGAATAAGGAGTCTCACATTCAAGAGGCAACTGAGAAAGAATTCCTTTCCCCAGAAGGTCAGTAATTTTAGGATTTCTGTATTTCAGAGAACAGCAGAGTTTGGTCATTGAATATGTTCAAGGTTGAGTTAAACAGATTTTTGATCAACAAGGGGGTTGAAGGTTATGGAGGACAGTCAGGAAAGTGGAGTTAAGGCCACAGTCAATTCAGCCATGATCTTATTGAATGGGCTGAAAGGACCCCCCTCCACACTTACTTCTATTTATTCTTATCTTAACATATTTCTCCAAGCAAGTATCTTACTCCTGGATTTCCATAACTAGTTGCTTGTACATGAGTGACTTGGATGGAAATATTTCTCCTCATTGGTTTAGGAGAATTTCACAGTAATTTAATTGCAGTGTTAATGTAAGTCCTACTTGTGACTAATAAATAACTTTTTCCCTCTCTTTTGTTGGAAGCGAGTCAATTGGTCTGGTATATGACTGTGATGACTTCAGCCAGGCTAATGAGCTTGGCTTGCTAGACTATGAGCTATCTGATGAGTCCTAATTTATGGTTAAATCACAGAACCTCGTGCTCCTTATTTAAAGCAGGTGTGTAAGACTCCAGCTGCATTCAGCAGGGAATAACTGGTTGTGTACAGATGTACAGTGTAAATAAAGTAACTTGGTGATGGGACTTGCAACTCCATGGAGTTATTACAATAATCTTTTATCCTCCTGATCATAGTCTGCCACAATCAAATGTATTTTCTAGGCAAAGAGTAAATATTATGTAAAATATATCCAAGTGAAAAGATGCTTTCCATTTTAGAAACCTTTATAATTTCAACAACAGATGGCACTGCTGACTCACAACGCCAAGAATCCGGGTTCAATTCCGGCCTTGGGTCACTGTCTGTGTGGAGTTTGCACATTGTCCCCATGTCTGTGAGGGTTTCCTCCAGGTTCTGCAGTTTCCTTCCACAGTCCAAAGATGCGCAGGTTAGGTTGATTGGCTGTGCTAAATTGACCCTTAGTGTCAGGGGATTGGCAAGGTAAATATGTGGGTTACAGGAATAAGGTGGGATTGTGAACGGTTCAGACTTGAAGGGCCGAATGGCCTCCTTCTACACTGTAGAGATTCTATGAACCTTGCAGAAGTTTCTTTTTATATGTGTATCTATTTTAAAAAATTGGCACGATAATCTTGCAGAGAAAGAAATGGAAGTAGAAATGATAAAACATAGGGATTCATTTCTTCAATTAAATAATCTTCCTGTGTTGCATCTGATGAGATAGCACCAGATTTAACACCGCTGTATTGCAACTGGTCAGACTGTTAAAATAAAGGTAAGATGAAGTCGCCATAATCACAGATGACTGTAGGCTGCTGTCCCTTCTGAGGGGGAGAGCTGACTGGTGGTGATTTAACCTGAGGATCATCACTCCTCAGGCAAGGGGCAAGGTTGAGAAGGTGGGGACTTCATAAATAACCTCAGCCAGTACTGGAATTGAACTCACGCTGTTAGCTTCACCCTGCATCACTCACCAACTGTCCAGCCAACTGAGATAATTGGTAAGACAGTGCTGAGTTTACTGATGCAAAACTGTAATTGGTTAGGATGTGGTACATTTAAGTGGCACTGCATTATCATTACTGAGACAATGCTGAATTAATTCGCAGGCACAGTTTTGAATCATCACACCTCAATGCACCTTAGTTATGTTGTTTTTTTAAATGGTGAATGCAAATAAAAAGATAATTGCCTTTAAGGCTAATTGTATACTGCGAGCAAACTTGACTGATTGAGCAGAAAGGGTGGCATGATGGCACAGTGGTTAGCACTGCTGCCTCACAGCACCAGGGGCTTGGGTTCAATTCCAGCCTCAGGTCATTGACTGTGTGGAGTTTGCAAGTTCTCCCCATGTCCATGCAGGCTTCCTCCCACAGTCCAAAAGGCGCCCTGGTTAGGTGCATTGGCCATGCTAGATTCTCCCTCAATGTACCCAAACAGGCACTGATGTGTAGTAACTAGGGGATTTTTCACAAAGGTATGTGGGTTAGGTTGATTGGCCATGCTAAATTGCCCTTTTGTGTTGGGGGTTAGCAGGGTAAATAAGTGGGGTTTTGGAGATAGGGCCTGGGTGGAATTGTGATCACGATGGACCAAATGGCCTCCTTCTGCACCGTAGGGATTTCCTATGGATTCTATGGAAAACTGCCATTCCAAGAGTATTGCATTATCAGAGTTTCCATTATTCAGATGAGACACTAAACCACTTGCCCTCACATGTGCATTTAAAGATTCTTATGGCGCCATTTTGAAAAATGTACCTCAATCAATCAGCTAGTTTCAAAGAAAAGTAATATCAAACTCAAAATGTCAATTGTCTTTCTCTCCCGCCAGATCCTGAGGACCTGCTGAGTTTTATATCTCAATCTAATGACCTGAGGCTGAATTTTCCAGACCTTCCTGCTGGTGGTATCTTCCAATGGTCATCCCTAATGGCAGATATCCTGGCAATGGATGGCGCGAGCCACGCAAGATGGCATAGACGTGGGCAAGACCAGAAGGTCCAGTTGGGGGCCAATGATGAACCATCACAGAACATGTCACGGGGGGACTGGAAAATGTTGTGGGGGACTGGAAAACCTCACCCTTGGTCTTTATCACATTGCATGTTGTGAGATAAAATTAAAACACTGTGGATGCTGACACTCTGTGAAGTGTCATCCAGACTCGAAACATTGGCCCTATCTTCTCCCCACAGATGGTGTCAGAATTGTTGAAATTTTCCAGCATTTTCTGTTTCTGCACATTTGTGGGAACTTGCTGCCTAGGGAGAGGCTGCCAGATTTCTTATATTACAACTGTGACTGCATTCAACTGATTGTAAAGTATTTTGACACATCCTGAGTTTATGAAATGTGCTATATGGAGCAAGTAAGCTAATGGTAGGAATATATGAGAACTGTGTGGAAGAATATTATTTCTATTTATGGCATAAAATTCAGTAGTGATATTCTGCATCATACTGGACATTGCACATCATGTCTTGGTTGTATAATTAATCTTGTAAAGCAAACTCTGCTAAATTTCCACCATTGTGTAAACCATGCCAGGATAAATTACTGACTGCTATTTGGTTACCCCATTAGCTGCAGGTGTATATCCCACAGTGGCTGTTAAATCTTGTGAATAGCCGAAAACAGGATTCACATTGGAAAGGTCTCAATTTGAGATCCCCTGACAATGACGTAATCAAGTTCAAGCCTAGGAACAATGTGAATCTGCTTTCTATACATTATAATGTATTAACATATTATTAAGGACTTGACACCATAGTGTCCAATCATGACACATCCCCCCACCCCTGAAACACACACACACAAACATACACGTGCACATGCACACACATACACACACATGTACACAAACACACACACACACGCACATCCTCCACTTGTGAAGCATCATACTGGTGTGAATCACTACTGGATTTCAAAAGCCAAAACCAGTCATGATGACCACGCTGGGATGTGGAGGTATCTTTACGCCCTTGGGGTTAAACTTCAAGGCTGAGCATTGTCCCCTGGTACCTTGGCAGTATGATATGGAGAAGCTGCCGTTGGACTGAGGTAAAACACAAAGAAATCCTACAGCACCAGTTTAAAGTCCAAACAGGTTTACTTACCTTGACCGTATCCCATGGATAAAGAGGATATAAGGAGACTGCAAAAGGACATAGATAGGTTAGCTGAGTGGACAAAGCTCTGGCAAATGGAGTATAATGTCAGAAATGTGTGGTTGTTCGTTTTGACAGGACAAATAAAACGGAAGCATATTATCTAGATATGAGAGATTGCAGAGCTGTGAGATGCAGAGGGATCGAGGTATCCAAATGCATGAATCAAAAAAGGTTAGTATGCAGGTGCAGCAAGTAATTTGCAAAGCTAATTTAATGTTATCTTCTATTGTAAGAGGACTTGAATACAATAGAAGGAAAGTTATATGTTTTAGTTGTACAGAGCTTTGATGGTCATCTTTCAGGAATCAGGGAAGGTCCCAGAGCTCTGGAAAAAGGCTAATGTAACACCCCGGTTTAAAAAGGGAGGGAGGCAGAAGAGGGGAAATAATAGGCCAGTTAACCTGACTTCAGTCATGGGTAAGATCTTGGAATCCATTATTGAGGATGAAATTGCAGAGTACTTAGAAATGCACAATAAAATAGGGCTGAGTCAACACAGCTTTGTCAAAGGAAGGTCATGTCTGACAAATCTGTTAGAATTCTGTGAAGAGATAACAAAGGAGTTAGAAGGAGAGATAACGGACATGATTTATTTGGATTTCCAGAAAGCCTTTGACAAGGTGCATTACAAGAGACTGCTAGATAAGCTAAGAGCCAATGGCATTAGAGGCAAAGTACAGGACAGGAGGGAGAGAGTGGTGATAAGGGGATGTTTTTTCAGGATTGCTACCAGTGACTAGTGGTGTTCCACAGGAGTCGGTGGTGGGACCGTAACTTTTCACCATATGCTTTAATGATCTGAGGACATGGTTGCTAGATTTGCAAATGATGCAAAGATAGGTAGAGGGATAGGTAGTGTTGAGGAATAGAGAGACTGCAAAATTACTTGGACAGTTAAGAGATTGGGCAAAGAATTGGTAGATGGAATGCAGTGCGGGAAAGTGTGACGTTATGCACTTTGGTAGGAAGAATAGAGGCATAGACTATTTTCTAAATTGGAAGAGGCTTTGGAAATCTGAAGCACAAAGGGACTTGGGAGTTTTGGTTCAGGACTCACTTAAAGTTAACATGTAGGTTCAGTTGGCATTTAGGAAGGCAAATTCAATGTTAGCATTCACTTCTAGAAGGCTAGAATACAAGAGCAGGATGTATTGCTAAGGCTGTATAAGGCTCTGGTTAGACCTCATTTGGAATATTGTGAGCAGTTTTGGGATCATACCTAAGGAAGGATGTACTGGTCTTGGAGGGAGTCCAGGGGAGGATCACAAGATTGAAGGGTTTGTCATATGAGGACCAGCTCCGCAGACTGGGTCTATATTCAAGGGAGTTTCAAAGGATGAGTAGGGATCTAATTGAAACTTACAGAATCCTGAGAAGCTGAGATAGAGTGGACATGGAGAAGATGTTTCTATTAGTGGGAGAGACCAGAACTCAAGGGTACAACCTCAGAGTGAAGAGATGCTCCTTTAAAATGAGACGAGGAGGAATTTCTTCAGCCAGAGTGTGATGAATCTGTGGAACTTATTGCCAGAAAGCTGTGGAGGGCAGGTCATTGAGTGTCTTTAAGACAGAGATAGATAGGTTCTTGATCAATAAGGGGATCAAGGGTTTCAAGGTAAAGGTCAGAAGAACGGGGATGAGAATCACATCAGCCATAATTGAATGGCAGAGCAGTCTCAATGGGCCGAAAGGCCTAATTTTGCTCTTATATGTTATGGACCACACCTGGAGTACTGTGTACAATATTGGCCGCCTTATTTAAGGAAAGATGTAAATGCATTGAAAGCAGTTCAGATAGTATTTATCAAATTGATACCTGGAATGAGTGAGTCATTTTTGAAGGAAAGGCTGGACAGGCTAGGCTTTGTATCAATTGGAATTTAGAAGCATAAGCAGCGACTTGATTTTTATCTTAAATCCTATGGGGATTTGATAGGATGGGTGTGGAAAGAGTGTTTCCTCTTGTGGGAGAATCTAGAACTTAGGGTCACAAAATGGGCTCCCATTTAAGACAGTGATGAAGAAAAGAAATTCCCTCAGAGAATTGGGAGACTTTGAAATTCTCTTCCTGAATAGGTGGTAGAGGCAGTATCTTTAAATAGCTTTCCTTCAAAAGCAAGGGCATGAATAGTTATTGTGCGTAGTGAGGAATGTGAAGTTGATGTTAAAATTCGCTGGGCCTCAAGCTTGTGGGATTGTGGAGCAGGCTCGAGGGTTGAATGGCTGATTCCTGCTCTTAATTCAAATGTTCATATGTAGCTCCTTTAATGATCATGGGACGTACCAAAGTGCTTTCCAGTCAATGAAGATCTTTTGAAGTGTAATTACTGTTGTAGTGTAGGAAACTTGGCAGCCTATTTATTTGCACACAACAAACTCTCACTAACATCAACAATAATCTGTGTTGGTGATGTCGACTGAGGCATCATTATTGTCCTAGATGTCAGAGATAACTCCTCTGTTCTCCATGAGGCATTATCCAGCTGTGTCACCCAGAAAAAAATGAGTAACTTTCGAAAATGCAATTATATCCTGCATTTTGTTCTGTTTTAATTCCCTGTGATAGACTTCAGTCTTTTACTATCCTGTGTGCTTCCTATCTCAGTTGGATACTGGCACAAGCAGGTTTTATTGAGGACTGTCAAGCTATTTCCCGACATTTCTACATTTAGGGATGGAATAACCTGTAACATTTTTTTTTAAAGTGAGCACAGACTAGCAGATGCATTGGATCATAATTATTCAGCTGGGTGAAGTTATTATAACCTAAGATATAGAAAAAATCTCTGAATTACCTTAGGTAAGACACTTGTTTCTTTACTTCCATATTTCTTTGATAATCCTTTATGGCAAATCACTGTGTATTTTCGATGCGGTTTACGCATATCGAGAGTGTAAGACTATAGTCAGTAGTTACAGCAAAACACTGCAAGACAAGTCCCCAGGCAAAAAAGTTGGGAAGAAAATTAACATTTCACTGCGGCTTATAGGAGGCCACAGAAGCTTGGTTTCTTCACTCGAATCCGACATATCACAGTGGATTAGTTCTTGGCTTTAGCAGGAGTATGTCAGGCTAGGGCACCTAGCAAGCTGTGAGGCACAAAATGCTAAACAATTGCCCCTGTAAGAGCCAGGGAGCCGGGGATTCCTTTGATTATTTAGAGAGGGCTTGTAAAAACTTGCCTTTCTGACCTAAGTCTAAGAAAAGCAATAACACAAAACAACTCCTAATGACTAATACGTTGGTATGTTTCTAGTGATCTCCTCAACTCTGAAGCTACCAATATTAAAGCCCTCCCTGCACCCCGAATCACCATTGAGTTAAAAATGGGAAGCCTTCTTGACATTTTTTAATTTGTCATTAGCTTAGACGATTAAATAAAAACTAAACACCCTCCGTTCTTCAGCTCATCCTTCGGCCAAATTTGAAAATCTTTAATCAGTAATCGAGATCAGAAAATCACTGAAGTGGCAAATCTATTAAAGTAATTTAATGAACCATTTGCAGGAGATACAGAAGTAAATAGAAATAAATCCACCGATAAATAAAAGGTATATACACACAGTAAGAAAGTTTCAGTCAACACTAGATATTCTCACAGGCCAAACTAGTCTTTCTGTAAGTGCATTACATATTTCTGACAATAATAAACTTACTGCTTACTGCTGCCCATATAATGGCCAGAAAGCAGATGCCCTTGAAAAGTAAGTGAAATAATCATTTTTGAAAGGCTAGAGAAGCAGAATTGCTATTTTTTTAAATTCATTCACAAGATGCGGACATCACTATCAAGACCCACATTTTTTAACTGCAGGAACCCATGTGTGTCTAGGTACACACAGTAAGAAATCTCACAACACCAAGTTAAAGTCCAACAAATTTACTTAGTAGCAAAAGCCACTAGCTTTCGGAGCTCTTGCAGCCCCTTCATCAGGTGAGTGGGAGTTCTGTTCACAAACAGGGCATATAAAGACACAAACTCAATTTACAAAATAATGATTGGAATGCAAGTCTTTACAGATAATCAAGTTTTAAAGGTACAGACAATGTGAACGGAGAGAGCGTTAAGCACAAGTTAAAGAGATGTGTATTGTCTCCAGACAAGACAGTTAGTGAGATTTTGCAAGTCGAGGCAAGTCGTGGGGGTTACAGAGAGTGTGACATGAACTCAAGATCCAGGTTGAGGCCATCCTCATGTGTGCGGAACTTGGCTATCAGTCTCTGCTCAGTGACTCTGCACTGTTTGTGTCGTGAAGGCTGCCTTGGAGAACACTTACTTGAAGATCAGAGGCTGAATGCCCGTGACTGCTGATGTGTTCCCCAATAGGAAAAGAATACTCTTGCTGGCGATTGTCGAGTAGTGCTCATATTCACATCACGTCTAGGTACACCCACTGTGCTGTTAGAAAATTTGACCCTTTGTCTGTGAAGGAGATAATCGGAGGGGAATTTTCTAGCGTGGAGTTCCTATTTGTCTGCAGTCCTTGTCCTTCTAATCCAAGGATCAGCAACATTTTTTATCCAAAGAACCTTATTAAAAAAATTGCCAAAAATAAAAGCTATTGGATGTTGCAAGATGAAATTCAGCGCTTCTAAACCTGGTACTCGGCAAATTGTCAAATGTCTTTGCATACATAACAAATAGCAAGTATATATTTATGCACAGCACCTTCCGCTCTAACTGGTAACAGTCTTGAAGGAGGCAGGGATGTTTAATTAGGAGATATGGTGGCATACCTGTGAAGCAGCAGAGCCAACCACTGTGCCATCATGCCTGATTTAAGGTGAGTTTCATTTCGATTACTAACTTTTTCTTTCATGCTAATACCTTTTCACTCCTCTCATTTTCAATGAGCCCGTTCTTCACAGACCTCCCCTGCTACAATCTTAAGCAATGAAAATTAGATGGAAAGATGCATTATTTTACCTGGAATTGGTTCTGCTTTGATGGGCTTTGGGAACCAACTAGAGAAGAACGGGGATGTTAAGATTCCAGTGCTCTCACGTGTCAGTTCTGAATGGTACTGGCAGCTGGACTTGATAAAGCCACAGAAAAGGGTTGGAATGCTTTTGCAACATGGTGTCTAAGGGAAAGATGCATTGGGCCTCAGCTGGGAGAATAGATTAGCAGTGGAACAATTACAATAAATGGCCTAGATGCAATAACATTGTGAGGGATAGGTCACGCATGACAAACTCAATAATAAAGTTGTCATATAGCTATGCTAATACCTGCCTGCTAATATTTATTTTTATATTAATTTTAACAGGGGAATAAAAGAAGGGGTAATCTCTATTTCAACTAAATCCAGATTAGTTCTTAAATAACCAGTAAGGAATCAGTGATAACTCCAAGTCTTGAGTACACTATTGAAGCTTTGGACTGACTCCTTGTGATTTTTAAAAAATTCATTGCAGATATTTACTGCAAGGCCAGCATTCATTGCCCATCCTGAATTGCCCTGCTACAATTAAATAGCTTGCTAAGGCATTTCAGAAGGCAGTTAAGAATCATGGGCTGGAATTTTATCCTGATTCCAGGGGCAGGTGAGTTTCGGAGAACAGCATTCTCCGTTAGCCTTGGGCAGGATTGTACGAACCTCGAGTGGATGTGTCGGTAAAATTTTGCCTGTTAAATCTGTAGTGCAGAAGGAGATCATTTGGCCCATTGAGACTGCACTGACAGCAATCCCATCCAAGTCTTATCCCAACAACCCCACAGTTATCCCTCTAATCCCGCTGACACTATGGGCCAATTTATCATGGCCAATCAACCTAACCCGCACACCTTTGGACTTTGGGAGGAAACAGAAGTACTACACAGACACAGAGACAATGTGCAAACTCCACACAAACGCTGATCCGAGACCGAAGTTGAACCCAGCCCCTTGGCGCTGTGAGGCAGCAATGGCAACCATTGTGCCACCATGCCATTGCTGTGGATCTGGAGTTATATATAGACCAGACCAGGTAAGACAATAGATTTTCTTCCCTGTAAGGACTGTAGTTAAGTCAGATAGATTTTTACACAACTCAGTTTGTGTAACCGGGTCCCAGCTCCCTAGTGCCGTCAGGCAGCAGTGCTAACCACTGTGCCGCTGTGCCACCCCAAGCAGTCAGATTGCCACTGCGTCCTTAAATTCTCCTGTCTGAACACCACTGTGCATTTCTTGTTGGGCCTTCCGAGCCTGACTTTGACAGAAAGTTGCAGTGCAGCATCCCTAGAAGAACTCCCATTGGATTACTGTGGAGTAGGGAGAAGATAGAACAAGCCCCCTTTCATTTACAGCCACATGGCAGGTTTAATGTCCTGTTTGAATGTTCGTGAATGGGTGAACGAATCGGTGAAAGGATAAATCAGTGAATGGGTAGGTGGGTTAGGTGATTAGGTGGGTAAACAGATAGGAGGAATAGATGGTTAAGTGGGTAAATGGATAGGGAAGGTAAATGGCATGGATAATTGGAGAAACTGGTAAGTTGATACAAGTGTAAATGGGTAGAGAGGACAGGTGGGTGAGATGGGCAAGTGAGGGAGGTGTTAAGTGAAGAAGAGGGTAGGTGAGTGAGATGGATAGATGGAAGAGATAGGGGTAGGTAGACAGGGTGGTTAGGTGGGTGGGTGGGTAGCTTGGTGAGTTAGTTAAGCAGAATGGTGGGTAGAGAGGTGGGAATAGGTGCACAGTCAGATTGGTAGTAGTCAGCTGACTGTGAAGGATTAAGTCTGGTTGGGAGGATAGTTGGGGGCGTGTGAGGGTAGTCAGGTGATCAGGAAGGTAGTTAGGTGGTCAAAGGGTTCGTTAGTTGGTTGGGGTGGAAGTCAGGTGATCATAGGTAGTCAGGTGATTGGAGTAGTTAGGTGATCAGGAGGGTAGTCAGGTGTTCAGGGTAGTCAGGTGATGAGGAGGATAATTGGGCCAATTCAGTCAGGCAATCAGGTGGTTAAGAAGGTAATTGGGTTAACTGGGGTGGTGTTTAGATCAAGGATAGTCTGATCATGTTGGGAGACAGCCAAATTGGATAGTTGCTGGGTAATCAGGCATTTGGTGGGGTGGGTAATGAAGTCAGGTTGTGAATGTTGGGTCGCATCAAGATAAGAGGGTAGTTGGCGGGTCAGTTATCAGCAGCTGGTTGGGAAGGAACAGGGTGGTGGTGATTGTGATGGTCAGCTGTGTAGATATCCAGGAATTGACATAAGTTTTAATCTGTCTAATATTTCCTGGGTAAGTACGCTGTGACAAGCTCTAGTCTCTGAGTCTAGCTCAGTGCCAGAGACCTTGCCAGAGTTTTTAGTAGAGCAAGAAAATGGCTAATTGGAGGTTCAAACTTCCCAGGCAATTCACACTTATGGAAGGGTCCTACCGCCCATCTCAGTTATACATCTGGTCTCTAATGTCAGAAGGTTGGAAGATTTGTCCTCATATCTGCATTTCCAGATTACCAATAACGCAGCTACCATGCTACTGCACCCAGCAAATGAAAGTGTAATGGTATGTATTGTACTTGGAATTAAATTCAAATTAGCTACACTGCAACATAGAAAGATAGAAGGTAGGAGCAGCAGGAGGCCACTTGGTCCTTCAAGTTTGCTCCACCATTCATCACAATCATGGCTGATCATCCATGTCAATAGCCTAATCCTGCTTTCTCCCCATAATGTTTGATCCCATTTGTCCCAAGCGCTATATCCAGCCGCATCTTGATTACATTCAATGTTTTGGCATCAATTACTTCCTGTGGTAATGAATTCCACAGGCTCACCACTCTTTGGATGAAGAAATGTCTCCTCACCTCCACCCTAAATGGTCTACCCTGAATCCTCAGACTGTGACCCCTGGTTCTGGACTCCCCCTATCCTCGGCAACATTCTCCCTGCATCTACCCTGTCTAGTCCTGTTAAACATGCTGTTTTATCTGACCTACTTTCTATTTCTTGAGCAAGAAGAGTGCATCAAATTTTAACAGCCAGAGAGAAACTATTTTTAATATCAAAGTGAGAAAATCTGAGTGGAGAGGCTTTTAGCACTGTGGCATGAAGTTCTGAGCGTGTGCGAATCACAATGACATGATAAAGTTTTACATCGGAATGCAGCAAATGGACAATTTTTCACCTGACTGAACTCACAATCTTTCCTCTGCCTGGGGGAGAGTCACTATGTTGGCTAACCTGTCTCTGCTTTTAAGTGGCTCACAAGTTCTCAAATCATTCCGGCTGGTTTCATAGTGATAGACCTCAAATTAATATCCCCTCTCCTAAAAAGGAGACTTTCCTGTAGTAGTAATATGTCACTCAGAGGTCACCACTGTATCGCTACTCCTTTTGTTTTCTCTACTGCATTATGGCTTTAAACACAGCGAATTTAGATGAATCGGAAAGTGTCCCTGTGGTGCCACAGATTAAAAAGTATCCATCTACTATTACCTATTTACTTTGTATGCTTTACCATAGACTGGTCCACAACAGCCTGAGCGCAAACATTTTGAATAGAATTCTTTTTCATTTCATGAGACAGTAATATCATGCATTTGGGTGGCACAGTAGATAGCACTGCTGCCTCACTGCACCAGGGTCCCAAGTTCAATTCCGGCCTTGGGTCGCTGTCCATGTGGAGTTCGCACTTTCTTCTCATATCTGTGTGGGTTTTCTCTGGGTTCCCTCCCACACTCCAAAGATGTGCAGGTTAGGTTCACTGGCCATGCTAAATTGACCCTTGTGTCTGAGGCATTAACATGTTAAATATTATGGGAGTAAGGCCTGGGTGGGATTGTGATTGGTGCAGACTTGAAGGGTTGAATGGCTTCCTTCTGTATTGTATGGATTCTATGGTATTCATCCCATTTTGAGGCAACAGTTATAATTCCAGTTGCTCCACATAAAATTAAATCTAATTGAAACTCAGCACATTAATTACATTACTAATTAAGGCAATTATTGGGGTTTACTTAAGTTGAAAAGTCTGATTGATGTTTTCTGTATTCAGAATGGACAACATTTTTAGGGTCCATATTTGTACCAATATTCCCTGCAATAGTTTGAAACACATTTGGAAACCACGCTAATAGTTAAACCCTGATGCTGTTCTGAACTCATTCAGAATAATTCCACGTCCCCGCCCCCATACACATTTGAAAGGGGGGGGGTATTTAATTGGGTGGAACTTTGCTAGCTAGGGACCCCACCGCCTCTGCTCTGATTATGTGTGAGGCAATGTGATGACTGTCCCTTTAAACACAGCACAGCAGAATAAGCGTCACCCGGCCCAGGTAACCCCCATTTGGGGAATCACCCCAGGAGTGCTGTTCTCCTCGGCAGAGGCATTTTAGAGCTAACTGCAAACTTGCTGCTACTCCTGACGATCACTAAATAAATTCCTTCTTATTAGCTAATGAAGTCTCTGAAACTCTATCATTACAGGCAGAAAAGCTCAAGGATGGATTTCCTGCCCTAATCCCAACTGGAGCTCATTAATAGGCAATTAATGCCCACTTTAAGGTCATAGCCTGCAACAGCCGGTATTCAGCTCATCTCAGATGGGGCAGTCGTCACACAGGAAGCCTGAAAAGCAAGCACTGGGCTCTCAAGGACTTCCTCACTATCAGGTATTAGTGCCTGTGAAGGGCCCAGCATGGAGAACAGGATGGGTCCCCACTGACACCCTCTGCCCATTCCTCCAACCTTCAGCCCCTCTCCAGCCAGCAACTCCTTTCTTCCCCTCCCTACTCTGCCCTCGCTCACCTGTGATTTGAATCCCCCACTGATCCTTCGCTTCTGGTGGGTGTATTATTGGCAGATACTGTTCTCCTCCCAATCTCCCCGTAGTGCTGAGGGCAACGATAAACTGCTGACCTCTCCATTATCTCTCAGCTCTCTGTTGATGGTAAGAGGGAGGCTTCCCTTGTTCCTGGAGAAAGCAAGCCATTGGTCACTTACGTACATGACATAGGTTCTCCCTGGCCCACTCCTCGCTCCAAACCAGAAGGTGACATGGAGCTTTTACCAGCTCTCCAGCCAGTGGGCAAGACCCCCCACCACTTGGACTAAATTTCACCGATTAGAATGCTTCTGAAGATCACTGCTCAGATAATGTGCAGAAACACATAGCAAGGTAACCAGGCAAAGGTAATGTGAACCTGTCACCTTCACCCTGTTAATCATCCATTATTAATGTTTCTCTACCAATCTACAGCAATGGTGTTTGATTTTTCTGCAGCTTGCTAAAACCATGCTGGACTGTTTCAAGTCACTTCAGTCACATTAAACATTACATGGACAGCAAGAACACATCAGTTACAGGTATTAAATACGCATGTCCATACATCAAAGGATGTTTTTTTTGCACCCATTTCTGTAAAATTGTAGTCTGAAAGAAGTCTCCCATTCATTGACTTTGTCTACACTTCCCGCTGCCTTGCCAAAGAGTCAGCGTAATCAAGGACCCCACACACACTGGACATTATCCCTTGCACCTTCATCCGTTGGGAAGAAGATACAAAATTCTGAGGCCATGTACCAACCGACATAAGACAAATTTTTTTCTCTGCTGCCATCAGACTTTTGAATAGACTTACCTTGCATTAAGTTGACCTTTCTCTACACCCTAGCTATAACTGTAACACTACCTTCTGCAGTCTCTCATTTCCTTCTCTATGAATGTTATGCTTTGCCTGTATAATGCGCAAGAAACAATATTTTCATTGTATGCTAATACATGTGATAATAATAAGAACATAAGAAGTAGGAGCAGGAGTAAGCCATCTGGCTCCTCAAGCCTGCTATGCCATTCAATAAGATCAGGGCTGATGTTTTTGTGGACTCAGCTACACTTAACTGCCTGCTCACCATAACCCTTCATTCCTTTACTCTTCAAAAATGTATCTATTCTTGCTTTAAAAACATTCAATGAGATAGCCTCAACTGCTTCAAGGGCAGGGAATTCCTCAGATTCACAACTTTATGTGAAGAATTTCCTCCTCAACTTATTCCTAAATTTACTCCCCCTTATTTTGAGGCCATGCCACTTAGGTCTAGTTTCACTCACCAGTGGAAAAAACACCTTCCCTACTTCTATCTTATCTATTCCCTTCATAATCTTATATGTTTCTATAAGATCTCACCTCATTCTTCTGAATTCCAATGAGTATAGCCCCAGTCTACTCAGTCTCTCCTCATAAGCCAACTCTCTCAACTCTGGGATCTACCTAATGAATCTCCTCTGCACGCTCTCCAGTGCCAGTATATCCTTTCTCAAGTAAGGAGGCCAAAACTATACACAGTAATAAATTAAATCAAATCAAATCAAGTGAGATAAGTATGATCAAATGTATGACGTACTACAAAACTCAGATTTGATGTTGGGTATCTTGTAGCCCACAGTGGTTATTGGTCACACACATTTCTTTGCCAAATTTGTTGTACCGCATATAAGGCAGCTTTATAGAGTTTCGTCATTTTTACTATTTTTCATTTGAATGGCTTAAGTCATTAATTTGCCTCTTTGAAAAGTAAGAATCATGATTATATTATTTGGCACATATGCTTTCTTCATGGAATTGACAATAATTGCCATGTAGTTTCATATGTTGGAACAAATTAATTGACACCAGCCAATAAATCATTGTTTACATGCAGTAGTCATTGAAATCAACATGAGGGACAAATCGAAACAATATGTGAGAAAAGCAGCACAGTGATTAGCACTGCTGCCTCACAGTGCCTGGGACTCAGTTTTGATTCCAGCCCTGAGTTTTAAAGTTTGTTAGTGTCATAGGTAAGCTTACATTAACACTGCAATGAAGTTACTGTGAAAATCCCCTCGTCACCACATTCTGGCATCTGTTCAGGTATCCTGAGGGAGAATTTAGCGTGGAAAATGCACCTAATCAGCACACCTATGGGACGAAATCGGAGCAGCTGGAGGAAACCCACACAGATGCAGGAGAACGTGCAGATTCTGCACAGACAGTAAATAAAACCAGGGATCGAACCTGGGATCAGGCCATGCTGTGCTCTGGTAACTGTTTGTGCGGAGTCTGCATGTTCTCCCCATGTCTGCGTGAGTTTCCTCTGGGTGCTCCTGTTTCCATCCACAGTCCAAAGTTGTGCAGGTTAGATGGATTGGTCAAGTTAAATTGCCCCTCAGAATCCCAAGATGTGTAAATTATAGGGATTAGTGGGGTAAATACGTGGGGAAACGTACTTAAGTGGAAGTCGGTGCAGACTCAATGGATCAAATGGCCTCCACTGTAGGCATTCAGAATCCCGACTGGAAATTGTTTTGAATTTCAGAAGGCTGATAATAAGCAGACTGAACAACTTGATCCATTGTGCACTGGAACGCAATAATACAAGCAGAATGTTGTGATGCAGTATTTAAAGGGTGTGCTTTAAAGCAATGTTCACATTTTAATGCCCTGAACACTACCGGAACTTTCCGCCAAGTTCTGTTTATGGAAATTGAGTGGGTAGAATGAGAGTCGAAAATCTGACACCACAATTGATCCATTCCTTCCCGTTTCATAGACCATTTAATTTGTGTTTGGTAATGAAAGGAATCATTCTGGAGGCGCTACAACCACTGCAGCAATTTCACTTGGCAACCAAGTCAGCACATTTCTTTTGTGTCATGAGTAATTTCTGGGCCTGCTCGCTTGCGTTCATGTCCCAGTGCGTTGCGCCACATAAAAGTCTCATCCTGGTTCATTCCCACAATGCACCCAAATCAGCTGAGAAAGAGCCATTATAGAAATGGGATGAAGAAAAACTCTAAAGGAAATCACCCTCATTCTGTTGGTCAAGCTCCCAACAAGACAGGAGCAGATCATCTCAAGATTTCAAGAAGAAATTAGCTATTGCTCTTGGGGCTAAAGGGATCAACGGATATGGAGAGGGAAGGGGAAGGGTCAGGATATTATATTTGATGATCAGCTGTGATCATAATGAATGGTGGAGAAAATTAGAAGGGCCAAATGGCCTATTTCTACTACTAGCTTCCATATTTGCATGTTTCTCTCAGTATTGTTAACCGGAAGAAGGGGAAAAATGAATTGAGAAAGAGAGGGCCAAAACTGCCATGGAGGGACAATCCAGTGGTCATTGCCACTCTATGGATCCAGTAAGAAGTCTCACAATACCAGGTCAAAGTCCAACCAATTTATTTGATATTAAACTCACAAGCTTTGGGGTTTGCCCCTTCATCAGGTGACAAGGGGACAAACCTCGAAAGCTTCTTGAGTTTACTATCGAGTAAATAGGTTGGACTTTAACCTGATGTTGTGAGACTTCTTACTGTGTTTACCCAGTCCAACGCTGGCATCTCCACATCATGACTCTATGGGTCAGCAGCAAATTTCTCCCCTATTCCTTTTTCCTCACCCAAGTTGGGAGCCTCATATTTTCTGTTCTCTCTGCTGATTCAGGGCTGATGAGAAATGTGCAGCGCAGAAGCTGCTGAATTCCTTTCAATGAAAGACAGGATCACCAAGGGAGGTGAAGCCAATGCATTCTCTTTTACAGCACGAGCTGTATTTACAGGGTCAGTTTAAAATTCCCTTCACTTTGAGAAGCCAGGGAGAAGGTCAGTGTGTAAGATATGTTGCTGAGTGAGGGGTTTAGGAGGTGCAGAGGGAGGGGGGGGGCATGTTGGGGGATAGTGAGGGGGATAGGGTTGTGATGGGAAGGTGCGGAGGGTGGTCAAGGATCGGGGTAGTCAGTAGTCAGGAGACGGGGAAATAGTCTGGGGGGAAGGATGTAGTCAATGAGTCCAGTGCAGTGGGGGGAGGGGGAGTTCAGAGAGGGGTTGGGGGTTTCAATGCAATAGTTATCTTCAACTTTTCCTGGGTAACTATTCTGCAAACAGACAGATTTTTAATTGGCAATGAGTTGAAGGGTTGTGGGGAGAAGGCAGGAAAATGGGGATGAGGAGCATATTGGCCATGATTGAATGGCAGAGTGGATTCAGTGGGCTGAATGGCCTAATTCTGATCCTATATCTTATGGTCTCATGAACATATGAGAATCGGAACCATCCAAAGTCACCAGTTGAAATTAGAATGTTGCATTGTTCCTGATGCAGGATAATTGCCCACTGGAAGCTTAAAATTCCTGGACAGTGTCCATGCTGTCCTTGCCTGGGAGCCACTTGGCAAACCCAACTGCATCTTGGAGGTACAACACCCACGGGGAACAGAAGTTCTGGGCCAATCATCCTGCCCTCCACCCTAACATTCTGGAATTTAGAAGAACGAGAGGAGATCTCATAGAAACATATAAAATCCTGATGGGACTGAACAGGCTAAATGTGGAAAGAATGTTACTGATGTTAGGAACTAGGGCTTGCAGTTTAAGAATAAAGGGTAAGCTATTCAGGACTGAGATGAGGAAGAACTTCTTCACTCAGAGGATTTGAAGTTGTGGCATTCTCTCCCACAGAAAGCTGTTGGGGCAAGTTTGTTAGATATGTTCAAGAGGAAGCTGGATGTGGCCCTTGTGGCTCAAGAGATGAAGGAGTATAAAGAGAAAGCGGGAGTGAAATACTGAAAGTGCATGATCAATCATGATCATATTGAATGGTGGTGCAGGCTTGAAGGGTTGAATGGCCTTCTGCTGCACCTATTTTCTATGTTTCTATATTTTCTTTCTCTCTTCTCTTTGTGACAATGAGACACTGACATACATTTCTCTAGACTACAGGATATCTTGGCTAAGTTAGCATTCTCCATTCGTGAATGTAGGCCATGAGTTTCACCATGTTATCTTACCATGAGCAGACACTGTGGGAGAGCCTGTTGTAAATATGCACATTCTTTCCACCAGGTTGACTCTATCGCTTTTTTTCCGCTTCCCAGTTTTGCGGTGGCACTACTACTGTTCTGTTCTCAAATGGGATCAGGTACCAGTCCAAATAAAATATTCACCCTGGCACCTTCCTGAGACATGCGGCTTCACATCAGTGAAGTCAATTGGCCGTAAAGTGTTTTGGGATATCCTCAGATTGTGAGAGGTGCCATGTAAATGTAAGTCTTTCGTAATAACACAACACATGGTGCATTTGCCTTCCAAGCCATAATTCTGTATTGACTAACCCCTTAATAAACAATTCAGATGATTAAGTTGGTTAGGAAAAGGGTTGATTATGTAAAGGAATCAATGAATCATGATTTGAAGGAATAATATGGTTCCAATCTCGCTGGGATGATCAGGATGTCACTAGCACCGTACAGGAATGAGTGATGCAGATTGTAACATTAGATTCATTTCCTGGAACTTCACAAGTTTACTTTGGAGAGTTAGGTGCAAATTCCAATGTTCTGTTTCCTGAGAGGCTTTACCTGTGGTTATTCTCTTCCCTGAGGAAGCTAAAGATCTCTAAATTATACATGGTCCATTCGAAGCAGTAGACACAGTGGGCAGTTTTCATTATTCATAACAGAATTGTCATGTAAGGAATTCTGAACAGGGATATGACAACTTTGAAGCACACTAAGGCAGGCAGTGAACATACAGATGGCCTTATTTGGAGTTTGCGTGCCTGCTCCATCCTGCATCAATGTTTGGTAAATGACATTGAAGAGAACTTTTAAAGCAATAAAAGTGTCACTTTTCTGCTCATCTTGATGTTCATATAAACTATTTACCTGGTATCTAAAGTAATGCGAAGGCAAATAATGAAATGGGACAACATGAGTTGAAAATTCACTTTGAACAAATACCTGTGAATGTTTGGAGAGCGCAAGAATTCCCATAGCTGGAGATGGAATCTGTGATGTTACAGAAGCTGAATACTGCTCCCCAGGGTCATGCATCTTTTTCTGTTGCCTACTGAATAAATAAAGCACAATGGCCAGGAGGTAATTGAGTTATGTGACCTCCTCCCTTGTCGAACGCAATCAGCAAGTTCCGTTTTTCTCTGTTTGTAGAATGCCTGGGACTATGGGCAAGTTCTCAACGCATTCCACATAACTATAGCTGTTCAACATTTGATCGCCAAGAGAAGGCTGAATGTGCGCTGATTTAGGATCCTTCACTGTCACAATTTCTGTAGTCCAAGCACATTGTGGTTGAAAGACGGTGATGTTCATTGCATGGATCATCTGTACAACAGAAGCAATTTTGTTTGGACAAATGATGCCCCAGAATGCTTGAGGGTTGTCATTGCAAGAAAATTGCCATGGTTACAGTTGGTGTTTAGTGACACTGGCAGTGAGTGTGGAGCTGTTCTTTTCTTTAACTTTTCAATTACTTGGAGCTTGCAAGAAAATACTTCTGGGCAGTTGTAATTTTAGATAACTTGTATGTGGAAGGCTTAGTCATAAGCCATTCTGCATCGTTAATACAACATCCATATTATAAGGTGTTGAAAGGAAGGGAGAATGATCAAAGGGGAAGTCTGGGACAGGCTAGAGAGTGGGAGAGATTAATTGAGGAATGCTGTCAGATGGAAGGGAAGGGGAGGAAGGATCCGGAGAGACACCAGTAAACAGAGGTTATGAACGTACATATGAGTGTACAAATCAGGAGCAGGAGTAGCCCAGTTGGCTCCTCTGCTCCACCATTCAATAAGATCATGGCTGATCTATTGCAACCTCCTGCATATATCTAATCAACCTTCACTTCTCCCCCGTACCATCCCCCCCCCCGACCTTCCCACCCCACCTCACCCTTGCTAATTAAGAATTTATCTTAATCTTAGCTCTGCCTTATAAATATTTAAAGACATTGTTTCCACAGTTTTTTAAAGGATGGGAGTTCTAAATACGCATAACTCCTGGGAGATAAGTATTTTCTCATCTCCATCTTGAATTCATCTTATTTTTAAACTTAATTCTAGATTTTCCCATAAGAGAAAATATCTTGTCCACATCTGTCCTGTCAAAGTCCCTCAGGATCTTATGTTTTAATCAAGTCACTTCTTACTTTTCTAAACTCCAGCAGACACAAGTCTAGCTTATTTAATCTTTCCTTATGAGACAACCCACCCATTCCAAGTATTAATCTAATAAACCTTCTCTGAACTGCTTCTGGTACATTTACATCTTTCAATAAAGAGACCAATGCTGTATGCAATACTCCAGGTATATTTCCACCATGTCCTGTACAACTGAAGCATAACCTCCTTACTTTTATATTCAATTCCCCTCGTAATAGAGAATAGCATTCCATTAGTTTTCCTAATTGCTATATCTGCCTACTAGCCTAGGACATCAAGATGTCTCTGTATTGTAGAGCTTTGCAATCTCTCACCATTTAGATAATATGTTACTTTTTTATTCTTCCTGTCAAAATGGATAATTTCATATTTGCCCATATTATACATTATTTGCTGGATCTTTACACATTCATTCAACCTATTTATCTTCCTTTGTAGCCTCCTTATGTCCTCTTTCCTACTTTCCAGCTTATTTTCCTACCTATTTTTATATCGTCAGCAAATTTAGCAACCATACCTTCAATCCCTTCACCAAGCTATTTATATAAATGGTAAAAAGTTGAGGGTCCAGCATTGAGGCTTGTTGGTGATGTTGGTGGTGCTTGCGACCGACAATACCTAAAAGGAATTGGAGAAATATTTTCGTTAAGGGTGAGACGAAGAATGAAAAAAACTATGGATCATGACATACTTGTTTAGAAAATTCAAACTCACAAATTGACATTTAATTTTCTTGCTATGCTTCCAGCACTGGTTAGTGATGCTCTAAATAGAATTGGTGTAGTTCATAATATCTTCCAATGAACAAATTAACTGAGGGAGACCTTAACTATAATTGCCAAATAGGCAAACTGTTCCAATAGACTTCAAGTAGACTGAGAATCAAAGTTTAAGAAAATATTAAATGAGCTTGATCTTTTTCCTTCAAATATCTCATAGAATTATAGAATCCCGACAATGCAGAGGGAGGCCATTTGGCCCACCAAGTCTGCACTGATCACATTCCCAAGCAGGCCCTATCCCACAATCTGCACATATTTATCCTGCAAGTTCCCCTGACATTTACCATGAGCAATTTACCACGGCCAATCCATCTACCTACCTATCCTTGGACTGTGGGAGGAAACTGCAGCACCCGGAGGAAACTCTCACAAACACGCGGACAACATGCAAACTCCACACAGACCCCATCTCGAAGCGGAATTGCTCGTGGAGAGTTCCTGTTTATTCAGTATCTGTATTTTGACTAATACTTACATCAACACAAATTATTTTTTTCCCCTCTCAATGTGTGACCTTATCTGCTTTTTGCACTTTCCCTCACAATCAGGGCAACTGAAAACAGCTGGAATGTTACACAAAATGACTGATATCTTAATGACACAAAATGCTGAAAACAAGTATTGACATGCTAACGGACAATCATAAACCTTCTCAAGATCCCACGCATTTTGCGACAACGCTGGCTCAGCAGGTGCTGATTAAATCTTTTGTGGAGACGTTCAAACCTCTGCACACTAGTGGGAGAAACACAAGAGCCTTGTATGAGGTTCACACACAAGAGCTGCAGTCTGAATAACTTATAGACTGATATGGAATATTAAGTCAGTCATAGCCACTATTTTGCATTAAATCTAGAGATTGGGCTTTTCCTTGACCTTAAAGAAAAATTTCTGAGACTTAAGCTGCATGTTCTGGCCAGTGGTCACTACTTGAGACATGAAGTCCTATAGGGGACAGAGAACATTGAGCATGCGGCAGCAACCAGTGCCATCCTAGGAATTACAGGCCCCTCAAATCCTTAAAGCAATGTTTTAGGCTGACAAACTTAAAACCAATTGAGGTCTGTGCACAATGTACTCAATATAATAGAAGTGCAGCAAAGGTTTAGTTGTTAGAGAGGCTTGGCCAACACCAACCAACAACGGTACCTGATAATCACATCATTTGTGGCACTTGTGACAAAATCTGCCTCTCATGGACTGGTCTCTTCAACCGTCAGCAAAAGTCCACTATATGAAACTGCTTCATTCTGTTTGATTTGCTGCATTTCTATCATCTTAGATGGAAGAATGTTAGTGATCAGTGCAACAAATGTTTTCATAAGCCAGAGTTTTGCAGCACAGAACGGTTTAATCTGGGAGGCACAGTACCACAGTGGTTAGCACTGCTGCTTCAGGGACTTGGGTTCAATTCCCAGCTTGGGTCACTACCTGTGTAGAGTTTGCACATCCTCCTCATGTCTGCATGGGTTTCCTCTGGGCACTCTGGTTTCCTCCCACAGTCCAAAGATGTGTGAGCTAGGTTGATTGGCCATGCTAAAATTGCTCCTTAGTGACCTGAGATGTGTAGGTGAGAGAGATTTGCGGGTAAGTGTGTAAGGATATGGGGTTAGGGCCAGTGTGGGATTGTGGTTGGTACAGACTTGATGGACCAGATGGCCTCTTTCTGCAATGTAGGCTTTCTAAGATTCTATGAGTAATCCAGAAAGCAGCATGATGGCATAGTGATTAGCACTGCTGCCTCACAGTGCCAGGGTCCTGTGTTCGATTCCTGGCTTGGGTCATTGTCTGTGCAGAGTCTACATGTATTTCCCGTGGCTACATGGGTTTATTCCAAGTGCTCCGGTTTCCTCCCACACTCCACTGTGTTAGTTAAGTTGATGGGTCATGCTAAATTGTCCCTCGCTGTACCCAAACAGGTGCTGGAGTGTGGCATCTAGGGGATTTTCACAGTAGCTAAATTGCAATGTAAGCGTACTTGTGACACTATTCCTTAAACTTTTTCTATTCGCTCTGCTTTCCCCTTTTTCAAATATTTAGCTAATTTTCCATTATTGAATGCAATGGTTTGTGCCTAGCCTGCTCCCACTATCTCCATAGGGAAGGGGAAGAGAAAGGAGAGAAAACTGCTGCTATCAAATATTTACTGTCAATTACTTCACAATATCAGGAGACACTTGCCACTTTTTTTCATTAAGATATTTGTCCATACTGCCTATCCTTTAGCACTACTGTCCTGCAATTTATAATTCAAGTGGTCATTTGCCGCAGCGAATGGCTACTCTGAATTTGAGAACAACGATTCATAGTGGAATGTCACTAATGTCATACACAGTGACTGAATGAGAAATGTATGTGTGAAGGAAGGACATCTTAAGGAATGGCATTTTGAAAGCTAAGGATCCTCCTGAAGTCCTGTGCTGGAAAATGTCCTCCCAACAGAACTCCATCCCTTTAATCCAACTCTTTCCAGGCCTCAGGATGAACTTCAGCTGTTGGTAGATATGGTGCAGCCAGAAAACTGTCCTCACAAGCCAGAGAATCCAATACAATTCAATAATAGGTAAGACATTTTCATCTCCCTTGTGAGGAAGAAGAATTATTCAAACCAGCGATCAATGAAGGAAATTTGACATGTCAGATACAACTCTCACCAACTTTTACAGGTGCATGATAGAAAGCATTCTTTGTGGTTGTATCATAACTCGGTATGGCTCCTGCTCTGCTCAGTACCAGAAGAAACTACAAAATATTGCGAATGAAGTCCAGTCCACTATGCTTCCCATCCATTGATTCTGTCCACAATTCCTGCTGCCTTAGCAAAACAGCTAGCATAATTAAGGACCACAAGCAACCTGGATATTCTCTCTTCCATCTTCTCCCATTAGGAAAATGATACAAAGGTGTCAGGTTGCATACCAACCGACTCAAGAATAGCTTCTTCCCTGCTGCTGTCAGACTTCCTTTCCATTAAGTTGATCTTTCTCTACACCCAAGCTATGACAGTAACACTACATTCTGCACTCTCTCGTTTCCTTCTTTATGAATGGTATGTTTCATTTGTATAGTGCACAAGAAGCAATACTTTTTAATGTATACTAATGCATGTGACAATAATAAATCAAATCAAATCAAAAGATTTAGAGTTCTAGAATTACACAGGAGTCTCTCTAAAAAGACAGCCAATTTTATGTTGGTCCTTGATTCAGCAAGGGTTTTTGTGACTTCATCACCTCCTTACTCCCTCTAAAATTATCCAGTCCTTCTCCAAAGTAGACAAAGCCACCTTTGTCAATTTCTGCCACTGTGGAGGCCTCAAGTTTGTAAATGCTGTGACCATAATCACAGAGATTGGAGATACAAAATATGGCATGTCAATATTTATTTTGGCTATCTTGAGTTCCATGTTTTTTCCTACGTAGTACCTGAACATTCATTCTCTTCTGCAGAAAACGGTGGAGAGATGATCATTGAATACATTTAAGGCTGAGTTAGACAGATTTACGATTGACAAGGGAATCGATGGTTATGGAAGGAGCATATGGATAAATGGATTAAAGAACATGATCTCAAAGAATGGGAGGAGAAGGTTTGGTGGAATGAATGGCCTATGCGTGCTTCTATTCCTAATGATCTCACAATGCTCAATGAAACCAAATGATATTCTCCAGATCACCCACAGCGAGAGAACTGCACTGAGATTTTCAGCCTTGAAAATAAATGAGCGGCATCAACTAATACAAAGGTCGAGAGCAAACCTCTTGTAACCTTCTTTAAAGTTTAGTTTGATTTGATTTATTATTGTCACATGTATTAGCATACAATGAAAAGTATTATTTTTTTGTGCACTATACAGGCAAAGCATACCATCCATCGCGAAGGAAATGAGAGAGTGCAGAATGTACTGTTACAGTCATACCTATGGTGTAGAGAAAGATCAATTTAATGCAAGGTAAGTCCATTCAAAAGTCTGACAGCAGCAGGGAAGAAGCTGTTCTTGAGTCAATTAGTACATTTGCTTGGACCTTTGTATCTTTTTCCCAATGGAAGAAGAAGGAATAGAGAATATCCGGGATGCGTGGGGTCCTTAATTATGCTGGATGCTTTGCCAGGGCAGCGGGAAGTGTAGATAGAGTCAATGGATGGGGGGCTGGTTTGCGTGATGAATTGAGCTTCATTCACAACCTTTTGTAGTTTCTTGTGGTCTTGAACAGAACAAGAGACATATCAAGAATGCTTTTTATGGTGCATCTTGGAGATGCAAAATATGGCATATCAATATTTATTTTGGCTATCTTGAATTCCATATTTTTTTCTACTTAGCAAAAGTTGGTGAGAATCATAGCTGACATGCCAAATTTCCTTAAGTCTACTCCTCTGGCTTTGTGATGTGCTACAATGGCAAAGCGTGATATTCTGGTTCAAGAAGGAAGATACCTGTGCTTTGAGAAAGATATTGAAGAGGAATATGTATGATAGTGTTCACAGATATTTCATTCAAGTTCATAACAATGGACACTCCCTTCATTAATAATTCCAAGAGAAGTTAAATGAGCATTATCGTACAAACAGGACAGCATGCTCCAATTGTTATGAATGTTAGACTTTGTAAGATCATGTTTGAAAATGTCTTATTAACTTAAGATAAAAGAGAACATCCTAGATGGGGATGGTATGAAATTGTGCTGATACAGTCACCTCTACAATATCTTTCTCAAAGCACATACAACGCATATACATAATCTGGGTTTTTGGTTGACTGGGGGCAATTTTTTGTAATTTAGTTAATTAGATGCCTACTAAGTAATGTTTAGTTGATGTTAATTTTAGTTTGTTTATTACAGTAAAAATCTTAAATCTTGTCACACTTTATGCATTCACTGTGAAATTCATATCTTTTTAAAAGTTATCATTCCCCACAAAAATCACAACACAATGAACAAATGTGCGTTTGTCTAGTACAATACTGCTGGAATTAGATATAGAAGCTCCATGCATATGAAACTTAGATATATCTGTAAATGAAAGTCATTATACAAATATGTCTCCTTGTCACGGTGTCTAACACCAAACCATGTTGCTGGCACAATGATATCAAATGGGGACTTCTCACAGATGTGAAAGGGTTCTTCCCCCAACAGTCATGACTGATATCAGAGCTCACTTAATATCTTTGTTTACAGCCAGCTGTATATTTTGTGGTAAGACATGGGCAGAGAGATGACTACATGTCTGTTGCTTTGGCTATGACCAACTTTGAATAGTGAAGACATTACTGGGCATTTACACTTCTGCTATCTTTGTTCAACTTTATTAACTTTACCCTGCCATCTGTTTCTGCCTCTTTCTTAAATGCTTGTTGGCTGTGGCTAAACAAGACATTTCTAAGATTTATTTAGAAAGAAACATTCTACTCATGATGGAAAATGGTGCAGATTATAAACCACTCCTCTCCTGAACACACTGGCTGTACCTCTTGAGGTATAGGCATCCTACTGAGATAAAAGGAGGCAGCTTATCAATTTACAAATTATCAGAAAAAATTGAACTTATATTTTTGACTCTAGAATAGAAAGGTTATATGGGGCAATTCTCCCAGCCCTCTGCGCTGCTCTGGCTACAGGCCAGGAGACATCAGTGGAGGCCGTTTAGCAGGGTCCCCATTAGGTGCTACAGACTCCTCATGTCTCCAGGGCCAGGATTTCCCATGTTGTTAGCTCTGCACTAGAAATTGGTGCAAAGCTGATTTCTATATTTAAATCAGGATTTTAATATCAGGGCTGAAGCATCCGGGCCCGCTAGTGGGGTTTACAACAGCTCCCCACTAACGAGGAACTGGCAGCCTGAACTCACTGGAGTGAAGAGAGGCTATATGGGCCCCCAGGAAGTCAGGTGCCCCCGGCAGTGCCAGCCTGACCCCCTGGCACTGCCCAGGTGGCAAAATGGCAATGCCATTGGGCACTGGGCAGTGCCAAAGGGGCAGGCCCAGAAGGGGAGAGTGGGGCCTATTCAGGGCAAGGCCTATCAGTGGAATTGTTTTACGCAAATTCGGCATTTAAAATTTTTTGCCGGGGGGGGACTCCCGGTCAATGCTTTGAAGAGGAGTGAAGGGGTACATGTAGAGAAAATGTTTGCACTTGTGGGAGATTCCAAAATTAAAGGCCATAAAATAATGCAGATATTAATGATTTTAATAATCAAAGTGGTGAGAATTTGGAACTCACAACAACATTGAAAGGTTGAGTGGTTCGTAAAGATGCACTGAAAGGAAAACTTAGAGGGGTACATGAGGGAGGAAGGGATAGGAAAACATATTGATTGGTTGAGATGAAATATAGAATCCCTGCAGTCCATTTAGCCCATCAAACCTGCACCAACTCTCCGACAAAGGATCTTTGTCATAACTTCACATATTTACCCTGCTAATTCCCCTAACCTATACATCTAGGATCACTGAGGGACAATTTAGCATGGCTAATCAACCTAACCTGCACATTTTTGATGAGAAGCGGCTCACACGGAACATAAACATCAGCTTCAACCATTTGGGCTGAATGGTGTGTTCCATGCTGTGAGTTTATATAAATATAAATGCAAAACATTAGCTTTGGTCTCAATATCAGCAAATTTCTTTTGGAACTTCTTAACAGCCCTCATGGCTTGTGACAACATTCAGTTGATGTCACCTGCTCCCATGGTCGCAGTTGGCAGACTGTAGCTGTTCACCAATCCAAAAGATAAACAGTCTGCAAAACAACATTTCATTCATATTCATGTCTCCTGCATGATTAAATCACAATGTAACCGAGCTCTTTCAACTGTTGGATTGGCTAGAGGGCTTTACATCCAATTACCAAAAGGGGTTAAATCACTAAATAGGTGTTCAACACTTGTTGCTTCTTTAGGATATATAATTGGTGGATAACGAGAGTCAGGAATGAGATCTCATTTAAAAATTTCAGTAGCAGCTGGTGTGTCCAGATGTGATGGTATTAGCCCCAGTAATTAAATTGGAAAGATGGTTTGCATTTATAATCTCAATTTATCCAGGTTACAATAATCTCACGATGTCCATACAAAGCTTCTAAAAACTGTGATCAAAGTAAATGAAGTTATCAAAGAAATGTAAATATATATGGTATAAATTTATATTTCCTGCTATTCACCATGTCAAAACAATGCTACTTAAACCACATGAGAATTTTACACCAAATAGGAAACAGCACAATTCTGGATCTCAAGATCTAATAAAAAGCCTGAATTATATCCCTGATATTTACAAAGTTCAAATTTTGCTTCAGATTTGAGCCTTGCTATAAACAGATAGGCACAAGGAAAACAAACTGTAGCTAAAAAGTAAAAACAAATTACTGCAGATGCTTTGACAAAGGGTCATCTGGACTTGAACTTTAGGCTTTTTTCTCTCTTTACAGATATTGCCAACCTGCTGAGATTTTCCAGCATTTTTTCAAACAGTAGTTCCAGTTTTGTACAAATCAAACTGGATTGCATGATGGTACAGTGGTTAGCACTGCTGCTTCACAGTGTCAGGTAGCCTGCTTCAATTCCAGCCTTGGGGTCACTGTCTTTGTGGAGTTTGCACGTTCTCCTTGTGTCTGTGTGGGTTTCCTCCGGGTGCTCCGGTTTGCTCCCATAGTCCAAAGACGTGCAGGCGAGGTGGATTGGCCATGCTAAATTGCTTCTTAATGTCCAAAGGTGGGTAGATTACGGGGATTAGTGGGCTAGATATGTGGACATAAGGTGAGATATACTCTGCCAAACAGCTGGTGCAGAGTCAATGGGCTAAATGGCCTCCTTCTGCACTGTAGCGATTCCATGACTTCTTAAATACAACTCTGAATGCAAATTATTAGCTCCAAGAGACTTTCTTCTCAATGAAAAATGATCACTTGGGAATAGGTAGTGCATTAATAATGAAATAAAGTATTCCATCCATTCCTATTCACAGCAAATGACTCAATTAATGTACTTGTAACTATGACATTCTTCACATGCCTCACTATAATGCTGTTATGCACAGATTATGGTTTAATGACATTGTTGACTAATATATTTATAAGACCATTCGTTGCAACTCACTGTGATGGTAAGGTCCGATATATTGTACCACCAATATGCTTTAATTAAATCTTTCCTGAATGCTGAACGTAGTAAAAGAAAAGCAACGATTTCGCACAGACGCAAACTATCGAAACGCACCAGGAGCTCAAGAGGTTTAGCAGGCTGCAACTGTAACTAATTACTAATGCATGAGGATCTGAATGTTCCATCCATGAATGTTTGAAACACAACAGCCAAAAGTCCCAAAATCAAGAATTAAACGCTACAGAGAAAATGTGCAACTCCCTCCAGCCAGCATCAACTAAATCTAACTGTCCATTATAGTTTACAGCAATTACAAAACCAACCCACTTTATGTAATGCTCTTATAGAATCTGTAGAATCCCCACAGTGCAGGAGGAGCTCATTAAGTCCATTGAGTCTGTACCTACTTTCCAACAGAGTTATCTTACCCAGGCCTCTTCCTCATAACCACACATGCATTACCTGGCTAATCCCCCGAGCCTACACATCTAGATACATTAAGGGGCAATTTAGGATGGCCGCTTCATCTACCTTGCACAAAATTTTCTTCACAAAATGAGGACTCCACTGGCTAGGTCAGCATTTATTGCCCATAAGATAGTGGTAGTGAGCTGCCTCTTGAACTGCTGAAGTCCATGTGGTGTAGGTGCACTCACCATGCTGTTAGGGAAGGAGTTCCAGGATTTTAACCCAGTGACAGCAAAGGAACGGCGATATACTCCCAAGTCAGGATGGTGAGTGATTTGGAAGGGAACTTCCAAGTGCTAGTGTCTCTATGTGTATGCTGCCCTTGTCCTTCTAAATGGTCATGAATTTGGATGGTGCTATCTAAAGAGCGTTAGTGAGTTTATGCAGTGTATCTTGTAGACGGCGAACTCTGCTGCCACTGTTCATTGATGGTGGAGGGCTTGAATGCCTATGAATTGGGTGACCATCAAGCAGGCTACTTTGTTCTGGATGGTGTCAAGTGTTGGAGATGCACTCATCCAGGCAACTGGAGATTATTCCATCACACTTCTGACTTGTGCCTTGTAGATGGTGGACAGGCTTTGGGGAGCCAGGAGGTGAGTTAATCACTGCAGGACCCCTAGCCTTTGATCTGCTCTTAATATCACAATGGGGCAGATAGGTTCCAAGAACTACCTCAGCCCATCTGAGAATAAAACTTCTGATGTTGCTGTTACTCTGCACTGCATTCAAACCATCTGCACTAACCAGCCCTTTCAACAGATCAATATTTGAAACAAAATTATTAAAACTCTTTCTTCAGAATTTCTCCTTCCCATAAACTGTTGTAATTATATTACAATCATGACCTGCTGTTCTGAGTTCAGATGGTGTCAATCCTGCAATCCCCATAGAAATGCAGCTGACGAATGCAAACGTATTTCACACTCACTAATCAACTGCTAGGTGGGCAAGGTGTGAAATACATGCAGATTAATAACCAGTAGATTAGAAGATTGGTGTCAAGGGGTTCCATTTTTCAAAATGTTAGGTATTTGTAACACCTTGTTGCCATTTAGCGCATCGCTGTCTCACCTCAGGTGAGACAAGTAGGTATTAAATGGCAGCTTTATGTAAACAACTGAGCAAGCTCAGGGCCTTAGAGACTAAGTCAAATCATTTAAGTACACAGTAAATAAGAACAGCCAGCACAAGCCATGAGTAATAACACCTGATCTGTACTTCCAAAATGTCCCTTTGCTCTATCCTATGTTTTCCACTTAATCTCCAAAGATGTCTTTTCTTTGTGGTAACATTTATACATGTCAGCCATGGCTCAGTTAGCAGCACGCTCATCTCTTTAGTCACAAGATCTAGCTATTTATCCCAAAATGTGAGGACAAAAATCAAAGCTGAGACTCTAGTTATTAGTGGTTGTCCCTTGATTCGAGGAAGATGTCTGCTCAGGGTTTTAAGGCTTTTGCCATGTTTTTCATATCTTTGACTGCACACAGTAGTGGCTCAAGAAGAAGGTTCACCACCTTGACAAAGACAATTAGAAATGGGCGATAAATGCTAGTCAACCAGCAATGCCCACATATTTGAAGGAATAACAGAGAATAGATAAAGTAATTACAATGCGTATCATTCATCATAGAATCCTACAGTGCAGAAAGAGGCCCTTCGGCCCATTGAGTCTGCACTAAACACAATCCCACCCAGACTCTACCCCCATATCCAAGTCGGGAATTGAACCCAGGACCCTGGAGCTGTGAAGCAGCAGTGCTAACCACTGTGCTACTGTCCTGCCCCAACGAATTTTCCAAAAAAGGTTTGAAGGAGTTTTAAAAAAAGATTTCTTCCATGGAAGTGGACAAGATTACTAGTCCAGTGACATCACCACTACACCACTATCGCCCCTCAATGCCACACAAGAGATATGTGACCAAGATAATAAAAGGAAGACTTCACCACTAATGGATGCCTCTAAACACTCCACAGCCAATGAGCTCTTTTGGAAGTCCGGTAATGTAAGAAATATGTCTGCAGGAAATTCATCCAAACCCCAACAGCAAACAATTAGATAATCTGTTTCTTGTGAATTTGATATACATGATTGTGGATGACTACAGTGCCCATTGTCCATTTTGCAAAGATTTGTAAATCATGGAGTCATAGAGGTTTACAACATGGAAACAGGCCATTTGGCCCAACTTGTCCATGCCGCCCTTTTTTTTTAAATCCTAAGCTAATCCCAGATGCCCGCATTTGGCCTATATCCCTCTCATTCTTGATCTCACGCATTCTGCATAAACTTGGTCTGTCCTTCAATGCTGCCAAAACAAAACTCATACACAAATCCAGACCTGGACAGTCAAATATTCCAATGCATTCACTTCACTCACCAAACCATCACCACCCCCATTCCTTAACCTCCTAAGCTGTCCCTCCTAAACACCCCCACCCAAGAGCACTCTCCCGACAGTTGTTGCTGCTGCAGACATTCGGGCAGCTTTTTGGTTTTCTGGCGGGCTTTTCAAAAAACTCATGAATCACAAATGTTGGCACAATGGTTAGCATTGCTGCCCCACAGTGCCAAGGACCTGGATTCAATTCCAGTCTTGGGTCAGCGGGGAGTTTACACATTCTCCCCTGTATGAATGTGTTTCCTCTGGGTGCTCCGGTTTCCTCCCACAGTCCAAAGATGTGCAGGTTAGGTGGATCAGCCATGTTAAATTGCCCCTTAGTGTCTCCAGATGTGTAGATTAGATGGATTAGCCATGGAAAATGTACAGGATTGCAGGGAACAGGGACTGGATAAGGTACTGGGTCAGAGAGCTGGTGTAGTCTCGATGGGCTGAATGGCCTCAACTGCGCTATACAGATTCTATGATTCTACCCGAAGGTTGGAGGTAGCAGAAATTCCTATTTGCAACTATCATTAGTGAAAATGACCTGTAAGACTGGCTTTAAAAAAAAAATCAGCACTGTTAGGCTGATGGTTCCGTTTTTTCTTTTAAAAGATAATCTTTCAGATCTGCTGCTCAGTCTGATGCTGTTTACAGCACCAAGCCCAGGCCTCCCTAATTCCTCAAGACCTGATGTTTGGCACCAGCTGCACAACCCTCTCCCCAGACCTTGTTCCCTTCTCCCTCATACGTTTGCTCCTAAATGCATTCAAACTTTTAAATTCATTTCAATCACACCCTAAGGTAGCAAGTTCCACATACCCAACAGTCTTTGAATGAAGAAGTTTCATCCAAATTTGCTATTGGATTTCTTGGTGACTATCTTATTTTGCTGATCTCTAATTACACTGTTATCCGTAAGTTGAAACGGTCTCTCTTGTAATCACTCCATCAATACCTTTCATAGTTTTAAAGACCTCTGTTAGATCATTTCTTAGCCTCCATGTCTCAAGAGAAAATTCCCCAGCAATGAAATCCTTCCCTAATGTGTACACCCATGGATTTATGACGTTGTCCTTGTAAATCTTCTCTGCACCCTGTCCAATTCCTCTATGTTTTAATATAATATGGCAATCACATCTATAAGTGTGATCTAACCAAGTTCTAACAACATCAGGCTAAAGTCCAACAAGTTTATTTGCAATCACGAACTTTCGGAGCACTGTCCCTTCATCAGGTGAGAGAAAGGAGCAACATTCTAAGCACTACTCACCTGGTTCCAAATAAACTGGTTGGACTTTAACCTGGTATTGTGAGACTTCATACTAAAGATTGTGCCACAGGTTCATTTAATTGGCTTTAAAAAATACAAACCAAATAGATTTTATTCCTGTGCCCATCCCAGTCCAAAGCCGACATCTCCATAATCTTTAGCGATTGATGTAGCTGTATTCTGAGATCCCTTTGTTCCTGTACATCACTCAGATTTGTACCTCCCCAGTAATAAATGATCTCCCTATACTTGTAACCAAAATGTACTACCTCATGTTCATCTGTTTTGGACTCCATTTGTCAATTGTGCAAATTTTTTTTTTAAAAGAGCAACACAGCACGGGAAACAGGCCCTTCGGCCCAACGAGCCCGCGCCGCCGTCATAACTATATAGTAGCAAATCCATTATCCTATTTTATTATTCCTATACAATAATATATATGTTATTCCTAATACGGAAAATTCTCACTATAGGGACAATTTGTTTCCCAATCAGCCTAAGAGCGAATTTTTGGGTTGTGGGAGGAAACCGGAGTGCCCGGAGAAAACCCACGCAACCACGGGGAGAACGCGCAAACTCCCGCAGACACCGGCCCCATTCCAAGTGTCTGCACAGCCACATCGATAGTCTCTGAGCTGTCATGGTGCCCTTCAGATGGTCCACATAAAGCACTCATTTACGACATGAGGTACCAGGCAACCCATGACTCAACATCCAAGAGCTGTACCCGCACCACCTGCCGAATGCATGCTCAATGTTGGTCAAGTATGGACCGAATTACCTGTGGAAAAAAGCCGTAGTTAAACAGTCCTAATATATCCCTCTATCTGCATACCGCTCATGTGGCTGTCCAAGAGACCCTTAAACAGCCCAGCGTGCCTGCTCCCACCACCTTACTCGGCAGTGCATTCCACACCCCCACTACCCTTTGTGTGAAAAACTGCCCTCTAATATTCGTCCTATACATAGCCCCTCTCACCCTATGGCCATGACCCCTCGTCCTATCCATTTCTAAAGGCGGAAAAAGTTTACCTCCATGTACTCTATCTATACCCCTTATAATCTTATACACCTCTATGAGATCCCCTCTAAGCCGACGTCTTTCAAGGGAAAACAACCCCAGTCTATTTAATCGTTCCTCATAAGACAGTCCTTCCATACCAGGCAGCATCCTGGTAAACCTCCTCTGCACTCTCTCCAAGAACTCCACATCCTTCCGATAGTACGGAGACCAGAACTGGGCGCAGTATTCCAAGTGAGGCCTAACCAAAGTTGTATACAACTGCAACATCAAACTCCTACTCTTATATTCTATACCCTTTTCTATGAAAGCTAACATACTATACGCCTTCTTTTTCACCTTCTCCACCTGTGAGGACACCTTCAGAGACTTGTGAACCTGAATGCCCTCCTGCAATCTATTGCCGTATTGACTTAGCCCCCTCCCACCACCCGAACGTGATGTTATCCATAACTTTAGAAATAGTGCTTTTGATTTCAAAGACCAAATCACAAAGGTACATTGTAAACACCACTGCCCACCTTCTGCCATTCAGAAAAACCACCCTGCACTCTCACTCTCTACTCCCTGAATTAACCCAGCAATCCATTTTCCCACATCATCAATACAATACTTTTTACTGAGTCATTCCCTCTTGACAACGATCTTAATTTTGTTGTTGCTGCACTGGATTTCGATAAGTGAAAATTTCAGCACATCCATATGTCTACAATACAGAGCCAACAGAGGAATGGGGTTAGAAGGTGATAAGGTCCTGCCATTGTATTGGCACCTCCAACTCCGAGAGATGATGGACATGCAGCAAACAATCCATTTAGGTTGGGGAGGATCCTCACTTGGTGCACCTTTACTCATGGTTATGAAGGCCGATCGTGAGAGGCTAGGGCACGATTTTATGGCCTTGCTCGTCCCAAAACCAAAAAACCCTACCCAAGATCAATCATTCAATGCTCTGGCATCTCCCCTCACCTGCTCTTATTCCCATGGCGGGAGGGGTAATAAAACTCCTGCCTTAATTTGTCATTATGCATCACAAAGCCGATCCCATGGATGGAAATCTACAGGCCTGTCTTGGTGGGTTGGGGGTGGGGCCATAAAATGCAGCAAGCGGTCCAAACGTCCATTGATCCTGGCAAGACCAGATAATCCAGCAGAGGTAAAATTCCACTACGTGTCTTTGTATGATGTCACCAAAGAGCAGATGAAGTAAAGAAAGGGAGCAAGGTTAGACCCTTTTAAAGTAAAGTTTAACTAAGACTTACATTAATGCTTTACTGAAGTTACTGTGAAATTCCCCTACTCGCCACAGTATGATGTCTGTTCGCATCAATGCACCTAAACAGCATGTCTTCCAGAGGAAACCGGAGCATCTGTAGGAAACTCACACAGACACGGGGAGAATATGTATTCTCCACACAGACAGCAACTCAAGCCAGGAATTGAAACTCAGGTCCCTGGCTCTGTGAAGCAGCAGTGCAAACACTATGCTACCATGCCACCTTGGATTGCCTTGGAGGACTTGAGAAAACTTGCCAATCTCTATTGTCCCCAATCGACACGGAGGTAGAGTGGATAGCACTGCTGCCTCACAGTGCCAGTGACCTGGGTTCGATTCCTGGTTTGGGTCACTGGTTGTGTGGAATTTGCATGTTCTCCACGTGTCTGTGCGGGTTTCCTCCGGATGCTCCGGTTTCCTTGCTCAGTCTGAAAGACATGCTAGTTAGGTGAATAGACCCAAACAGGCACTGAAGTGTGGCGACTAGGGATTTTCACAGCAACCACTTTGCAGTGTTAATATAAGTCTATTTGTGACACTCATAAAATAAGTTTAAACTCAAATGTTCTCAGTTCCAAAGGCCCACGTGATCCCAAAATAAATGATTTCTTTCACAACCACATTAGCAATGTACTGGAAACACTTGGATACCGTTTGAAAATGAGAAGAACCCAAGCCAAAAAAATAGTGATCCTTTGAAATGATGAACAGTCCGTGTCTTTATTGTACATTGGAGGACTGGGGAATTAATAAATACCAGAAATATATTGCAAAGAAGGCATTCCATTGCTCATCTAACCATGAATCAGTTCTTTGCAACCTCTGAGTCAACCGTAGACACACATTGATTCCAAGAAATAAAATTTATTTCTTCTGTTTGATAAGGTTTTCATAGACGTTGCCGACATAGCAGCTTAATTACCACATGCTAGCCAGATCTTTAATTCTCTGTCACTTTGAACGCACCAGCACAGGCCTTCGGTTGCCAGCAAGATAACAGTTTGTGCAGCAGCTAGGCGGCCAGTCTGGAACCTGACATTTGATATAAAGTCGCCACTTATGTGACAGCATGAATTTTTTTGGCTTCCTAAAAATACAACAGAGTAACAAATCCAAAGCTGTCTGCTTGCTAATGCCAGCGTCTCCTCTGTCCTTGGCAGTGGGCACAGGTCTGACTCAATGCTTCGAGCTATGTTTTGTCCACCTTAAAATTTTGGGAACAATAGAACCCATTGACGCAAGCACGGCAAAGGACCAAGAACGTCACAGCGGGGAAATTCACGTCAAATCGATTTTGGTTTTGTAAGCTAGGTTCAAAAGTACTCTGTTACAATTTTGGACATCGTTTTCGAAAACATGTGTTAGCCATCAGTATGGAGTGGTGAAAACAAAAATACTTCACGTTGTTTATTCCCCTTCATTGGTACGCGATGTAAAGTTCTTCTGTCCTAATCTCAAAATGTTAACTCACCCCTTCCTGACTCACTCAATGGTTGAGGAACAGGTGGCTGCTCGTAGCCTGTGACTGTGGCCCACCTGCTCCCCAGCCTGAGTGCGAGAGCATTCTGACTTAACAATTAATCTGCAGCGCACTTGCTTGCTGACATTCATTGTCATGATTCACACCAGCAATCCAGGCCATTTAAGTTTGAGGTTTATTATTAGTGTCACAAATATGTTTACATTTACACTGCAATGAAGTTATTGTGAAAACCCCTGAGTCGCCACATTCTGGCGCCTGTTCCGGTTCTAAATGATCATGAATGTAACCCAATCCGTCGGGCAAACCAGCCTCCTATCCATTGACTCTGTCTACACTTCCCGCTGCCTCAGCAAAACAGCCAGCATAATGAAGGATCCCATGCACCCTAAACATTCTCTCTTCCACCTTCTTTATTGGGAAAAAGATACAAAAGTCTGAGGTCGTGTACCAACCAACTCAAGAACAACTTCTTCCCTGCTGCTGTCAGACATTTGAATGGACTTAAGTTGATCTTTTTCTATACCTTAGCTATGATTATAACGTTACATTCTGCACTCTCTCGTTTCTTTTTCTATGAACGGTATGCTTTGTCTGTATAGCGTGTAAGATACAATACTTTTCACTGAATGTTAATACAAATGACAATAATAAAATCAAAAATCACTGAAGGAGAATTTAGCACAGCCAATGCACCTAATCAGCACATCTTTCAGACTGTGAGACAAAACCGGAGCACCAAGAGGAAACTCACTCAGACACGGGGAGAATATGCAGACTCCACACAAACAGTGACCCAAACCAGGAATTGAACCCAGGTCTCTGGCGCTGTGAGGCAGCAATGCTAACCACAGTGCCACCATGCCGTCCAAGTTAGTCAGCCAAATTATGGGAGGAAGGTTTGTGCTTGTGGGCCCGTTTCCCAGAAAGGCCTTGATCCTCAAGTAGTTTGGCCTGAATGCATCTTTCTCACATTAATAGCTTGATGATTTTCCAGAAGCAAACTGTGTCTCTTATGTAAGTCCTTTGGGCAGTATTCTACTACGACCCCATCGGTGAGATCAATGAGGAGGGGGAGGCAGCGGAGAGAACTAGGTGGTGGGGTTCCATAAGGATAGTGCAATCTTATGATTCAGCCCAAAAGTTGGATTGCCATTCTCACTGGAGGCTGGCATGAAACCAGTCTGTGGCACAGAGGTTATCACTGCTATCAAACAGCGCCAGGGACCTGGGTTCAATTCCCAGCTTGGATCACTGTCTGTGCGGAGTCTGCGCATTCTGCCCGTGTCTACATGCGTTTCCGCCAGGTGCTCCTGTTTCCTCTCACGCATCTAAGATGTGTGGGTCAGGTGCATTGGCCATGCTAAATTGCTCCTTAGTGTCCCTGGATGTGTAGATTAAGGGGATTAGTGGAGTAAATATGTGGGGTTACATGAATAGGACCCAGGTGGATTGTTGTCAGTGCAAACTCGATGGGCTGAATGATCTCATTCTGCACTGTAGGGATTCTCCAAAAAAAAGATACAGACAAAGGCCCAACTGGAATCCCTATTCCCTGCTCCCACATCCCCCATTACCCATGCCTGATATTCTGCAACTCCAACAGGAAAACATACTGTCCAGAACACATCTGGATCAATGCTAACATGGCGTGCAGATCCTGGGACTAACCTTAAGGATATTGGTCAGTTCATGGGCATTGTACAACTGGTTCCAGCTATCAGATCTTGGAACAGCTCATGCAGCACAGGGTGGGCAGTGCTTTATCCATGTGACCCCTCCACCAAGCAGCTTCCAGAAAGTGGGAATTCTCCACACAGCAACTTCACCCTCGCTTTGGAACGTCTTCCAGTGACTTTACCAGGGGATCAGATGTTTGTCCTGGAATTGAGCATTCTTCCAGAAATGCCACAATGGGATAGGATCCACCAGTCACAGGTGACAAGGCAGCAGGAAGTACTGTGTGGCAATGAAGTGTTGGGAAGGGAAAGGCCAGGAGAGCGCTGCAGGTGGGATGTGGGGCCTAGGTAAGGGCATTAGTGACTGGAGATGCAGAAAGGGGTCCCACAGGGGTGCAGTTAAGTGGTGCAGGAACAGATGAGGAGTTTGGGCAAGGGATGTGTTGATTGCTGGATGTGGTTTGGTAATGTTCCGATGTATGAAGAGATGGGAGGCAGGTGTAAGGTGGAAACGGAAGCAATGGCCAGGTCAGAAAGTCATAGAATACTTATAGTGAAGAAGAAGCCCATTCGGCCCATTGAGTCTGCACCGACCACAATTCCACCCAGGCCCTATCCCCATAACCCCACATATTTACCCCTGCTAATCCCCTTGACATAAAGGATCAATTTAGTACAGCTAATAAACCTAACCTGCACATCTTTGGACTGTGGGAGGAAACTGGGGCACCTAGAGG
Source organism: Sphyrna mokarran (assembly GCA_024679065.1). Lineage (NCBI taxonomy): Eukaryota > Metazoa > Chordata > Chondrichthyes > Carcharhiniformes > Carcharhinidae > Sphyrna > Sphyrna mokarran. The sequence goes on along the minus strand of JAGIQG010000003.1, from coordinate 20,831,735 downwards.
AAACCCACACAGACACGGGGAGAATGTGCAAACTCCACACAGGCAGTAATTCTAGGCCGGAATCGAACCTGAGTCCCTGGCACTGTGAGGCAGTTGAGCTAACACGGTATCCTAAATCTTAAAAATGTTTTGCTGACAGGTAGTGGAAGGTCTGAGAGTAGGTGTGCAAGGTTACTGTCATTGTACAGACTATGATGGACAATAACCTCAAACTGTATTCCTTACAACAGTTAAATAGGACTTGGTATATGTGTAATGTCAAGCGAAGTGGGCATTTTATGCAAAGATGGGCAAGCTGCATGGTGTGAGTGGATGTTGCGGAGGAAACCAGGAAGAGGTTAGCCTTCTATTGGGTAGTGAAGGGTGCAACAAGAGGGTGAGAATTGTTGAGAATGGTCAGAGAGAGAGCACAGACTGTTGCCATGTGTTGTCAAGAGAGCCAGAGAGCTGTAGTCAACTTTTCTTCCCTGTGTGCTCACAACACTCACAAGATAATCTCACAATAATTTTGTGAGATAATTGAATCAAAAATGAGTTACCTCCAGACCTTGGGGAAGGGGCTGCAGGGATGTCCTCCTAATTAACAGCCTCAGTAACCCCTATCTACGCCTGGCACAGATCAATTCCGAGGATCCAGACATTGGTTGGGATAAAGAAACTCCCTTTCCACCCTCATCTCTCCCTGCAAGACCTCTAGGGAGACCAAAGAAAACATGTGGCTTGTCTCTGACTCATGTTGTCTTGGTTTCTTGTACAACAGCTCCAAGAGCCAAATCTTGCAGAAGGTAACACAATTTTACTTTAATGAGATAAATCTGCACTTTAAGTAGATATCTGGCAGACCTACTTCAGAATTGTGTAGGTTTTATGGAAGATCCCTGAAATGGATGGACAACTGTCTAGTAAGGTTATAACGAGACCCAGAAGTTAAAATAACCTAACCTTGCTCTTGGCTGCAGCCATTCTGGCACCAAAATGCACCCACTGAAAACTAGCCCTGAGTTAAAAGTTTTAATTGTGAGTTGCAATTGGAAATCTGTTCAGTAAAGTACAGAACATCCACAATCAGTTTAATTGTGGTAGTTTAAAGTGACCATATGTAATGTGTATAACAACATAAACAAGCACAGGATTAAACTGGCATAAATATTTGTACTGTCGTGAAGGAACTCCCAAAGAGAGTCCTGAGCGAATGCATTGACAACATGCACAAAGGAAAAGAAGGAAGAATCGCTTCTGGTAAAGAATGAGATAGAGAAGTGCCCACACAAGAATCAAAACCGTTTCAATTACTTGAAAAATAACAAGAGTTCTGACAAATTACAATAAAAATAATTGTGAGATATGTAACAGTCAGAAGCACTAACCAGAAGCAAGCACTTAGCAAATGTGAAAAAGGTATGTGAATAATGTTACAGTAAATGTTGCACATGCTCTAGAACAATGAGCAGAAAAACAATTTCTATTTTATTAGCTGTGAAAGAAAAGCAGTGATAAATAAAGCATGTTTGGATCAGTTTGTTCTCTGTCCAAATGGAGCAACTTATCTGTGTGAGGAAAGGACATTTGCAATCCAGATGGTACATATGGCTGTAAACATAGTAGATCAGTGGCTCTATAAACTTTCCATATTATTTTGGTCTGTTTTTTATTATCTTCAGCCCCAAGATATGTTGTACACATAATCTAAAAAAAATTGATTGATTGTATTGCAAGCCATTCTGTACATAACCTAGACAGCATTTTGCGTACCTCCATGAACCTCTAAACATCCATCACTCCCAATTAGATAAAACATAAATATAGGGTAGAAAGAAAGTTGTTTATGCATTGCCCCAGTAATTTCGTTGTGGAACCCTCAGTTTAAGTCAGAGAGAAGGGAAAGATTCCACATAGAAACATAGAAACCAGAAGTAGGAGTAGGCCATTCAGCCCTTCGAGCCTACCCCACCATTCATTTTGACCACAGCTGATCATCAAATTCAATATCCTGATCCTGCCTTCCCCCATATCCATTAATCATAGAATCACAAGGTTAAGAAACGTTTCAACAACTGTTAGCTGCTTAGAATTGCATTTCAAAGATTTCTTTAAAGGTTTTTTTTTGCCAAATCCCTGGACAATGTCATCTTCAACTTTATTTCTAGTGGTTAAGGATTCCGGATTTGGCCACACCTTCAGTTGGCCAGGTGTCTGAAAGTCACCCCCTAAACCTCTTTGGTTTTGGTTATCTGGCCCAAGATCTCCAAAATATGCTTTGGTTCGTAATGCTCTTGTAAAGTTTCTTGGGATATTTTCTGCATTTGGGTTGCTGCAGTCTACAATTTGTCTATCTCTTTCAGGTAGCATATCCATGAGGGTCATGTAAAATTAAGCTCTTTGTATAGGTGAAGCATTTTATTGTGTGCCCTCAATGGACCTGGGCCCTTTGTCTCCTCTCTGATGTTTCAGTCGTGAACCAGGTCATCAGCCACAGTCCACAGTTCACTCACCTCAAAGGCCAACTCTCTCCATTAGAGAGAGACAATTGGTTATTTAGCTTGGGGTCAGCACTGCTTTGCAAGTATGCAGCACCGCAAGCAAGCAGGTCTCCATGAGCACTACCTGTATGAGAGTAACCAAGCATCCTTCTACATTTCTGCCATCGAACTAACTAAACCCCCACAGCAGGGAAACAGGAAAATCTTCATTTCACAGAGTAGGAGTGTCTCAGAAGCGGTATCACAAAATGCCAGAATGCAACAGGTACAAGAAAAACTTCAGAAAGTTTGTTTTAAGAAAAACATGATGAGATACTTGGACTGCCAGAAAACAATGAGCAAATCAAGTTTCCTTAGGTATTATAAATATATTCTCCAAAACACTGTTTATTTTACAACTGGACCCAATTATTTTCATGTATCAGTGGCCTGGAAGGAATCAAAGGCAAAAACATTGAAATCTTTGAGGGTGGTGACTTTGGCAACTGCTAGTAATGTGTAGCCAAGTTCAGCAGGAGGTAAATCTTCTTCTCGGCTCCTGCAGATGTTCTCAACTACCTGACATGACAACCCCAGCCTCCAGCAGCACTGTTCTTCTGAGAGGGAAAGGAAGCTGACCTTCCATCTATATATCTTGCTATGTGGGTAGCCGCCTGTTCTTATCTCCAGCTAACTGTTGCTTCCTTCTCTGATGCATCCCAACACTCCCTATGCTGCTGCCAGCACTGATTGTCTTCCTTGCTCAGTGCCCGATCTAACGCAGCTCTGTTACTGCTTATCGTGTGAAGATATCAAAAATGTACAAAGAGAAGTCTCTTGCAACAAGTAGTGTCAGCGAACCCTTCCCAGCGGGGAACTGGGAACCAGCTGGGCCTTTATTAATCTCAGGATTCCTGACCTTTCACCAGCCCCATGAAGTGCCAGTAAATCTCAACTCTGTTCTAATGGCGACTTTCCTGAACCCCAGGAAGCACATGCAGGAAATATTAAATTCAAATTATCCTGAAATAAAAGCAGCTGCGTGTAAATGTTAAAATCTGTAACCGTCCTCTCCCAAGGGGATGCCTCGCACACACTCATACCCGCCTTTCGTAAAATTGGAATTGGGCATATTGAGTGAAAATTGGGGTTGATTATTAGTAGTTTGATATTTTAACCTGTTCCCCCGTCCCCCAGTACCTCCTGCCCTTCCTTGCTTATCATGGGATTTAAAATTCCTCCATAGTTTTATGTCAATGTTTAATCACCGACACTACAAGATATTAGAAATGAACAGTTTTTCAATGGATGCAGAGCCAGGGAGAAGGGGACCTGGTTTAGCGAAAAGGGAGAAGTGTGTGATAGCATAAGGAAGGAATGATGGTGCAAGGTAAAGAAGGGTGGGATGATAATGGGACTGAGAACAAAACAAAAAATAAGTTCAGTTATTAGTGTCATAAGTAGGCTTACATTAACACTGCATTGAAATTACTGTGAGAATCCCCTAGTCGCCACACTCTGGCGCCTGTTTGGGTACACTGAGGGAGAATTTAGCATGGCCAATGCACCTAACGAGCACGTCTTTCGGACTGTGGAAGGAAACCGGAGCAAACCCACACACATACATAGGAAGAACGTGCAGACTCTGCACAGACAATGACTCAAGTTGGGAATCGAACCCAGGGGTCCGTGGTGCTGTGAGACAGTAGTGATAACCACTTACCGCCATGCCACCCAAGATGGGGCAAGAGGAGATGTAATAGTCAGTACCTTTGGTCCCCATCACAAACTCCATTCTCTAGTCAACAATTCCATTCCTATTCCTGTCCATTGTCTGAGTCCCAAGCAGACTCTTGTCAAACTTGCAGCTGTATTTGAGCTCAAATTTTAATGGCATGTCTATCTCTGGCTCTTCCTTCCTCAGCTCATCTGCTGCAGAAAATCTCACCAATGCCTTTGTTACTTATAGACTAATTATTCCAATACACTCTCATTAGATTTGAGACCAGGGAAAGATCAGTCATGATCTGATTGAATGGTAGAACGGGCTCAAAGGGCTGAATTTGCCTACTTCTGCTCCTAATCATTATGTTCCAATGTTCTCCCATTTTCCACTTTGAAGGTTATCTGGAACATTGCTGCCAGTATGCTAACTAGTCTCATTCACCCTGTGCTCACTTTCCTTCATTGGTTCCCAGTGACACAACACCTCAATTTTAAAACTGTCAACTTTCTCTTCAGGTCTCTCCATGGCCTCATCCCTTATCACCTTTGTAATTTCTTCCAGCTCCTACAACCATCCAAGATCTCTATAGTTCCCCAATTCGATCTCTGGCACATCTTGATTTTTAATGCTCCAACACTGGGGCCCATGCCTTCAGATGCCAGGACTTAATGCTCAGGAATTCCTTGCCTAAGCCTCTACTCTCTACTCCCCTTCCTCCCTTTCCTCCTATATCATGATCAACAAAATCAATTACAATTCAATTCCAGTCTCGGATGACTGTTGGTGTGGAGTTTGCACATTTTCCCCATGTCTGCATGGGTTTTCACCAGGTGCTCCAGTTTCCTCCCACACTCTGTAGCTGTGCAGATTAGATGGATTGGACGTGTTAAATTGTCCCTTAGTGTCCAAAGATGAGTAGGTTAAGGGGATTAGTGGGATAAATGCATGGGGTTATGGGGATTGGGCAGGGCTTGGGCCTGGATAAGGTAGTCTGTCAGAGATTCAGTACAAACTTGATGGGCCGAATAGTTTCCTTTTGCACAGCAAGGATTCTATGATCCTACAATTCAATGAAATCCTGCCTGTTTGACCAAGCTTTTCATCATCTGCCCTAATGTCTCCCTGTGTAGCTTGGTGGCATAATTTGTTTGATAACACTCTTGTGAAATGCCTTGGGACATTTTACTGTGTTAAAGAGGTTATGTAAATACAAATTATTGTAAATGATTACCATAGAATAACAGAGGGTAAAGAAAGCATGGAGTAATCAGGAAAGGTCTGTTTCTCTGATGTTGCCAGGGAATATGATGGAAATATGGCAGGTAGGCCCCTGCATTGATTATGAACTGAGAGGGAAAGAGAGAAAATTACTGACTGAAAAAGTGTTCTCACCTTCACCTCACTGTAATATTGGAAGATGGATAATGCAAGCTATGCAGCAATTCAAGTCTCCATCTAAGAAATCAAAACTTTTGTGAAGAAGTAAAATCACTATTTGTCTTTATCCTTCACAGTTTAGCATGTTTTTGTTGATAAAACTATTTTGCAAGGATTCTGCGCCACTAAGTGTGTTCGCACATCTTAGCATGTGGGTTTGAGCCAACATTAAATATATCTACTTCTCTGAAAGTAGTTTCATTTATTCTGAGGCAAAATATACAAGCTGTGCCAATGTTTATCATTCAGACATGTCTACTCAGGGCTGACAAGAGGAAATAAATGAAGGCTTGCATTATTATCAAGCAATCTCAACCATACCAATTTAAATCTTCAGAAAACTGCACTTAACGCATGCTGCCCAAGATGGAGTGAGGTTGAGGGAGGACTGGTGGGGGGGAGCTTGACGATGAAGTCCACTCTTGCTCATTGGTAGCATTGTAAACATCACAAGGCAATTTCCTCCGGTAAATGCAATGAGGCTCTAAACTCAGTACAAAAATCTCAGAGAATTTACCCTCCACAGTGAGTGTTCTTTTCCAGCGCCATATATCTTCCCTTGAAATACTCGACAAAGAGACTCCTCCTGTCTATGTTTAAGATCTTGATTATACATGGTGAGCAGAAAATATCCTTCAACTCCAAAACCTCATTAAGAATGAAGGGGTTTTTTTTGGCACTAGGACTAGAAATAACACCACGGGGTGGTATTGAACTCAAACTTTCCCTGCTCAAAATCCAGAGAGCATGAGGCTCTTTAAATTGGGCAGATAGTTTACTGAATACATGAATAGCTGTCACCTGGTCAAGGTACCAGGAGACTGCCAGAATGGTGGAGCCATTACCTCAATATGCAGAAAAGGTCAAAGGCCCTCCTGAAGAGTGGGCGTAGTGAGAAAGTAACTCAAAACCTCAATGCTGGAGTCTACCTGCCTTTTTTCTATCATGTTCCCTGGTTAAAAACAACAGGCTTTGCTCTGCCAGAAATAATCCACCCTTTCTCCTCTGATATTCAGAATTTTCTACCAACTTGCGTGTAGACAGTTCCTTTGTTTTATTTATTAGGGTCACAATTACATTAACACTGCAATGAAATTATTTGAAAATCCCCTAGTTGCTGCACTCTGGCACCTGTTCAGGTCCACTAAGGGAGAATTTAGCACGATCAATGCACCTAACCCGACATCTTTCAGGCTGTGGGAGGAAACCAGGGTACCCGGAAGAAATCCACGCAGACACAAGGAGAACATGCAAACTCCGCACAGACAGTGACCCAAGCTGGGATTTGAACCCAGGTTTCTGGCACTAACCACTGTGCCACTGTGCCGTCTTTAACATAGTTCCGAGACACTTCACAATAAACTGCAAAGGATGTAGAATAGGAGAAACTTGGTGAGTGAGAATAATATGACATATGAGTCACTGGTGCAAACATTACAAGCAGCTAAAATGAAATCTTTAGCCAACATTGCAGGCAATCAATTAAAAATGGCTACATCTGAAAGTCTTTGCAAACAATTCCATAACATTACATAGTACATACAACACAGCAACAAGGCATTTTGCCCAGCTGTTTCATGCTGATGTTTATGTTCCGCCCTTACATCAGTTGACATTCTTACTGGTGGAAATATAAATAATAATTCACAATTCCTTTTTAGTCCACAACTACTCAAATAATGTTTTGGAGTGGGTCAAAAAATTGCTTTCCTTTATACTTTTCAGGCACCTTCATGTTAACACATGGCCATGCTCAACTTAAAAGTCTGAAAGCAAAACACGATTTGAAATAAAAAGGTTTAGGATTAAAATCATCAGGTTTGAGGGTGCAGCCAAAAGGAAAAATATAAAAATGTACTTTATTTTGAAAATTTCCTTGAATGCCATTAAAAATACTGAAACATTAAAGGAAATTAAACTGTTTTGCTCCCAAGGAAAACACAATGGCCGGAATCGTATCACTGATCATGCCGGCAGGATTTTCCCATCCTGCTGCAGTGTACAGAGATTGGGCTAGCCGCCAAATTCTCCAACCTCGTCATAGTGAGAGTGTGCATGAACGGCAGGCAAAGATTGTGTCCTGTGTCTTCACAGCAGTCACCACAATCCCTTGAAGATGTCAGATACCTGTAGAACAACCAATGATAAAGCACCAAATGATATCAGTGTAAGATCTGTCGTAGCTAATGACATGGTTTCAATTGTCCATTATGGACAATTTCCAACTGAACAACACTGGGAAACACTGATGTTTACATGATATTGATGATCACCAACCAGCAGGCTTTTCAGGCGAAAATATCCTTATGTTTTTTTGCCTCACAAGAAAATCTGCCAATTTATTCTCACATTACAATTATTCAATCATAGGTCTCCAACAGAAGACAGTTGGCCCATTGTTTTGATGTGCTAGCTCTTTGAAAGACTTATCCAATTAATGGCACTCCGCTGCTCTTTCCCATATTTCCCTGAATATTACTGCCACCAATACTAGCAGAAAATACTTAATGGACCCAGATTATTGCCATTAAATCTTCAGTCCTGCCCCCTAACACAGTGTTTTTCAGTTTCACAGGAGTGGGACTGGCATCTTAAGGAGCCAGCTGGCCATTTAAATCATCAGCTTTTGTAGCGCAGGAATGTGAAAACAGATGTGTACATACACTAGACCAGGTAAGGGCTGGTCTGAATCTGGTTGATTTGTTTGACTAGCCAGAAGCATATCTTTTAAGAGATAAGGTACACCTTTGAATGTGGGAACAGCTTTGGGAGAGATAAATTACCATTTGAGATACATGAGGCATCCTTTAGAATTGTTAAAAGTAAATGTCATTGTGTATAAACAAAATTGTGTAAACTCATTGGAATTCACAAAACTGTTAAAGAGCTTCAGGCTGCCAAAGAACTGTCAAAGCTGTCAACAAATTGTCAAAACTCAATGAAACTATTAAAACCCACTGGAACTGTTAAAGCTGTCAATGAGCTTAACTCTGCTCATTTTTTGAAAAGAAAGCTGTTTGATATTTCAGTTTGTCTATTGATATCAGGAATGTGATGAAATACTCTTCACTTGCCTAGATAAGTGCAGCTCCAACAATACTCAAGATATTCAACACTATCCAGGGCAAGGCAGCTGGATTGATTGGCATCTATCTGCCACATCTAACATCCACTCCGTTTAACACCTAACATCTCCCTCTAATACATTGGCAGCAGTGAGTACCATCTACATGATACACTACAGCTCCTTTGGTAATACCTTCCAGTTCCATGACCTCTACCATCTAGAAGGACAAAGATTGCAGATGCATGGGAACACCACAACCTGCAAGTCACACACCATCCCGATATGATATTACATCACTGTCCCTTCTACTGTCACTGAATCGTAATTCTGAAACACCCTTCCTAATTGCACCTAATTCCTACTTGCTCCACGTGAATTGTAGTTCAAGAATGAAACTGACCATCAATTTCGCAAACGCAATTAGGGATAGGCAGTGAATGTGAGTCTAGCGAATGACACCCTCATCCCATTCACAAAAGAATTTTAAAAATAGCCTGAAGGTTATCATTATAGGATTTGTGCTGCATTGATCAATTTTACAAATGAACAATATCACAGTGGGATGTCTGGTAAGTGAGAAGTTTGATTGCCAAATGCAAGTGGTCATGGAGTTGAAAAGTTTGTTTTCATAAGAGATTAGTTAAAGGAATTTCTATGTACTGAATGACCTTTTCAACAATCAGAGTGTTTTATGTCTATTGATGCTATCAATAGATGCATAACTTTATTTTATGCCAGCATAACACATAAGGTTTGCCTACAGTGGATACTAGGTAGTTGACATGAAGGGCAAAATGTGTGTGTGGAAGGAATGGTTAGACCTGAATTGGAACAAAGTTGTCATCGGATTTGTAAACAGACATTATGATGTTGGGGATGAATGATGTTATGAGGAGCAATGGAGTTGAATTGTTGGCCTAGGGGTATATGGGGCCATGGGGCATAAGATGGCATGAGTTGACATGAATGGAACATGTAGGACACAGTAAGGGTCTTGATAAGTGAGGACTGGAATGTATTTTTAAAATAATTCTTTAAATTCAATAAACTACCAGGGCATGGAGCAGCCCTTCCACCCAGACCACATTCACACCATTCAGCCTCCACACATGATTCAGGGATGGCAGGCCCAATCTCTAATCCAACCTGCCTGCCCACCAGCAGTACAATAACAGGAACTGCAGGCTCCTATTTCAAAAGGTTAGATTTGTAGAACCTGGAATTCTCCTGTCTCTGCCCACCCAGAGCAGAAATCTGGCAAATATGTTTATATGGAAGTTCTTTCCCTCTCTCTTTCCCAAATTCTCCTAATTTCCATCCATTTGTGTTCCAGTCCCCAAGATCAACATTCCATTAATCATTTCCATTATTTTTGTAGCTGTCCACTTGCATTTAGTATTTATTTTCTCATGGATGCCTCTGTTCATCCATGCTTCCTCACCACTTCCCATAGGGAAAGTTCTCTGATCGAACTTTCTTCAGTCCCAATGTGGATGATCTCACACATTCCCACACTGAACACCACAGCTGTCACATGAATAGTAGAAATAATAGGACAAGAAATGAATGGAAATACATTGCAATCTCCTATTACATAACTCAGAATGTCATACAAAGTGATTCATATGAATAATGTCATACGAAGTGATTCATTGTATATTTTAGCGCATGTATCAAATTATAATTACGTTCACACATCTTACAGGGAATTTTTAACACTGAGATAACCTTTACTGATAGACCAACTGAGGTCATGATTTGCAGATGATATTGTCTAGACCAAATTATTGGATTATATACAACTATTTGTTACACTTATATGCTGTGCTGTTTGGGAGGTCATTAAAACTATTTTCTTCTCAGCATTCTGACAAATATTTACATAGAGACAGGAGTAGGAACTTATAGCCCTTCGACCCTTTTCCATTTTTCAGCTAGATCATGACTGATTTAGTCTTGAAAATTTTAGTCTTGAAAATTTCATCTGACTCTGTGATGATACTGTGCCTTTAAGAAATGTATTTATATCATTTCTTTTGTGCGGGGTACGTTTAAAATTCAGCCCCAATTTACCTGATGCTAACCTGTCTGCAGACCAGGAAGATATAAAAGTCTGAGATCACAAACCAACTGATTCAAGAACAGCTTCAGTTGCTGCCATCAGGCAGTTGAAAAGACCTATCTTATGTTAAGTTGATCTTTCTCTACACCTCAGCTATGACTCTAACATTACGTTTTGCGCCCTCTTCTTTCCTTCTCCCCTATGTACTTTATGAATGGTATGCTTTCTCTGTATAACTCACAAGAAACAATACTTTTTATGGTATACCGATACGTGTGACAATAAATCAAATCAAATTTTAAAAATCAGTTCTTTTTCTGAAAATACAGGAGAATAATTGATTCTAGTTAAAAGAGTGTTTGTTTTAATCTGAGCTAATGGTTTTTTTTTGCTCATATTCAGGTTTTTGCCCTGGGAGCATTTCACAGTAGGTTTTGATTAAGTTGATTGACAAGAGACAAAAGTTATATGAATGGGTGGAGTTAAGCTTACAGGGGAAAAAAAGGTTTAGTTTCTGCTTGATTGTGAAAAGAGTAAGAGATATTTCTCACTCTCTCTCTCTCTGGAGCTGCTGTTTGAAGGTCAGAAGACAGGTGTCCCTCTTTATACCTCTCTCCACAGGTGTTTTAAGGCTCTAGGTCTGCTAACAAGTGAAAAATCATGTTTCTTTGTTAAAAAAGGAATTTAAGTCTATGAGAAATATTGCTTAAATTGGAATTAAAGAAATAGGTTAGCAGTTAAAAATTGTATCTTGTCATGTTTAAGTATTCAATTGATAAAAGTTAAGCAAGTTCATTTGTTATATTTAAACTGCATTGTTAAAAATAAAACTTGTTACAATAAAAACTTCCAAGTGTGTCAATAGAATCACCCACCTGGGGTGAAACAGCTTAAAAAATAGTTGGCATCCTGTCTAACTTCACAATATAACTTAAGGTTTCTGATCTTGCCCCTAAGAACTCAACACCTGCAATCTTTTGGCAGAGAGAGTTCCAAATTTCCATTATCTTTGTAAGAAGAGATCATAGGATCCCTACAGTACAGAAGAAGGACATTCAGCGAGTCTACACCCACAACAGTCCTACCCAGGCCCTATCTCTGTAACACTGTATATTTACCCCGCTAATCCCTTTAACCTATGCATCTCGGGACACTGAGCGACAATTTATTATGGGCAATCAACCTAACCAGCATATTTCTGGAGTGTGGAAGGCAACAGGAGCACCCAAAGGAAACCCACACAGACATGGGAAGAAAGTGCAAACTCTGCACAAACAGGGAGTCAGTCAGGTTGCTGGAGCTGTGAGGCAGCAGTGCTAACCGCTGTGCCTCCGTGCCGCCCACCAGATATTTCCTGATTTCACTCAAATGGTTGGCCTGCATTTGAGCTGCCTCACCAAAGGTAATCATTTTAGTGATTCCCTTAATCATTTTAATTACTTTGATTCGATCACCAGCCAACACCCTAACATTACCTCGCCTTCCCCCAGTTCATTCATCAAATTCAGGCCAACCATTTGAGTGAAATCAGGAAATATCTGGTTGGTGGCACGGTGGTACGATTAGCACAGTGATTACTCCGCCTTCCCCCAGTGTCATTTTTCCAAACTCAAGAGAATACAAGCCAAGTTTATGCAAACCATCCTTTAAATCTGGTATTGCTCTGGAAGTATTTGTGCCGAACATTCTCCAAGGTCAATTATTTTCCTCTCAGTTTTGGAACTCAAAACTGAACACTATAATCCAGAATAACTTCTGTTCAAGGCAACTAAAGAATCATTTCCTCATTTTGGAATTACAATCCCCCTGACAGAAAGACGAATATTCTATTAATTCAAAATGGTAGTTGGTCAGCAGGTGAGCACAATAGTTTGGGGGGACCAGAGGTCACAGGTTTGCATCCACCATGGAAAAGCTCACCAGCAAATGCATAAATCATCTGAAAGGGTTTTGGAAAGGCATTGTGGGAAGGAAAGGAGGTGTGCCCATGGTAGGAGTTTTTTTTGACAACTTTGAAGGACCTTAACATTCTTCTCAATAATTAATGATGTGCCTTTACATGATCGAGAAGATTGCAGTTGCTCCTCTGCTCTGGCACTAGTGAAAATGCATTCAGTGTCTCGTTGCTGAACTGGGACACTGACTTGTGTTAGTCCATGATGTCTCTGCCTATTCCAATGATTGCTTCAGTCTCCTGACCATGGCAAATGGTTAACAATGATGCCTGACAGGATTCCAGTGGGAATGGGAAAGGCACCGTGTTCTATTTCAAATATCCACCACTCCATTCCCATTGGACAGATTGGCTTTAAGTTGATGCCTGGATCTTTGTCCGTGCAATATTTGGATAAATGCAACAAAGTCCAACTGATGAATCAATTACAATTAGCACGGTGCTCCAATTTACTGAAATAGAACCATAGAATCCCTACAATATAGAACGAGACCATTTAGACCATCGAGGCTGCACCGATAACCATCCTACCCAGTGCCTACCCCATAATCCCACTTATTTACCGTTGCTGATTCCCCTGACACTCAGGGACAATTTAGCACAGTCAATCCACCTAACCTGTACATCTTTAGACTGTGGGAGGAAACCAGAGCATCCGGAAAAAACCCACACAGACACAGAAAGAATATGCAAACTCTGTACAGACAATCACCCAAGGTTGGAATTGAATCTGGGTCCTTGGCGTTGTGAGGCAGCAGTGTTAACCATTGTGCAACCGTGCCACCTAAATATATGGCCATGAGAAATAGAAACACGAGTCAGTCATTCAGCCCTTCAAACCTGTTCCATCTTTCAATAAGATCATGGTTGAACTAACAATCAGAAATCCGATGTCTTGTCTTCTCGCTGAATCCCTCAATTCGCCACCTGATAAGAAATGTGTTAGCTGATCTCCTGTATTCTAAGGCAGAAGCAGACGCACACAGTTGACCTTGGCTCAGGGTAAAACTAACAGACCAATTTTCTTTTACATTAAACAAATAAATTAGTAACATTTAGTGGAAACAATATCCGTTAGCATTTTGTCAAATAACCTATCACGAATATAATTTAATAGATTGATATGGATCTTACCCCTTCAGCATGCACTGCAAATGTAAAATTAAACTTTATTTTGTTGCACTATAGACCAAACTGTATTTTGTTATCAAGTAGCAATTTTGATCCTTCCAGAAACAGCCAGCAGGGACTTAGTTGAATGTTAAATGTACTATGAAGTTTACTTATTAGTCACAAGTGGACTTACATTAACATTGCAGTGAAGTTACTGTGAAATTTCCTGTGTTGCCATACTCTAACGCCTGTTCAGTTCAATACACTTAGCCAACACATCTTTCAGACTGTGGGAGGAAACCGGAGCACCCAGAAGAAACTCACACAGACATGGGAAGAACATGCAAACTCCACAGAGACAGTGCCCAAGCCAGGAACTGAACCCAAGTCCCTGGCGCTGTGAGGCAGCAGTGCTAACCACTGTGCCATCATGCCACCCAATGCTGTGCAGATTATGTTTGATCTTATATACAGAATGTTAGCAGGTATACACAATCCTGGTCTCTCCTTTTCAATATGAATAATCAGGAGTGAAGCCTAGGCTGGATTTTTTTTCCCTTAGCCCTGAAGCTAATTGTAGTTCTCCTAATGGTACTTACGATGAATCTATTCTGGAACCCGGGATCTTCCTGATTTGAACAGATCAGTGACACAGGGTAAGATCTTCTGATACCGCCAGTCACAGGAAGCTTGGAAGGTGGGGGTGTGAAAAATGAGTTTTCCGCCAGCCAGATAAACTTCAGTGATTATATTCTCTGGGTCCTAAAGGCAGGTTAAAGGTGGTAGACCTTCCCAACAAACAATGTCAGGAAGCTTTTTTTGCATGCATTGTCATGGCATGCCATTAAAAGGCATCTCACCACAGTGAAACACCACCTCCCAATTCAGTTCCCCACCAGTGAGAAAATTAGAACATTTGCTTTTACAACAGTGCAGCTGAGGCTAAAACGCTGTCTGATTTCAAGAAGAAATTAGATATAGCTCTTAGGGCTAAAGAGGTCAAGGGATTTGGAAGGGATCAGGATATTAAATTTGATGATCAGCCACAATCAAAATGAATGGCTCGAAGGGCCAAATAGCCTACTCCTGCTTCTAGTTTCTATGTTTCTATAACAGGCGTGCATCTTGCACTGCAGTCTCTCTTCCATTTGTAATGGTAAGTTGCTGTCATTAATCGGCAGAATCTGTAAATGTCAGCCTATGCATGAGACTGGGTGGTGGCAGTGCTGTTGGCAGGGAAGGGTGGAGCAGTGGTTGGGCAGAGGTGGAAGGGGATAGTGCACACTGTGCCCAGTGACCTTTGGACTGGGACCTCTGACCCTATGAGGTAACCTAGGGGACAGCAGCTTCCTGCTTGCCAGGACTATAAGAAATGGCAATCTCCGGGTGGGATGCTTATTTAATGATCTGAACAACTGCAAGATTGTGTGTAATCAGCCATTTCTCCCTATCCTCCCGCCGCACCCACCCCCCCCCACCCACAACAGAAATCACTCCTACCCTCACTCCAAACCTAGGCTCCAGAACAGAAGATCCCATAGTTGAAAGTGACACTGTCATCTCACTGAACCATCAGACAAGTAGAGATTGTTCAGGCAGCGTGCTGAGAAGAGAGTTTGATGGCTGTGTCACAATGCTCCAACTGCTGCCCTCCTTCACCATCTGTAGCTATGGGCAGGATTTTCCAGCCACACTCATCCCAAAACCCGAAAATCCCACCCGAGCTTAATGGACCATTTCATGGTCCTCCTTCAGCCCACTATGATCCCCATGGTGGATGGAACCCCTCGTCTTTATGGTGACAGTAACAAGTTTCCTGTTGCCATAACTTGGAAAAAAATGCTTCCACACTCCTCCTAACTGCAGCCAGTTAATCATCAAGTAAGCTAGTGTTAAATGGTCTTTTGTTTTTTAACTTTCTGCATTTTACAATTTTGTCTTTTAAAAAGCATTTAGACAGTTACATGGATAAGATGGATACAGGGGGATGAGGGCCAAATGCAGACAACTGAGACTAGCTTAGTGGTTAAAAAAAGGCGTCTTGAACAAGTTGGGCCAAAGGGCCTGTTTTCATGTGTAAACCTCCATGACTTTATGGTAGTGCAATCTCTGACCCTCAAAGATTTTCAGTTGTTTAAAGTTAAATTATTGTTGTCACAAATAGGCTTACATTAACACTGCAGTGATGTTACTGTGAAAACTCCAGTACTTGTTTGGGTACACTGAGGGAGAATTTAGCATGGACAGTGTATAGAGTAACACAGCACGGGAAACAGGCCCTTCGGCCCAACGAGCCCGCGCCACCATCATAACTATATAGTAACAATTCCATTATCCTATTCTAATTTTAGGTTATTCCTAATATGGAAGAGTCTCAATGTAGGGACAATTTGTTTCCCAATCAGCCTAAGAGCGAATGTTTGGGATGTGGGAGGAAACCGGAGCGCCCGGAGAAAACCCACGCAACCACGGGGAGAACGCGCAAACTCCCGCAGACACCGGCCAAATTCCAAGTGTCTGCACAGCCACATCGATAGTCTCTGAGCTGTCATGGTGCCCTTCAGATGGTCCACATAAAGCACTCATTTACGACATGAGGTACCAGGCAAACCATGAATCAACATCCAAGAGCTGTACCCGCACCACCTGCCGAATGCATGCTCCTTGTTGGTCAAGTATGGACCGAATTACCTGTGGAAAAAAAAGCCATAGTTAAACAGTCCTACTATATCCCTCTATCTGTACCTTACCAGCATGTCTTTTGCACTGTAGGAGGAAACTGGAACACTCAGGGGAAACCCATGCAGACACGGGGAGGATGTGCAGACTCCACACAGCCAGTGACCCAAGCCGGGAATCAAAACTTGGTCTCTGGCACTATGAGGCAGCAGTATTAACCACTGTGCCACCGTGTAGCCCTGGTACTCGCACATCAGACATGCTGACTAGTTCAATTGCCATCCTCCCTTAGAAAGACAGCAAACACAATGTCAGTTTGATAATGAGGATCTCTGCCCTTTAAATAGATACCTGAAGACAGAGGTCTCACTACACCAGAGTTGCACCTGCCATGTGTTCTGAGAGTGTCGTACATGTTCATGAGTTTTCCATCTTGGTTCAGGCGACCAGCTCCTTCCCACATCCGATTCCCAACCTCTGGATCCTCAAACCGACTTATCAATTGCAGGACAAAATCCAGTCCAATATTTCAGACAAAATGAAAGTGATACATGTATGATGCCTCTAACATCATAACAAGGCAAAAGGCAGTGTCAATTCCCAAACATTCACAAGAAAGCTTGGCCTCAGTCTTTCCCCTGGATATCAATAGAGGGTCATTGTTTATCATGTAGTTGTTTACACTTTGTCACTTCCTGGTTGTTTTTAGTGCCAGTTTCCTTTCCATTGCCACAGCGAGCTGTTTCTTATCTGGTTACACACATGGGCCCCAGTAATAACATTAGCTGCCAGGAGTTCGTAATAAGGATCAGCAGTCTGCTGGAACACTGGCCACACTAAATATTAAGCAACGTGAAAAATTAAATCAGGAGGAAAATGAACTGCTCAAGGAAGTTAATAATCCAACAACAATTTACCACAGTTTTTGAGGATGTAATAAATCTCAGGCTTTAAATAACAGACACAAATTTCCAAGGTCAAACTTGATTTAATAAGCTGAAACAAATTTGCGTAGTAATTTAATGAATAAAATTTTTTGCTTCACTTTATTTATAGAAACAAATGTAAAAATAGACAAAAGGAAAATTGAATTAGTACAATCCAGTTTTAGAAAATGTAAGCTTTTGCCGTTAACCAATTGCTAAATCGTCGCACTAAATCTGTATAGCAACTTTTGTCGTGAGCAATGAACATTTTTTATGCTCCCCATCCTCAATAATACAAGGCTACTCAGATAGAAAACGACCATCTGCACCCACAATGACCTAAAGCAATGTTGCTTCTGCAATGTGCAGTCTCTGCCCTTTTTAAATTGAAACAATAAAACAAGGGCCTGAGTGATTTAGTCAGTTAGCTCTTCGTTTTTCCGCCTTTGGGACCTGGGCTCAAATCCAGCTCAAATCAGTAGTCTGAAAGACTCTTTCTATCTGCTCTAAGAGTCCTGAATGATGTGAGTTCACCTCAGCAGTTTCAACTTAATCCAGTGCAAAACCACCTAGAATTTTCCATTCATCTGCACAAAGTCAGTCATTTCATTCAAGAGCATCATTGGAATGATTTGTGCAGTAAATGGAAATAGTTTGAGATATGCCAACACTGGCTCTTAAGAATGAAAGATCCTGTAGTCTGTCTTTATTAGCATAAAATATTGCCAATGAAATGGTGACAATTGGCTAAAATACTAGTTTATTTATGAACACTGCAGTGAAGTTACTGCAAAAATCAGCTAGTCGCCACACTCCGGTGCCTGTTCGGGTACACTAAGGAGAATTTAGCACGGCCAATGCACCTAACCAGCATGTCTTTCAGACTGTGGGAGGAAACTGGAACATCAGCAGGAAATCCGTGCAGACATAAGGAGAATATACAAACTCCACACAGACAGCGCTGGGAATTGAACCTGGGTTCAGCGCTGTGAGGCAGCAGTGCTAACCACTTTGCCAACAAATAGCTATTAAGAGACCTTGGAGCTGAATTTGTTCTATTCAATTTTACTGGATTTATGGCTTAATAGTTTCATTTTAAAATGTTACACAGAGATTTTTCTTGCTTATTTTCACATAGTACAAATTTTAGGTTTCCCTGCAGGATGTCATTACCTTTTCGCTTCAAGAAAATGCTGACAACTTGCAAAGGTGCGGCATCTATTCGAGGCAGTAGGAATCATGAAGGTATAACAGGAAGTTTATCTTTCCGTTCTGAGAGCGTTCTACTGGATCTGCGCAGTGTGTTTCAGATGCTGATCTTTAAGAACATCACAGACACAAATTCACGCCTCAGGATCTTTTTGTGACAAAAGTAAAGGTTTATTCATTAGCATCACAAGTAGGCTTACATTAACACTGCAATGAAGTTACTGTGAAAATCCTCTATCGCCACACTCCGACAGCACTTGTTTGGGCACACAGAGGGAGAATTTAGCATGGCCAATGCTCCTAACCATCATGTCTTTCAGAACGTGGAAGGAAACCAGAGCACCTGAAGGAAACCCATGCAGACACTGGGAGAATGTACAAACTCCAACAGACAGTGACCCGAGGCTGGAATTGAACCCAGGTCCCGTAAAGCAACTGTGCTAACCAGTGTGCCACCTTCACATCTGTGAGTATCATAAACTGTGCTAGTTCAGTAACCCAAGATATAGGATGACACCATTTCTACATCTTGAAAAATCTTGTTTTTGTAAATACTGGGCGTTTAAGCCCACTCCCCTACCTATCAAAGCCAAAATGTAGTCATTAGTAGTCAACCTCAATTTTTCACCTCAAAAATGGAAGTTTTAGTTGTCTCTAAACAACAAGTACAAGGAATCAAAGAGGTGCTGCAAAAATATTGTGAAGATGTGTGAGGAGTTTAAGACATGTTCTGTCTTTGTGTCAGTTACCAATGGCATTTCAATATAGCGACCACCCACATCAGTGATTCAATTTTATACTCACTGTGTAAGTTGGCTCCATTTTTGGAGATATTTGAAGCAAGGCTTCAAATGTTGACTTGTAGGCAGGCAATTCAGAAGCTGGAAGAATGACAATTTCACATTATAAATATTGGAGAAACTACTTTGTCTCGCAAATTTGGTTCCAATGCATAGATCTACAAACATAGACGGGGATCATGGGTAGAAATGGGGTGGTGGCGCGGGCTCGTTGGGCCGAAGGGCCTGTTTCCCATGCTGTTTTGTTCTTTGTACTTCTCGGTATACTTATATGCACAAGTTTCTGTATATGTGCATATTATATTGTGTATACATAGATGAGAGTGTGCACATGTGAGTGTGAATACAGAGCACTGAAGAGTTCACTCCAAGTAAAATTTGAAACTTTCTTTCACAGGGTGAGTCGGAGCATGAGTGTTCCCCCATTGTCATATATAAATGCTGCCCAGTTGACCTCTTTTTCATACCTATACCTGCCCTCCTCTCCTCTGGAACAATCATTTCCTTTCGCCCGTTCCTCTATTTACCTTGGATCTGGTGAAAGGTCAGTAAGAGTCTGGCAACACCAATTTTAAGTCCAACCGATTTATTTGATAGTAAATCTGCAAGCTTTCGACTTTCGTCTTCGTCAGGCAAAATTGGTGTTGCCAGACTTTTACTGAGTTTACCCCAGTCCAACACCGGCATCTCTACATCTCTGGTGAAAGGTCACAGGGTTGTCTAAGTTTGAATCATTTCCTGCTAACAGTAGCCTATTGATGAGGCCCAGTCTTTAAAATCAACTGGGGCTCTCCTAAGCACTCCATGATGGACCATCTGCTCACTCAGCCACTTTTGCAACCAGGGTCTAAACTTCAGACCCAAGTCTTTTAGTCATAGATGTTTACAGCTTGGAAACAGGCCCTTTGGTCCAACTTGTCCATGCTGCCCATTTACCATTAAGATAGTCGCAATTGCCTGTGTTTGGCTTATATCCTTCTATACCAATCTTACCCATGTCACTATCAAATCAAATCAAATTAAATCAAAATCTAAATGCATTTTAAAAGACAAAATTGTACCCATCTCTACTACTATCTCCGGCAGCTTGTTGCAGAAACTCACCACCCTCTGTGTGAAAAAATTGTCCCCTGAACTCTTCCATCATCTCTCACCTCTTGTGCCCTCTAGTTTTAGATTGCCCTACCTTTGGGCAAAGATGTGAACTAACTACCCTATCTATGCCCTTCATTATATTATAGACCTCTTTAAGGTCTAAGCCTAAATCTCCTATCTCAGTCTATCCAGCATCTCCTTCTAACTACCAAGTCCTGGTATGCTCCTGGTAAATCTTTTCTGCACTCTTTCTAGTTTAATAATATCCCTTCTGTAATAGGGTGAGCAGAACAGTATTCCGAGTATGGCCTTACCAATGTCATGTACAACTTCAACAAGACGTCCCGACTCTTGTATTCAATGTTTTGACCAATGAAAACAAGCATTTTGAATGCCTTCTTTACCATCCTGTCCACCTGTGACTTCACTTTCAAGGAGTTTTGAACCTGCACATGTATTATTTCAATCTCTCTGATAAGAGATTGACATTAAAAAAAAGTAAACTTTGATCTGAGCTATAAAATTGTTTTATCCTAGAGTATGATAAGAGTGCTCAGGCGGGATCAGAGTTGTTTTGTTCACTTAGGAACATTCATATAATTGACATAAAATAAATCTAACATAAAGCTGTCCTACTTTGGTGGGTCACTTTGAATAGGATCATTTCCCTTGTATTGTCACCCACAGTCAATGGCAGAATGTTCCACCCTGAACCCAATGTTGCCAATTCTGGTTGAATGCATTCCTGGAGGGTTCATTGTGTAACTTCCAATCCCCAAGAGTCCTGCCCTCACACTCCTATTATCAATCACCTAAAATATCCATTTCACCCTTTCCCCTACCAATTGGAAAACAAACATAGAATAGTACAATCCAGAGATATGGCCTTCGGCCCACAATGCTGTGCCAAACATGATGCCGAATTGAGCTAATCCCTTCCAACTACCCTTGGTCTATATCCTTCTATTTCTTGCATATTCACGTGCATATCTAAAAGCCCCTTAGATGCCCCTATCGTATCTGCCTGCACTATCACCTCTAGCAGCACATTCCAGACACCTATCACTCTCTGTGTAAAAAACCAACCCCTCACATCTCCTTTGAACTTCCCCCTCTCACTTAAAGTGCACACCCTTAAGTATGAGGCATTTCAACTCTGGGAGAAAGGTCTTCATTCCTGATTTGCTGATTCTTCACTGACTGTTCAAAATGTCATCTTTTTAAAACTGTATGCAACACTTTTACAACCAATAAACAAACTGTGACAAAAATTGATCTTCTGTCCCTAGCTGTTTTAAAGCTTCTATGATATTCCTTCTAGCTTACTCATTGCACTGTTCCCAAGATGAAGGGAATGTGAATCTCCAGATAAAGCTTCAGTATGGCTATTGAGATCAATATTTTGATTAAGATTGTTAATTCAAGAATCCAACCCTCCAGCACCGTCCCTTTTCCTTTCATTAAAAGTCAACAAAACCCTTCCTGAATATCATATTAAGTGCTCCCGCTGTCTTATTTTATTATTGGTCAATGTGTGCAGATGTCCTTCTTTTATTTGCAAACACTTTGAAACCAAATGAATCTCACCAACTTCCCTTGTTTCAGCAATTAAGCATAATTTTAATTTATTTAATTTTAAGTATCTTTCTCTACATGTTTCAGAACTTCAGTTTCAACTCCTGAAATGTTGCATTCAGATGACAATGTTAAAGAAAAAGAAATGTAAATTCCTCAGCTATTAATCCTGAACTTGTCTCAGTGTGTGGCCTTTAAAATTAGTTATTGTGATGGAAGATGAGTAATGTTTAATAAATTCTCTCTTCAGTTCTGTTTTTTGTGTATCAAACAGCAATAAACAAGCAACATTTTTAGGAATGTGTAGCTGACCACTGGAGCTATTGCCTCAGATTTTTTTTTATTTTTTATTCCAATTCAATCCAATCAAATCAAATCAATTCAAAGTCTCAACAACTTGAGACATTCCCGATCTAAGCTGACCAAGATAAAGCTCTCACCTCCTGTCTTGGGTTGATCTACATGATCCAAGCTGATTGGAGTAGACATAACTCCTCCTCCAAGCTTGATCTCATTTGCATCTTAGCCAAAAGGCCACAATGCCGCTTTAAAAAATTGCTTCAAATGAAGCTGAAATGTAACCTAATGACTTCAACCAAGCATGTCGATACTATACTTGATCATTAGGTAATGGGGATTGCAGATGGGAAGGTAACAATTAAGTAAGCAGTGCTCTGATAAACCTGTAATAAGATCACAATAAGTATGCGATATGTTAACATACAGCAAAGTTAATTTGTTGTAATTAGGGGTGGGATTTATGGTCTCACTCATCCCAAAATTATAAAATCCTGCCTGAGGTCAATGGACCTTTCCATAGTCCACCCTCTTGCCTGCTCCAATTCCTGTGGCGGGCCAGTAAAATTCCAACCATTATTTTTTCTCAGGATGTAGGCAATGTGAGGAAAGCAGGGTTTATTAAATATTTTTAATCACTCCAAGATGGACTCTCTTGAACTGCCACAGTCTTGGCAATGATGATTCTCCCATTGTACCCTGGTGAGAGGGGAAAGGTTTGAAAGTGACCTGAGGGGCAACTTTTTCACACAGACAGTGGTGCATATATGGAATGACCTCACCTGAGGAGGTGGTAGAGCTGGATATAATTACAACATTTAAAAGACAGGTACATGGATAGGAAATGTTTAGAGGGGTATGGGCCAAGCGTAGGCAAATGAGGCTAGCTTAGTTGTGGAAACCTGGTCAGCATGGAGGACTGTATTTCTGTGCTGTATATCTTGGACTTTATGAAGCAGAGAATTCCAGACTTTAATGCAGTCACATCCAGTTGTGAACAGCAGTTGCCAATTAAACAACTAATCAGAGAAGGAGGCTCTTCCATAAATATTCCAAAACACAAA
The DNA here is from genome assembly GCA_024679065.1 of Sphyrna mokarran. Taxonomy (NCBI): domain Eukaryota; kingdom Metazoa; phylum Chordata; class Chondrichthyes; order Carcharhiniformes; family Carcharhinidae; genus Sphyrna; species Sphyrna mokarran. Next base: position 20,808,272 of record JAGIQG010000003.1, on the reverse strand, counting down.
GATAGGGGTGGGGAGTCCAACACGTCAGTGCAAAAGATGGCCCTGAAGCAATTGCAACTACCTTCAGCCGGAAGTGTTGAGTGGATGATCTGCCTTAGGCCCCTCTTGAGGCCCCCAACATCATGGCCATACTCTCAGCCCCTGAATATGCTGTCAAATATGAAACTATCTGGAGATGAGCAAGACCCAGTGCCACAGGAGATGCTGAATCCAGCAAACGGTCACGGACATACGTACCCTCATCGCCAAAGATTCTACATCTCACAGCACTGTTCACTATGCCCTCCCAGTAGCTTTCAAAGTTACTGTGGCCTTTGGGTCCTTCCAAGGATCATCTGCAGATCATAGTGGCATCTCAAAAACAGTTGCACATCTCTTCAGCTCACCAAACTCTTTGTCAGATATGGAGAGCATATTCATGGAATAACAGAAATGACTTCACCAAGACAGAGGGTTTTGCTGCCTTCATTGGCTTACTCATGGTGTATATCATCATAGTTTGCACGCACATGACCATCAAGGCACCTTGCAAATGCCCAGTGAGGTCCATCAAGAGGAAGGGCTTTCACTCGTTCAATAGAATAACCAAGCTTAATTATGTATTCATGACTGAGAGCCCTTTAGAATATTAGAATTAGAACTGCTGGTGCCCAAAGGAAACATGATTTGATTGACAGATCAGGTGCCCTGATCTGTGAGGTTCATTTCACAATGTTTGTTTACATGTGTTAGGTGGTTTCAAGGGTTTGTAGTTTTTGAGATTTCAAAGAATCTGAATGATTTGTATTTTTATTAGATTGTACTTCAGCTTGTTTTTCAATTGGAGAAACTTCTCAGTTAATTACTTTTTCAAGTTTTTTTATATATATTCTACTTTACACAATAGAATTCATTAATTCTGCATAATGTACAATGGTTCAATGGAGATGGAAGTACTAGAAGTGCCATTGCCTGAAATTGAGGTCATGAGGAAGGAAAAAGATGGACATCACTGCATAAGGGACCTGAGGAGTAGATACAGAAACATGGGAATATGAATGGCCATAGAGGGTGGGTGGACAAGCAAAGATTCATGAAGGGCTGTGGGATATTTGGAAGAGCAGAGGTTAGAAAGGGGCATTCAGGGTGGTTAAGATGTAATTTGGCAAAGGGGTATGACAGGAATGTTTTAAACTTTCAAAAGGCCACTGCTTGCAGACTTGGGTTCTTGACTCCTCTAAAGGACAATGAACCACGACTGTTTAAAAAGTTGGCCTGACTCCATGCAAATTGAGAAGAAGTGAGAGATACCTCTGTCTGTCTGAAGATGTATTAAGAAGTTTCACAACACCAGGTTAAAGTCCAATAAGTTTATTTGATAGTAAACAAGCCGGCATCTCCATATCATGCAATGAAGATGGTCATTTCAGCGGTGCTGGATGTGGGCTTCTGACAGTAAATATCTGTGATGCTCTCCAGAATATCATAGAACCTTTAATGGAGTCAGGTCTTCACGAATGGAGGTCCACTCACCATTTCTAAAGGGTTCCCAAGATGACTGGATGAAAATCCAGGCCTAAATGTATCCAGACTTCAGCTGAATCACCTCTGTCCCCACTAGCTCTGTGAACTGCATATTTGTCTCCCTATCCATTAAGAGCTTCCCTATGCAGTAATCTGAACTTCAAACAGCTTCCCCGCAGAGGCAGGGTCCAGTATCAGAACAAGTTCTGTTTCCTGCCTGATTGGCAAAAATTCAGCACAGACTATTCGAAGCTCCAAGAGACAGAGGCTCTGCTGAGTAAAGAGATACATTATCAAAGCTTTTCATATTGTCATCATCAGGACAAAGAGGCAAGGTAAAGGAAACAACAATTTTTATTGCAAGTGGACTCTGATTGGTAAAGGGGTTGCCATGGAAAATGTACCAGAAAACAGTTAATTGCCAGCCTCTGTTCCAAATTCAAACTAAGCAGGTTGACTCGGATTGTGAAAGGCATTGCCTTGGGGAATGAACCAGGGAAAGGATGTTCCCAAAGCTTTAGAAAAGGTATAATGTATAGACATGCTGTTTCCCTCTGCAAAGGAACGGGCCCCCTGTGTGAATATATCTGGCTTCTAGAATGTACAAGTGAGCCTGACTGACAATCTTAAATTGTTTTTCACTATAATTCTTAGCACAATCAGGATTGTCCAGTAAATATTGTCCAATCAGAGCTCTGTGGCCAATCAATCAGCGCTCTCTTCTCATGAAATATAAATTGTTGTTCCCTTTACTATTGGTTTATCTTGAGAAGCTGCCCTGATGAGTGCAAGATGAAAAGCTTTGATGGCATGTCCCTTTTTTCAATAATACTCAAGTTCTATACTACCAAATGACTCTTAAAATAGGGAATGGTAATAGGGGAGAGATTGACAGGTCCGGGAAAATAATTAATTGAGTGACGTTAAAGCCAATATTAAGTCCAATGTTTCATGATGACAAATTGAATTTAATTCTTTATCCTGGTGCTCTAAAACATGCATATATTATCTTCCCTGTACAATAACAAAGTCAATGTAGGATTTTATAGTGTAATAGACTGTTTGCAGATAGTTGCCTCCCTATGTGATTCTAGAGCATGTGGCACAGTGGCTTAATTAACTGCCAAGATCATTATGGAATTTCACCTTCTTACAACAAAGTAACTTACTGATGTAGCACCAAATTCAGAGTATTTAGTAGGGTAGAGTATAAAGGAAGAAATAAAGGGAGCTTGTCAGAAAGGAATAGCATTTATCACAGAGGATTTTAACTTGCTGATAAAGTGAAAACATCAGCTGGTCAAAGGTGGCATAGATGAGGATGATGTGGAGATGCCGGCATTGGACTGGGGTAAGCACAGTAATTCACAGGCATTCAGCCTCTGATCTTCGGGTAAGCATTCTGCAAGGTGGCCTTCACGACACACACAGTGCAGAATCACTGAGCAGAAACTAATAAAATACATTGGGGAGACTGTGCAGACACTACAAAAATGGATAAATGAACATCGCTCAACAATCACCAGGCATGAGTGTTCTCTTCCTGTTGGGGAACAATTCAGTGGTCACGGGCATTCAGCCTCTGATCTTTGGATAAGTGTTCTCCACGGTGGCCTTCACAATACACAACAGCACAGAATCACTGAGCAGAAACTAATAGTCAAGGTCCACACACATGATGACGGCCTCAACAGGGATCTTGGATTCATGTCACATGTAACCTCACGACTTGTCTGGGCTTGCAAAATCTCACTAACTATCCTGGCTGGAAACAATACACAACTCTTTAACTTGTGTTTAACCCTCTCTCCACTGACATTGTCTGTACCTTTAAGACTTGATTATCTGTAAAGACTCACATTCCAACCATTATCTTGTAAGTTGAGTTTGTGTTTTTATGTGCCCTGTTTATGAACACAAACTCCTACATACCTGATGAAGGGACAGTGCTCCGAAAACTTGTGCTACCAAATAAACCTGATGTTGTGAGACTTCTTACTATAGATGAGGATGTCATAGAATGTTTAGGTGATAGTAAGAAGTGACTTAATTACAGCCTTTGCAATCCTGAGGGATCTTAACAAGATGGGTGTGGAGAGGATGTTTTCTCTTGAGGAAGAATCTGGAACTAGGAATCACGATTTAAAAATAAATGTTACTCATTTAAGACAGATATGGGGAAAATTTTTGTCCCAGAGGATGATGAGTTTTTGGAACTCTTTCCTCAAAAAGCAGTGGAAACAGAGTTCTTGAATATTTTTAAGGCAGAGCTGGATAAATCCCTGAGGAACAAGGGGATAAAAGATAATCGGGGGAATGTGGGGTTGCGGTTACAATCAGATCAGCCATGTTCTTATTGAATGGCACAGCAGGTTTGAGGGGCCGAGTGGCCTACTCCTGCTCCTAATTCATATGTCTGTATGTAATACATGGATCTCTCCAACCTAAATGTTTTTCTATCTGGAACCTAGAGTTTCTCTGAGGCACCATCATTTATTCATTACAGCTGTGTGCACATTGCAGTGCACTATACCTTTTCTGATGGACTGTAATGGTTCTTCAGCAGTAAGCCCAGAACAAAAGCCAATTTATTTTTTGATAGTTAAATCCAATTGATAAATGGAAAGAAATGTTAAACTAATTTATTTGTAATCTAATTTGGCAAACAAGTTTTTTTTGTGGTAGTAAAGGTTTTGCAAGTATCCTGGAATTCCCTGACATCTGGTGTAAACATACCTTTCATTAATCACAAAATACTGGAAAGGTATATTACCCACTAACTACTGGGGATCTGGCATCCCATTAGCCAGTGATTAATATGAAGTCAGACTCCAACAGAACAAAGAATCGTTAATATTAGCACGAAATGTACATATTGGCAAAGAGTGGAAAAACATCAGTAGAAAGTGCAAACTTAACACAGGTTCATTACCTCAAATCCGGCAGTCTGAAAACCGGCAGTGTCCTAACACCGGACATTTTTTTAGGCAGCTTTGTAAGAATTTTAAGTGCTATTAAGTGAGTGAGGAAACTGACTGGCTTGTTTAAGGAGTTACTGCATTAATGTAATGGCATGTCAGGACATTATCCGCTTTGCACGTTGTCCCTTGACCTTAACCAACCCAGTTCAGAAAAGTTTGGGAGTTGCCTTTCCCTGCACAACTTCCATCTCCAATATTTCTCTAGCACTCCAGTGACCTGAAATTACCACAATTTTAATTTGAGGCCTTACCAAAAGCCCTATCCAGCTTCAGTGTGACTGCCTTAGACTTAGATATGATTGCTATCCATCTTTATTTCACTGCACCACAATTATTGTGAAATCCTTCAGACCTATTTCCAGTTGTATTCAGCTTGTTATGGCTCCTGCCCTGACCAAGAAACTATAAAGGGTTGTGAATATGGCCCAGTCCATCACGCAAACCAGCCTCCTATCTATTGATTCTGTCTACACACCCCGCCAGCTCGAAAAACCAGCTAGCAAAATCAAGGATCCCATGTACCCAGACATTCTCTCTTCCACCTATTTCTGTCACAATAAAGATAAAAAATTCTGAGGTCATGTACCAACTGACTCAAGAACAGTATCTTCCCTGCTGCTTTCAGATTTTTGAATGGATCTGCCTTGCATTAAGTTGATCTTCCTCTACACTCTAGCTGTGATTGTAACACACCATTCTGCACTTACTCCTTTCCTTCTCCCCTTTGGATTCTATGAACAAAATGTGTGCCTGTTTCGCGTGCAAGAAACAATATTTTTTATTGTATACCAATAGATGTGATAATAATAAATCAAATCAAATTAAAAATCAGCAAGATCCAAAACCCACAGCATAGAGTGTCCTGAAGTTGTCAGGTTTGAGTATCTACCTGTACAATGGTTCTGCTCTGAAGATTACTAATGGTCCAAATAAGGACAAATACAAAAAGTTAGAAAAAATAAACAAATAATAATTTTCATCAATTTAAGACAAAAGTAAATTATTGCGGATGATGGAATCAGAACTCTGAACATGAGTCATCCAGACTTGAAACGTTGGCTCTATTCTCTCTCCATAGATGTTGTCAAACATTTTCTGACCTAGTTGTTGATGATGAATTGTTGCAGTTTAACTATCAAGTGTGACTCTTTCACTCTGGGTCAGACTTGGTGTTCACAGATTTACCCAAAGGAGAAAATGTTTGAACCATGACTTTGAGCTAAGCAAACAGCACAGCGGGATATAGAGACTGGGATTATGGATGCAATGGTCATTGCTTGACGATCATTGACTCATAGTGGTTTATAGTACAGAAACAGGCTCTTTAGCCCAACTTGACAATCTTTTCTGCACTGTTTCTAGTTTAATAATATTCTTTCTATAATAGGGTGACCAGAACTGTACACAGTATTCCAAGTGCGGCCTTACCAATGTCTTGTATAACTTCAACAAGGCTTCCCAACTCCTGTATTCAATGTATTCAATGTTATTCTGAAATGCAGCAGGAGATAGTAGGGGGAGGGAATTGCAGTATCATCAAGGACAGAGCAAGTTCACAACTGGCAGTAGATATTGCATCTAACACCTGGGCATGATGAAGAAGTGGTGAATGAGGAACACAGTGCCATCAGGGAGCATGTGTGGCTTGGGTACACTATCTAATCCACAAAGATTTGTAACCATCAGGTGGCCTGCATAACCAGTGACAGCAAAGATCATCATTGCCGTAAGTTTTTGTAACAGAGAATCACTTCAAGACACAGGAGGCAACTGAGTTAATCGTTTGACCTTTTTTTATTAGTGCCAGAAACAGGCTTACATTAACACTGCAATAAAGTTACTGTGAAAATCCCCCGGAAGCTACACTCTGGTGCCTGTTCGGGTACACTGAGGAAGAATTTTTAGTATGGCCAATCCAGCTGCCAGCACATTAACACTGCAATAAAGTTACTGTGAAAATCCCCTGGAAACTACACTCCGGTGCCTGTTCAGGTACACTGAGGAAGAATTTTCAGCATGGCCAATCCAGCTAACCAACACATCTTTCAGACAATGGGAGGAACCAGAGCATCCAGAGGAAACCCATGGAGATACAGAGAGAACATGCAAACTCTGCAAGCTGGGAATCAAACTCAAGTCCCTGGTGCTGTGAGGCAGCAGTGCTAACCACTGTACCACCATGTCAACTTTGGAATATTTCCTGTACAAAGTGTATTAGATTTCAAAGAATGTAATTTTTTAAATTGGTTTTCAGTTTTAAAAACTTGTTTAGCATGATTTGCCTCTTGTATGCCATTATAGCCTCTGTTTTATAGATATTTTCTTTGTACTTTCCTTTAAAGTGGGCAGTTTCATCTGGAGCACTCAGTGAGTTCCTCTGAGCAGCTGGCACTGTGCTCTGAGTGGTTAGAGTACACATCATTTTTCCAATGATAGATTGCCATACCTCTAAGTATATTTGGAGATTATTTTGCCACAAGGAATCTATTCCTGATGTTCTATTATGGAGATTTTTGGTACTTGTAGAATTCACTCTGTTCAATCATTCTCTGTTGACTCCAAATTCTGCAATCCCATAAAATCACACAATCCAAAAGCACAATAGCAAATTTCTGACATTTATGCTGTTTTTTTTACCGTTTGAGAAGCGTTAAGTGATCGATAGTGGATAAATAATTTTACATTATTACATATTTGATTGCATTTTTAAGTGACACTACTTCAAAAATTGTTATTTTCAAACATACTTCTATTTTTTAAAGGAAAGTTTGACCCTTGAGTTACTTTTCAGTAACTGTGGTCCAGCAATGTAAAACAAACACTTTTAAGTAGCATTTTTAAAATTTGTTCATGGGATGTAGATGTCATTGGTAGGGTACGCATTTATTGTCAATTCCTGATTGCCCTTGAGAAGGTTGCAGTGAGGTGACATTTTGAATTATTGCCATTGTAGGTACACCCATAGCGCTATTTCTTGTGTTTTGTACCTCGGAGATACACAGAGATGACATTTACCAGGCTCTGTGTGTGCACAAGAGATTTATTACATTGTTTTAAATGTGTCCACTTTCTCATTGAGTAATCTCACCATTAACATTATAGTTACGCTCCTGCCAATTGCAACTTTAAATGAACCGATGTTAAGCGAATCAAATTTTCCCATTACAACCTATGGAAAAGCTGCAATTAAGTTTAGTAGGACCATTCTCATCAGAAAAAAAAAACATTTAAATCCAACCATGTGGTTGCCACAGAGACCTGGGTTTGATTCCTGCTTGGGTCACTGAATGGAGTTTGCATGTTCTCCCAGTATCGATGTGTGTTTCCTCCGGGTGTTCCAATTTCCCCCCACAGTCTGAAAGATATGCTGATTAGGTGCATTTGTCATGCTAAATTCTCCCTCAGTGTACCCTAACAAGTGCTGGAGTATGGTGACCAAAAGAATTTCACAGTAACTTCACTACAGGAGCTACTTGTGACTAATAAATAAACTTACAATTTTAAACAACCCTTCCATTCCCTGACCATCCCACTCGCTGACCCTCCCACTCCCTGACCCTCCCACTCCCCAACTAGTCTCCCATTCATTGACTCTGTCTACACTTCCCGCTGTCTTGGTAAAGCAGCCAGCATAATTAAGGACCTCACGCACTCTGAACATTCTCTCTTCCACCTTCTTCCTTTGGAAAAAAGATACATAATTCTGAGATCACATATCTCAATTCATGACCCAAGAACATCTTTTTCCCTGCTACTGTCAGACTTTTGAATGGACTTAATTTGTATCAAGTTGATCTTTCTCTACACTCTAGCTATGACTGGAACATGACATTCTGCACTCTCTCATTTCCTTCTCTATGAACAGTAGGCTTTGTCAGTATAGCACAAAAGAAACAATACTTTTCACTGTATACTAATACATGTGACAATAATAAATCAAATCAAAATCAAATTTTAAAAAAATAACTCCCTAACCCTCCCACTCTCTGACCCTCCCACTCACTGACCCTTTACTCACTGACCCTCCACTCACTGACCCTCCCACTCACTGACCCTCCACTCACTGACCCTCCCACTCACTGACCCTTTACTCACTGACCCTCCACTCACTGACCCTCCCACTCACTGACCCTCCATTCACTGACCCTCCCACTCACTGACCCTTTACTCACTGACCCTCCACTCACTGACCCTCCCATCACTGACCCTCCCACTCACTGACCCTCCCACTCACTGACCTTCCCACTCACTGACCCTTCCACTCACTGACCCTCCCACTCACTGACCCTTTTACTCACTGACCCTCCACTCACTGACCCTCCCACTCACTGACCCTCCCACTCACTGACCCTCCCACTCACTGACCCTCCCACTCACTGACCCTCCACTCACTGACCTTCCCACTCACTGACCCTCCACTCACTGACCCTCCACTCACTGACCCTGCCACTCATTGATCCTCCCACTCACTGACCCTCCACTCACTGACCCTCCACTCACCGACCCTCCCACTCACTGACCCTCCCACTCACTGACCCTCCCACTCACTGACCCTCCACTCACTGACCCTCCCACTCATTGAATCTCCCACTCACTGACCCTCCACTCACTGGACCCTCCACTCACTGCCCTCCCACTCACTGACCCTCCACTCACTGACCCTCCCACTCACTGACCCTCCCACTCACTGACCCTCCCACTCCTGACCCTCCCTCACTGACCCTCCCACTCACTGACCCTCCACTCATGACCCTCCCACTCACTGACCCTCCACTCACTGACCCTCCCACTCACTGACCTCCCCACTCACTGACCCTCCCACTCACTACCCCTCCATTCACTGACCCTCCACTCACTGACCCTCCACTCACTGACCCTCCCACTCACTGACCTTCCCACTCACTGACCCTCCCACTCACACCCTCCCCACTGACCCCCTACTCACTGACCCTCCCACTCACTGACCCTCCACTCACGACCCTCCACTCACTGACCTCCCACTCACTGACCCTCCCACTCACTGACCCTCCCACTCACTGACCCTCCACTCACTGACCTTCCACTCACTGACCCTCCACTCACTGACCCTCACTCACTCACTGACCCTCCCTACTCACTGACCCTCCCACTCACTGACCCTCCCACTCACTGACCCTCCCACTCACTGACCCTCCTACTCACTGACCTTCCCACTCACTGACCCTCCACTCACTGACCCTCCCACTCACTGACCCTCCACTCACTGACCCTCCCACTCACTGACCCTTTACTCACTGACCCTCCCACTCACTGACCCTCCCACCCTGACCCTCCCCTCACTGACCCTTTACTCACTGACCCTCCACTCACTGACCCTCCCACTCACTGACCCTCCCACTTGTAGCTTCCATCCCCTGTTCCTTTTCACTTTTTACTCCCTCTTCAGTGCTTTACTGTGAGAAAAATCTTGAGAAAATGGCAATGAGAGAAAGGAAGCAAACAAGGGAGCAACTAGTCAGAGTGGGGTGGAAAGCAGAAAGCAGGAGAGAGGCAATCAGGGGAGAGAAAGTGAGCAAGTGTCCAGGGAGAACAAGAGGCGATATGTGAGAGGAGCAGGGAGCAGGAGGAGAAGGGAACAGGAGGGTCACCAAGTGGGAGGATCAATGAGTGGGAGGATCAGTGAGTGGGAGGATCAATGAGTGGGAGGATCAATGAGTGGGAGGATCAATGAGTGGGAGGATCAATGAGTGGGAGGGTCAGTGAGTGGGAGGGTCAGTGAGTGGGAGGATCAATGAGTGGGAGGATCAATGAGTGGGAGGATCAATGAGTGGGAGGATCAGTGAGTGGGAGGATCAATGAGTGGGAGGATCAATGAGTGGGAGGATCAATGAGTGGGAGGATCAGTGAGTGGGAGGGTCAGTGAGTGGGAGGATCAATGAGTGGGAGGATCAATGAGTGGGAGGATCAATGAGTGGGAGGATCAATGAGTGGGAGGGTCAGTGAGTGGGAGGATCAATGAGTGGGAGGATCAATGAGTGGGAGGATCAATGAGTGGGAGGGTCAGTGAGTGGGAGGGTCAGTGAGTGGGAGGATCAAAAAGTGGGAGGATCAATGAGTGGGAGGATCAATGAGTGGGAGGATCAGTGAGTGGGAGGATCAATGAGTGGGAGGGTCAGTGAGTGGGAGGATCAATGAGTGGGAGGATCAGTGAGTGGGAGGGTCAGTGAGTGGGAGGATCAATGAGTGGGAGGGTCAGTGAGTGGGAGGATCAATGAGTGGGAGGATCAATGAGTGGGAGGGTCAGTGAGTGGGAGGATCAATGAGTGGGAGGGTCAATGAGTGGGAGGATCAATGTGTGGGAGGGTCAATGAATGGGAGGGTCAATGAGTGGGAGGATCAATGTGTGGGAGGGTCAGTGAGTGGGAGGATCAATGAGTGGGAGGATCAGTGAGTGGGAGGGTCAGTGAGTGGGAGGATCAATGAGTGGGAGGGTCAGTGAGTGGGAGGATCAATGTGTGGGAGGATCAATGAGTGGGAGGGTCAATGAGTGGGAGGGTCAGTGAGTGGGAGGGTCAGTGAGTGGGAGGGTCAGTGAGTGGGAGGGTCAGTGAGTGGGAGGGTCAATGAGTGGGAGGATCAGTGAGTGGGAGGATCAATGAGTGGGAGGATCAGTGAGTGGGAGGATCAATGAGTGGGAGGATCAATGAGTGGGAGGGTCAGTGAGTGGGAGGATCAATGAGTGGGAGGATCAATGAGTGGGAGGATCAGTGAGTGGGAGGGTCAGTGAGTGGGAGGATCAGCAATAGGAGGGTTGGTGAATGGGAAGGTCAGTGAGTGAGAGGGTCAGTGAGTGGAAGAGTCAGCGAGTGGGAGAGTCAGTGAGTGTGAGCGTCAGTGAATAGGAAGGTCAGTGATTGGAAGGGTAGTAAATGGGATGTCAGCAAGCAAGAGGGTCAGCGAGTGGAGGGTCAGTGAGTGGGAGGGAAGGTGAGTGGGAGAGTCAGTAAGTAAGAGGGTTAGTGAGTGGGAAGGTCAGTGAATGGAAGGATCAGTGAGTGAGAGGGTCAGTGACTGGAAGAATCAGCGAGTGGAGGGTCAGTGAGTGAGAGGGAAGGTGAGTGGGAAGGTCAGTGAGTGGGAAGGTCAGAGAATGGAAGGATCAGCGACTGGAGGGTCAGTGAGTGAGAGGGAAGGTGAGTGGGAGGGTCAGTGAATGGGAGGGTCAGTGAATGGGAGGGTTAGTGAGTGGGAGGGTCAGTGAATGGGAGGGTCAGTGAATGGGAGGGTCAGTGAGTGGGAGGGTCAGTGAGTGGGAGGGTCAGTGTACGGGAGGGTCAGCAAATGAGAGTGTCAGCGAGTGGGAGGGTCAGTGAGTGGGAGGGTCAGTGAGTCGGAGGGACAGTGAGTGGGAGAGTCAGCGAGTGCAAAGGTCAGCGAGTGGAAGGATTGGCGATTGGGAGGGTTGGTAAGGGTTGGCATTTATCAAGGAACACACTAAATCAACCCAGCATTAAATGATGTCTACCAACCCTATATACCACAGCAGTAAATTGGAACAACTTAAAATGAGACAATTAAAAGCTGGGGCTTACTGTACTTACTGCAGTTTCAGTTTTGCTGTAGTCAAAGCACACAGCACAGTAAGAAGTCAACACTGAATAATTGAACAAAACACTGTTAGGGAGTCCCAGGATTTGAATTTCTGTTTTTACATTAGAGATTGGGACAACACTGACAGAAAGTAATAATTCTCGTGAAGTTCCTGCACTGGGGCGAATGTTGCCTCATACTGGAGCTACTAGGTAGAGAGTAGAACACTCTTCTAAATCTCCAATTGATTCAAGGAAATATTATTCTCCTTTCCAGCAGTTTGATTATTAAACAAATCTCTGCCTTCCCTGCCCCTCCCTGTCTAATCAACCCAAAAGACTGAGCTCCAATTCCAGATTTTGGGATTCCTGGATGTGAAACAATCATTACATAACCTGTAAAAAATCCAGTCAAGGCTTTTCTCAGCGTGTGTAACTAAATTAGGGAAGTAAAATGCTGTGAAATACCCAGAAAATACTTTGCAGGTTGATGAATATTCCAGAAATGTTATAAATGCACTGAAACTCAACGGTCTCACTTTAGCAAAGAAACCTTTAGCTCGGATTCTCCAGTATATTTCTGAGTACAGAAATGATCTGGTTAGCCTTTCTTACTGTTCCGGGCTTGAGTCACTGTCTATACGGAGTCTGTATAGAGTCTATGCGGAGTTCTCCCCTTCTCTGTGTGGGTTTCCTCTGGGTGCTCCAGTTTCCTCCCATAGCCCAAAAGACATGCTGGTTAGGTGCATTAGCCATGCTAAATTCTCCCTCAATGTACCTGAACAGGCGCCAGAGTGTGATGATGAGGAGATTTTCCATTGGAGTGTTAATGCTAGTCTACTTGTGACACAAATAAATAAACTTTACATTTTAAACACATTGCTTGCATAGTAAGCCTGTTAGCTATTCATCTTATAGAATACAACTGAAAAGTTATCTGTACAATGGATTTTGGTGAGACAGAGAGCTTTCTTTTATATACTATAAGCGAAAGATATGGTTGATTCATAGTGAGTAACCTGACAACAACCATCTTCAGTCCCATTTGTCCCATTCCCGCTTTAGAGTCAATTTCCCGCTCAATTCCAACAACTTTGTCCTCTCCCATTCCATCGACACTTCCTGGAGGGCAGACTGACAATCAGGAACACCATATTGTGGGAATTCTGACTGGTTTCTGCTCTGTATAACAAATGTGAGATAAGATAAGAAATCCTTAGAATGCAAAATGTCTGACAAAATAACACAATCATTTTTCAGCTTTGAAATATTACTGGTGAACTCTTTTGCTGATGCAGTGCATGACGCTATATTAAGCCTGCCATACATTGCAGCCTTGAAACACACTCCAGATGACGTATTATCAAAGAATCACTGCAGTGCAGGATGAGGCCATTTGGCCCATTGGGCCTGCACCAACAACAATCCCATCCAGGCCCTATCCACATATTTACCCCCTGACACCAAGGGTCAGCTTAGCATAGCCAATTGACCTAACCTGCACATCTTTGGACTGTGGAGGAAACATGAGCACCTGGAGGAAACCCATGCAAGGCACAGGGAAAATGTGCAAACTGCACTCACAAGTGACCCAAGGCTGGAATTGAATCCAGGTTAAGCTGCTGATACTCTTTATAGCAATTCGTACATGAATAGTACCCACTAGGGCAAGGTATCAGAGATTGAATGCGTGGTTGTGGAACAGAACATCAGTGTGAGACATAGGGAACAAAGTTCAGAAAATACAAGATTTCTTTTAAAAGCATACAGGGGAATTGTAATTACTCTATGAATAGACATGAGGAATGATAGAACTTTGGTCTGCTGATATACTGAATGGGAAAAATATGCAAATTTCCTTAAGTCACTCAAATCACACTAAATATTAAATTATTGCAGTAATTTTGGGTACATTGGATTACCACATTAATTAGGCTCAGGCCCAGCCTGTTATTTAAAAAAAAAATACATGGAACAGAATTGGAAACAAACAGACAGAATGCTGCCAAGTCTGTAAAGAGTTGTTGAACAGTTGGGATGTTTCTGCAAGCAACTGGAGATATCTCTGTTCTTAAAAGCCTCTTCATCCTCCAGAGTTTCTGAATGATGTTGCCAGTGGGATTGGTGCAGTTTAATCAGCAACTATAAAACTTCTGTCACAAAACTGGGAGTTTTCCATATTGAATATGGATGGGGATCACCCTTAGCATTGATCATCACTTTGCAGAAAAGACCCCAAAGGACTTGCAGGGTCTGTAGATTTTTGTCCATCTGCTTTTTGTATGTTGTCATAGAATCATAGAATCCCTACAGCGCAAAAGAGAGGCCATTCAGCCCATCAAGTGTGCACTGCCCAAAATCCCACCCAGGATTTCTGTAACTCCACATATTTACTCTACTAATCCCCTGACACTAAGGGTCAATTTACTGTGGCCAATCAACTTAACCAACACACCTTTGGGCTGTAGGAGGAAACTGGAGCACCTGGAGGAAACCCACGCAGACTCAAGGAGAATGTGTAAAATCCACATAGACTGCGACTTGAGGTCAGAATTGAACCCAGGTCTGTGACACTATGCCACCATACCACCCTATCATTCTTGATTTTATTTTGTGGTGGCATGTTTGCATAGTGGTTAGCACCACTGCCTCACAGAGCCAGGGACCCCAGTTCAATTCCAGCCTCGAGTCACTGTCTGTGTGGAGTTTGCACATTCTCCCTGTGTCTGCGTGGGTTTCCTTCAGGTGCTCCAGTTTCCTCCAACCATCCAACGATGTGCTGTTTAGGTGGATTCACCACAGAAAACTGCCCCTTGGTGTCCTCCTAATTTAGGAGACTTAGTTATGTAAAGAAACATAGAAAATAGATGCAGCAGTTGACTATTTGACATTTCAAGTTTGCAGCACCATTCAATGTGATCATGGTTGATCATGCACTTTCAGTATCCCATTTCCACTTTCTCCCCATACTCTTTGACCCCTTTGGCCACAGGGGTCACATCATGATAAATGCGCAGCAATAGGGAGATATGCCTGGGTAGGAGCCAGTGCAGACTCAATGGGCCAAAAGGCCTCCTTCTGCACTGTAGGGATCCTATGAGTCTTGTACTTATGGTACTATTTAATGAGAGGTATCCACAAAAAAGCATAGAGGCACAATCCAGCCAATTATGCCAGGTATGCACTCATTGCAGTAGCCAAAATCTGAGGAGGTCAGGCAGAGGAGCCCATTAGAGTAAACCTTCAGCAGGATAGACTAGATATGTGCTACCCCGAAACAGAAGAACTCAGATACCTCTGTATTCAACATCAGTGCTGGGAAAGGCAATAGGGAGTCACCACTTTGGGAAAGTGGTCACTGATGCCAAGAATAACCCCTGTCTGCACCTCCAATCAAGGCCACTGGAAGATCCTGTGTAAGGCCAGGAGCAAATGTATCTGGTTCCAGCACGATTTCTGGCTCTTCCACTGGACTCAGCAAGGTCTTGGCGGTATAGTCCGCCAGAGCAGCTGTGTTAATTCGGGGCCAGCAATCTCGATGATATAGAGCTACTTTGGTAGCTGACCCTGTTTTATTGGAAATTAGAGTCAAACATTCAAAGAGATGCGTCTGTATTTTCAGAGAGTGCAAGGAAAGGGGTCAATTTTTGCAATTGGACTCTCACACAGATAAATGGTAACTACTGTCTTCCAATCTGACTTAAGAGGGTCATGTAGAGAAATGGAAGAAGTCTCTCTCTTTGGTCTGATAGCTGCAGACAAAGTTTGGCCTAGCAAACAAGAGAAAGGAATAATGTTTAGGTCTGATCAGATAACTTCAGTAAATATGCTTCTCCACAAGAATGTAGTTTATTACTCCATCCTAGCGTTGATTGTAGACTAATAATTATGGCAAGATAATAGAACCCTTACAGGAGGCGATTCAGCCCATTGAGTCTGAACCAACCACAATCCCACCAAGGCCCTATCCTTGTAAACCTACATATATAGCCCCTGATACTAGGGTCAATTTAGCATGCCCAAGCCACCTAATCTGCACATCTTTGGACTGTGGGAGGAAACCACAGCAGCCAGAGGAAATGCACCCAGAGAATGTGCAGACTCCACACAGACAGTAACCCGAGGCCGGAATCGAACCAAAATAATTCACTTATCTTAATCTATATTATAATGGCTTAGGATGGTATTAAACTGGAAAGAGTGCCATAAAGATTTACAAAGGTGATACCAGAACTGGAAGGTCTGAATTACAAGGAGAGGCTGGATAGGCTGGGATATTTTTTCCTGCAGCGTAGGAGGGTGAGGGGTGACCTTATAGAAATTAATAAAATCATGAGGGGCATAGATAAGATGAATAGCCAAGGTCTCTTCCCTGGGGTAGGGGCGTCTAAAACTTGAGGGCACAAGTTTAGGATGAGAGGGGAATGATTTAAAAGGAGTCTGAGGGGCAACTTTTTTCATAAGGATAGTGTGTGTATGGAATGAGCTGCCAGAGGAGATGGTAAAGGTGGATATAATTATAATGTTTAAAAGATATTTGGACAGGTACATGTGTAGGAAATGTTTAGAGGGATACAGGCCAAGCACAGGCAAATAGGACTAGTTTGGTTTAGGAGACCTGGTTGACATGGATAAATTGGGCTGAAGGGCCTGTTTCCGTGCTATAAATCGCTATGACTCTCTATGAAACCTCAGTAAAAAGTGCTTGAAAGTAAACAGAAAGCATTAAGGTTCTTTTCATCTATTTTCAGTATTGTCTTGGTCATAACAGCACAAAAAAGATAGAAGTAGTACTAGATCATATGACTTGCTCTGCCTGCTCCACCTTTGAATACAATTGTGACTGATCTTCGATGCCACTTACACACCCACTCACCATATCCTTTGATTCCCTGAAAGGCATAAAATCCATATCACAGCCTTCAGCATGGTCAATAACTGAACATCTGCAATACTCCAGGGTGGAATATTCCAAAGATTCACAATCCTTCAAGTGAAGAAATCTCTTCTCATTTCAATCCTAAATGAGCAATCATTCATCCTGAGACTGTGCCAGTGTTCTAGATTCCCCAGTCATTGGAAACAATTTTATTACTACTTTCTATACACTTGAAACACTGAAACCAACAAGCCTCTTGTGATTCAACTCCCTCAAAAACCTTTTTGAACATCCAATGATAATATTTCCTACTCCATCCTCTTTATCTAATTAATTAGCTTTTCTCGAGTCTCTATTAAATTTGTCAAACAAAACTTGCTTTTTACAAATCTGTCCTGGCCCAGAATATACTTTGAACTAACTATTGTCCTTTCCCTTCTTGAAAAATGTATTGAGGTGATCACTTTCCAATCCCACATGAAGAAGTGAGGATAACTAAGCATTGTGGTCAGTTTGTTCTATCACCTCCCTGGCTTCACTCAGAAGATAAGAGTGAACGCTGTTAAGGACCACTAACTTGCCCATCTTGAAGTTCTCTTAAAGTTTTCAAAACTTTACCGTCAGCCTGTAGATTAGTCCAGATCTCCTCCAGTACATCCATGTCCTCACTTTGACTACAATTTACTGCAAAATATTCATTCAATATTTTGGCTGTTCCTCCATCTTATGAATGTGGAAGCATTATCTTTTGAAGTACTTTTTATATGCTGATAAAATCTTGATAAAATCCTGATGGAATCATGAGCCAGAATCTTGTCCTTATGGTAGGTCCCGTGAATGGGGCTGGAAGTGACTCCACTTTGGCAGTTTTCAGAACCTGAGGCCACATTTTATTGGCAGGAGGCAAAAAAATTGGGAGCAGTAGCCACTGCTGGGTCTGTATCTGAAAGAAGAAAATGTCATGGAAGGAGGGAAGGATCTGGGGCACCAAAGTCAACCAGGGTTAGCAAGGGATTGGGGGGAGGGGGCTGGGCGAGGTATTGGTGAGGGCACATCGCACCATTGGGCACCATTGGAAGGCCACCAGTGCTTAGCTGGCATGGCAGAAATCCTAGGTGCTGTTGGCAAAATGATAAGGGGAATGGGAGAGGGAGCGGGGATTGCCCATTGATTGCCTTTAAACGGCTTGATCAACCTCTAGGCAGGCCTTCTACCCTACCTGTATAAAATAATAAGACTGCAGGGAGATGACAGACATAACATCCTCTGCTTTCCCACCCCATTTTACAAGACCCCATCCCCCCGCCCAAGCCTGGGATCACAGAATGATGCAATACAGAAGGATGCCATTCAGCCCATTATGATTATGGCAGGTCTTTGAAGAAGCTATCCAATTAGTCCCACTCCTCTACTCTCTGTCCAGATTCTTGTAAATCATTTCATTCCATGTATTCATCAAAATTCCATATATTCATCAAAAGTTGTGATTGAATCTGCTTCTTTCTGGCATTGGATTCCAGATTACACTAGCCTGCTATAAGAAAATGTTTCCTCATGTCACCTCTGGTTCTTTCACCAATTACCTTCATTCTGTGTCCTCTGCTTACTGACCCTCCTGCAAGTGGAAACAGTTGCTCTTTATTTATTCTATCAAAACCAATAATGATTTTAAACACCTCTAATTAAATCTCCCTTCATCTTCTCTGCTCTGAGGAGAGTAACTCAGTCTGTCCACATATTGAATTCCTGCACCCCCAGTAGTTACGAGTAAATTTCCTTTGCAAACCACCTGAGGCTTTGACATCTCCCTAATATCTATAATTGAATGCAGTACCACAGTGGAGGCTGAACCATTATAAAAGTTTAGAATAACTTATTTTCTTTTGTACCCTATGCCTTTGTTTATAAAGCCAAGGATTTCACATTTCTTTATAATGGCCCTCCTCAACCTCTCTTGCGACTTTCAAAAATTTATGTACCTATATCCTCTGTTTCTGCACCCCATTTAATATTGCATACTGCAGCACAGTGCACAGTGGTTAGCACTGCTGCCTCACAGTGCCAGGGACCTGAGTTTGATCCCCGGCTTATGTCATTGTCTGTGTGGAGTTTGCACATTCTCCTGTGTCTGTGTGGGTTTCCTCTGGGTGCTCCGGTTCCCCCCCACAGTCCAAAGATGTGCAAGTTATGCTAATTTGCCCCTTAGTGTCCCAAGATGTGTTGGTGAGTAGGATTTTGGAGATAGGTAAGATGCTTCATTGGAGAATTGGTTCACACTCAATGGGTCAAATGGCCTCTTTCTGCACTGTACAGATTCTATGAACAGGCTAGGGGGAAATGTGTGCACAGATATTAGTGATGAGACCACTGCTCTTCTTGATATATATTAATGATCTGGCATTCATGACATCATTTTAGAGTTTCAGATGATATCAAATTCAGAAATGTAATAACCAGTGAGAATGATAGTAATAGACTTCAGGGAGAGTTGGACAGATTGATGAAATGGGCAGAAACATGCAAGGTAAAATCTACTGCAGAGAAGTGTGAAGTGATTGTTTGTGATATGGTGAACGAGAGGGAATATAAACTACATCATAGAATCAAAGAATTCCCACAGTGCAGAAAGGGACCATTCAGCCCATTGAGTCTATACTGACCCTCTGACAGAGCATCCTATCCAAGCCCTACTCCTGTAACCCCACATATTTACCCCACAAATCCTGGGACACTAAGGGTCATTACACAGTGCAAGAAGACTACATTCTGCGCACTCTCCTTTCCTTCGCACCTATGTATCTATGAATGGTATACTTTACCTGTACGGCACACAAGAAACAATACTTTTCATTGTATCCCAATACATATGATAATAATAAATCAAATCAATTTAGCACGGACAATCCACCTAGTCTGCACATCTTTCAGATTGTTGGAGGAAACTGGAGCACCCTGAGGAAACCCATGAAGACATGGGGAGAATGTACTCCACACAGTCACCAAAGTTCGGAGTTGAAGCTGGATCCCTGGCGATATGAAGCAGCAGTGCTAATCACTGAGTCACTGTGCCACTCTTCATCTAGCACTATTCCCTGCCTTTTTTAGCTCATTCCTTACGCACTCTGCCACTACCCTGTGTACTATCAACTTCAGTTTTTCTAGACACTCCATGATGCAGTATTTTAATTGCCTTTTATAAGTTATCAACCACATTATCCTTATCAATCCTCTCCATTAATTCACTAAATAACTTGATTAAGTTAATTAGACTTAAGTTAAGTTAGTTTTATATCTGTCAAAGACATGATTAAAAATACCTTTCTTAAAGGCACAGTACCTTCACAAAATGGATTGCATTTTTGCTACTGAAGAGGAGGAGAAAGTGAAGACTTTGAGTTCCAAGTTCCAGGACCACTGTTCCCATTTCATACTGTTAACTTTAGCTTTTTTAAGTTTCTTTTTATTTTTGGTCTCCCCATCTATCTCATCTTTAGTGTACTGCAGCCAGTAATGCACACCATTTCCCTTCTTATTTCTTAATTGTATCCATATGGATTCTGTCTTTGTGCAATCCCCTAGGACACACTATGCATTCTAGCACTATGATAGAATCTTTCACTAAAGCTGCTGCCCCTCCTTTTGCCCACTGCTCTCACACCCCTCTTCCCTCCCGGAAATGTTATAAACAGGAATATTAAGTTCCCTGTTCTATCCAAACAAAAACCTGTTATAGCTACTACATCACATCTGTCCATAGTTATTAATACTCCTCATGCTCCCATGTTGTTTTGAATGCATTGTGCATGCTACTCAGTACTGATTCCAGTTTGTCGGAGCGATTCTTAATCCTGGTTTTCCACTCTTTTTTAGCTGTTCCCTATAACATTTCGATCTCCTACTGCTGCAAAGCCTGCTTCTTTCTCCTCAGCTATTGCTAGCATTTCTGCACCATTTATTTAACTGGACCTTCTGTTCCAACAATATGTCTGAATCTACTCTCCCTCAAAAGGTTCAAACAAGCTGGTACGATGACACAGTTGTTAGCACTGCTGCCTCACGGTGCCAGGGACTTGATTCAATTTCCAGCTTGGCTCACTGTCCGTGTGGAGTTTGCACATTCTCCCCGTGTCTGTGCAGGTTTTCTCCGGGTGCTCTGGTTTCCTCCCAGAGTGCAAAGATGTGAGAGTTAGATGGATTGTCCCTTAATGTCAGGGAGACTAGCTAGGGTAAATGCATGGAATTACGGGGATAGGGCCTGGACAAGATTGTGCAGACTCAATGGGCTGAATGGCTTCCTTTTGCACTGTAGGGATTCTGTAATCCTAAACCTTTCCCACCCCTTGACATTTTTGAGTGTTTTGTTTTATTTTCTGTACTATGAGAAGGCTCACTGGACTTAAGTTAAAGTGAAGTGAAATTATAACTGTACATTCACAAACTGATTTTTTAAAAATCCATTCATGGGACATGGGCCTCGCTGACTGGGCCAACATTTATTGCCCATCCCTAGTTATCTGAAGGCAATTAAGAGTCCACCACATTGCTGTGGCTCTGGAGACCACACCAGGTAAGGACGGCAGATTTCCTTCCTTAGTGACCCAGATGGGCTTTTCCAACAATTGAAGATGGTCATCAAATCCACATGGATTCAAACCCAGGCCTCCAGAATATTAACTGAGTTTCTCGATTAATAGTCTGGTGATAATACCACTAGGCCATCCTTTTGAATCTCCGAATTCTCTGATCCCATATATCCCTGCAGCGAGAACGGAGAATTTGCCGCTCAACCAGATCTCCATTCACAACAGCGGGACTGGAGAATCCCAGCCGAGGGCGTGGTCACAGAATTCTGGCCAATAAGATGAGGCAACTTCACAATTCATTAGCAGCATCATTGGAATACAATGATTAATGGTCCAGCATTTAGAAGCTTGGGGAGGTGCATGTGACCACACATGTGAGAGATTGCAGCTGATGTAACATGTTGCCTTTAATGTTATGCCATCATATATCAAGATATTAATTATTTGGATGAGGGGACAAAACGTAACATCTCAAAGTTTGCAGATGATATCAAGTTGGATGGGAGGGTGAACTGTGATGAGGATGCAGGGATTCTTCAGGATGATCTGCACAGGTTAGGTGAGTGGGCAAATCAATGGCAGATCCGTATAATTTGGATAAGTATGAGGTTATTCTCTTTGGAAGCAAAAGCAAGAAGATAGGTTACTACCTGAATGGCTGTAAATTAGGAGAGGGGAGTGTGTAGTGAGACTTTGGTGTCCTTGTGCACCAGTCATGGAAGGTAAGCATGCAGGTGCAGCAAGCAGTAAAGAAGGCAAATGGGATGTTGACCTTCATTGTGAGGGGTTTCAAGTACAGGAGCAGGGATGTCTAGTTGCAATTATGCAGGACCTTGGTGAGGACACGCCTAGAGTTTTGGTCTCCTTTTCTGAGGAAGGACGTTCTTGCTCTTGAGCGAGTGCAGCGAAGGTTTACCAGACTGATTCTGGAGTGGCAGGACTAATGTGTGAAGAGAGATTGACTAGGTTAGGATTGTTTTTGCTAGAATTCAGACAAATGAGGAGGGATCTCATAGAGACTTATAAGATTCCAACAGGACTAAACAGGGTAGATGCAGGAAGGATCTTCCCAATATGGGAGGGGGGACAGTCCAGAACCAGAGGTCACGATTTGAGAATTCAGAGTAGACCATTTAGGATGGAGGTGAGGAGACATTTCTTCACCCAAAGAGTGGTGAGTCTGTGGAATTCATTACCACAGGAAGTAATTGATGCTAAAACATTGAATGTATTCAAGAGGTGGCTGGATGTAGCACTTGGGACAAATGGGATCAAAGATTATGAGGAAGAGTAGGATTAGGCTATTGAGTTGGATGATCAGCCATGATCATACTGAACGGCCAAGCAGGTCAAAGAGCCAAATGGCTTCCTCCTGCTCCTATCTTCTATGTTTCTATATTAGGCGATAAATGGCATACTCTCACTCCTTAGATAAAGGTAAACAATGAGAGACACAGATAGACATTCTTATGGGAAAGACCAGTCCTGTTAAACTGAGAGGATATCTGGAGCGGATCCAAATCTCCAAAATATTCAGAGAGATTTAACATATATTTTTATTTTGTTGTAAATACATCAAGCACATTCTAAAAAAAAATTCAAAACATGATGGGACAAAGTTGATCTTCAGGAAGTGGCAAGCCTGTTTTACACTCATGAAAGACAATGGAAAAGAAAACCATGCAGGATGTAAAATGGGCTGCCAATTCACAACTGGATACTTTGTGCTTGCAGCAAAGACCAGTTTTACTCTTAATGCAATGCTGCTGTAATAAACCTGCAAACAGTGACAAAAGTGAACATCTTGATGTTGTACTTCAAACCATTCTCGAGCAGCAACACCAAGACTAACCCTCTTGTTCTGAACACACACTATGCCTTGTATTGACGATAATTTTCACTGTTGGCACTCATTTACTTTCAACTCACCCTACACATTTTACATTCAGATGAATGGCTTTTACCGTTTATAGCAATTAACTGGCTCCTTCACTGCTTGAGAAGCATTAAACAGTCATTATAGCAGGAACATTCTGAATACTTAGTGTATATTGTTTGAGCCTCTCGGTTGCTGTGGACGAAAGGAGACATGAGTTCTGCTTCTTCATTAAGTACCTTTATTTATTTGATCCAACTTCACACAAAATTAGCTACCAACAAAATAGTACAACCTGTGATGCCTTTCTATATCAATGACTTCTTTTGAATAATTGACATCAAATTAAGACTTAATTGGAAGGCCTGTTAATCCATATATGTATATATATTACTGCTGTCATAGTAATTTTCTCAGGAATTGCCCATTTAAAGAGCCAAAGATGACTAAGCTAAAAAACAAGAACAGGGTTTGCAATGGATCATTATATCTTGTTCACTCAGTGTGAAGCAGGCAGCCAGACAACGTAATGGTACTAAAGGTCTGTTGCGTGCCTGCCACTTCAGCGAAATCCTGACAAATAAGCATGATGTAAAGGAAAATTGCACAACTTAAATCCAGCCTGTGCTCTCACGTGGGATGCACTGTGACTGGAGTTGGTGGGGGGAGTTCCTGTGCAAGTCACTCTGACATTGAAAAAGATTTGAGTAATGGCACAATGTGGGAGAGAATATGTTCCAAAGTTTGCACTGGAGGCCAGAGGGTGAAATGACATAGAAGTTCCACTGCCAAGGATTTGAACAAGCATTTCCAAGGATTTGAATGAGCAATTCCATGGATTCGCATGAGCGTTTCCATGGACAGACTGCAGGAAAAGTGTATGCACAGTGAAATGTTTGCTCTTGGTAGTCTGCCAAAAAGCATACATGCAATATTAAGGATCATGGATGAGTCTAACACCAACTTTGCCCAAGGCTTTACACAGAGCGTGAAGTCCATGGGTGGCACAGTGGTTAGCACTGCTACTTCACAGCGCCAGGGATCTGGGTTCAATTTCAGCCTTGGGTGACTGTCAGTGTGGAGTTTGCTGTTCTCCCCGTGTTTGTGTGGGTTTCCTCTGAGAGCTCCAGTTTCCTGCCACAATCCAAAGATGTGCAGGTTAGGTGGATTGGGCATGCTAAATTACCAATTGGTGTCTCAAGATGTGTCGGTTTGGGGGTTTACCAGGGTAAATACATGGGTTACAGCGATGGACCTTGCATAAATTATTCTGTTGGAGAGTTTCTGCAGACACAATGGGCCAAATGGCCTCCTTCTGCCAATGAATGGTAGCCAATGCAATTGGCACACTTGACCTAACCATGATGGAGCATCTGATGGCCAATGTCTCAACTTCCATTGCAGCACAAGTAGCAGCCATCCAATGGCTGGGTGCTCAATATTCTGTCAGTCAGTCTTAGAGTACTGCCATCACAGCTGCAGATACTACTATTGAAAGGAGCTTATAGGCTGTCACAATAGCCCAAAAAATCTGTCCTCCAAAACATTTCTATGATTGCTGAGGTGCTGCTCTGTGAAAGTGGCAGTAACAGAATGGGGTACAACCTAACACTTTCTCTCAGGATGATGGAATTCATCCTTTCATCCTTTACTAGTGCTCCTGCTGATGCCCTATATACAAGTCAGAGCTTTCTGGCAAGGCTCTGGCGAAGGGTCATCCAGACTCGAAACGTTGGCTCTATTCTCTCTCTGCTGTCAGACCTGCTGAGATTTTCCAACATTTTCTGTTTTTGTTTCAGATTCCAGCTTCTGCAGTATTTAGCTTTTATCTCTTCACTGAGTTGTTTGCCATTCAAGAGCTTGAACACACTTGGATATGGGAAAACAAGGGCAGAAAATATGGATACAAAATCAGAAGCAGCACATTGAGACGGATAAAATTCTGACAGGGCTGGACAGACTGGATGTAGAGATGATGTTCCTTTGCTGGTCTAGAACTAGAGTCAAAAGCCTCAGCATATCAGATAGGCCATTTAGCACTGAGATTAGGAAAAATTTCTACACGCAGAGGATGGTGAACCTATGGAATTCTCCGTCACAGAACATTGGAGAGCCTAAACCACTGAATATATTTAAAAAGGAACTAGATAAATTTCTCATCTCAAGGTATTTGGGGAGAGTGTGGAGGAATGGAGTTGGGATAGAGGATCAGCAATGATCAGACTGAATGTGGAAGCAGGTTTAAAGAGTTAAATAGCCTATTCCTGCTTCAATTTCTTGTGTCCTAGGAGGTGGGATACTCTGACACTGCGCAGATTTAGAATCACTTTGCACCACTCAAAAAAACATAATGAGCGAGATCTCCCAACCCTGTGTTTCCCACTGACAGGAAGTGGTGCATTGTTTGCTTGCGGTGGGATTCCCTTTGATGTCACTCCCACACCAACAGGAAACTCGTGGGCAGAAATGAACTGCTGATGGGACTGGAGAATCCCTCCAGAGGGAAGGGCTGGGGAATTCTGGCCATTAATACCACATAAGAGTTGGAACTCTTTGGTACAATTAAGTGATTGAGCACTTTGTTATCAGATGGGCAATAGCATTAATTGAAATCTTCCTAATGATGAAGAATTCTGCTAGAGTAAAAATGAAAAGTTCTCTCTTCTTGTTGACAAGTTGATGATGAAGGCTTTGCAATTTCAAACTAATGTAAGAGTGAAAGGAAAAGTCCGGAAATACATTTTTATACAATGGGTTGTAGGAACATTGACTACTTTGCCCATAGGGACTGGTTTAGCAAAAGCTTTGTACCATTTAAAGAAACATTTGATAGCTATTTCAAGGGGAAATGAAGTCTTAGGACAGTAGGGCAGTGGGATTAGATTAGGATTACTCGAGCAAAGAACAGGTACAATGAGCCAAATAAGCTCCTTGTGTTTTATAATCCTCTCCAACTTTATTGAACCCATGGTACATCATGGTGCACAGTATTCTAATATTGATATTTCCCTGATATTATCTTATGGTCTCCATTCCCTGCCAAGTTAGTTTAGACCTGCGGGTAAATGTTCTTCAAGGGGGCTTTCGTGATACACGACAGCGCAGAGTCGCTGAGCAGAGACTGATAGCCAAGTTCCGCACACATGAGGATGGTCTTAACAGGGATCTTGGCTTCATGACACACTATCTGTAACCCCCGTAACTTGCCTGGGTTAGCAAAAAACCTCACTTACTGTGCTGTCTGGAGGAAATACACAATTCTGTAACCAGTGCTCAGGATTCCCTTCACACACATTGTTAGCCACTTTAACACTTGAATAGCAGGTTAGATGTAAGGATTCGCATTCTAATCAGCAATCTCTGACTATCTGTGCTGATGTGTGCTATTGCAGACCAGAACACTGCATTTGCCTGAGGAAGACATAAGAGTGTTGAAAGCTCGCAATTTTACTATCAAATAAATTGGTTGGATTAAAAATTGGTGTTGCTAAATTCTTACTAAGTTAGTTTAAAGCCTTCCCACTGACCTGAGCAAATTACCCTTGTAAGAACCTTAGTCTTGCCTCTGTTAAGGTGCAAAACATCTGGCCTTTCAGATCCCACCTTCCCCAAATGTTGCAGGAATCTAAAGCCCTCCCTTTATTCTAATACTTTATTTTACTTTTAGTTTGCTTTATTTTAGTGATTGTCTGTATCTGTGTTATGAATTATGATCATTTGTTTTATTCATATTGTCCCACAATTCAACACTGGCTTCAATGATAGCTTTTCAATAAACAAACTACCTTTTAAGTTTATTTATTAACTGTCATAAGTAGGCTTACATTAACACTGCAATGAAGTCACTGCGAAAATTCTTTAGTCACGACACTCCGGCGCCTGCTCGGGTACACTGAGAGAGAATTTAGTATGGCCAATGCATCTAATCATCATGCATTTTGGACAGTGGGAGGAAACCGAAGCACCCAGAGAAAACCCACACAGACATGGGGAGAGTGTGCAGACTCTGCACAGACAGTGATCCAAGCTGGAAATCGAACCAGGTCCATGGCGCTGTGAGGCAGCAATACTAACTACTTGCCACTGTACCACAATGTTTCTGATAAAGATTTAAAGTGGTTTGAAAAAGAAGCAATATAACAAGAGAAAAAACCTTCTTCACATGAGTGGTTTGAGTCTGGAATGCATTACCTGGAAGTGTGGTGAAGGCAGGTTCAATAGAGGCATTCAAAGAACAAAGAAAATTACAGTACAGGAACAGGCCCTTTGGCCCCCCAAGCCTGCACCGACCATGCTACTTGACTTAATTAAAACATCCTATCTTTCCAGGGACCATATCCTCTATTCCCATCCTATTCATATACTTGTCAAGCCGCCCCTTAAAAATCACTACCAAATCTGCTTCCATTATCTTCCCAGCAATGAATTCCAGGCGTCCACTAGTATCTGTGTAAAAAATTGCTTCATACATCTCCTTTAAACCTTGCCCCTTGCAACTTAAACCCCTGTCCTCTAGTAAAACCTCCACATCCTCTGGTAGTGTGGCAACCAGAATTGAACACTATATTCCAAGTGCAGCCTAACTAAGGTTCTATAAAGCTGCAACATGATTTACCAATTTTTAAACTCAAAACCCCGGCCGATGAAGGCAAGCATGCTGTATGCCTTCTTGACTACTTTCTCCACCTGCATTGCCACTTTAAGTGACCTGTATACCTGTACACCCAGATCCTTTTGCCAATCAATACTCTTAAGAGTTCTGCCATTTACTGTATATTTCTTATCTGTATTAGACCTTCCAAAATGTATTACCTCGCATTTGTCCAGATTAAACTTCATCTGACTTCTCTCCATCCAAATCTCCAACGGATTTATATTCTGCTGTATCCTCTGATGGTCCTCATCACCATCTGTAGATCCACCAACCTTTGTGTCATCCACAAGCTTACAACTGAATCCAGTTATGTTTTCCTCCAAATCATTTATATATATTACAAACAGCAAAGGCCCTAGCACCAACCTTTGTATAATCTGCAAACTTACTAATCAAACCAGTTACATTTTCTTCCAATTCATTTATATATGTTACAAACAGCAAAGGTTCCAGCACTGATCCTTGAGGAAAACCACTTATCACAGCCCTCCATTCAGAAATGCACCCTTCCACTGCTACCCTCTCTTCTTTGACTAATGATGTGGAGATGCCAGCATTGGTCTGGAGTAAACACAGTAAGAAATCTCACAACACTAGGTTAAAGTCCAACAGGTTTATCTTAGTGGATTATGCTACCAAATAAACCTGTTGGACTTTAACCCGATGTTGTGAAATTTCTTACTACGTTCTTTGACCGAGCCAGTTCTGTAATCCACTTTGCCCCGTGCAACTCAATGTGATTCAAGAGGCATTAGTTGGTTACTTGAATGAAACCAATGTGCAGGATTATGGGGAACAGGTAGGGGAATGACTCTAAATTACAGAGCTTGGGTGGGGAGCCAATGCAGACCTGATGAGCTGAATGACCTCCTTCTGCATCATAACAATTCTGTGATTTATTTTTATGCTGTTACAATTAATATGCTGCATTCAGTCTATAAATGGTATTCTCCTGAACATAATTTTTATTTATTATCCAGCTGAAACAGAGCTACAATAGTTTTATATGTACACTCACTACTACACTGTACCTTGCTCTAATATGGTATATATCCTAATTAACATTATCATCCTGCATAATTATTATAATAGCCTCTAAGTAAAATTAGCTTATACAGTAGTCTAGCTTGCAAATATTGAAACTTCTGTGTAATTAACATTGTACATCACAACGGTTGCAGTTATTACATTGCATCCTGTCTATTAAAATGAAACCTGAACCATAATTAATTTAATTTCTAATTTAAATTATTATGCCAAATCCTTATCAGTATATAATTATCATATTTAAATGGAACTTTATTCTTGACCTGGAGAGAGTGGTGGATGACTGGAGAAGAAAAAAGGATTTCAGGATGTTAGAAAGTTTAGAGGTGAAATTGCAATTTAAGAATCATCTTAACCAGTATCTGTACTGCCCACAGGCTGTGTGACTTACACACTGTAGTGAGCTTTCTCACTGCAGTTATGCAGTTAATCACCTAATGCAAAGAAATAATCACAAGAAAGGCTCCCGTGAAGATAAACCCAATCCAATTTGGATAAATGGAAAAGTAATGATGCTATACTTCCAGGAAAGAGAATTCCTCTTTCTGGAATCATTTTTCCATGATTTTTTTTACTGCATTTGCAGAAGCAGATCTCGAGGGTATCTGTGGTAATTTTTCTGAGGAATCAGTTAGTAATATCCACGTTTGATTCATTTAACATCACAGATGATCATTTACTGATCCAAAGACTGGAGCCAAGGTCTTTCAACATTTCTCTCTCTGCTCTCCCAATTAAATACTGAACTGTCAATTCTTTATCGCTTGGTTTGTGTTGTCATGAAAGATGCAGTTTCCTCAGTCTCTTTCATAGGGCAACGCTCTGATTTCAGGAACCAATCTAACAAACCTTTGCTGTACTGCCTCCAATGCAAATATATCCTTTCCCTAGTGTAGAGGTTAAAACCGCCCAGAGTACTCCAGATATGGCTAGAATTTTACCGGCCCATATGCACAGGAATCAGAGCAGGCAAGGGGTGGAGAAAGGAAAGGTCCATATGGGATTTTATGGTTTCGGGATGAGCGAAGCCAGAAAATCCCACCCATGGTCTTTCGGAAACCCTGTAAAACCCTAGCAAAAGTTTGTTATTCCTGTACCTTAATCCCCTTGCAATAAAGGTTAACATGTCATTTACCTTCCTAATTGCTTGCTGTATCTGTCTGATAACATCTTGTGTTCCTCGTACCAGCGCAACTAAGTGTCTTTGAACATCAACATTTACAAGGTTCTCATCATATAAAAAATATTCACTTTTTTCAACCAAAGTGAATAACTTCACATTTACTTTCATTATACTCCTACTGCTATCTTGTTACCCAATCACTTAACCTATCTACACCTCACCCCAGCCTCTCTGAGGCATCCTCATAATTAATCTTTGCATTTAGATTTGTATAATCTACAAATGCAAGATAGATGAAGATACAGAGAAATATCTAAGTCATTAATATGGATTATGCATTGCTGAAGCACTGACCCTTGTGACACTCCAATATTCACTACCTGCCAAACTGAAAATTCCTGTCTATGCGCATTCTCTGCTTCCTAATTCATTAACCAATCCGCTATCCATGCTAAAATATGGCCTCCAGCTCCATGCATACATTTCTTGCCTATTAAACTTTAATGTGGCACCTTGCTGAAAGTTTGAAATTCAACTATATCACATCTACTGTTTCCTCATTGTCTACCTTACCGATTACATCAGCAAAATCTCCAATAAATTTGTTAAACACCATTTCCCTTTAGTAAAACCATGTTGACACATTCTGGTCATTCCATACAATCCCAAGTGTGCTGTTAATACTTCCTTAATATTCCAACTTTGAAAATGTTTGGCCCCAAGTTAACCTATCGTACAGATCTTCAAACCAGGGCATGGAATATCTGTCAGGCTTAGAAAGCCCAGTGACCGTAAGCTTACAGTCTCCACAAAGTCTGATCGACTAATCCGGCTTAAGGACAGGAGCAACAGGTGCGGCCCGCTCTGCAAATCGTACGGGTGTAATTTTGCCCAACTTTTCCAGGCGTTCCAGTTGCAACTCTACTTTTTCCAACAGGGAATACAGAACTGTTCTCACTCTTAAATACTTAGGTGTAGCATTGGGGTCAGCATAGATCTTAGCTTTGGATCCCTTTATTTTTCTAAGCCCTTCCTTGAAAACTTTGTGATACTGATTGATAGCTTTGTGCAATCCAACCCTCATCACCAATGTAATAATCTTATCGAAGCCAGTCTGAAAGCCTGGAAAAACTGGGCATAATGTTTACAATGTGCTCAAAGTGCCACTCAGGTCAGCCCCAAAGTCTCTCAACAGCTGGCCTGAGTGGAGACAGCTGGTTTTAAACCACCCCCCCACTCCCAGTGCCCCAGCCCACATTCCCATTGCTCCTTTCCTATTGGAGGGCCTCCGCTCACCTCATAGGGGAGTTTGTATTTTTTGAGGCCCAGCAGCAGATCTATTGCCATTCCCTCGTGGCCCTCATAACAATCAGGAAACCTGGAAGCAAATGCTAAACCCACAACTCAGTTAAAGAGCCATGGCAAAGCCAGCTTCTTTGGCAGCTTGGGTTACTCACCCGCAGCCAGCCTTTCCATTGAATGCAACTCAGTGGAAACAAAATCTAGCCCAATACAACTGCACTGATTAGCATTAACTATTCCTTCCTAGCTTTACTGTACCACACCTATAATTAACAGGATACTACACTACGACCATAATTAGTATAACAAGACTATAATTAATATTATGTTGATGTTTCCTTATAATTATTTTATTGTACATACCCATTATTAACAGAATAATGTACCTTATCTATAATATAAAAACCAGGCAATGATTGTTTTGCCATGTGTGCCACTTAAAGCCCTCACCGAATAGAAAGCTTCAGTGATAATATTTCCTCAATGCTGCTTTACTAGATTACCATTAAGCAGTCTCCTCTTCCCCTCGACCCCACCGCCAGTTACCATTGGCCATTTATGATATTATTCAGCCAAGATAGATCAACTTCCTGTTTGGGAAAGGCACAGGACAATTTGATAATTAAACTAAATGGTTTTTTAAATTAATTTTCTTTCCTTTATCCTCTCCAGA
Organism: Sphyrna mokarran; assembly: GCA_024679065.1. NCBI lineage: Eukaryota > Metazoa > Chordata > Chondrichthyes > Carcharhiniformes > Carcharhinidae > Sphyrna > Sphyrna mokarran. The sequence goes on along the minus strand of JAGIQG010000003.1, from coordinate 20,776,083 downwards.
AAACTTTGATTCTTGGCAAGTGACAATTTCTCACACAAATGTTTTGTATTTGTGTATCAGCTTTGACCGTGAAGGTTGACTGCTTATTTAACCACTGGATTATCTTGCAAACCTGGCCATCTCCTTACTAGACACATTCAATCATCTGTATCAGGTTTCGTTAGATAATGTTAGGAGCAGGTAGTTTCATCTGTTCCTTAACCCAGGCTTACTGTAGTTAAATAAATAGTCTAATTGTAACGATGGCTGAATTAATCATAGAATCCCTACAGTGTAGAAGAAGGCCATTCGGCCCATTGGGTCTGCACAGAGAACAAGCACACAAGGGCCTTTCCCGGTAACTCCAATTATTTACGCAGGGGTTCCTCTAGCCTACAATCCTGGGACACTGAGGAGCAATTAAGCACCATCAGTGGGGAGGAAACCAGAACACCCAGAGGAAACCCATATGGACACGGGGAGAACGTGCAATCTCCACACAGACATGACCCCAGGCCGGGAATTGAACATAGGTCCCTGTGAGGCAGCAGTGCTAACCACTGTGGCAGCGTGCCATCTAATAGGTGCTGCTAATCGAGGACACTCCAGGAATCAAAACCAGAGCCTGCTTGATGCATCACTGAGTACATGTGTAAAATCATCTAGAGAATTATTAAACTGAATGATTTCGTACGTCCTACACATACTAATCTGAGAGGGGGAACAGTCTGACCGTCTTATAAATCCCATTCTTACAACTGGCATTTGGAAGCAAAGATGCTTTTCCCTTTTGGTTGATGTGTCTATTTGGCATGTCTTTATGTGTGTGTGCATGTCTTTGTATGTGTTTGATACGAATGTGTGTGGACAGTGTGAGTTTGTATGTGCTGCTGTCTCTCCATATGTGTGTGTGTGTGTGTGTGTGTGTGTGTGTGTGTGTGTGTGTGTGTGTGTGTGTGTGTGTATACAGTGTGCATGAAGTGTGTGCTTGTATGTATCTGTGTGTCTGTGTGTCTTTGTATGCCTATGTGTCTTTGTATGTGTGTGTATGTTTGTGTATATGTTAGGGTGTACATGTATGTGTGCATATGCAAAGGTATAGTTGGTGGATGTTAATGTGTAAATGTTTGTATGCATGAGATGGAGGTGAATCTGTACATATTGATATGGTTATGTGTGTACGTTTGTGTGTATATATATGTTTGTGTATGTAAGTTTGTCTATGTGTGTATATTTTTGTGTGTGTTTATGTTTGTGTATATATGTTTGTGTACATGTGTGTGTACATGTTTATGTGTGTAAACACATATATGCATGTGTTTGAGTGTGTGCTTGAAAGATATAATGGAATGGTATAACTGAGCATGCTCTGTTCCTGTAATACAGCTTTAGGTTAGGTGCAGATATTATTGAATGCTAAAGGTTTGAGGCTCTGAATCTTCACTGAGGCAAAAGATTGTGCATTCAAATCATACTCCAGAGACTTGAGCACTAAAATCTAGGCACTCCAGTATAGTAGTCATAAGGGTTTACAGCTTGGGAACAGGCCCTTTGGCCCAATTTGTCCATGATGCCCCAGTGCAGCAAAATACTGAGAGTATAGTGTCCTGCATTATTGTTAGTACCTCCTATTAAATGAGAATTTAAACCGGGGCCCTTCTGAGAGAGTCCTCTCTTTCAGGTGGATGCTGAAGATCCCCAGGACACCATTTTGTACTGGTGGATATCTATCCCTCAGTAACCAAATTAAAATAGATTATCTAATCATTAGCTCATTGTTGCTTGCAGAAGCTGCTTTGTGCAAATCCGTTGTTGTGTTCCTGACAGTGGGCAGTGAGACAGCCAATTCAGAGACCATCCCGGAGAAAGTGGCTCACTCTGTCTCTCGCTCAATACAAGGGCGAGTATCGAAGCTCCTTTGGGCTTGATGGCAGAGTTCTAACGCTGTTGGGAAAATGCTGCTCTTGAACTACAATGAATTTGCCCAGACAAACTTATCATATTTACTCCAATCACCGGCTTCCTAATCACTGGTTTCCCAGATTTGATGTGGAGATGAGGTGTTGGACTGGGGTAAACACAGTAAGAAGTCTCACAACACCAGGTTAAAGTCCAACAGGTTTATTTAGTAGCAAAAGCCACTAGCTTTCGGAGCACTGCTCCTTTGTCAGGTAAGTGATATGTTCTGGTAAGTACACCCAAAAAACAGGCAGGAAATTCTCCCCTTTTCCCACCCGTTGGGCACTTAGTTATGTTTTGGGAGAATCCCAAACAATATTGCTCTCAGAAGAGAAGCCCAAATGAAAAACTGGTGCTGTTGCTATTCATGTTCATGTTAACATTCCCAGATTCATTCCCTAGAACCTCCCAAATGTCAGTTTCCTGACCACCAACACCTCCCCCGCCTGTCGTTGGCCTACCGGATTTCTCCCACTCCCACCCCCCACACTAGCCCCGACCACTCCCCCCTCCCCCCGGGGGCCAGATCTGATCACCACCTGCCCCGATGATCAGCCCCACCCCCTTCAATGGCCAGCCTCGATCGCTCCTTCCTCCACCGATCCCATTTGTAGACTGGCAGCGGGTTCCCACCACCACCAATCACCAATCGGTTCCATCTCCAGCATGCTCCACCCCCTCTAGCCCCTCTTCACACTGCCTTGTGGGTGGTGCCAATGTGCCCAGTGGGCAGTGCCAGTGTGCCACGCTGGCATTGTACCAGGGGCAACCTCCTCCCAGAGGGGCCTCAATGGCCCTATCCACACCAGTGGAGTGAGAATGCCTGTGGGAACCAGTCTCAGTGCTGGGAGAGATGTTATCAAATACCATATCATAATCATCTCTATGCCGAATTCCAGCGTGGAGCTGATTGCAGTCGAGAAAAGGACCTTGGAGACTCACGACAGCCAAATGCCTGTTGCAAATCTTGCATAAGGCTGGTGTCCCTATTGTACTATTGAGCAGCACAGCAGGCTGCGGGAATCCCAGCCATGTGTTTAATACTTGTTGCTGTTAAGCAGAGAGATTGTGACCGTTCAACTGTACCTGAGAATACAACACCAATTTGTATTTATATAGCACCTTTGATGTTTAAACTGTTCCAAGACACTTCACAGAACTGCTATCAAATGAACATTTGACACTGAGTTTTAAGTTGGCAGCCTTGGTGATTGGATACGGTTGGAAGCTCATTAGTATATAATTAGTATAACAAGACTATAATTAATATTATGTTGGTGTTTCCTTGTAATTATTTTATTGTACATACCCATTATTAACGGAATAATGTACCTTATCTATAATATAATAACCAGGCAATGATTGTTTTGCCATGTGTGCCACTTAAAGCCCTCACCGAATAGAAAGCTTCAGTGATAATATTTCCTCAATGCTGCTTTACTAGATTACCATTAACATCTAAACATCTAAAGTTGAATACAGTGCGGTCCAGCTTCAGCTGGCAGTGAAAGGGATGGAATTAGTGCTTAGGGTGCAGAGATTGTGTCAGGGACTGAAAACAATGGCTTTGGTCTTCCAAGTATTGAGTTGGAGGAAACGTTGGCTGTTCCAGTGCTGGATGTTCAGTGACAGAAGAGGGGTGAAAAGTAGAAGCAGACTTATTTCCTTGACATAGTGCTGTCCGGCAGTTACACATAGAACATAGAACAGTACAAGCCCTTCGGCTCTCAATGTTATGCTGAGCTTAGTCCGAAATCAAGATCAAGCTATCCCACTCCCTATCATTCTGGTGTACACCATGTGCCTATCCAATAACCGCTCGAAAGTCCCTGAAGGGTCCGACTCCACTATCACAGCAGGCAGTGCATTCCACACCCCAACCACTCTCAGAGTAAAAAACCTACCTTGGACATCTCTCCTATATCTCCCACCATGAACCTTATAGTTATGCCCCCTAGTAACAGCAAGTTATAGTTATGTCTCCTAGTTACAGTTCAGAGAATAAAGATGTTGCATTAAAAATAGGAGCATGAATAGGCCATTCGGCCCTTCAGCCTGCTCCACCATTCAGTAAGACCATAGATGATCATCCAACTCAATAAAGCTGTATCTAACTCCTCCTTAAAAACATTTATCCGCATCATACTGCACCTGCCATGCATTTGCCCACTCGTTCAATTTAACCAAATCACAGTGACATATAACAGTGTCTTCCTCATAGCTTACTTTCTCACCCAGCTTTGTATCATTTGGAAATTGTTGACTAGGCCGCCATGGCAGAGAGCTTTAAATTTGAATGTTGGTCTAATTCTCTAATCTCAGGCCCAGACACAGGGAAAGATACAATTGGATTCATTATCACATGGCCAAAAAAGGAAAACATTAAGCCAGCATTCCTATTCCTGATGTAATCTAATAATAATTTGATAGCCCAAGCTTGACTATTCCACTTCCTGTTCCTCAATCAAGAATAGCACAATAAAGTACCGAAAGCTCAATGTAAATTTCAGAAAACCAGCCCCTGCTTCATTACCTGGAAGCTGCGTTGCTGATGTTCCCAGCCATTATTCAACATAAAGAATGGGACTTTACAGAACTATGCAATCTTACTGCACAGAGGAATCATCCATCATAACTGTGCTGGGTCATTGAAGGAGCACTCCAATATGACCATAAGACATAGGAATAGGAGTAGGCCATTTAGCGCGTTGAGTCTGTTCAATGAGATCATGACTGATCTGATAACCCTCAACTCCACTTCCCCTCCTTATCCCCATAAACCTTGATTCCCTTACTGATTAAAAATCTCAGTCTTGAGCATACTTAAGTGACCCAGTCTCTACACTCCTATGTGATAAAGAATTCCACAGATTCACTACCCTCTGAGAGAAAAAAATTCCACCTCATCTCTGTTTAAACGGTGACCTCTTACTCTGAGATTTTGCCCTCTGGTTCTAGATTCTCCTACAAGGGGAAACAATATCTCAGCATCTATCCCCTTAAGAATCCTATATGTCTCATTCTTCTAAACTCCAATTAGTATTGGCCCAACCTGTTCAATCTCTCCTCATAAGACAATCCTTCCATATCCGGGATTAACCTAGTGATCCTTCTCTGGGCTGCCTACAATGCCCGTAAATCTTTCCTTAGATGAATTCTGAAGGAGTACACAGGTTAGATGCAGGAAGAATGCTCCCAATGTTGGGGAAGTCCAGAATCAGGCGTATCCCCTCTCAACTGGGATTGTCGCAACTTTGCCCTGTCTCTAACAACGAATGTCATCCAGACTTGAAATATTCTTTCTCCACAGATGCTGTCAGACACGCTGAGATTTTCTAGTATTTTCTGTTCTTGTTTCGGATCCAGCATCTGCAATATTTTGCTTTTATTTTACTTTGTGTTTTTCCTGGATATATGGCAGAGATTTTTACACCCTATTTAACCACTGCTGTATCTGTCAATATAGAAGATGCTTAATCCTTTATCTAACTTCTAAACCCAGAACTATAAGAGAATTTTACCCTGTATTTAACTATTGCTGAATCTATAAAATGGCAATTTATGCTTGAATCTGGAGGTTGCAGTGAATGAGCTATGGATGAATAAATGTGTAATAAATCATTGGAGGCAGAAGTCCCTTCATCTAAATCCCTTCATTTACATGTCTGACGGCAGAATGCAGAGTGCTTTCAGTTTGCAGTCTACACTCAGAGTCCTAGAGGAACTGACATGCCTGGATAAGTACAAAGCAAGAGGCTCCTTGATTGTCCTACCAAGTTGGAGGGAGTTCATATTCTAACAGGCCTACCTCAATTGCCTGATTAAAGTCATTGCAGTATGTACCCACTAGAACCTGTCAGTGAGTAAACGTAGGCTGATTCCCTTGCAACTACCCCACTATTTATGAGGATATATTTATGCTCCAAGGAGACATGGAGACATCGCAGGATCTCCACCATTTAAATCAACAAGAATGTACAAATACTCTCCCTCCCCAGGCAACTGCACCCCACCCCCCCTTTTCCTCCAGAACATCCCCGCAAACCTGCTCTCCACCCCCACTCTTCAGTCCCGCTGATGATGGAGAACAGCCAGGGCGCCATGATGCCAGTAGGATGGCATGGGAAACTGTGGATTCAGGAAGGGGAGCGGAAATGTGGGTGCTGAGGATGGGAAATGGGGATTTTGGAGGTGGCCCTACAGAGCCAGAATGGGAGTTGGGGAGTGGGGGGAAAGTTGAAGAGGGGGCTTGGATTGGAATGAATACTAAATCAAAAGAAGATAAGGAGGGCCACTGGCCAAAGGTCTGAAGGTGAGCCATTCAGTCAGAGACTGTCATTGAGCTGAAGGCGCACCCCAAGGACCTATCTTCTGTTCACAACAGAAAGGCCTGTTTCTGCACTGTAGGGTTCTATGACTCTATGATTCAAAGGAGGACTGTGCCTCACTGCTGGGTCGCTCAGGTCACCCCGCCTACAGATCCATGTGCTGAGAAGAGAGACAAGTAGCCTGCGCCCAAGGTAGGTCATCATTTTTCACACAGTCAGTAGCGTACGCCTCTGCTTCACTACTAACCTCAAGATCCGAGCCACTAAAACCAGCACTACCCCAGTCTGCCAACCAGCACCTTCCAAACTCACAACCATTTCCATCTAGAAAGAAAGGGCAGCAGATAAATCGGAACATCACCACCGCAAGTTCCCCTTCGACTTGGGAATATATCACTATTTCTTCAAGATCGCTGGGTCAAAATCCCAGGGTTTCCTCCCTAACAGTATTGTGGATGAACCCACAGCACACGGACTGCAGCGATTCAAGAAGGCAGCTCACCACTACCTCTCAAGGGCAACTAGGGATGGACAATAAATGCTGGCCAGCTAATGACACCTCTGCTCCACAAGTGAATAAAAAAAAACATTTGGGAGTAAGTCCATTTTCCCCAAAGATCCATTTTCCTGGGATTTCTACAGCTTTTCAATCAAGGCAGAATCCCCCCTTGTTATCCTCACATTGCTTGCTAAACTGTGCTTGGGTACGGCGATCTGAAACCCTTACAATGCATAACTGTGTTTAATGTTTTTCACGCAACACTTATTTTGAGACTGAGGCCCCTAATGCTTGTTTCTACCTTCCCTAATCAAACTGTGCTGACTGCTGCGCTGAACCCTTGACCCAGATCCCACTAGCCTGGATCTGATTGCAGTACAGCAGAATTCCAATGATGTCACTGAAGGAACATTCAATCCTCCAGAGACTGAGCTTATGAACTGAACCTCTGGAGGTTGTAAATGTCACACTCCAAGTTAGTGCTGGCTTTCACATGCCACAGGGTTATACAGTTCATGCCTGGAGCTGGTTGAACATCCCAAAATGGAGTTGGGAGTGTTACAGAAATAACTGGAAAAATCTTGTTACAGCAGGTGCCTAAAATGGGCCCCATTCACAAATGAAAGCAATCGCTGTGTGTACATAATATTTCTGTTTGGTGTACACTCCTGTTCAACACATATTCCTATTTAGTGTGTGTGACCTTTCAGCATGTATAATTCTGCTTGTTTGCAGAATGCACTTTTGTAACACTAGAAATCTTCCTATGTTTCTGCGAGTGGCCCAGCTCAGTTTGTAGATGGCCTTAATGCATAAGGATCTCATTTATATTTTCCAATGTTCCCTCTTCATCATTCCTGTTGTCTGGTGAAATGAGCATTTTTCACACCTAACTTTGCCTGGCAGCTCTGGCAAGCAACACAATATGAGGCGTGTCATAACATATTTTTAAAAAATCATTCACAAGTTGCGATTTTCTCTGGTGAGATCATCGCCCATCTCTGTACAATGGAGTGGCTTGTTGCATTTGAGAGGGCAGTTTTTTTTTAATTCATTTGTGTGATATGGGCGTTGCTGGTTGGCCAGCATTTAGTGCCCAGCCCTCACTGCCCTTGAGCTGAGTGACTAGCTTGGCTGTTTCAGAAATCAGCTGAGAGCCAACCACATTGGATGGCACAGTGGTTAGCACTGCTGCCTCATAGCACCCGGGATCCAGGTTCGATTTTGGATTGAGTCACTGTCTATGAAGAGTCTGCACATTCTCCCCGTGTCTGTATGGGTTTCCTCTGGCTGCTCAGGTTTCTTCTCACAGTCCAATTTAGCATGCCAGACACATTAAATTCTTCCTCAGTGTACCCAAACAAGTGCCAGAGTATGATGACTTGAGGATTTTCACTTGAGGATTGAGGAGTAACTTCATTGCAATGTTAACGTAAGCCTACTTGTGACACGAGTAAATAAACGTTAAATTTGCTCTGGCATCACATGTAGACCAGATCACATAAGGATAGCAGACCTCCTTCCCTAAAGGACATTAGTGAACCAGATTTTTTTTTCCTAACAATGATTAGGAAAAATCTTATTTCCAGATATTTCTTACTGAATTCAAATTCCACTGTCTGCAATGGCGGGATTTGAACCCAGGTGTCCAGAACATTAGCCGAGTTTCTAGATTAATAGTCTGGCGATAATTCCACTAGGGCATCACCTCCCACTAAGAGCCAACATGTTGCTGAGGGTCTGAAATCACGTAAACTGGATAAGGATAGCAGATTTCCTTCCCTTAATGACATCTGTGAATCAAATGCATTTTATAACAATCCCCCAGTTTTGTTTTGCTTATATCTGATGCCAGTTTTTTAAAATTCCAGATTTAGTTAATTTACCTCAGAAAAATTCCTCAGCCTCCTCAGTGGGGTTTTAACTGAATCACTATTCCAGAAACGTAACGACCACATCACCGTACACTTAAACTGAGCCTCACCACACCTCAAGATGGACAAACTTTCATCAGCAATTTAAACAAGGAGGCCAGAAATTCTCTGTTTGCGATTTTTCTTTGCTAGATGTTTGATTAATAAGCTGGGTGGAGTGGGAGGGGGTGTGGGCAGGGGGGAGTTTATTTGGGAGGCAGGATGGCAAGGGTTAGGTGACTAATGGACTGTGGTAAAGACCCATCTGGTTCACTGATGTCATTCAGCTCACCACCATCTTTCAAGGATAGTTAGGAATGTGCAATAAATGCTGCCTTTGCAATCTTTTCTGTGTCTGTATAAACAAAAAAAACCCCATTTCCTTAAAGAAAAATATTACCTCTCACTTTGAAGATGCAATTTTACAATTTTGATGTGGTTGGAGAATTTGTGACTCATCCATTTGAAAAGGGGTCCTTCAAACAAAAATGTTCACGAATTAAAAATGCCTTAAGATATATCTCATTAAACCATAAATCTTGTCTGTAACCCTCTGTGAAGGAAAGTACAAAATGTCTGCACCTGATTCTTGAAAAATAACAAAGATCTGGTTTCAATCTTTCCCTCCACTCGCCCCATTTTCACATTCCCTCTCTTTTGGTTATCCAGTTCCTCCTCCTCCTCCTCTTCCCAATTCCTCCCTCCTTTCTCCCTTCACACTTGCAGAAACTCAACACAGTACTAACACTCACCAGAGCAGGAATTTAAATGGAATAATTCTCAGCACCAATATTCCATTTTATTGCTGCTCTTGGTTGTGTCAGAAGAGTGAAAACTGGAACACCCAGCAGGTAAATGATGGACTGTCCCATGGTGGCTGAATCAAGAAGGACACTGAAGGTTCTGGAAAAAGTCAGTATTCAACAATAGCAACAACTTGTGTCTACAGTTGTAGACGCAGTAGAAGCAGCTCACCTTTGGCTGGCCTCAGGGTCAAGATTGGGTGGCTTAGAGGCACAGTGGTTAGCACTGCAGCCTCACAACGCCAGTGACTCGAATTCGGTTCCTGGCTTGGGTAACCGTCTATGCGGAGTCTGCACATCCTCCCTGTGTCTGCATGGGTTTCCTCTGGGTGCTCCAGTTTCCTCCCACAGTCCAAAAGATGTGCTGGTTAGGTGGATTGGCCATGCTAAATTCTCCATCAGTGTACCCGAACAGGCATCAGAGTGTGGCAACTAGGGGCTTTACACTGTAGCTTTATTACAGTGTTAATGTAAGCCTGTTTGTGACTATTTAACTTTATCTTCCAGTCCCAGTGACGTCAATGGCATTTTGTGTTGTTTGCTGTGTGTGACGCTGGGTAACCAGTTGTGGGGAGTTGCCATCAGTGGTACTAAATGATCCCGCTGGTGGAAAGGCTGGAAAGTTCTGTCCAGTGTCTGATTCACCAAAGCATTATGAAATAAAATGTGACTCTGGGCCACAGACAGGGATAGAACATAGAACATAGAACATTACAGCACAGAACAGGCCCTTCAGCCTTCGATGTTGCGCCGACCAATATAAAAAGCAACGACCGTCCAAACTAAACCATTCCCTTCTCTTCCATATAATTATCAACTAACCTCTTAAACGCCACCAAACTTGACGCATCTACAACTGCCGCAGGCAGGGCATTCCACTCCCGAACCACCCTTTGGGTAAAGAACCTACCTCTGATATCCGTCCTATAACTATCACCCCTTAATTTAAAGCTGTGTCCCCTCGTGCTAGCTTTCTCCATCCTAGGAAAAAGGCTATCACTGTCCACCCTATCTAAACCTCTAATCATCTTATATGTTTCGATAAGGTCTCCTCTTAGCCGCCTCCTTTCTAACGAAAACAACCTCAAATCCCTCAGCCTCTCTTCATAAGACCTGCCCTCCATACCAGGCAACATCCTGGTAAACCTCCTCTGTACCCTCTCCAATGCCTCCACATCTTTCTTATAATGTGGGGACCAGAACTGCACACAATACTCCAAGTGCGGCCGCACTAGAGTTTTGTACAGTTGCAACATGACGTTGCGGCTCCGAAATTCAATCCCCCTACCAATAAAAGCTAAGACTCCATATGCCTTCTTAACAACCTTATCGACTTGACCGCCTACTTTCAGGGATCTATGCACAAATACACCAAGATCCCTCTGTTCATCAACACTATTAAGAATCCTACCATTAGCCCTATACTCTACACATTTATTATTCCTGCCAAAGTGCATTACCTCACACTTTTCCACATTAAACTCCATTTGCCACCTTTCGGCCCAGCTCTGCAACTTGTCCAAGTCTCTCTGCAAACTATAACACCCCTCCACGCTATCTACCACTCCACCGACTTTAGTGTCATCTGCAAATTTACTAATCCATCCTTCAATACCCTCATCCAGATCATTTATAAAAATTACAAACAGCAGGGGCCCCAAAACAGACCCCTGAGGTACACCACTTGTCACCGAACTCCACGATGAATATCTCCCATCAACCACCACCCTCTGTCTTCTATCTGCTAGCCATGTCGGATGTTGGAACAATTTGAACGATTGGGTCAAGGGTTATGTCTCAAGGCAGAGAAGTACAGGAGGTAAATTCCAGAGCTTAAGGTGGCAGCTAAAGGCTCTGGTTTCTTCCCACAGTCCAAAAGATGGGCTGGCCACACTAAATTCTTCCTCAGTGTATCCAAACAGGTGCCAGAGTATGATGACTAGGGGATTTTCACAGTAACTTCATTGCAGTGTTAACGTAAGCCTACTTGTGACACGAGTAAATAAACTTTAAATTTGCTCTAGTGTCACATGTAGGCCAGCAGACTTCCTTTCCTAAAGGACATTAGTGAACCAGATTTTTTTTCCTAACAATGGTTTCATGGTCATCTATCAATTCTTATTTCCAGATATTTCTTATTGAATTCAAATTCCACTATCTGCCATGGTGGCATTAGAACCCTGGTGTCTAGAACATTAGCTAAGTTTCTAGATTAATAGTCTGGCGATAATACCACTGGGCCATCACCTCCCACTAAGAGCCAAGTGATAGAGCAATGAGAATCAGGGGTGCACAAGAGGGCACAACCAGGCAAGTGTAAAGAGCTTGGAGGATTGCACAACTGGAGGAGTTTACAGAGTTAGGGAGCTGCAAGCATTTGAAAACAAGGGTATTCCTGATCAAAAGCCAATGTTGGTCAACAGGCATAGGGGTGGTGGGGTGAATGGGACAAGGTGTAAGTTAAATTTTAAACAGAATTATGGCTGAGTGTAGGTTTATGTACAATGCACAATGGGAGGAATCAATGAGGATTGAAATAGTCAAGTCTAGAGGGAAGAAAGGCATGAGTGAGTGTTTCAGTGGCAAATAAGCTACTGAGATGGTAAAGAGTATAAGGTGCACAAATAACCAGAGGAAGTGTTTTTTATTATTGTCACAAGTAGGCTTACAATAACACTGCAATGAAGTTACTGTGAAAATTCCTAGTTGCCACACTCTGACACCTATTCAAATAACATGAAGAGAGAATTTAGCACGGCCAATGCACCTAACCAGCATATCTTTTGGACTGTGGAAGGGAACTGGAGCACCCAGAGGAAACCCACACAGGAAAGTGGAAGAAAATGTAGACTTCGCGCAGAGAGTGACCTAAACTGGGAATCGAACCGGGTATTGGCACCGTGAGGCAGTAGTGCTAACCACTGTGACACCGTGCCACCCATAAAGGTTACTGATTATGTAACTGGGCTAGTAACCCAGAGGTGGATAGAGGGTGAGAATTTATCACAGCATCACGTGACAAATGGTGTCATTGCACTTAGAGAACAGTTGGTAAATTGTGATCCAGAACTCAGAAAATAGCTATGAGAGCTATTGAATATAAAAACCCACAATAATCCATTAAACAGGGGAAGCAGTGGTGCACTGGTACTGTCACTGGCCCAGAAGCCCTGAGGAACATCTGGGGAACCCAGGTTTGAATCCCACCACGGCAGCTGCTAGAATTCGAATTCAATAAAAATCTGGAATTAAGAATCTACTGATGACCTTGAAACCGTTGTTGTAAAAACCCATCTGGTTCATTAAAGTCCTTTGGGAAAGGAAATCTACCATCCTTACCTGGTCTGGCCTATATGCGACTCCAGACCACAGCAGTACGGTTGACATCTTCTGAAATGGAGGGCGGTTAGGGATGACCAATAAATTCTGACCCAACCAGGTAACATCCCATAAAAGGAAATTTTAAAACAACAGCCTTGAGTTAGGGAATGGAACATTGTCCACGATTTTCTCTTTAGAACATGACTAACAACCCTTTCGGGTAGGAGTAGAGATGGAGGCTCACCAGAAGAATCCTCCTTTTGCTCATCGAGTGTCTTGTCTCAAAATTATTTTATTTGTAACTACTGATGGTTCATATTACTCTACTGGTCCAGACAGCATAAATCAAACACTTAGAAGCACTTAATGCAGATGTGTTATTGCAAATATAAATTATCACATTCCATATCTACTCTACTACAGCGTGTTTTAGATCTCATTTTTTTTAAAAAAGTTAAATAATTAAAGAAAAACAGTTGAATACTGGATTGGAATGTTTGCACAGGAAGCTAGGCTGTTACTGTTGGAGCTTTTGTGATTTTCTCAAAAATGTTGGTAGCCAAAATAAAACATAACCATCTCTGTGATCGGGCACTAGAGTTCAGTCACTAGCAAACAATATTGGAGAAAGGGTTTGATAGTGTCAGTGGGGCCCATGGCAGAGTCTCTTTGGCTGCAATTATTTTTGGTGAACAACAGGGTTGCCATCGCGAGGTCATGTTTACTATTGAAAGGAAACTCTTAGATTATTCACATGACTGATTGCAGAGGTCGTTGGGTGGTTCACACTTGTGTAGGAACAGGAAGACAGTTATTAGAGCCAATTGTTTTCCTGAATACCATTATAACTGAGTAGCAGAGGAAATATTATAGTTTGGCCTTTGTCCAGGAGCCTGGGGCTGGAGTCTATTTAGAACACCAAGTAGGAAGAGCTCTTGCAGCGATCAGGCTTTATTTAAAATTTCATTTATTCTTCCTTTTGGAGGTTATTTTCACCTGGTTCCCTTAGATCTTTATTATATGTATTTTACCAGAGCCTCTGTGGCTTCCCTTGAGCAATTCCATTGAGGTGGACAGGAGCCATATGCAATTGTATTGATATTCTAGATTTAATAGAAATTCATCTCATAGTCAATGGCTAAATAAAACAATCTACCACTTCCTACATTACAACAGTGACTGCACTAGAAGATTTTCACAGTAACTTCATTGCAGTGTTAATATAAGCCTGCTTGTGACACTAATAAATGAAAAAAAAGTACTTCATTGAATGTAAGACATTTCTGCCCTGACATCATGGAAAGTGCCACATAAATATAACTCTCCCTTTTCTTTCAGCAGTGCCCACTTTCACCACTGGCCTGAATGAAAGTGAGCTACGATTTATCACACTGGGATCTATCTCCTACTCCTTTAGCATCTTCTCCTTTATGCACATCATTTCATTTCAGCTCTCTGTTTTCTCCTTTAAAATGCTCGTTCTTTATAGACAGGCCAAATCTGGCCCTTTCCTTTTGAGATATCCTACAGCCTTTCCTCCCTCGGCCAATGTGCTGAGTGGATCCTCATCCTGTGTGAATCCATGTTGTATTTCAACTCCCTTGACCAACCCTCATGTCCTTCCTAAACCTCTCCCTCCATATTCAAGGCCAACTTCCCGACCTCACCATTTCCTATGGCCTCTCTACTCCCATTGTCTCAATTCCTCAGTCTCCACAAAGCCTACTGCATTTAGCATTTGCCCCTGGAAAATCATTGCCAACTTCCTGCCAAATGCTGAACTAATTAACCTGTGGTCTTCCATTCACCGTGGTACAGAACAGCACCATTCCACCCAATGAATCCATGCAATCTCTCTGAATAACAACCAGGCAGTCTACCTGGGTTCTTTGGCTTCTTAATAGAGTTATTTGCAGGAATTCTACCATTCCATTCATCCTGAAATTGAAGTGGGCTAGAGACGGACAATGGAAATGTCTGTTGACCTCGGACAGGATTTTTTAGTTTCACTCAAGCGAGGCCATAAAATCCCTCCCATTGAGTACAAAAGCAGGAATGTAATGCTAACCCTTTATAGCACACTTGTTAGAGAACAACAAACATATCGTGTCCAGTTCTAATCACTACACTTACACTACTGCTGATTTTCTCAACCATTTCTTCATCTTGCCTCAAACTTTGATGGCTCAGTAAAATTTTGAGGGGGGGGGTGAGAAACTTCTGATACTCCGTCAAGCTCAAAAGTTGCTTGAAACGGAGTATTGAGCTGAAAGACTGGTTTATTCTGCAGTAAATGAAATAATAATTAGTGGAAGTGAGTGAGGAAGAGAAAAATCTTTAACCTGTAGGAGAGACTGCAAGCTCTCCATTCTCTCTCTTACAGTTAATCTCCTCCTTCCGTTCCTCCAAGATATCCCCTAGCAAAACATCCAAGATCAAACACTTATCTTTCTCCTGGGGATTCCTACAAGGAATCCGATAATATGCAGCAGAGTACAAAACATTTCCAGAAAGAGTTGAGAAAAGAGTGCTATCAAAAGGGGTTGTTGCTGCTTATATTTATCATTGAGTATCTTTAAGTCAGAGATAGATAGGTTCTTGGTCAATAAGGGCATTAAGGGTTATGGGGAGAATGCAGGAGAATGGGGGTGAGAATCATATCGATTATGATTGAATGGCAGAGCAGATGCGATGGGCTGAATGGCCTAATTCAGCTCCTACATCCTATGGTCTTATCATATTGTCTTTTGTTGCTGCCTGGCATTTCAAAGAATAGTACACATCCTAATGTCCATTCCTAACAGTAACAAGCTGAGAGTAAACAAACAATTGTGGAGGATTGCAAGAGCTACAAAATAGTATTTCACTTTTTACTGTTCATTTGCTCTTGGAGCTTTGAAGAGAGCACTTTTGAAACTTATTGAGAGACATTCTGGACTAGGTGGTCAGTAGCCACCAATTCTCTGGTGACAATGGGGAGCAAAAGAGCTGTCAGCCTCTGCTGGCCAGTGATGGGTGGCTTTTCCCTTTTGGGCATCCTTGACCCAGAGAAGGCCAACCAGTGAAAACTTAACAGCAGTGGACCTTCCCAAAGGAGGCAACATGGGTCTCTCATCAGCTCTCCATGCTGCCAGCAGATGAGACCCCTCCATTTCCATAAAATCCCCCCCATAATGTTCAACAAAATAGTTCTTCTAATCAGCACCAGAGAGCAGGTGTCTGCTTTAGCCTCTCCAGGCCAGGTAAAATCATGGTCATTAACAATGATGACCAAAATTGCGTGCGGAAACCCTTCTTCAAAAAGAAAAGTGCAATTAACATCTATTTAGTGCCTATTTTCACTCCTTCTCCAAAACATCTCCCTTATTATCACAACACCATTTCATAGCACTTTAACAAAATTAAATGTCCCAAATGTTGCCTCAGGAGCATTCTGAAAAAGTGTGGGACTGAGCAGCATAAGGTTAGGTCAGATCTGGTCAAAGACGTACATTTCATGGAGTGTCTTAAAGGAGGAAAGTGGAGAGGTTGGGGGAGAGAATTTCAAAGCTTGGTGTCTAGGCGACTGAAGGCTGAGCCACCAATGGAGGAGCAAATATAATTTCAAATGCGGAAGAGGCTAGAATTGTTTGAGTTATAAGGAAAGGCTGGATAGACTGGGACTTCCTCCCTGCAGCATAGGAGGTTTAGGGGTGACCTTATAGATGTCTATAAAATAATGAGGGGCATTGATAAGGTATCAATATCTTTTCCCAAAGGTAGAGGAGTCTGAAACTAGAAGGCATTGATTTAAGATGAGAGGGGAAAGATACAAAACAGCCTAGAGAGGCAATTTACAGTTTACAGAGGGTAGAATATGGGAGGCCACTCCAGTACGACTCTGTTGGAATAACCTAACCCAGAGGAAATGAAAACATAAAAGGATGGCTTCAGCAGATGAGCTGAAACAAAGAAGAGGTCAAAGTACAGACAGAAATAGGTATTGGTAGTAACGGCACCAATATGAGGTCAGAAGCTTGCTTTTGGATCAAATCTGATATCAAGATTGTAAAAACACTGGTTTAATCTCAGACTGTTGCCAGGGAATCGGCAGCTAGTGAATAGAGTTTATGGAAAGGACAGAAGTAATAACTTAAACCCAATACTCAATCAGAGAAAATTTTAGCTCATTTAGTAGTAGATGTCAGATTAGTAGCCTGATAATTTAGTGGAGGGGATGAGAGAGGTGGTGGTGAGGGAGAGCGAGGTGTCATCAGCATACATATGAAAAACTAATCACCATGCATTTGGATGATGTCGCTACAGGATAGCAAGTCATTGAGAAATAGGATAAATAAGAGAAACAGGGATATGAAAAGTAAGAGTGCAGAACAGGAAGAGAAACCATTGCAAGTGATTCTTCTCAACAGCAATAGCATAAAAATAGGCCAAATAGCAACAACAATAACACACAATTTTGTTTTAATTCATTGACTACAACACTTGTTGTGATTCTCCCATCCTGATCAACTCTCAGTGTAGCCTCCTGTGCAATCTTTGTCTTTGTTCTCTTAAACTGAAGACACCCAGAATTGAACAAATCTTGGCGCACAACTGGTACAACCATCCAATGCTGGACATAGCTGGAACCCAGTAAGACCAGGTGTAGTTTCAATGCAGGGAAGAACACAGGTTAAACTTCTGTTTTTACAGTTCAGGCACACACCAACTGTGTCACTGAGCCATCGGGGACGCTTCTGTTTGGCTTTAATATCTTTCCAATGAACCGTCCTAGAATTGTTTGAAAGGGGGGAGAAAACGACTCTTGTGCTGCTGTTATGCTACCCATAAATAAAAACAGCTTCCTAATTGGTTAGTCAGTTTCGAAAACTCCTTTTTGAGCACAGTCAGCACCTCTGATTTAAAGTGCTCATATCTAACAACAGAGATTATATGGACTTGGAAAATGTATCTGTATAGATCAAAGTTTTAGGCAGGATTTTCTATGCACACGGAAATCTTTGCACATCTGGGAAATCTGATATAAACCGTTACAACCTCTCTGTTGTTACAGTTTGCTAATATACAAAATATACTCCTTTAAATATATGATTATGTAAGTAGTTCCGTCATCATAGGAAGTGATGCAATGTCACGAGATAGAAATTTATAAAATTCTATTAGGGTTCGACAGGTAGATTCAAAATGTTCCAGATGATGAAGGATAAGGGGTAAACCTTTTAGAACTGAGGTGAGGGGAAATCTCTTCACCCAGAGATTATGTGGAATTCAGAATGTAGTTGAGGCCAAAACGTTGTGTAATTTCGAGAAGAAATTAGATATAGCTTTTGGAGCTAAAGGAATCAAGGGATATAATGGGGAGTGAGGGGTGTGCCAGATCAAATACTCAATTTGATGATCAGTCATGATTATAATGAATGGTGGAGCAAGCTTGATGGGCCAAATGGCCTACTCCTGCTTATATTTTCTATGATGCATCAGCCATCATCATGTCTGTGCGGAGTTTACACGTTCTCCTCATGTCCACATGTGTTTCTTCAAGGTGCTCCGGTTTCCTCCCACAGTCCGATGACATGCTGGTTAGGTGCATTGGCCATGCTAAATTCTTCCTCGGGTTATCTGAACAGATGCTGCAATATGGTGACGCTGGGATTTTCACAGTAACTTCATTGCAGTGTTAATGTAAGCCTGTTTGTGACACTAATAAATGAACATAAATATTAGGCAGTCCACACAGCAAGAAGCGTATGTAGCAGCAGTAAGGAGAAATCGCCATTAAAGATCTGTGTTCGGTACGAATTATTGAAAGAGAATTGGAGATATGCTTGAAAAGAAAAATGTTGCAGGGTTAAAATGATACAGCCTATTCCTCAAACGTTGTTTGTACTCGTCTAGAACAAGATAATCAACAAATCTCAGCTGGTGCAGAACCTAGGGTACTAGTGACAAATGGACAAACTTCTAAACTGGTTGCCGTTCACCAGAGTTAGAAACAAAAGCTATCTTCATTGTGCTGGAAATGCTTACAGGTTGGACAGCATCTGTGGAGAGAATCAGAGTTAATGTTTCAGTTTGATGAGGGGGGAGGGAGGGGAACTCCTCTTGCACTTTGAGATAGGGATAGCCTTGTGAAACAGCGCCTGAGTGCTCTGACGCCAGACTAATTGATGTGCTTAGGTCCCAGTTCCACTCAGTACTGGGCAAAACCCCCAACTCTGCAAAAACTTAACTGAATGTGGAAGGATTGCAGTGCAGAGTGTGCCTGAGAGGCCGGCACAGATCACTCTATAAAATTCTCACCATTATGACACTTGGCCGGAATGTTACAGCCATTCACACCAGTGGGATTTTTCCATCCTGTCACAGTGAACGGAGATTTGGTTGGGCTCCAAATTCTCCGATCTTGCTGCAGTGGGAGCGCAGTGTGAATAGCTGGGAAGATTGCACCGTTTTTTAGGGAGAATTCCACCCCTGTGTGCACATAGGTACATCAATGAACTCCACAAGGCCTTTGTGTTACTGAGACTTTTTATTTATGCAGCTCTGAACTTCTTTTAAAACCAAGATTTACAATACTAAGAAACAGACGAGTATCTTCTGCCTGGTGATGGACTGTAGGGAGGAAATATTTTTTAAAAAAACCTCAGGAGGACAATGCCCTTTCAAACTGGACTGAAATGACCTGGCATAGTTACATTCCAAAGACATTTATTTTTGCATGCTTATGGGAAAAAATTGTTTTTATGAATTTTTGGTTTACCTCATTATATGTTATTTTTGGGATGCCAAGTGCTCGACCCTCAATCTGGCCAAAAATAATATAGACTAGATTTGCAGCACAGCTCAGAACATTTTAAAATATTCACCAATGCAAGCTGATTAAATGATAGGCAAGAAAAAATGGTCTAGATATTTAATACAGTATTCCCTCTTATGGTTCTAGTAATATTATACAAAGATGGCATGCCTTATCTATAGTTCAAAAGTACTTAATTGGTTGCAAAGTTTGGGGGCAGCTGGAGAAAAAGAAAGGCACAGAGAAAGCAAGTCTTTCTGCAGCTTATGTGGTCCAAACATGTCTGGTCTTAGAATGCCAACAGTGCCTTTGTCCCATTGAGACGACACTGATCACAATCCCATCCAAGCCCTATCCTCTATAACCCCATGCTTTTACCCTAGTTAAACCCTCTGACGCTAAGCAATAATTTAGCATGGCCAATCCACCTAACACACATATCTTTGGTCTGTGGGAGGAAACCAAAGCACATGGAGGAAAGCCATGTAGACACAGGGAGAATCTGCAAATGCCACACAGACAGTGACTCAAAGCGGGAATTGAACCCAGGTCCCCGGCGCTGTGAGGCAGCAGTGCTAACCGTTGTGCCACCATGTTGCTTGTCACAATTGTGTTTTTCTTTCAGAATCAAGTCCCTGGTAATAGTTGAGTGTAGCATGCTTATGCATAGAGCTAAGACCCCTCTATTCTCCCCCCCAAATAAGGCTCTAAAATCATAGACCTGGATTTTGTGATTAAGATAATAGACCATCAGAATGCATGCATGTAAATGAGGCAGCAACTTTCAATGGCAGCACATGCACATTTATAGCTAGAAATCAGGATATTTGTGTTAGAGATGCTCTGTTTTTCCAAAAGTTGTACCATACTAATATCCAGCTGAGAGGCGGAGCATTGAGACACATTCAAACACATGATAAACATAAGTAAACTGATAAGAAAATGTTAAGGTTCATCTATTTTAGTGGTATAATAATTCATAATATTTGCCAAGCAACCCCTTTGACACAATAAATTAATATTTACAAGTGTGGAATGTTATTCCTTCAGATTTTAATTATTAATAGCAGATTTTAAAGTAGAAAGTTTTGACGTTTTTAGCGGTCTTTTTCTATCTCCCTCTCTCAATTCCATCGTTTAGTCACTCTCTTCATTTCACTTTATGTTCATGATTTGGCATTGAGTTCATTGTCCCAACTAGCATGTCCTGTTTCAGACTCATAGAATCCCTACAGTGCAGATAGCTGCCATTTGACCCATCAAGCCTGCAATGTCAACAATCCCAGCCTGGCCCTATCCCTCTAACCCCACATATTTACCCTGCACATCCCCTGACACTAAACGGCAATTTTACATGGCCAATCAACCTAACCCATGCATCTTTGAACAGTGGAAGGAAACCGGAGCACCCAGAGGAAATCTATGTGGATGCAGGGAGAACATGCAAACTCCACACAGATCCAAGGGCAGAACTGAACCCTGGTGCTATGAGACAGCAGTGCTAACCATTGTGTGTCCTCCTCATTGACTAGTTATGCTTATTCAATCTGATTAGCCAAGGACATACGCTTGCTTGTCCAAACTCAGTTTCTTCCGGGGCTTTGGTTTTCTCCCACAATCCGAAAAATGTGCTGGATTGGCCAGCTAACTCCCTTTGTATACCCAAACAGGTGACCAGTAACTTTCACAATAACTTCACTGCAGTGCTAATGTAAGCCTACTTATGACTAATAAATAAACTTTAATTTTAACTATTTTAACTAAAGGGAAACACTAATTTAATCAGTCAGCAACATTGAAAGAAGGGATCAACAAAGAGATACTTTTAACTAGACTGAAACTCAAGGACTCATAAGCTATAATGATAGCTCACAACAGTGATATATTGCACTGTCTTGTTACATTATGTGATTATAATAGCAATAGGAGGGGACATAACATGCACATAGTTTTCTCATTCTTGAAATACTGATAGGCATGGTGGATGCCAGGCATATCTTCGTCAGGAGAGAGGCATCAATTCCCCCTCAATCAAATGCACTAGATATTGCAGGTGAACTGTGCATATGGCAAATTTGATTGATATTATGTTGAGGATTTCGATCAAATGAAACAATGAGAACGTCACTGCATCGGTGACATCTGTAAGTGCCTGTGATTGACTTTCAAGTCTTAGTTCGTGCAATCTTTGCAATGAGAATTGCAGCTTCCTAATGTCACAAAGTATTGAGCCCTGAAAGTACATCATTGCTGTATGATCCATGTTGTCACGATGCAAAGTACTGCATTGTCTGCAATGGGAAATGATCAAGCAAAAGAATTTTCTCCTGGGAAAACACGTTCAACAGTTAAATATCTGAAATAAGAACAGAAAACAAAGAAGCCAGATGGCATTTAGAAAGAGAAATACAGGTTATTACAACGCAGGTAAGTACCCCACCAGAACAGAAAAAAATAGAGATAGCACTGTTGCCTCACAGTGCCAACGATCTGGCTTCAATGCCCTGCTTGGTCACTATCTGTGCGGAGTCTGCGCATTCTCTCTGTGCCTGCATGGGTTTCCTTCAGGTGCTCAGGTTTCCTTCCACAGTTTGAAAAACGTGCTGGTTAGGTGCATTGACTGTGCTAAATTCTCCCACAGTGTATCCGAACAGGCGCCAGAGGGCGGCAACTAGGGGATTTTCACAGCAACTTCATTGCAGTGTTAATGTAAGCTTACTTGTGACACTGATAAATAAACAAAAAATAGATGTCTACTTTAGAAAGTGAATTGTTATATTTCATTCTTCTCTGGATCTTTATGTTTCCATCCTCTCATTAAGGTATCAATATAATGGGGACAAAAACTAAAGGGAAGAAAGTAAGGAATGCATTTTTTTTCCCTTTTAGCCTTGATTCAATTCCTGGAGATTCAAGAGCCAGAATGAACAAATGGGTAAGTCAAATTAGCTTAATGCAGTGTTTAAATTTCCACAATATCTATTTCAAAATTAACTTGACTTTAAGAGATAGGTATAATATAAATCATTGTGTACCATAGACACAGGTCTGCCTTGATAAAGCTAATAACTGTTACTACAGATAAAACCAGACAGTAATTGCTGCATCAGCACATGCAAATATAAAACATGCAATTCAGGAAGTTGCTTTCATAGATCTGCACTTTTCCCCAAGTTGTGCTGTAACAATCCTTGCCTATGGACTCAGCACTGATAAACAGTGTGAACATGAGAACATTAGAAGTGTAGTTTTAAAGTTTATTTATTGTCACAACTAAGCTTTCATTAACACTGCAATGAAGTTACAGTGAAAATCCACACACTTTGGCACTTGTTCAGCGAAACTGAGGGAGAATTTAGCATGAACAATGCACATAACTAGCATGTTTTTCAGACTGTGGGAGGAAACCGGAGCATGCAGAGGAAACCCACACAGGCACGGGGAGAATGTCCAGACTCCACACAGACAGTAATCTGAGCTGGGAATTGAATCCAGGTCTCTGGAGCTGTGAGACAGCAGTGCTAACTACTGTGCTACCATGAAACAGGAGCAGAAAAAGAGCAGAAACCCCATTGATCCTGCTCTGCCATTCAATGTAATCATGGCTGATCTTCAATTTAAACTCCACTTTCCTGCCCGCTCCCCACATTCTTTGATTCCCTGACAGACCAATAAAATCTGTCTATCTCAGTCTTAAATATATTCAATGATGGAACTACCACAACCCTATGGAGTAAAGAATCCCAAAGATTCATACCTCTTTGTGTGAAAATTCTTTGGCCTTCTTCTGTACTATAGAGATTCTATGATTCTATAATTCTTTGAAGTTGCAGAATTAAACACCTAGTTACCTGCCTAACACTTGAGAGGTTAGGATTAGTGCAATGAAAAATAAAGATTTGCATTTTTATAGCAACTTTCATGATCACTAGATTCCAAGTGGTTTGGAACCAATGAGGTGGTCACTGTTGTAATAAAAGGAGTCAATATTTTTAACAGCATAATTGGTAATTACTGCCAAACTATATCTCTGGCCCGGAAAATATAATTTTACAAACGAGATATCTCATTCCTTCAGAATGCAACCAATGTTGGAACTTTTTGAAAAAAAAATGCTGTTGTGAATTTTTCTGTCTCTTTTATCTTGTTTTGATGTCATCTTTATTTTTCAACTTTTATTTTACTTGCTGGGCATGATTTACGTCCAATTTATTTTTTCCTTATTTAGACTTTGTGTCTCTCAATGGAGAATCATTAATCTGATTGGTTGAAGTACTATGGTGATCCTTTGTCCGGCTCACACACGACTCAGTTCCTCATAGAGGGCGGCACATTGTATCTGATGCCAGTTAGTTTCCATGCAAACGTTCATGACTATACCATAGGTAGCTGTCAGCATTGTGAATGTCAATTGCAAAATCAAGGCCGGATTATTTTGAGTGGGGACTAAGTACATTGTTAGATTCTGAAGCAAAATCTTATGAATTTTTCACTGAAAAGTTAAATGCAGTGTGCCCTTCAGAACTGCCAATCTTCTTTATTCTTTTCTAAGGTAAATATACACATGATTTGAGCTATTATTTGCTAAAGAATAAATCATGTTATCAACATTTTTTAAAGAATATTGCACAATCTAATTTTTGTGAATAAATTTGTACTTACTTTGCAATTTGCTTATTTTTGTCCAACCAGGTTTTACAAAAGCTGATATTAAACTAAGAATCTTTTCTAAAACATGTATTTTCTTTTCCTTTACCAATAATATACTCAAATAAAAGTCCTATTTGTGTTATTTGACTGGCACAGAGTTGCACTTTGTAGCTAGTTTGTTAGCTCCAGGATTAGATTTTATAATACTGTGTAGAGGTAGGGAGAACATCAAAAGCTATTCCTACAGCATCTATTTACACAATGTTAATCATTTGTTCTACACTAACTCATAGCTCATTTCCCCTTTGTGCTACCCTTTGGTATTTACTGTCAGTCTACTTAACCAATAAATCTTTTTGTAAAACCTTAACCAGATCAAGCACACTCTGATAGCATGTGTGATTTACTGATATCAATTTCACAACACTGAATTAAACTTAGTAATCATGGAATTCTGGAGTCTTGGGGGGAGAGGATGAGTAGCACAATGGGAATAGAGGGTAAGAATTTGGAGCAGAATTTGTTTCTACTTGAATTGTTATTTAAATTTGTCCAAACAGACGTATGAACAAACAAATTAAGAGCAAGACCAGGTCACTCAAACCCACTCTGTCATTCAACAAGATCATAGCTGATCTGATTGTCACCTCCTGTCTAGCCCGATAACCTTTTCACCTTCTTTGGGGGGAGGGGGGGCAGGGAATCTAATAGAGGGTATGTCATTTACTTAATCCCCTGACCCTGTCATAACATAGAAACACAGAAGCTAGGAGCAGAAGGAGGCCATTTGGCCCTTCAAACCTGTTTCGCCATTCTTCAAGACCATAGCTGATTGTCCAACTCAATAGCTTAATCCTGCTTTTTCCCCATAACCTTTGATCCTATTTGTCTCAAATGCTATATCCAGCCGCTCTTGAATAGATTCAATGTTTTGGCATCAACTACTTCCTGTGGCAATGAATTCCACAGGCTCACCACTCTTCACTCTTCGGGTGAAGAAATGTCTCCTCATCTCCGTCCTAAATGGCTTATTCTGAATCCTCAGACTGTGATCCCTATTTCTGGACTCCCCCACCATTGGGAACATCCTCCCTGCATCTATTTTGTCTAGTCCTGTTAGAATATTATAAGTCTCCGTGAAATTCCCCCCTCATTCATCTGAACTCCAGCTAAAACAATACTAACCTAGTCAATCTCTCCTCATACATCAGTCATACATCATGACACTTGGAAACAGGACTGGCAGAATACCAGACCACCTATTGTACTATCAGTAGTTGCCAAGCCTGGGCGAGATAGGCTGACTGCCACACTGGGTTTGTAGGTTACCCCTGCAATGTTGTATCAAGATATCAATTGGTCTTAGAGAGTTGGTTGCAGGCAACATATTAAGTGAGCAACATTCAATTAAATATTGCATCTACCATGGATAGTCCACTTAACTGCTGAACAAATTCTACAGGTATCCCAGCAGCACCATTAAGGGGAGAGGCACCCAACTTCAACAAATCAAATGATTGTATCTCTGGGTTTCAGGTAGTGCAAAGATCATGTCGCATTTCTCCAAGGCTTCAGTAGTTTTGACTTGAATGGAACTGTGACCTGGATGACCTTCAACCTCTCTGACTCATGTGTGCTGAGCAAATTGCTATTGATACTTTTCCAGCTGAGATGAGCTGACTCACAGCTGGCACTGGATCTGGGTCATTCCTGATTTTTGTGACTCATTTATTCAATAGCGAAAGCAGCTAAGTTATTTGAAGTTACATTTCCTACATCTAGAATTATGGCTTGTGTGGGCTCCGATAATGGAACTACCTGCCTTGACTCTCCTCTTTTTCCCACTGTAGTAATCTTGTCATCCTACAGTCAACATTGCAACCCCAACTGCCTCATCCTACTTCCTCGTCAAGCTGATCAGTAGAGCCAACTGAAGGGTAATCATCTGAACCTTCTTCATCTCCAACATACTCCTCCAAGCACAGACAATCAGATTGTCTAAACTCTCCCTGTCCCTCTCCTTCCAGAATATCTGTTCAACATATGAACAAAACCCTTACAATCCAGGATTTTAAAGCATCAAACATCACCCCCTTGACAGGAACAAAGGGGTGGTGACGCCTTCCTAACTGAAGTAAACCCTCCCCAACCCATATTCATAACCAATCCCTCCAGCACATCATCTTATACAGCCTCATTAGTCCTATACTCTCAATCACAGAGAAGGCCGTCTCAGAACATTTTCTTGTACTGCCCTCTACCCACATCCTGCTTTCCTCTCAAAGCTATTTCCTTCAATGTACGCCCCTGAAAAAATATTTTCCCAATTCATTCACAGCTACATTTCCAGAATCCTGATTATGCAGCCTTTGGCACTCCATTCACTGTAACATTTCTATAGCCCCCTATCTGTTCATCAATACTCTTGCCTTCACCTTCAAAGCCATTAAAACCATTATTCTTTCGCACATTGGTTAATCCCACAGTAAAGGTTAGGTTGACCAGTTATGCTAAATTGGCATTAATGTCAGGGGATTAACAGGGTAAATGTGCTCGATTGCGGGAGCAGACCCTGAGTGGAATTGTGGTCGGTGCAGACTCGGTGGGCTAAATGGCCTCCTTCTGTACTGTAGGGATTCTGTGATTCCTGGCTCCCTACTAGAAGATATTATTAATGGTTCTCTCCTGCAATTTCTGTCTGTGTAAAGTAAAGTACTGTCCCCTCTCCTAACTCTGCATGTGTTGTTGATTTTCAAATGTATGCCCATCTTTCCTGGAACTCCATGTTGAACTCCTTCAATCAGGTTTCCTCCTTGCCATAGAACAAAAACAGCTCTTATCAAAGTCACAAAGACATCCTGTGTGACTGTGACAAAGATAAACTATCATTTCTCATTTTTCTTGACCTGTCTGCTGTCTTTGACATGATTAACCACGCCATCGCTTCTCTATTGCTGTCCAGACTGGCTGCATTCTTATCAAGTTGGACCCAAAGAACCACTTGCAGTGGCTTCTCTCCCTGCTCCTGCAATTGCCTTGCCCTCTAAAAATATTTCCTTGGCCCCCTTCTCATCTACTCAAAGGAAAGGCAATGGGCTTAGTGGTATTATCACTAGCCTATTAATCCAGAAATTCAGCGAATGTTGTATGGACCTGGCTTCGAATTCCACCACAGCAGAAGATGAAATTTGAATTTAATTTAAAAAATCTGGAATTATGAGCCTATTGATGACCTGAAACTGTTCCGATTACCTGAAAAACCCATCCAGTTCACTAATGTCCTTCAGGGAAGTAAATCAGCCATCCTACATGTGACTCCAGAACCATAATAATGTGGTTGATTCTCAACAAGGTCACCATTGCTCTAAACTTGCCTAGATCCTTCTACATACCAGCAGGTGAACCAACATTTTATAGTGCTCAATGCATCAAGGGCAGATAGAGGTCCTGCATTGCAGGAAAGGAGAAGTCATCATCTTCTCTCTAAACAGCGAGAAGAGGGAAGTTTAGGAATTATGCTTTGCCAAGGTAACAGAATTCCCCTTAGTGCTGGGAGCCATTGACTATATATGTGACTCTGTGAGCTCACGTGTAAATGAGGATACATATTGAATATAAGAACATAAGAAATAGAAGTAGGCCATCTAACCCTTCGAGCCTGCCCCGCCATTCAATAAGATCATGGCTGATCTGAAGTAGCTCAGTTCCACTTTCCCGCTTTCTCACCATAACCCTTAATTCCCTTGTCAATCAGAAATCTATCTACTGGAACCATCTATTGGAATCACAAAAGATTGCAATCCATTAACGTGTAGTTGTTTTGCGACCATCATGTCAATGAATGCTTTCTATCCTGACAGCAGTAACAATGCCTTAATACTAAGGGAATGTCTGCAGTTCCTGTCATCTTCTGGTCACAGAGGCTGTTTGCTTGGAGACAAGAGATACTCTTTCACTGCTCCCCCTCCCCACTTGGCTCATCAAGGACATCAAACTTTCCCTGCAGGAGTAAACTCTTTCCCCCAGGCCTGTTTTCTTAACACATGTCCTACACCAACCTCTAAGATATGTGCACAGTCAGTGCCCGAACTGATAGTTGCAAGTGTTATATCAAGTGAAGGTGCTTTCTCATTGGAGGTGTGGTGGAGCTTTCACCCAGCTTCTTACAGCTGTAATGGCTGGTAAAGTGTGAAAGTGTATGTGTGTGTGTCTAAAAGCTAAAATGCAAAAGGGAATGGGCCTTATGTTGAGGTACAAAGCAAGAGAACCATACTCTGCAGCTTGTATTTGTTCTTCATTGCTAGATTACCATGTCATGCAACAGAGAGAATGCCTGTATATTGCATTGTGTTTGGGAGCTGTATCTACCATATGCTGAAGCAATAAGAAGTGGGTTTGAGGCTGCCATCATTGGAAGGAGTGAGAATGGGGTGGGTGCACCTGAATGTTCAGACTGAAACTCACTGTTGATGGGACTCTCGTGCATCGGGCAACATAAGATGGTGGTGCTACAGGCAGAAACTGTCATTTGAAAATGCAGTTACTGACCTTGGCTATCCATGAGATCAGTGAAATCATCACAACACTGCTGGCAGCTATCTGGGGCTGGACTCTGGGAGTTGAATTCCATGCCTCCACTACATTGGAACTTGATCTCTTTCCTGTTGGTCCAAGGTCTCCAATGCTGCATCAAAGAGTTTCAGCATTCTCTCTCTTGTCTGTTCTTCTACTTAAGTGTCCTTCTCCTCACTACTTCCACGACAATCAGTTAGTAGCTTTCATCTAACGAGCACAGATCCCCTTAAAAATAAGTGAGATACCTTTAAGATGTGTTAGCCATGCACCTACTGGGCGCCCTATTGACTATGCAGACCAGAGATGTGGGTCATACTCGGCTAAACATTACAATCACAGAAGTGATACAGCAGCATAAAGTTTGCAAGCTGTCTGCCCCAATGTCATGTCATGTGGGTTAATTGCGAATTGTGACTCTAGCATCCACCAAAAGGAGAAAGTTTTTGGCTTATAAACTTCAATTAGCACCTAATAGGTTAAAGTGCTATTGCGAATAATTTCACATTGGGACAAATTTCTATCTCAGATTTGATACCTTATATTTGTACCAATCAAAAGCAAGTTTCTCATGCTCGAGTAATACGAAGTTTTGGCTTTTGTGTATAAATTTTGCATTTTTGAGTTGCTTCTGACAATTGTAATGCAATACTTGTGATGATATTTGTCTGGTGCTATGTTGGCAATAATGGCATTTTTGCATTATTGTAGTTCCATTAATTCCCAACATAACTGTTGCACAGTTGATGCCAGTAACAAGCTTATGTTTTTAGATTTTCAACTATTCAGAATAAATAATGGATTTCAATTTTTTCCCAAGTCAGCTGCTTTTAAACCTTAATTGCTGGGTTGGATTCACCATATTATAGCCAAGTAAGATGTCCTGGGACGGCTCAGCATGCTCTTTCTCTTGTTTAGATTTAAAATATCTTTAATACTAACCTTTGTATCTATTGTTCTGTAGGTCAGCTTGCAGGAAATAGGCTTAACAATTGCCAAAGTTGATATGCACATTCTGAGACCAGGCCGCTGCTTTTTAGAACCAGCCCAGAAAAAGACGACACAAGTCATTATCATGGTAGCAGACAGGTATACTGGCACTGATTTAAGGTTGCTTCCAAAATCTGATTCAAAATGTAAAATCACCTTAAGACGTACATTGACCTTCAAATGATCAATTGCTGCCAAATAGTTGGAACTGGGAAACAGCAGCTGCAGGAGAGATTCATCAAAAGCATAGAAGGGAAAGAGCAGCATTGGCAGAGGACCTATAACCAGGTCATTTGTTCTGAGCCATAAAATAACCTTAAAAGGAGCATTTTTATATTATAAGGCATAAGAATCACTGACAACAGTGAATACTGTTACTTTGGTTTAGTTCCTGATTCAATTTTATCATTTTGATATTTTGCGGGTTTTAGAAAATGCAAACAATAGTAGCTTTCATGCAGAATATTGAACACCTTTTTAATCTGCTTCCTTATTTACAGTTAATTAACGGTGTAACATTCTGTACCTTTTTAGTTCAATTTCCATAACGCAACATTTTGAATCTACAAAGGCATTCATCAAACTCCAGGCCACTTAAATAATGATTTAAAAATTAGTTGCTGAAATACAAATGGAAAAATCTTTTGAAAAATAGTCAGGCTAAGTGGCAAGTAACATTTGTGCCACACACAAGGGTCAGACAATGACATCTCCAATGAGAGAATCAAAAGCATTTTCTTTTGAAATTCATCAACATTACCACTGCTGCATTCCTAACCATATTGTGTTGTAGTTTTCTGTCAAGTTAGAAACTATCTACCCCATGCTCATTATGCTTTAGACTCTCATTGCTAGTAGAGAAGCAGTCAAGCTCTAAACATGGAAGCATTAAATGTGGAGAGTCCGAACAACTTGCAATATAGACTTGTTAGACATAAAAACTTGTGTCACTCTGTTTCATTTTTTTTTCATAATTAAAATGCATGTTAGAGAAACGTGTGTTGGCCCTGCATAACTCGACAGGAAGGCTATACAATTCAACTTCAAGCTTCACCAATGCCCGCCAGTACTACTGTTCAACACCATTAACAACAGTGCTAATGTCCGTAAGATTTAATCAGTGACCATAATCTCTAATGTCCCGACAACTCAACACTACATGGTTTGTATCATCCATCAATCATGCCAACCAAATATGCTAACATTTCGAGAATTTCAGTTAAAATGGGCAATGTCAGTTCTTTGAAGAGAAAGTGCCCAGAATGCACAATCTCCTAAGAATGTAGGGGGGTGGTATATGATAAAGGGTAGACCTATTAAGAGTATAGAAACGCAGAGGGACCTGGGGGTGCAGGTGCACAAGTTTCTGAAGGTGGCAGAGCAAGTGGAGAAAGTTGTGAAGAAAGCATATTGTATGCTAGCCTTTATAGGAAGGGGTATAGAGTACAAGAGCTGGCCTTTAATGTTGTAGTTGTATAAAACGTTGGTTAGACCTCATTTGGAATACTGCGTCCAGTTCTGGTCGCCTTACTACCGGAAGGACGTGGAGACTCTGGAGAGAGTGCAGAGGAGGTTTACCGGGATGCTGCCTGGTATGGAAGGTCTGAGTTATGAGGAGAGGTTAGACAAATTGGGACTGTTTTCCTTAGAAAGACGTAGACTTAGAGGAGATCTAATAGAGGTGTACAAGATTATGAGAGATATAGATAGTGTAAACAGGGTTAAGCTTTTTCCTAGGATGGGCTCGAATAGCACAAGGGGTCACGGGCTCAGGGTGAGAGGGGTAAGGTATAATTTGGATGCTAGAGGGGGTTTTTTCACACAGAGAGTGGTGGGGGTATGGAATGCGCTGCCAAGTAAAGTGGTGGAGGCAGGCAGTCTGGAGTTATTTAAGAAATACTTAGATGGGCACATGAACAGAATGGGAATGGAGAGGTATAGAAAACTGATTTAAAATAGGGATCAGGAGCCTTGGGAGTTTCTGGGAAGTGTGTAAATAGATGATGATATTGATGTACTTGGTTTTTATCCTACAGGTGCTTTGGTCCACCTTGTTGTCTAACAAGGGGCATACACGCGATGGGTCGTGAGAGGGCTGCTCTTGGATGTTTTTTCGAGAGCATCCTAGTGCTTCACGTCGTTAGCGTACGCTTGACCTGGACCATTTGATGGGCAACATGACAGCTCAGTGACTATCGCTGTGCTGTGCATTTTCATGGATTTGGGCCTGTGTCTGTGGGAGTTTGCGCATTCTCCCTGTGCTTGCGTGGGTTTTCTCCAGGTGCTCCGGTTTCCTCCCACATTCCAAAGATATACTCTTAGGCTAATTGGCAAAACAAATTCTCCCTAAATTGTCTCAAATTTGGTTTTTAATCCATAGATCTATAAACATAGACAGAGATCACAGGTAGAGGTGGGAACATCGTGGTGGAGGTGCAGGCTCATTGGGCTGAAGGGCCTGTTTCCTGTGCTGTTTTGTTCTTTGCACAACATTATGTACCCCATTGATAGTGTGCAATTAGCCTTAACATTTCAATTCTTGTTTGTATCTTATCTGTAAATACCAGCACGGGCAGATGCCCTCTAACCAATGTAAAGTGTTTCTTCTGCAAAAATGGAAGCATTTTCAGTTTCTCCAGAGGAATAGATGAATGAAAAGCATGACTGAACATCATCCAATTCCACCAATCACTGGCTTATTCCAATATATAAATTCTGCTTTTCACTGTTACTTAATTCTGATCCCACCAGATAATTTATTGAACTGTAATTAAAAGTTTTTTTTAAACTTTATTAATCATAAGTAAGGCTTATATTAACACTGCAATGAAATTACTGTGAAATTCCCCTAGTCCGGCACCTGTTTAGGTCAATGCACCTAACCAGCACATTTTTCAGAATATGGCAGAAAATGTGGGAATTAAAATGTGGGATTAAAACTCCAAAATAAAAAAAGGGCCTGAGATTTAGAAGGCAAAAGGAATCTAGTGTCCCTTTTCTTAATATGATAGCATACTGTAACATCTCGTCACCTTAAAGGTATTTCAAACAGCTTGTGTACCTTATAGATGTGACACAACAAGACTACCCAAAAACTACTCAGCAGTTTATTCATAATCTGACTTCTGGATTTTCTGGAATAAAAGAGGAAAACACAATTTTTTAAATGTACTGCAACTGAATACCAATAGCATTGTTTGCTTACAATCTGGTACATGGTGATATTTAGCTGTTCACAGTCTGTTCTTTGAATGCTACCACCCAGGCGTACCTATGACAGGTGATCTTATTTGTTCAGGTTAATCAGAAGCTAATTTTTATTTTTCAAGTTTATTATTGTCAGAAGTAGGTTTACATTAACATTGCAATGAAGCTACTATGAAAATCCCCTAGTCACTGCACTCCGGCATCTGTTTGGACACACTGAGGGAGAATTTAGCATGGCCAATACACCCAACCAGCATGTCTTTTGGACTGTGCGGGAAAACCGAAGAACCTAGAGGAAAGCCACATAGAAATGGGGAGAATGTGCAAACTCCACACAGACAGCAATCCAAGCCGGAATCAAATCCAGGTCCCTGGCAACGTGAGACAGCAGTGCTAACCACTGTGCCACCATGTCCATCTTGTTGCTGCAAGTTTCACTCATTGCTTCTTTACGCTCTTCGTTATATTGATAACTTCAGAATATTCCTCAGGTCATGAAGCGAACAAATTCCTCCTTTTGAATTTATTTTAAAGAAGAGATTGTGATTTGTTGCTGCTTTATACAGGAAGACATCTGGAGGACAAACTGGTAAAACTTTACATAACTTGTTGTTTTGGTTTCAGTGTAAATCACTTAATCTTAAATGATGCCTACAAATGTGAAATTCAGGGACCAGACATCAAATTTACAAGGGGTGCAGTCAAATGACTGGGTGGGAGATGATCACAGATGAACCAGTAATACGTATTGCCATGATAGCCAAAAGTAAAACTCAAAATAATCCATTATACTGCAAAGAGCTGGATATATAAAATCCTACAATGCCCAAGAACAAGAATATATGCCTCCAGCAATAGTGAAACAACAACCATTAAGAATTGGACCTGGTCTCTTAATTTGTAAAACAGCATTTTTGCAATCTTTGCAGATAATTGCACTATGTAAATATTTGAATTGAAATATTCTTGATTATAAATCTTTTGTAATACGGATGAGTGGGCCAAATGAGGCAGATGGAGTTTAACATGTTAAGTGCAAGATGTTTGTTCGTTGTTCTATGAGCCTTGAGAGTCCATGGGAAGTTTTTCAATAGATGATATTGATGTACTTGTTTTTATCCTACAGGTGCTTTGGTCCACCTTGTTGTCTAACAAGGGGCATACACACGATGGGTCGTGAGAGGGCTGCTCTTGGATTTTTTTGAGAGTATCCTAGTGCTTCATGTCGTTAGTGTACGCTTAGCCTGGACCATTTGATGGCCAACACGACAGCTCAGTGACTATCGCTGTGCTGTGCATTTTCATGGATTTGGGCCTGTGTCTGTGGGAGTTTGTGCATTCTCCCCGTGCTTGCGTGGGTTTTCTCTGGGTGCTCCGGTTTCCTCCCACATCCCAAAGATGTGCTCTTAAGCTAATTGGCAAAACAAATTCCACCTAAATTGTCTCAAATTTGGTTTTTAATCCATAGATCTATAAACATGGACAGGGACCACAGGTAGAGGTGGGAACATCGTGGTGGCGGTGCAGGCGCGTTGGGCAGAAGGGCCTGTTTCCCGTGCTGTTTTGTTCTTTGTATTATCCATTTTGCTTGAGAAAACACAAAGACAATTTATTATGTAAATGAAGAGAAAAATTCAGAGTGCTTTAGTGCAGAGCCACTGGGTCTCCTTATGCATGAATTGCAGAAAACTAATATATAGTTAATAAGTAAGGCAAATGGAATTTGACCATTTATTGCTAAAGGAATGGGGTATAAAAGTGGAGAAGTACTGCTACAGCTGTACAAGGCATTTGTAAGAACCTACCTGGGGTATTGTGCACAGCTTTCTACCCCTTACTTGAGGAGTAATGTAGTTGCATTAGATTGATTCCGGTGATGTCTGTCTTATGAAGAGAGTTGAGCAGTTTAGAAGAATGGGGAAAATCTAATTGAGGGGTACAAGATGATAAACAGGATCGATACAGTATATGTACAGGTGATATTTCCTCTTGTGGGGCAACCTATAAAGGGGGAGGAGGATCATTAAGGAGTAGCAGATTTTTATATTGAGTAGCAGATTTAAAGCAGAGATGAGAAGTTGCTTCTCAAAAAATCATGAATCTACAGAATTCACTACCTCAAGAGCGCAGTGCATGCCAGGATATTGAGTAAATTTGAGAAGATAGATAGATTATTAATTAGTAATGGGTTGAAGATTTACAAAGAACAGACAGGCAAGTGGAGTTGAGGCTGAGACAAGATCAACCATGATCATATTAATGGCAGAGCAGGCTTGAGGGGCTGAACTGCCTACTCCTAGTTTTATGTTCAAATACACTTCCCTTCTCATTACTAAAGATAACTATTTTTTGTAAACTTATGAATGAAACTTTGAATGCGTTTTGTGAGCAGGTCTAAGGGTGTAGATTACCATTTCATCAAATCACCAGACGTAAAAATGCAATCATTTTCTAATTTATTACTTACAGGGACAAGGGGTTCAGTCTCCAGAAATTAAAACACAACATTGTCCATTCCGGGGCACGTTATGTATGTATACATTGTCCAGGTACATTATATATACACAAAGAAAAGGAAGACTAAATTTGATTGTTTCTAAGTCTCAAATTTCATTGACATTCATTAAGTACTGTGTACAGTAACGTCAGCATCCCCTGACTGCAGTATATCTCACATAAAATGGAAGAGTATAAAATTGTGAAATCAACTCTAGACAGGAGGGCTGCATTACTAGTACTATAACCATATTGGTGAAGAGGACTATAAACCAAAGCCTGCACTTCGGGATTATGCTATGTATAAACAACAGCTTTTATCCAAGAATAGAAACATAATCCATTCTTACTGCGCATATTCACAAGTTTTAAACAAAAATTTCCCTGTTTATAACAGAACTGGAAATTTACTTCTGGACACATCAATAATGAATGTGCATCAGAAAAAAATTACATTTTCAGTTCAAAAAGTATCAATATAAAGGAAGCAAAAATGTTAAATATTATTCTGTACTTTTCAAACATTAGCAACTTTTTAAAAATCAATACTTCTATACTTAATAATTTACAGTGAAAACCTTAAATTTTTCAGCAGCATGTGAAAGTCAAGGTTAATGCTTGTGTGTTTCCAGTCCAGGTTAGGCATCTGAATTGCATTGCTGGCAGTCTTTCCATTTCTGTTTACGGAGATTGTTGAAGTAGAATGTGCTGATGAGGGAAGAGAGGCAGATTCGCTGTAGTGCATGTGTCACAGCGCACACTGTGCACCTCACAGACATATACATGGGCGAAAATGCAATCCAGTCAGAAAATTACGTCCTGAGGTTTTTTGCAGCTAACTGGAGTGATTTTGATCTGTCGTACCATTCTTTATGTGAAAGAGCATGAGGTCCTAGTTGTTCTGTACAAATTATTGAAAGCCTAGGTACTCATCAAGTCCGTGCAAAGCTTGCCGAGGATTAAGGAGATGTCATTCTGAAACGCAAACAGAAGAACAAATCAAATTAGGATGGTTTCACGTGAAAAAAAAAAAATCAGAACATGCAACACTGCCAACTTCTGTATAAATAAAAGCAAAACACTGTGTGGTGATGGAAATCGGAAATAAAAGCAGAAATTGCTGTATATATTCAACATCTCAGGCAATATCTATGGAGAAATGAACAATAGTCTGATGCTGCAAGTCCTGCCAAGTATTTCCAACATTTCCTTTTATAAGTTACATATAATCAAAGTTATGCACATTCTACATGAAACACTGACAGAATGAAATGAAATCTTTTCAACCCTGCCTTTCAAGAGCCAATATTATTAGCAAGTGAATGTCATTAATTTTATTTTTATAAGGCTTTCCAAAGTACACAACTGCATTTTCATAGCAATACATAAAAAATAGGACTAGGCCATTCAACAGGATTGTGGCTGACCTGAGTATGTCCTTAATTTAATTTTCTGCCTGAAACAAGCCCTGTGCAGCACAGTTTCTGAGTCTCACTCACAGCACTCTTGAACCTCCCTCTCACACTCCCTCTCACCACTCCTCTTTCCCTTTCCAGCTGTCCCTCCCTGTTCCATCGCTCTTACTCCATTCCCAATGTCTCGGTCACTACCTGACTAACAGTGGCAGCTTCCCATCTCTGCCTGCACTCCTGCTCTTGAATCGCATGCCTCACTCTCTCCCCAAAGCTTGGCTTCAGATGACTGTGGCAGCAGCACCAGCCTCTGAATATGAAGGCAGTTGGCCCAGTATGCAGCACGAGGTGGGGCTGAAGAGGTAGAGTGCAGATGACTTATCATTGAAAATGGCAACATCAAACAAAAAAGACTAAAACAGTAAAGGGCATTAAAGAACAATGTCCTAAGTGGGGTAACTTATAGTGAGGATATACAGTTAGAGCATGCAATGTGTTTTTGATTCTGGTACCTTTCAAGGATTAATCAGAACTACATAGACACAGGAAGTGATAAACGAGCAATTATCCTTCAGCAATTGAATAAACAGGAAGACATGGATCCTGCAATGCCATAATGCACTGGCTTGCAAAGTACAGCAAGTCAGACAAGGCATACAATACACAACATATTCCTCCAGTCTGAAAATGTCAGCTTAACAAAACATGTTCTGACTCAAGACTCAGGA
This sequence comes from Sphyrna mokarran, assembly GCA_024679065.1. Lineage (NCBI taxonomy): Eukaryota > Metazoa > Chordata > Chondrichthyes > Carcharhiniformes > Carcharhinidae > Sphyrna > Sphyrna mokarran. The sequence goes on along the minus strand of JAGIQG010000003.1, from coordinate 20,738,430 downwards.
GGTTTTCTTCACTGCTGGGATATCTGGTGCTTTTACAGAGGAATGGTCACTGAAGACTGATGACAATTTAGCTGAATCTAAAGTTGTGTCTAATGCTAAAGACACAATGACTTCAACAAGACTGAGGTGAAGCTGCAGTCGGCATTCCATGACTTGGGATCACTGGAAGTGATGAAATCAGGCTCTTCCATTAGAGGTGTATCCTTACATGATGCTCAACTTGGCAACAATTTGTCATCATTTCTCCACCAGGTGAGATCATCTGCTGTTTGAACAGTGTACGAAACAAATCTTGTCTAAGCAATCACAGCAGCAGGAACCCATTTAGTTCCAGTAGCATAATTATGAGCTGGATCCTCTTGTCCTGAACAGAATATTCTTGGCTTTGATCTTTGCGCTCTTCGTTCCACTTAGTCGTGCTAATGATCTTGACAATCTGTCGTGTTTTTGTTGGTTTCAACAGATCAAAGCAAGTTCCCAGTTGCCATTCCATTAATAAGGATGCTAGAGATGCTTTAGCTGTAGCATGTGGCATGTTTCCATATGCCAGGAGAAACATGTCCAGAAGGTCTCAAATTGAGGAACATCTTTATAATGCCCTTAAAGCATATTTCATGGTTTGAACAAATCTCTGCTGCTCTATTGTTGGATGGGTGGTATGTGCTGAAATGATGTTATGAATTCCATTACTCCATCTCAAAAAATTCTCAAACTTCTGAGAGACAAATTGAGGTCCACTGGCTGTCACAAATTATTTGATAACTATGGTGAGTGAACATTTTTCTTAGCCTTTGAATTGTACACTCAGCACTGAGGACATCACAGAAACTTTTGGCCATTTGGAAAAGCATCCATAACCACCATAACATTGCTACTTCTAATGGACCAGCAAGACTGACGTGGACGCACTGCCAAGAGTTTTCCAGACAATCTCATGGATTGAACCATGATTTTCACAGTCTGACAAAGAACAGATCTTCCTCGGCTTCAACGTATTAGTCCAGGCCAGGTTAATGGAAGTAGCTTCTTGAGACTTCCTTCACACGAACTATTCCAGTATTTCAAATACAATTGGTCCAACATTGGTAGAATAATAACTCATATCCCAAAGAAAACATCCTGAAGTGACTGTTAACTTCCATCTTTCTAGAAACGTAAGGATGAAGGCGAGGTGAAATTTGAAATCCAGGGAAGAATTGCCATGCATCAGAAAGTCCATTACTTTCAATAATGTTGGGTCCATTCAAATGGGCTTCTTGATTTGGACTGAAGAGATGGATGTGTTCTCCATGTGTGCAACATAGATGATGCTTTTTTGAGCAGTTGGCTGGTTGACTGGTAGGGGCAGCCTCAAAAGATCATTAGTAATGCCGTGCAAGGAAGATTTTTGGTATTTGATGTCATGTATGAGCATTCAACATCAATGCCCCACATTACTGTCGGTCCACCTTGTTGACCAACAAGGGCATGCATGCGGCAGGTCGTGCAAGATGGATGTTGCTTCAGGAGTGGCCTAGTGCTTCACGTCGTTAGTGTATGCTTAAACTGGACCATCTGATGGGCACCATGACAGCTCAGGGAGTATCGCTGTTGCTGTGCAGACACATGGATTTGGGCCTGTGTCTGCGGGAGTTTGCGCGTTCTCCCCGTGGTTGCGTGGGTTTTCTCCGGGTGCTCCGGTTTCCTCCCACATCCCAAAAATGTGCTCTTAGGCTGATTGGGTAACAAATTGGCCCCTATGTCATTAAGACGTTAGGACGGCGGCGCGGGCTCGTTGGGCCGAAGGGCCTGTTTCCGGTGCTGTGTTGTTCTTTGTTACATCCTATTCGTATCTCTTCATTAGGTATGTGTATGTGGTTCCAATACAGAGATGAATGGTCACTGGTCAGTCAGGAGCGTGAATTTCTATCCAAACAGGTATAGGTGAAATTTCCAGATTCTGGGAATGATCTCCATTACTTTACCTTCTATTTGGAGTATATCAGCTCTCGGCTTTACTTATAAAGTCCATTTAGCAAATGCCTTGGGCCTCTCCACACAAGAGGGCATGTTTGAGCCCTAACTTCACAATTTGCGAGTTGTAGAGCATTTCAGGATCCTGGTGGACTAATGGTCCAACTGGGACCAGCTTTCTTTCACCAATTATTTCTTTTTCCTAACTCTTCCCTTTTTTTTTGTGTTCCCCTGATTTTTTTAATAACTTGAAGCAACAGCACTTCTGATAGCTCAGTAAATTTAAAAATAAAAATGACAATTGCAGTTCTTTACAAATTATACTGCAGTTTCATTTTAGTTTAAAGGTTGTAGATTTCCTTTTGCTCCAAACTCTGCAGATCCCTGTATTTCATTACTGGCCCTTTTATACCGTGCAGTACAAATCCAATATGTGGTTCAAATGAAAAATTAAGTTTTGTTACTTTAGTTTCACTGAGTGGCACTACCACAAAGGTTTGTTCTGTTTTGCTCCTGGTATCCTTTAATCAATACCATGTAGGCACAGGTGGTAATTAACATGGCAACTATCTTTTGTTGCTTTAGCAACCAAACTAAGAAAACATGGATCCTGTGATCCCATAATGCACTAGCTTGCAAAATACGGCAAGCCAAACAAGACATACATTGATTTGACTTGCATGCTGTTAATGTATTGCGCTTCACTTTCCACTTAAAAACATAACTGAATTATCAACAATGAATATTGATAATTTTCATTTATTCCTATCACTGTAAAGTGTGGCAATAATGAAAGTAAAGCAAAAATTTTAGTTGTGACTCGGTGGCACTTTTTTTTCTGAATCAAAAGGTTGTAGGCTCAAGTCCCACCCCGAAGCTCAAATACAAAATAAATTTTTAAGCTAACACTTCAGTGCAGTATTAAGGAAGCTGTATTATCAGAGATACCATCTTTCCAATGGAATATTAAACTGAGATTCCATCCGCCCTCAGATGGATATAAAAGGCCCCGTGGCACTGTTTCAAGGTGTGGGATGCCAGCACTGGACTGTTTCAAGGAGCAGGGGAGTTACCTCAAGTGCAGCTAGTATATATCAATCAACATCACAAAAACATTATCTGGTCATTATAACATTGTAGAACATTGTGTGAACAAATTGACGGCTGTGTTCCCTTTAATACAAGAGTGACTATACTTCAAAAGTACTTAATTAGCTGGGAAGGACTTTGAGACTTCTGATGTTGCAAAAGGCACCACATATGTGCAAGTCTATCTTCCTTTAATTCTGACTGCAACTTCAGATCTCTTCCAAAACTGCAGTTCTTGGACCCAAAAGAGTAATACTGGTCAAAAATAATTAAATCACTAGTGCACATGTAGGGCTTTATGAATTATTTTGCTCTGGGCTAGGCCTTTCGCTTTTAACTACTACTAAAGACAAATGCAAAAGTTTGACAATATCAAAAAGCAGAGGCAAGAGGTAGTTATGAATACTTCTGATCCTATTTCCACCCTGTTTTTCTATTTCATTACACCTTTGCTATTGGGCTTATTTTATCAGCAGGAGATGGAACTCAGTGTAGAGTAGCTCTGGAAGGTCGCTCTACAATACAAATGAATCTGTAGAATGAAAAAGTTTAACTAGGGTCAATAGTTTTTTTAGCAGCCAAATCAGGTTGTGTCATTTCAATAACGTACCTAATTACATATAATTACAGTACTCAGGAAGGAAAGCAAATTAAATGGCAGTCAGATGCAATTTCTCAGGACGAGCCAAGACAGAATATTTACTAGAGTTTGCATTTCCATCAGCACCTGACAACCATTGTGCAGAAACTAATTTTTCAATGTACAAACTGTCAGATGTAGTAGAAATAATGAGGGAAAAATGTACATGGACATCTCAATGAGGCCATACAAGATATATGCTGATTCTTGCTAATGTTGAACAAATGGTCTTTATCCCACCATAGCACCTTTACAAAAGCTTCAATAGTTAAGGGCATAAAAGGAATATTGGAGGGAAGAGTCTGGATTGGTCCATCTAAGAAATTCAAAAATCTGGAAGGACGGTATCTAGAGGGTCACAATATTAATTGATCTGTTGAGGACAAAGGTACAATTGACAGTAGAAATTGAAGAATAAACAGGAATAAATTGTGTATTCTGACAATATTGGGTGTGTAGCAACTTTCTGTATGATTTTGCATTGTTCACAAGATTTTCTTCAGAATACCATAGACTTCATATTAGAGTTAGGTCTCTATAAAAATCAGTACAGTTCACCAGAAAAACAGGATTCCAAAATATTTGGTCAAAAATCAAAGAATATGCTTGTCCACGAGAATTTTTAAAAACTTATAAAATTGTGCAAAAAGAATGATCTTTATCGTAAGAAGGGAAGAAACATGACAGTTAGACTGAAGCACAATTATAAACACACTTTTGAATGTAAGATTCAAAGATGAAAGCAATGTGCAGCATGATGATTAGCGCTGCTGCCTGTGTCAGGGACCCGCGTTTGATTCCCAGTTTCCTCCGACTGCTGTAGTTTCCTCTCTCAGCCCAAAGATGTGCAGGTTAGCTGAATTGACCATGCCAAATTCTCCCTCAGTATATCCAAACCAGTGCCGTAGTGTGGCAACGAGGGGGTTTTCACAGTAACTTCACCACAGTGTTAATGTAAGACTACTTGTAACTAATAAATAAAAAATTTAAACTTTTAATCCTTCTGTGATGGTCAGCATTTAAGTTAACTACAGTAAGGTCACAGGAACATTTTGGAATTTTAGTTTGTTTCTCTATGATTCACTAGTTCCAGATATTAAACTATATGTAATGTGTTCAGTCACCATAAAGGTTGGGAGAACAATGATTTACACGATGCTAGCTATGTGATCTACTTGGTCATTTGTCGTGAAGCCAACCTGGTAATTCCTCCAACACAGGGTAAAGCAAGGTAATTTGAAGGTTCAGAACAAAATCATTGCGCATCTGGAGTCCCACGAGATTTCTTTTTCTTTACATAATTACATCTTCCTGCTTCCACAACTTTAATTTGAAACAAGAGTAATCTCATCATTCACCTCAAGTTTTTGTCACCTCTAGTCTAGATTTCTCAATTCTCCTTGCTGAATTCACACAAACTCCATATCAGGTCCTAATTTCTCTTGGTCATATATCCTCTCCAATGGGTGGTACAGTGATTAGCATTACTGCTTCAGAGCACAAGAACCTGGATTCAATTCTGGTCTCAGGTCACTGTCTGTGTGGAGTTTGCACTTTCTCCTGTGTTTATGTGGTTTCCTCTGGGTGCTCCAGTTTCCTCCCACATTTTATTGCGTTAGGTTGATTGGCCATGCTAAATTGCCCCTTAGTGTCGGGGGAATACTGGGATAAATAAGTGGGGTGATGGGGATAGGGCCTGAGTGGAATTGTTGTCAGTACAGGCTCCACGGGCTGAAAAAATCCCTATAGTGCAGACGAGACATATGATTCTAATCTATGAAAATCTTTAATCCTTTAACAACACTTTAAAGGATGTACATTCTTTATAAAAATGATAATCCTGATTCCTAGCAGTTTCTCACCAGTGGAATGCACATTTTTAGTAATTTCATAATTGCTTTTGGCTGTTTAGTTTATATCTCATCTAGCTTGAAGAAAGTACAAAAGATGTGAAGAGACAAACCCCAATAAGCAAAAATGCCTAACAACAAGTATGAGCACATTGTTCAACTACATCTCAAAATCAAAACTTGTGGTAATATTTAGACACAGCTCCATACAGACATAAAGATCGGCCATAATATTGTGTTAAAAATTCATGTTCATTTATCTGTGTTTTTTCCTCTAGCACTTCTGATCAGCAGATGCATTAATCAGAATATTTTTTGAAAAATGCATTGATTTACAAGTTATAGTGGTCATGTTATTCTATGGTGCCCAAATCCAATCCTTCAATTCTAACATGCATGTTTTCCAGAAGCACAGCAATTCATGGTGGGCTGTTGTTGTATCACAGAAATTCAACTCTATATACTAGCAACAGCATGTTTTCAACCACAGGCACAGTCAACGAAGTTAAGAACAGATTAATGTCAGACCAAGACCACTTCTTTCAATTAGGGAACTTTTTTTAGGGAGCATTAATTGCAGTCAGATAAAAGGCTATTTAGTCACATTTATATCTGGTATCTGTAAGTGAATTGCAAGAATATATTTTTAATTGAACACTATCAGGCTACTAAACTTAAAAATATCTCAATATAGGAAGTCATTAGGCTTATGCCTATATTAGTAGTACTTTTACCAGAGCACCTTCTTTAAGCCAATTTCCTTGTGAATTTCCCATGTCTTTTAGCATCTTCAAGTATTTAATTGTGACTGCAGTCCAACTACTTTGGCGTATCCTGTACTAGTTTTCAACCCTCTCTGGGAAATGCAATGGGAACATTGTTACTTTCCCAGGAACTCCCCAACCGAATGTTTGAAAGACATTGCGAGTTAACCAAAACAATGCTATCATTGCAAAACTAATTTTCCATTAGTATACAGCAACACAAAAAAATTCTAGTTAGTCAGCAAATATACAAACACATCATTTTGATGAGAAACAGACAACAATCAGGTCTGAGAAGTAAGCTCTCAGATGGAGGCACTTTGATTTTAAAACCAAAGTGCTGGCACCCTAACACATTTTTAATTTTGATTCCTCAAATTTGTTACTCAACAAGTAACAAACTACCTAATATTCGTAAGAATTTAAAAGCTCAATTTATTATTAAAAGCACAACTGTGATAGAGAACCAGAAGTTTGTTATACCCTGCAGAATTAAAGGTAAAACAAAGCAAGCAGAGAATTTCTTCAAAATCAAGGGAACTTAGAATAAAAGATTAGATCTGATGAGTTCCAAATTCTAATCCAGATTGATGAATAAGTTTTGACGATAGGATACAGTAGAGTTAATTAAATAAGGCTTCAAGTGAAGGAAAAGCTGTTTAGAGTTCACAAAGACGACAACGTACACAGACATTTTTCGTTCTCTTTATATTTTATATCCCAAAGATATGCAGGTTAGGTAGACTGGCCATGCAAAATTGCCCCTTAGTGTCAGGAGGATGAGCTAGGTTAGATGTATGGGGTTATGGAATAAGATCTGGGTATGATTGCGGTCAGTGCAGACTTGATGGGCTGAATAGCTTCCTTTGGCACTGTAGAATTCTATGATTTTGCCTCATCTTTACTACTGGAAGGCAATTTGTATGCAATTGCTAAAAAATCATTTTACTAATAGCTAGCTGGTATTGGTTTTCCATTTTCACTGAAAAACCAATGGAATCCCAAAATACTGATAAAATCCTAGAATCCTATTTACTCAACAGAATTTGACCTGACAACATTACACCAAATGGAGTGGGTATCATCTACTTTTGATTCTACTGTGCTAAGTTTCCAACTTTACTGTGTCCATAAGCAATAAATGGATACAGTGATGTGCAGGCTGCTACCTAATCTAAGGGTTGAGATAGTTAATGTAGAGAATTGGCAGATACTAGGAGGTGGCCAATCTCAATGGAATGCACTGAATTGTGCTGAAAATAGAAGTGGGAGAGATTGCCAATACAATTTTAACTCCTCAAGATCAGCTATTTATGAGCTGGAGCACTAAATATTGTTTTTGTAAGTAAAGATTCAACTCAACTTTAAGTAAGCTGACAATAAAATAATCCTGTGCACAACTAGTAAAGATGCTGCATCTTTAGTGCAATTACTTGACTTCTCAACATTTTTACAATCACGACACGATCAATTCTCAGCTTTCATGTTATATTCAGTCGCCAATATAACAGGGATATTTACCAGGCTATTCAGCCGAGACATAGTTTTTGTGGCCATATTTGCAGTAAAACTAAAACTAAAACTGCATCAGAATATAAGCAAGCAGAATATACTGAAGTAGCTTACCATCTGTATGTTCATATTCTGCTGCTTTAAAAAAAGACAATTTAAAAAGTATAGAGGTTCACAAAATTCTTTGGCTGAATTATGTCCTATACTCCATTTTTTATAAGAAATAGTTTAATTTCATAATTAATGTATAAGCTCTAGCTGGCAACACAGAACACTTAAGGAGTTTTCTCACTTTCTGCTCCCTTATATTTTTGGATTTTAATTATCAAGTCTAATCATAGTATTAGAACTCTCTAGCTAAAGATTCCTTCAGATCTTTTGCTGCTGGAAGCTACAGAAGGAAAACAACTTTTTTGTTAACTGGATAAAGCACAATAAACTGCAAATATCTGGACGCTTCAACTGATATAGTTGTTTTATAAAGTTTATGATGGTGATAAATAAAGGAAAATAGGCAATCCAGATAAAAATAATTAACTGGAAGAGAGCTGAATTCAATGGGACAATAATGGAACTGGGCTGGTTAGATTGGAGCGTTAGTTGACAGGAAAAACTGTAGTTGAATAATGGGCTACTTTCAAAACAGAAATGGTCTGGATTTAGTCAAGGTATATTCCCCTAAAAGGGAAAGGTAAGGCAAACAGGCCCAGAACTCCCTGATGAAAAAGGAGATAGATATTAAGGCTCGGAGGTGGTGAAGAAATAGAAAGGTTACCAACTTGTTCAACAAAGATTGCAACGATAGCCTCAGCAATTACAGATCAGTCAGCTTAACAGTGGGCAAGCTTCAAGAAACAATTATTCAGGATAGAATTAGTAGTTACGTAGAAAAATATGGATTAATTAGGAAGAGCCATGATAGATATCCAAAGGGAAATTGTGTTCAACAAACCTGAAGTTTTCTCGAGGAAGTATCAAAGGGTCGATGAGGATAATGCTGTTGATGTGGTGTGCATGGACTTTCAGATGGCATTCACTACAGTGCCACAAAACAGACTTGAAAAAAGTTATACAACTCATGGAATAAAAGAGATAATAGCAAAGTGGGCCCAAGATTGGGTGAAAAATAGAAAGCAGAGAATGATTGTCAATGGATATTTTTAAGGTTGGAGGAAGGTGTTTAGTAGCGTTCCCAAGGGTTGTTATTAACACACTTGTTTTTCATGATGTACATTAATGATCTAGATCTTGGAGTTCTGGGAATAATTTCAAAGCCTGTGAATGACAGAAAACTTGAAAGGATTGTAAAGTGTGAAGAGGATGGTGTGGGGCTTCTAAAGGACAACACAGGACTTCAGAAAGATAGATAAGTTGGTGGAGTGGGCTGATAGATGGCAGATGGAAATTCAATGTGGGTAAAGTGACGCATTTTGATAGGAAGAACATACAATAAAGGGTAAATTTCTTAAGTGGTTGGAGAAGCAATGGTACCAGGATATATAAGTGCATAGATCATCGCAGGTATGGACAGATGGGAGAGGCAAGTGAATAAAGCAAATAGAATTCTGGGCTTTATTAATAGGGGCATAGAGTGCAAGAGCATGGCACTTAAAAGCAAAATTACTGCTGATGGTAGAATCTGAAACAAAACAGAAAAGGCTGGAAAATGTCAGCAAGTCTGACAGTGTCTGTGGAGAGAGAACAGAGCTAATGTTTCAAGTCTGGATGACTCTTCATCACAGCCCAGAGATTATGCTGAACTTATACAAGACACTAGTTTAACCTTATCTGGAGTATTGTGTACAGTTCAGGAGACACGCTACAGGTAGAATGTGAACACACTGGAGAGAGTGCAGAAGTTCACAAGAATGGTTCCAGCAATGAGAAACTTCAGTTATGGGGATAGATTGGAGTGATTGAGGCTGTTCTCCTTGGCCACCTTCTTTCCTGGAGGAGATCTGATAGACATATTCAAAATCATGAAGGTCTAGACAGAGTAGGAAGGGAGAAATTGTTCCTGCTCTTAAAAGGATTGGCACAGGCTTCGTGATTTGCAAAAGATGCAAATATGATGTACGAAAAAATGTTTTTTGGTGATTTGGATCTGGAATGCACAGTCTGGAAATGTGGTGGAGACAGGTTCAATTGAGGCATTTAGGAGGGCATTAGACAATTATCTGAATAGAAACAACATGCAGAGGTACAGGAAACGGCAGAGGAATGGCACTAGGTTAAGTTGCTCGTTTGGAAAGCCAGTGCAGGCATGTTGGGTCAAATGTCCTCCTTGCTGGTTTGGGTCACGGATTGTGCGGAGTTTGCATGTTCTCTCCATGTCTGTATGAGTTCCCTCCGGGTGCTCCGGTTTCCTCCCGGTCTGAGACACGTGCTGGTTAGGTGCATTGATCCGAACAGGCACTGCATGTGGCAACTGGGGGACTTTCACAGTAACTTCATTACAGTGCTAATGTAAGCCTCATTCATGGCTAATAAAAACAACTTTAAATTCTGAAGCAAAGCAGTCAGAAAATAGCATCAGAGAATTGAGAACCACCAATGACCAAAATGTATATGGCAAGCATTTCCTGTTAGTGAGTTACAGCTGGTGCCAATCTCGCATCCGCTAAGAAACTTGTTGCTTTGGAGGTGATGCTAAAATCACTACCTAGCCCTCATTTTGGGGAGTTAAAAATCAGTTTATATTTTTAATCAAACTGGAAGGGAGTAACTTTAATGTAATTCCCATGGTTGGAAACTGATGGAATAGATTTGCTTATTCTCTATGCGAAGTCCAATTTCCTATAGCAGGTTAGGTTAAAATTAAATTCCACGTAAATTAGCAGTATAAGTGTGCCAGCATCAGGCATTCCAATTTGTACAGTGCTATGATTTGCAATGCTTCCCAATACTATTGGCATATGCTTATTAAAATAGTCAATTTCTGGAAGCAAGCCTGTACTTACAAACTGAAACTACCTTGTGTATCAGGCCCTAGAACAAACTGTTCCAGTATTGTATAATGTATCTGAAGTTATGTAGTGAATCTAGAGGGCCCTCCATAAGTATTCCCACCCTGATCATAACTCATGGTTTAGCTAAAATGACTATTAATTTTATCATGTGAAGTAAAATAACACAACAAAAAAACCAACTGATAAAAACAGGAATACAATTTCTCATTTTTAATTTACTTTTAAAACTTTCTGTGGGTACACATCATTATGTTCCCCTGTTTCCACAAAAATGGCTGACACGTGACAAAACCACATAAACTGAAGAACTAATAAAAGTATTCATATTTACTCCTTTATTCAGGCTAGTTACAGAACTGTTAATCAAAATCAGACATAATTGTAGTATATCATGTTAATAAGCAATGATACTCAGTGCCCCTGATACCGAGCAAATGTTAATGCTGACAGTGTGCAACTACTTATCATATAAACATTGTACCCTCCTTATCTGATCAATATCAAATCAAACAATGCGGCCTGCGTTTTTTTTACAGGCTGCCAGACTTCTCAGCTGGTGGTCTCAAAAGAACAGTTCTTCATTTCAATCCTTGCAGAGTCAGGGACAAAATTAGATTCACAAAAGATGATAAAATAACAGCCTGGATTTAGATATGTGGAGCACGAACACTTCTGTGAAAGTCCTGATGCACATAAACAGTGGAAAGTTTAAACCACCAAATGCCAGTTTTAACCTGCCTCAACTACTGGACAATTCCAACGACAGTGGGATCAAATCACTAGAACCATGGAGACTTAGGCTTTTTGCATTATACATGCCCTGTTTTTTTTTTAAACACAAATTTGATAAATTAGCTGGAGTTTCAAAGTACAGCAGCAACCACAAACAATTCCCATTCACCCTGTTATAATGTTTATTCCCTGCTGCACTACTCATTCCGACTGACCTTCTGGAATACCCAGTTCTTCTCCAGTCAATGGCAAGAAAGTTAGCATTGTCAAGGAGTGCACGGGAAAGTGACAGCAAACATTGTTGGGAGTGAAGCTGAATAAATTTAGAGTCAGACAGAGGAGAGTGAAGAAGGAGAGAATGAACACTGTTGGGGGTCAACATTGTGACAGCATGGCATGGGAGGAGCATTGTGGAAGAGGATTCGAGCATTGTCAATGGCTGAGGGAGAGTACAAGAACTACTGGGGAGTGAGGGAGCATAGTCAGGGGTGAGACAGAAGGATAATCATTGTCCAGTCCAGTGACAATTCTATTTAAAATGAAGCATGCCTTTGTCCATGATGACAAAAAAGGTGTTTCGCACTTGTCACCTGACCTCCCAATTCTATTCACCAGTTCATCACTGCAAATCAGCAGGAGCAAAACCAAAGGTGCAAAGATTCCAGTGTAAAGTGTCTAGCGTGCAGATTAAATCACAATCAGCAACGGATGCATTCTTGCCGCCACTGACCAGAAGATCAAGGCCACAAAATTTCTTTTATGGAAAAATAATACATCTTAGAGAATCACTAACAAAGAACATGGTACAAGTCATATGTAGTTCCACTGTTCCAAATAATTTGAGAGGATATGATGGAACAATGGCTGAATGGTTCAAATCATACCATGGAAGTAACATAACTAGAAAACAATAGGCAAACACTTGACTAGCAGAGAACTAAGTTCACTTGAGAATCTGCAACTTCAACTAGGTATACAGGTGAGATTCAAGGCTGTTACAGATCAACAATAAATGTAGCCTTGTGAACATGTTCTGTGAATAAAATAAATTATCCAAGCTCGGAAAAGCAAACTATACCGCACACAGGGTTACTCCAGTATGTTTGAAAGGCACTAATCAAAGATGTGGAACTGTTGTGTGTGACCACAAACTTTTAGACTGACTATACTGACTAGTATTCAAATAATAATAATCTAGTTCATTTGATTTACAATTATGCAAAATTATTAGTACCCTACTTTTACACTGAAGGCTACAATTTGTGTCAGATTAATTCATTTTATCCAGGATCCCCAAAATGAGTAAGCAAATGCAATGAAGAATCCAAGGGTGATTACACAACATACCTTTTAATAGTTAACAAATCAAGACAATACAAATCATTATAACCCCCCAGCAAACTTCAGCACTTTAAGTAAATAAGTATATTACCAGTGTGTATCAAAGTGAGCCACATAATCAAGAGAGTTTTGCAATGAGCTCAAGGCAGCCTTGAAAAGTCAACTTTATGCAGCCTAGAGATTACACTGTATTGGAGTGAAAATGGCCTGCTGTTGTAAATATTTTTACAATTTAAGAAAAGTACCAAGAAAGAGATTTAGATTTAAATAATGCAAAAGTATTACATCCCTCTGCTCCTCTACTATCAGAGTGCAAAGTCTGCAAATGGGAATGGGGATTATTTCACAATACTAATAAAACATCTGAAGTAAAAGATCAAATATATATTACTTAAGCTAACCTTTCATCAAAATTCAATACCATCAGAATTTGAAGAAGTAATTTGAAGTGGAAGAGAAAATATAGTGATTCTGCATAGCATTCAACTTTTAAAACAAGACCTGTTTCACTACAGAAAGGATTAAAATGCTATGCTCTTTGCAGGTGGTTCAATAATTTGTCAATAATTATTTGTAACTAGATATAAAACACAACAGTTTTAAATGGTTACATAATGTATCTTCATCTTTTACCCAAGACATATGCAGCAGGAAAAAGACAGAAATGGGAAAGCAAACTTCATTTAATACTAGCTATTACCTTCTGTTAATCAAGGTAGGTAATGGCCTCGTGGTATTATCGATAGACTCTTAATCCAGAAACTCAGTTCTGTGGACTTAGGTTTGAATCCCGCTATGGCAGCTCATGGAATCTGAATTGAATTAAAGAGAGTCTGGAATTAAGAATCTCCTGCTGACCATGAAACCATTGTCAGAAAAACCCATCTGGTTCACTAATGTTCGTTAGGAAAGGAAATCTGCCATCCTTACCTAGTCTGGCTTACATGTGACTCCAGAGCTCAACAATGTGGTTGGTTCTTAACTGCCCTCGGGCAACTAAGGATAGGCTATAAATGCTGGTGGCCAGCCAGCGATGTCCATGTCCCATGTACGAATGAAAAAACAACAATAAATAGTCTATGCTGCAGGTCTTTTTTATTACTGTCTGGCACACTGGTTTTGAGACAGTGAATGGTTTATTTCCCAAAGGTGCAATGAGGTTAGTGCATTAATCTGCAATGATTGCTATGAGAAATGTTGTCCTTTTTTTTCAATAGGGTATCTACAGCATAAACACTGACTGATAGCTCTGTTGGAGGATTTCATTTGATAAAAAGAAACTAAATCGGATAAAAAATACTGCAGATATGAGAAACACATATTTCTCTAATTTAATCCAGGGCTATAAAATTATAGGCTCCTTCAATTTTCGTATTACCATAGTCCCAAATGACCTAGTATGCAGCAGCAACTGTCTAGCGTGGATTCAACCCTATTTTTTCTGTTGGCATTCCAGATATTTTTAGCAATTTCCACCTCCAACTGTGAAAGAGTCAGAGCAAATTTGAACAAATATCAGGTATGAACAAGCAGCTCAGAGAATGAGAAAAGCAGAAAGAGGGAGCACATGAGCTAGCAAGCAAGAGAGAACATCTGCACATATGAGAAAAGGCAAGTGTGCATGAGAGATACACAATCAATGGTTCAATGATGGTGACAATACCACAATTCACACATTAATATTTAATCATCTGCAACAACATTAACACCATGCATATACTGTGGATGAACATTACCATAATGGACCATAATGAACGCAAATGCTTGAGTTTGGTACCACTCACGGTGGCAAAGTGGTTAGCACTGCTGCCTCACAGTGTCAGGTACTCAGGTTCGATTCCTGAATTGGGTCAGTGTGTGGAGTCTGCACATTTTCCCCGTCTTCGTGGATTTATCCAGGTGCTCTGGTTTCTTTCCGCTGTCTAAAAGACATGCTAAATTCTCCTTCGGTGTACACAAATAGACGACAAGGGGTTTTTCATAGTCATTTCATTGCAATGTTAATGTAAGTCTACTTGTGACACTAATAAATAAACTTAAACTTTAAACTCTGCAGTTTATTCTGTAAAACCAGTGATTTGAAAAGACAGCTTGAGGGTAAAACATTGATTATTCAAATATATGTAGGAAATGTGTGACATCTAAAACAACAGCCCAAAGTCAGTGCTTCAGAAGGCGAGGAGGAAACTGAAATTATAACTGTTGAAAGGACAGTCACCATCTTGTGCTAAGAAATGGGATAAAATAGTCTATTCCGTCTCCACAAGTATCACAGACAAGGAAATGTTTCTGTTAAGTGACTTGAAAGACTAATCGGCCTTCCATCTGTGCCCACTGATTTCAATTCTGTAACATTAGATTTTTAGCTGTACATATCTAAGTATAAAACTTTTGCTATCGACAGATTAGTATTTTAAAGTCAAGAATAAATTAATTCTAACTTATGAATGTAGTTATTTTACAAGCAGAATTTTAGATTTGCTATTTGTCATATGGTTTTTCATCATGTGATAGGTAGTTCTATTGAAAAACATGGTGCAAAGCCACTAACCAGAAATTCACTGATACACACCCAACTCAAGCTCAGTATTTTCCGGGAATACTTTCTGTATAATTTGAATAGTTTTACCCCCAAGCCTTCTTTTCAAATGACTTTTTTTAAAAACAGAATTAGCAACATAATGGTATCAAACACTGAGTTGGTTATTGCTGATTAGTAATTTTCATCCACAAGATATTCATTGTGTTAAAACTGTCACAGTTGATTAAATCTGCCAAAAAATATACCTTACCACAGATATCAGTCACTACAACAGTGTACTTTTAAAGTTTATCCCTATCAACCATGGAACAACTGCATCTGCACCAACTGTCACCCAGACTTGCACTTGCAAGTTGCCCTGCCAATCACAATCCCTGGCACCCTTCCTCAGACAAAGGATCTCGTTTGGCGACCATAATTAAATCTCATTAAAACCACTTTAACAATATCAAATACCACTATTCTGCCTCAAATCACAGAGAGACTTCAGTTATCTAAATTTTAGCTGGAAACCCAAGATAAAATAATCTTCTAATATGTTCATTTCCAACACAGTGCAGCCTAAATAGAATTTTGGTTCTGAATGTTTGCCAGCCACAGAACATTTATTAAAAAGCGTAGACTCTAATTTCATTCTACTGTTCATAAACGTAGTACACATCATGTAATTTTTTTCAGAAAATAAATCATTCTCAATATACGTAAAGTAACAGTGTTGGATGTTGCTAAAATTTGCAGACGTTTAACAAACATAAGATTTTTGCTATTGACTGGGGGAAAAATAAAATCAATTTACCTGTCCTATTACAATCATCGAAAGATAAAGCTCTCTGCCTGATTGGCATGAGCCAGAATAAAACAACTCCCAAAAATACTGCTACTATAATATCTAACCATTAGTTATGTAGGGCACAATATAACAAGCAGCATTATTGTTCTGACATCACTGAGAAGGGTTTTCTTAATATTATTGATTTTAACTCTCAGCCACAGCAATGCTGCTATGAAAAGGTCAACTTGCATAGAGATTGAAATAATAGAGCTTACAGACCAGCAAATGGAATTGACAAAAATGAAATATGACTTTTTTAAAAATGATCATTTACAGCCTGGGGGGAGAGAGAGAGAGAGAGAGAAAAAAGAGACATCGAATTTATGCATACAAATATTTTAAAAACAGATTTCATCAGAAGTGATTGGGAAAAGCACACATCCTTCCTCACCCGCAGAAAAATTAGAGCAACCGTACAGATCATTTTTGCTAGAACTTTTTTTTTAAAGTCCTCACTTGAAATGAATCATTGGTTCCCACAGAAATCAATGTTAAAGCTGGATTAAATCCCTTTGGACATTTCTTGCCTGGAAAAACCAACGTACAAGTTGCTACATTGTGTCAGATGTGTGCATTCCTAAATGAAATAAATTACTAATTAAAGTAAATCACAAAGTACTATATAAATTCAACCCAGATAACACTGAATTACCCAAACAATCCCACAGGAGCACAGCTCTGGAATCTTACCTACAGCCCTCCTGAAGCTCAACTTCTTGTTCGTTTTCCTTTCTCACTGATTCTCTCTCTTACCTTCCCCATCCTATCTGTCCCTATATTTTCCTTTCCCACTCTGGCTCTCTCTCTCTCTTCTCATGCCTTTCTCTCTCTGCCACTCTCTTCATCTCCAGAGCTTAGATGCCTTCCCACTGATTGGGCAGTAGGAAAGGGTGCCGTGGATTGAGCCGGGTGGCAAAGAGGCTTGTGGATTGAGCAAGGCGGAGTTCTCAGATTGAAGTGGAATAGATGAGCCAAGCGCCAGCTAGATATTCACCAGCACCTAAATAACAGCTTTATGGTACCCCTCAACCATCCCAGCCAAGCATCTGAGTCAGACTCCTGCCCTGCACTCCTGCTCCTAGATTTCAGACATTGCTCTCTCCCTGCAGTTTTGGTCTCTGCTGATGGCTTTAGTATTAATGCATGATGGCTGGCCCAGAGTGAAAATGGGAAAGGACAAATGGCTTAAAGGCAAAAATGACGACACAAATTGGAAAAGGAGGCCCTTTCTCACCTCACAAATAATAGACAAATCTTACTTTTTGATCTGGGAATAGGCCCTCTCAGCATCTTTAGTGTTCTTTAAGTGAAAAATAATTCACCATCCTTAAGAGTAATTTAAGTTCTGAGAAGCTTCTGGGGGCTGGTGTCCCCTGGATTGTCATAACCTTTTCCACCATAGGATGCAGTTCTTGAGCATTAACCCTGAATCCTAAATATCTTTAGTGCATGGATTTAGAATGTAAATTTTACTCTTGAGCCTTCTCCCTGCTTCTTTTAATCTTTTCAACATGTCCTCCAAATGTTCTTCTTCAGAAGCCCCCGTAATTAATACACGGTCCAAATAGACAATTAGCTTGGGCAGACCCTATAAGAAGCTTTCCATTGCACACTGCAATATGGCACATGTCAAAGATACTCTGAAGAACAGCCAAGTATATTGATACAAGCTTTTGGAGGTGTTGATTGTTACAGATTTCTTTAATGCCTCTGCTGATGAGCGTGACTTGTATTGAGTTTCATATATTTCATTAACCTTCCAGCCTACCTGGTTTACCGATCTTTGATTTTCAATAGAGGCTACTGATTTAGTTTTGCTGATAGATTATAAGGTGACCATCAATCACTGAATACCGACAGTTTGTTCTGGCTCAATAACAAGGACGATGGGGGCAACCCACTCAAAATTATACATGCTTAATTATTCCTAAATCCTCCAGCCACTTCAGCTCAACTTTTACTTTTTTGGTGTTAATCTTAGAGCATTGGGCAAGCTGTGCAAAACTTGGGTGTTACCTCAGGATCAACGTAGACCTTTGCCTGATATCCTACATTTTGTCCAGTTATTCTGAAATATTTCTTGGTATTTTCTTCATATTCCATCACCTTCAATAATGCTGAAAATCTCCAACCAGTTTAACAGGATCCGACGGAGCCAATCTCAGCCTACGAGTCTTGTTCCTTGACTGCAATGATCGGTAACTGGGCTGATTGATGTTGGTAGATTGCTAGTCCAGCTGTGGTACCGTGATAGTGACAGAGGCTCCTGTATCCACCTCTATTTTAAGTAGGTAGCACAGTGGTTAGCACTGCTGCTTCACAGCTCTGGGGACCTGGGTTCAATTCCCGGCTTGAGTCAGTCTCTATGTGGAGTTTGCACATTCTCCTCGCGTCTGTGTGGGTTTCCTCTAGGTGCTCCAGTTTCCTCCCACGGTCCAAAGATGTGCAGGTTGGTTTGATTAGTTATGCTAAAATTACCCCTTAGTGTATTGAGATGTGTAGATTAGAAGAATTAGGGGGTAAATACGTAGGGATATGGACGTAGGGCCTGGGTGGGATTGTGTTCGATGCAGACTCGATGGGCCAAAAGGCTTCTTTCTGCACTGTAATGTTTCTATGATTTTAAATGATTGAACATTCATCATTAACACAATTATAACTGGGGTTTAATTGTTCACTTTAGTATTATTTACTCTATAAATTTCAGATTTTTTTTTGGAGTTGTTTTCTGAACTATGCACTAGTATTGTATATCCTTTTTGTGTTGGCTCTTGGTAAACTTTGTTTTGTTCTGCTTTTAATCTTAATTTGTCACCTCCTGTTACAAGCAAAACAAGTTGCACCTTTAAATTGACTACTCTCCTGGGGGTGCTTCCCTTTAAGTTCTTGGTTTGTAAACCAGATTTTCTGTATCTCTGTCCCATCTTGCTTGCTGCTCTTTGACTCTTAGCTACCCTCATCCCTCACTCCAAAGTTTTCCACCTAAATTGGTTAATCTCGCCGAGCTGCATGCTTTGCAAATCTAACACATCTTTTTCAGTGCTTTCTGTAGCCTGAAGTACGCTTGTCTGTCTGTGCTAATAGCTCTTTTGATATGGGGAGGTTATTCACACCACAAACTAACCTACCTCTTAACATCTTGCGGAGTGTTGATACAAATTCACAACGTTCAGCTAACTGCCTTAACTGTGCCATGACTGCTGCTAACATCTCCCCTGGATTTTTCTTTGCAGAACTAAATTCATATTGCTGCATTATCACAAGATTGTTTTGGGTGACGGTGCTTTTCCACCAGATTAAAGAGCTTGTCGAATGTTTTTGCATCCGAGGCCTCTGGAGAAATCAGACTTTGAATTAGACGAAAAGCTTGTGACTGGCGGGTTTAGAAGGATCAACTTCTGCTTTCCCTCCCCTCACTGGATTTTACTGGCCCTCAAAAACAATTGAAGACGCTCCACATATTGGTCCATAGCTTGCTTTCCGGGTCAAATGGTTCCAACTTCCCACTTAAAGGCATTTTAACATCAAGTTGTTGCAACAGTATTTCTCACAAGGATTGTGATTCAAGCACTATTCTCCCCTCTTGCAGCAGAAGGCCGAAGCAAGTTTCTCTTTACTTTGTGACCAAATGTAATAACAAAGGAATTGATGAATGAGACAGATAAACAAACAGGAGATTTATTGGGGAAAACGATTATAAACATAGGACAGTGATAAGAAAGACTGGAAACTTAATGATTCCCAGATTCCAACTGCCAAACAATCGCCTCTCCACAAATGGCCCAATGGATCATGTGACCCACAATAATGTTGTCTATCCCCTCTCCCATTGAACAGTGGGGCATAAGGTCACCACAGGTTCAATATTTCAAATCTTTCACCTTGAATAATAATTTTCATTATTACAATAGGAGACATAAAGCCAAAAGTAGAAGTTTAAGTTCTTCTTGGTATACAGAGAGAAAATGATGATGGTATGTGCAAACATGAAATAGTCAATCTATCTTGGTTACTCTATGACAGTTACAGCCACATCAATTTGTCTTATCAGTGTACTGTTCAACCTTGTAGTTTTTTGAAAATATCTGTCAGAAATTTCTGCCTTTGTAGGAACACTGAGCTCAACAATGTTGAATACCTTACGGTTAACATTTAATTTAATGACTACCTGCCAACATTAACATAGCTCACGTGCTGTCAGGCTATTATTTTTTCAAGCCAGCATTTATTGAACAAAAATATTCAAAAATAAAAGAATCGAATTGTTAATTTTATACCCATTTGATTTTCAGAAAGGATCATTGATGAGAATCACATTGAGAAAAATGAATCTGAAAAGAATGAAATATTTGAGAAATAATGCAGCAAACAGGAGAAACTCAATCATGTAAAACTGTATTACATTTAAACAATTACGCACATTGCTGAATGTCAAAGAACATACCAGAAGTCTAAATTTCAATCATTTAGTCAACATTCTTTCAGATTTGTGTGTCAACAAGAAATAAATCTGAAGTTTACAATTTGACATTTCAGGTATTTACTTCAGTCAGATATTTGATCTGTATGTAAATTAACAAGGCACTGGATTAGATGCTGAAGGCGGGCTGCTCACGCTCCAGAGTAAATGAGTAATGGGGGGAGATAGGCAGGTAGTGGTGGTGGTGGCACACACGTCTGCTCAGCCAGCTCATCCTAATGTAATTTTCTGGCCAACAATTAGTACGAATTATCAATTAGTATGAAGCAGGACTTCT
Organism: Sphyrna mokarran; assembly: GCA_024679065.1. Classification (NCBI taxonomy): domain Eukaryota; kingdom Metazoa; phylum Chordata; class Chondrichthyes; order Carcharhiniformes; family Carcharhinidae; genus Sphyrna; species Sphyrna mokarran. The sequence continues at coordinate 20,717,449 of JAGIQG010000003.1, read as the reverse complement.
GTCCATTTCCAGGAGGAAGTCCCACCTCACAGAGTTGCCAATCCGAACCCAGTAGTTCTGCACATCAGTAGTGCCAGGAGCAGCATTGGGCACTATTTGTGCAGCAGCTAGGCTAAGTAAACGGCATTCAGCAATAGACACAGACATTCAGGTATACCTCGGGTCTCACTTCACCCAATTCAATGCCTCACTTACCATGGGTAAAATCACAGCATGGGAGAGTACAGGGCTTGAATGTTGCCAATGACACCCTAATTTACCAGTCCACCCTCCTGCTTTCCTGACAGCATGTGACTCATAAATACACTCCAAGATTGTTGTAAAGACAGACTGTAATCTACATCGTTTTCATCTGGATGTTATATTGATTCTGATTCTAGGTATCACAATCAGTTGTATTGATTGTGGTTCTAAATATCTATATAAATTCCTTCCATACTCCAGTAGTATACAAGTTTTTTTGGTAGCTCTAAAAATCTACCAGCATCGGGTGATCATTGGTTTTCACAGATATCAGAAGACCGTCTTCCAGAATCTGAGTTAAAGCAGTACAAATGCAAATATCTAATCTGACAGAAATCAAATTCATTTTTCAGCAAGTGTATAGAGAATCTTCACAAAGCTAAGGCTGCGTTCTTGAAAATTACAACTTTAAATAAAATGACTTTAATTGAAATGACTTTAGGTGAATTATTGGCTCCCATAGGAATCAATGTTAAAGCCACAGTTCAATTCCAATTCAAATTCAGTTCAAAAATGAAATACTGCATGATATGTGCAGATGTGTGCATTCTTAGTTGAAATAACTTGCAAACATAAATTACATATAAAAGAAGTGCATTACATGATTGTAATTCTTTTTAATTATCTCACCACAGACTAATTTTAAATTGACCAGGATACTGACAACAAAAGTTCAGAAAACGGATACAGTATGTACAACAACAACAGGATCAACTCATGCTCAAGTAACACTTTAAATTTGCCAATCTTTAAAAAGGATGTGGAGATGCTGGCTTTGGACTGGGATGGGCACAGTAAAAGTCTTAACATTAGGCTAAAATCCAACAGGTTTATTTGGAATCACAAGCTTTCAGAGCACTGCTTCTTCATCAGGTGAATATAAAACAGCAAATAACTGTAATATAAATGGCTTCCATTTAGTTATATTAGGAGGAAAAACAAAATGTTGTTCTATGCAAAGACTGACTGGATTTAATGAATGTTTTTTAAGGCTAGTTATACTTGCTCAGTGAATAATGGCATTACTAGACAGAATAAAACCTATTTTGGTTTCATTGAAGGAAGTGGGGAGAAGTTTGCAACCTCAAAGCTTTCTTGTAGCACAGGAAACTCCAAAAGATCTTTTTCTGATAGCAATTGGCAGTCCAGGAAGGAAAACCACCTACATAACTGGCAAAGTTTTGAAAGACTGCACAGAAAAAAAATGTAACTAAGTCAAAATGATGTTTTGAATTTGTTTGATAGCTCTTAGAACTGTGTGCCAACTCTAACTTCACTCATTGCAGTAAACTTGGGATCAGCTTATCAGAAGCATAAAGTTCAATGGACAGTTGTACTAAGAGGTCAGACTCTATGTTGTGTGCCAGACAGAAGAGTCAGATATAGTACGTAGCCATTATCGGTGTGCATGAATGGAATGTGTGCCTAAGTAATGTTACGTAATCTCTTTTTCACAAGGTTATTTGTACTGAAAGATCAGGAAAACAAAGAATTTAATTTGCCAGGACACAAAAACCAAATACACACAAAGACTGATAAGATTGTTTTTCCAAAAAGTATGAGGTACTATCTGGAAAATTTCTAGATCTAACACAAAAACTATAGGTTTATGTAACACAGCAAATAGTTTCTCGGTAAAGTTAACAGACACATGAATAAACATTCGGATTTTAAGCAGAAACAATGCTGGGGCTAATAATGGGAATTATACATTTGCAATAAGTATTTACATCAGCTAATTAGTGATCACAGTACCAATCTGACAAGTTAAATTTCAGTGGTGTAGACATGCTGAAGTAGATTTTCAATTTACTGCCAATAGGCATGCCAGGAACATTACCAGGTGAGATGGAAAATGTGGTTCCAACCTGATGAACTCCTTCAATATATAAGTAGTTGTGAATGGAATGAAACATTGTTCCATTATAAAGTCAGAAGTTCACTATTCAATGATGCAAAGGTCATTGGTGAAGCAGCTGAAGATGTTTGAGCCCAGAAACTAGCTTGTGGAACTCGTGCAGTGACAGGACTATATGCATTTTAAAACAGAATAGCATACTTTAGGTAGAACTAAGCGATCTCATAACCAACGTTTTAGATCAAAGCTCTGGGGTCTTGCCACATCCAGGCATGAATGCTGATGTATAAACAGGAACCAGTGTTTTACGGACATGTCCATCTTAAACAATGCTGAAACACAGTATTAGTGCATCAAACAAGACTGTATTTTATATAATAATTCACAGCCAGAATTGCCGAGTGGATGATACATTTCAGTCTCTTCTCAAGATCCATCTTCAGCCAGTCAATTCACGCCTTACGTCATGGAGGAACAGTACAGCACACGTAATACAACAAAGATTATGAGCCCTGACAAAACATGTTGAGGACTTGTACTTCAGAAGTAGCCATGTCTCTAGCCATGTTGTTCTAGTACAGTTATAAGAACAGTAATCCAAACAATAAGGAAAATTGTTCTGGTGTAACCCATCCACAAAAATTGGGACACATCCAACCCAACCAATTACCCCAGCATCAGCCTACACTCAATCAACAAGTGATGGAAGGTGTCATCAATGTTATCAAATGGCACTTACTGAACAGTAACTTGCAAACAAATCTCAACTTAAACTAATTTCAATTTAGTTTCTGCCAGGACTACTTGGCTCCAGATCTCATTGCAGCTTGTTCCAAAACATGTACAACAAAGCTGAATTCCAGCAATGAAGTGAGAGTGACTGCCCTCAACATCAGACACTGAACCTAATAAGTCAGTCATAGAATCATAGAAACCCTATAGTGCAGAAAGAGACCATGTGGCCCAGAGAGTCTGTATCGACTAAGTCTCATCCAGCTCCTGCCCCCCGCCTCACTCCAATATCCCTACATATTTACCTACTAATCCCTCTAACCTAGGCATCTCAGGACACTAAGGGTCCATTTTAGCATGGCCAATCAACCTAACCCACATATCTTTGAACCGTGGAAGGAAACTGGAGTACCTGGAAGAAACCCAAGCAGACACAAGGAGAATGTGCAAACTCCAGGCAGATGACTACCCAAGCTGGGAATCGAACCCAGGTCCCTGGAGCTGTGAAACAACAGTGCTAAAGCACTGTGCTACCATGCCACCCCATTTATCATTACAAATCAGGAGAAAACGCTGCAATTACATAGCAGAAACAAAGATAATATTAGGTGTTGAAGGGCAAATTATCTCTCTGCCTCCTCTGCAGAAGTTCCGTAGGCTACTTTCTGGGCCCAAACATCTTCAGCTATTTCACCAATGTTCTTCATTCCATTGTGAAGTCAGAAGTTCACTATTCATTAATGATTGCAGTGTCCCATTCCTTTCACAACTTCTTGTATACCGAAGGAGCTCATCTTATGTTTCATCCCAAATGCAGGAGGGTCTGAACAACATTTATGTATGAACTCGAGTTACAAGTTACATTCGCACCATAGAACTGCCAGGCAATGACCACCTCCAACAGGAGAAATTTTAATCAACTCCCTTTGACGTTCTGTATTTAAACCCCTATCATCAACATCCTAGACAGAAATGGACAGTAACCAGAAATTTTGGAAAGATGCAATTCAGCAATTAGTCAAAGATTCTTCAACAGTACCCCACCAGCTAGAAAGAGAAGGAAAGCTGGGGCACGAGAACACCATTACTACCTTCAATCCATGCACAATCCTGGCTTGGAAACATAGTTCTTTCTTTGTCACTGAGTCAAAATCCTGGAATTCTCTAACTAATAATGTAGTGGAAGAACCTTCAAAGCACACACTGAATTAGTTCAAGACGACAACACATCACAATCTTCTCAAGGTCGATTAGGAGTGGGGCAATAAATTATGACTTTTCCAGTGACACCCACATCCAATGAATACATTATATACATTTTGTATATCAATTCACAATGATTTTTTCTTCCCCACTTACCTTTTGTTTTAATCATAATAAAACTTGTCCAGAAAGTTTGATGCATATGCACCAATCAAGCCATATCTGTGTTACAGCCATCTTGCCTATAGGAACAGCACACTGGTTTTAGAATTATAGAACTGACATTTGGTTTCACTTTTGACTGAATGGGCATTCCTGGAATGCATGGGGTCTTTGAGAATAATGCTCCAAAAAATATATTAGAGAGTTATTATACTTATGACAGACTCACTACTTGATGGCTGCTGTTATAAATTACAAAACCATGAATTTGAAATTTAAGTGATTTTTTATAGACATAAATACAAGCGTGCTTTAACTCTATTCATGTCTTATGTAGCTGATTCTCCAATACAAAACTTTACCTTTAAAACTTGCCACAGAGATTACAATAGTGAAGTATGGACACAATTTTTTTATGCAAATGAAGTACTCAACTTGGATTCTTAGTTTTCTGAATATACACAACCACATTTTTCCTCTGAAAATTGAGCAAAAACTAAGGATGCGCAGAAATACAAGAATGTAAAATATAGATATCAACATGCTTTCTCTATAAAGCTTTATCATGCCTTTGTGACATCTCAAAGGCTTCACATTAGATCAAACAGAAATGGCTATGCAAAGCTCCTTTCTCAAGTATGTATAAGTTTTGGTGGTACCTACTCAAGAAACAACTGCAGCCAAACATATGCTTTGCCCTTCCATCCCAGGTTTCCTTTCAACAGCTTAGTCTAAATCAATACGATCAAGCTCTACTTACAATCATTCAGATAAATACTTTATCATTTTTATTTATGGCACATTTCTTAACACAATTCCTCTTAAAACCCATGCACTCCACTGATGCAATGCTACAGAGATTTCCAAGAAGGTATGTATTAAATTTCACGTGTTGGAAAAAGTCACTTTAATGCTGCGCCATTTTCTTAGTAATAGATGTACATTTAATTAATACAAATAATGTTTCGCTCACAGTCATTAACTTCCAGAATGGCTGGTAACATATCAAGCAAACCACTTGAATGAAATATCTTAATGCCTTGCAAAGTACTAATGTGCTTACTTCTTTCATTCAGCGGAAACATACGATCACTTACAACAGCAAGCATTTATGTTCCTGGAAATGCAAGCAAATCATTGAGGAATACAAGTACTCTTTTTGAGCAGATAAAATAGATAAATATGAAAATTGTCATTTATGACAAAGCTGAGAAGCTTTGTACTCAACCAGAAGTATTTAGATGCCCAATTCAACTTCAACCTGGCTGCTAATTGTCAACATTGTCCAGGAATGCAAGTGTTCAGAGCCTCAAGCAGCTGTGAATGACGTTCAGCAAGTCCGTATATCAGAGATCTGACAGTAATTTTTAATTGTTTCATTCAGTTGGACCATGCCATAACCACCAAACCACCTGTCCGCGATGGAAAGGTTTATGCAGAAAAGCAACTTTTGACCTCCACAAATCCACCAGGCAGTAGTCTGCACATAACCTCCATCTTTGTACAGACATCACTAGAAGTTTCAAACAAGCATCAAGCCATAGATTGGCTGGTGATGAGAATCACCCCCCCCCACCACTGTCTGATCCCTTCTTGCATACCCTGGGTTTCACCTTCTCTACACATTGTCCTCCAGATGGTTGTAGCAGGAAAGATACAACTGTGCACTTCCCTCTGAAATATGCATTTGCAAAGCAGGTCTGCAAAAGGATGTTGAGGTTTGGCACAGTGGCCAGCACTGTTGCCAGGCAGAGCCAGGGATCTGGATTCGGTTCCAGCCTTGAGTGACTGTCTGGATTTGCGAATTCTCCCCATGTCTGCATGAGTTTTCTCCAGTTTCCTCCCACAATCCAAAGATGTGCATGCTAGGTAGATTGGCCCTTAGTGTCAACCACGCTAAATGTGCAAGATTACGGGGATAGGATGAGTGGGAAGCGTTTGGATAATACGCACTTTCAGAAAGTCACAGTAAACTCGATGGACCAAATTTCCTCCTCCTGCACTACACTGCAGGAATTCTGTGCTGTGTGTACCTGGGCATGCACAACTGTGCATCTTCTTATACGTGTTCATCCAGAGAAATTTGGTATTGCAGTATTCTGTGCTCTAAGTTCCCAGGGACACACAAAATATCAACTGTGTCTAGAGGACCATCAGTAAAAGATGATCTTTGGGACTCTTCCCTGACCAAGTTTTGCAGACATGCATATGCTAAGTACAGGGATAACGTACGAAGAGATGCAGTCAAACTTGGGGCAACTGCAACAACATTGGGGTAAGTCACTAAGACCCTTGAACCATAGCACACCTAGGGACTGTAAGCTGGGGGAAACCCTTCAGATGAAATGTTTGACATGTAACGAACATTGTAAATATTAACTGCAATTGTAAATGTAGTGAACACTGAGTATTAGCAAATATGTAAATTTGATCATTTTGAGATTTTTGCCATAACAATACTCGCAGACTACTCTTTACCCAAAGGCATCTTTAACCTCAAGCACACTAAGCAAAATCTGTTACAAAGAAAGCCTCAAACAACCATAATCTACTTACATCAAGTATGAAACATTGTGGCAGGGTTTTAGATATATATTCTGTAATTCTGTAACAGGCAGAAACTCTAATTCATTTAACTGATTTGAACCTTAAGCCTAATTAAGGTAGGGGAGGGAGGGAGGGAAATGAGAGAAATTGGCTTCTGGCTGTACTTTACAATAATAAACATTTTGCTTCCCATAGGTGTCTCCTAAAATGTTACTAATGCCATTATTCTGATGTTATGGAATATGTATAAAATAAATTCTCTATAGAACACCAATGTTAGTTATCTCCTACAATAAAACTTCAATTACAACTCTGAAAATGTAGCACTTGATCATAGAATCACACAGTGCAAAATGCCCTTCATCCCATCAAGTCTGCACCAATGCACGAAAACACTTGACCTCCCACCTAACCCCACTTAGCCCATAACCTTGAATTTTATGACATGCCAAATGCTCATCCAGGTATTTTTAAAAGGATATGAAGCAATTTGCCTCAATCACCCTCCCAGACAGTGCATTTCAGACTATCACCCTCTTGTTTAAAATGTTTGTCCTCACTTCCACCCCACTCCTCCACAAAACTCCAGCCCCATACCTTTAACCTATGTCCCCTTCAAATAAGGGATCAGCCACCCATTAGCCACTCAGTTCATGCCTCTCAATCTTGTAGACCTCAATCAGATCACCCTCAGTCTTCTCTGCTCCAACGGAAGCAATCCAAGCCTAGCCAAGCCAATCTCTTCAGAAATGTCCCATCCCAGGCAGCATCCAGGTGAATCTCCTCTGCATCTTCTCTAGTGAAATCACATCCTTTCTAAAATGTGGCGACTATAACAAGACACGGTATTCTAGTTGTAGCCTCACCAAAATTCTATACAAGTCCAACATGACTTTGCTGCTTTTGTAGGCTATGCCTCCACTGATTAAAACAAGTGGGAAATTTCTGATATCAAAAAAAGTCTCCGAGCATGTCGTAATACTATCAATTTCGAAGGTTTCAGAAAGATAAATTCCCATTGTGCATACGTGCAAAGAGCATCCAAAAAGATTTCATATTCTAAAATTTTTGCTGCAACAAACAAATTAAAATCAATATTGATTAAATGTTATCTGGTATCAACCAAGTAAATTATAGAAAAAGATGTCATCATTAAATTCTTAACACAAACAAAAGCCCCACAGCACGTTTATACTTTACACTACATTCTCTGCTGAATTGTAGTCCAGTGTCCTAAATTCCTCCTCATTTTCACAGGCTCTCCTTCTTTCTGCTAGAGTAACTTCCAGAGTCAGTTTAAACAAAGTGCCTTCATTCAATCCTATTGAACATTACCAAATGAATTTCCAGTAGCAAAGCACACTCTGGCGACCGTTTGGTCTTCAAATCTCCAACAGCCTTGGTTCTTTGAAACTGGAATTTATCTTCACCAGCTTTCTCCTTGTAGTTAACCTAAAATAGTCTTTTCATTCTGTCTAAGATACCAACACCTTTTCTGGATCTTCTTCCACAAAGCCCTCTGTCTAACTGATTCAGGTCATCTGCCTCCTTCTCTGCGTAAAAGACCCCAAGCACCCAGGACATTTTTTCTTCTGCCCTCTTCCATCAGTAAAAAGATACAAAAATCTGAGGTCGTATACCACTCCATTCACTCAAGGACAGCTTCTTCCTGCTATCATCAGATTTTTAAATGCACCTACCTCAGACAAATTTGATCTTTTTCTACACCCGAGCTATAATTTAACATTACATTCTGCACTCTCTCCTTTTCTCCTTTATGAATGGTATGCCTTGTCTGTACAACGGGAAAGAAATAATATTATTTCAGTGTATACTAATACATGTGACAATAATGTCAAATTTAAAAAAAAAACACGTTCCTTGTTTTCACCCAAGTTTATTACCATTACATGACCAAGGACAAGAAAACATTGTAGGTTCCCATCCAATCCATCATTTTCAAGTTAACTTAAATGAAGACAAGACAAAACATTTGTAGCCTTCTCCAAATATAAAGTAATTACCAAAGATCCTTTCATTTCTGCCACACAAGAATCAACATGCATGCATTTGGATGAACAGGGAAACAATAGGAAATCACACTAGATTGACTGTTGGTTGTACTACATAAACAAAACCAGTAACCTTGAGCTCAAAAGGTTGCAGAGTTTTCTTATAATGTTACAAGCCATTACAGCTCTCAAAATCCCATGTGTAACTGACAATTATTAATCACATTCCATCGTACAAAGTTCTTCTAGACCAGCTGCTAATATAAATTGGAATACAGCTTCTCAGTTACCTAAACAGCATTCCCATGCATCACTAGGAGAGATGCTGTCTTTCCCATTTTCACAAAGGCAAAATACAAAATTCAAAGCAAAACTGAAATAATCCAGAAATCAACAGAAAACACAAACATCACATTACCTCAAGAATATTTGGCCTTTGTCAAATTTCTCCATCAAATATTTATGACCCAGCACAGCTACTGTATGGGTACTTGGTAAACAAACACCTTTAGCCAGGATGACCTTGTTTTAATGTCATTATATGCAATATTGCATCATCAAATTACAGCTCAAAGGGTTACCACAAATATACTGATCACAAATCTTTTAAAATTGGAAGGTGCAAAATGGGCATCCGAATGATGGATATATCCCATTAAAATTCTCTTCACCCCAAAATATACATACAGTGAACTGAGTTTATACCTACCATATACGCTTACGTGAAAATCAAATTTTGAGGCCAATGTTTTAGGCCAAAAGTCATAGGTTGACTTTTACAGAATTAATGTTTTTAAGGGATGTACACACACACTTGATTTGAGCTCAAAAAGTAAAAATAGAAAAAAAATGAAGGATTTATATTAATTCTCTAACATTTAAAACATTAGCAACTATTTACACTTCATCTAATACAAAATAAATATATAACCTAAGAGATTAACTTCAGCACTTCATATTGAAATCCTGTGAAACGAATTTGAACATTATTTGAACCACCAAATAACTTCGCCTGATAGCCTTTCTACATAATATCATATCGACTTTCTCATCATTACTGGCAGTATAACTTGGGGAGGTGGTGAATAGTGATGTTGTCACTATACCAGCAAGCTAGACACCCGGAGTAATACTCTCAGTACTCTGGTTTAAATTCCACTAGAGCCAATGGTGGAATTTAATTTCAATAAAAAATTCGAATTTTGAAACTACTGTTTAAGTTTATTTACTGGTGTCACAAATGGGCTTACATTAACACACAATGAAGTTACCATGAAAATTCCCCAGTTGATGCACTCCGGCACCTGTTCAAGTACCCTGAAGAATTTAGCACATCTAACCTGCACAACTTTTAGACCGCGGGAGGAAACCCATGCAGACATGGGGAGAACATGCAGACTCTGTACAGACAGTGACCCAAGCCAGGAATCAAACCTAGTCCCTGGCATTAAGAGATAGTGCTAACTACTGTGTTGTCCTGGCAGTTGATTATTGTAAAAAACCCATCTGGTTCACTAACGTCCTTTAGAGAAAGAAATCTGTCTTTCTTACTTGATTTGACCTGCATGTGACCTCAGACCCTCAACAATGCAGTTGATTCTTAGTTGTCCTCTGAAATGGCAATATTCGGATAGAGTTCACTCTACATGTCTGTGAACCATTGGCACAATGTTGCTTGTAACAGTGTTTGTGTATTTCTACATTTAGTTAAATTTTTTTCACCATCTTTTGAATACTGTCCTTCAAAGGTTTATTTATACAGCATCCGAGGGCTGAACAACACTTATAGGACCACTCGAGATAACTGCTACTTTGATGTTGGTTGATCTCACATCATCAAGCAGGTGGGATTTAAACAAGTGTTTTTCTTAATCTCCTGATCTCAAAATTTACACTATGATCCATTTCTTGTAACTGCCATCATCTTTCCAGCTTTTCTCGCAAACGGGGCTAACAAAAACCCTACTGAAATTTCTCTTTGGGGAGAGGTTTGTACTTTGATTTCAGCATCAGCTTTAGTTTGTGCCAAGTGTCACACAAATGAAACCACTGTGAGTCACGTCTTTTCATGGCCAGTCATCCTTTTTTAATATCAGTCTTGTTTGCTAATACGTGGATGTTAATCAGTGTTTCATCCACATTTCCAGTGCAAGCCAATGGATATGTATTCTTTTCTTGATGTCAGATGGTAAATTACTGAAACTTGAAATTTCATCATGGGATTTAGGTGACAGAAATTTTCATTTTCTAATGGAAAGTCAAATCACACTTTTTCATGAATTCTGTGTACCACCTGGTATTGACTTTGAATGCCGAAATGCCACCTTTCTTCATCACTGAGGACAGAGATCAAATGACAACCATTTTGGGAATGCTCATTAACTTATTCTTCCACTTTTCCTGTAAGCTGCATCCTTGTTATTTTTTCTTAGGTACGTTGTGATAATCTTGTAGTACTACATTGGTTGGAGATTGCTTCTAGAATTGACAGAAGGAAAATCTAAAGGTTTCTGCACATACTTCTATATTTAATCTACAATTATCATAAGATGTTTTGATCTCTGAAAATTTAAGTCAACTTGTACACAAAGTAAAATTACATTTTCATGGTTAAAAGTCAAGGGGTCAACTTTTACACGAGTATATACTACACACTTCATAGTGAAGCTCATGAAAGCACACAAATTCTAAGTGCATACACAAAAATATACAACAGCAAATAACTGCATTCTTAAAACACCAAAAGCATTTCTGCATAAATTTCTGTAATTTAGTCAATTTTAAGCTTAGTAAACAAACATCTTTAGCCAGGATACCTTGTTTTAATGTCATATATTGCATCATCAAATTAGAGTTCATGGGATTAGCACAAATACGCTGAATACAAATCTTTTAAAGTTGGAAGGTGTAAAATGGGCATCTGACATGCTGAATATATTCTACTAAAATTATATCCTTACCCCAAAATGTGATGTCTTGCAATAGCTTCCCTTGCTGGAGACTTTCTATCATAAAGTTATAGAAGCAAAACTTTCTGCAAAGCTACGGATCAGGTGCTGAAAGATGAGATTAAAACGATTGACTAGTTTTTTTTTCTGTTTTGGCTGATACAGGTATGATGAGCTAAATAGCCTCCATATGTGCAACATATCATGTCTACCTATATTAATTTAGTGGTTTCAAATTCTTTGATACTGTTGGCAAGTTGAAGAAAAGTACAATTAAGACCTACTTCATCCAATTTAAGTGTACTGGAAGTTTTAACTAGCTCTGTAGCATCAAGAGGTTTGTCAAATTTCAGGAAATCAACACATTCTGATACTGCTGTATACAAAACCAGGAAAACTAAAAAAAAATGGTGTGCAGTGCTGTCTCGTTTAGCTATCAGTTTCTATAGTTTAGCAACTGCTGAAAAAGAACACTTCCTGCTGTCAAATGTTTTAACATCTTCGATTGGCAAGAAAGATACAAACAGCACGAATCATTTGAAAATGTAAAACTTATATTTTAAGACTTGAGAAAATCTTACAGCCATCTAGATAAACACTATTCCATTACATCCACAAACTTTGGGCAACTACTGGCCAAATAGAAATATCTGATTTGAACGTACTTCCTTTGTTGAAGAAACATCTGAAAAAATGTTAAACAGAAATTACTACACTTTGCTATGAATCTTAGATTATTGACAAGTTTTATGGTAATATAAACATTTATTCATCCCATAAAAACTGAAACAGCAAAAATTCTATGCTTCACAAAAATTGGAGCTATCTAAGCTCTCAGCTGTTGAATTTATGTACAATGCTACCACAAGAGACAGCCTGTAATATTATTTAGGAGGCACCAGCACCTTTACAATGTGGAAGACAACTCAGCAGGCAGTCTTTTCACTGAAGTCCAAGAAAAAGGCAATCAAGTGAGAACTTGTATAAGATATCATAAACTGTCACTATGAAGTAACCAGTTATTCTACCTAAAAAAGCAAAGCTTTTGCTAGGATTTTATTATTTTCCAATATAAATACATTATTTGAAATGGTATGGCTTTCTCCACCTTCAAATAGCACATGACATTTTAATACTCTGAAATCCCTTCATTTAGTGCTATTATAATACTTGCACACAGACTAAAAATGGAAATAATGGTAGGTGTTTTTTTTAAATAAAGCCCAGCTGTTATAAAATCCATGACCTCGATTTTAAGGACATTACATTCTAGCCATAATGGCCCACAGCTACTGTACCTATGCAACAAGCCAAACATGTGCAATCCAGAAGGTTATTTACAGATAAAATGCAAGCACTGAAAGCTCAGTGAAACTGATTATGGTTGACTAGGGTAAGTCATCAAAGAATGAAAACTAAATTATTTCAAGATTCTGAAGTTACTTTAGCTGTTACACTGTCTAAAATGTATTTTTTCTCAACTCTGTACTTTCTACTCATAATTTTACCAGTTTATCTTATTGCAACACTTGTTACTAACAAACTGGACAACCACATAACAAAAGATGAAAATGTAAACAAGTTGTCATTTTTTAATCCAATTAAAAGAAGGTGGAAATTTACTTCAATAGTCAGTATTGTGCTTCAGCTACTTAACCCAACGGAGACCTTTTAAAAGCGGGACTACCTGTTTAACATTCCAATTCCTTTAGAAATACACAAAATTGTCTCATTTCTTGGCTCACATTACACAGTTTACTTTCTCAATTTGTTACCAACTTTGAAATTCCCTCAGCAGCGAAGGAAATAATATAAGATGCTTCCATAGGACACCTTAATTCAGAACATTTCCCAATTTCATCAGTTATTAATATAAGTAGTAACCCAATCAATTTATATCCCATCTATCCTTTATACTATTCAGAATAGTTTTGATGCTGTACAATTTGTACAGCCTTTTCACACACAAGTTCCTAACAATTCAAAAAAAGTCAAATGCAGAGAAAGTTCAAGTGCAATAATATAAATGTCCAAATGCAGCATGTGGAGTCTATTGAAATATTTGAGAATTTTTTTTAAGCAAACTTGCAGAAAATATAGCATTTTTTGCAATCAAAATTCTGGACAGTTAGAAAAATAGGTTTTCCAGATTAGAAAGCATCAACAGTTACCGAATAATGGCAACCATTACAATTACTGACATCAGTATCACCTTCACTGAGTATTTGGGGAAAAATGCAAGACCCAAGATGCAAACTTAATGAACAGAAATCTTTGTATACTATTATCATAGAAATCTTTCTCTCTAGCTACTCAGAATATGAAATCGACAGGTGACAGGTTGCATTTTCTGTCATTAAAGTTTTTTGCCTTTACTTTTACTCAAATAAGAGATATTACATCAGAATTCAACAGTTAATTTTCCACATCCTTTCAACTAATGGTGCTATTCTATTTTTTCCACTTGCCTCAAAATCCGCATTCATTCTTCAATCTTTTACTTTTCACTTACTGCATGATATACTAACCCACTCCAAGACCCCAGTGTGTTTGTACTGGCCTTTAACCAGCACACAATACAGTGCCAAGCAAGGCTGGGAATCAAGTTGAAACAAGGACAGCAGCAACTGACTCCAAGAGCTCTGTGAAATCAGCAGATCCTGTGTTAGAGGGGTTTCAAACCAATGGTTAGTGCAACAAACAAAAATCTAGAAAATGTGGTTTGAATTAATGAAATTAATTTGGTTCTACACAAGGTCTCTTTGACTCTAGAATCCTTCACTCGTACAATTTGAGAAGCTCTATGTACAGCACTCTGATCTGTTTTGAATTCTGGGGTGGCAGAGAGAAAACAAAACAGTAAGAGACAAGTCAGTACACAAACAGCAAAAAGGGTTTTCAGCAGCAAACCGCTCTGGAAAGTTTATTTCCAAGCCAGAACACATGCCAGGAGGCCACAGTGATGTTAACCACTAGGCTTCAATTAAATGCCACCAGTTCACTTCCTGCATGTGAAGAGAGTGCAATAAGGCTGCTGGCAGACAAATTTTAAGCAACCCTCAACTGACTGCCAGCTTCCAGGTTAATGACAGAAAGGAGGATATAACAGAGTTCTTGGGGACAGTTTCTAACATGAAGACGGCTGGACTTCCTTTGGGGAGCCCCAAAGAAGACTTCTGCTACTCCTGGCCCCACAACAGAACATTTTTAACTTGACTGAAGAATCGCTTCTGTCTTCATTCAGAACAGCTGCAGATCTAATTTTTCTTAGCAGGAAAGCCCAAGCAACCCGAGTGGCTTCCCTGCTCAGGTTCTGAGTCTTAATACACAATAGATTTGCACAAATCAAGTCTCCCATCTGCTTTAAAATTGCAAGTTAATATCTGAAATGGTTGGGATCTATGAAAATAATTAACCACCTTGTTTTTAACTGCCCACTTGCCTCATTCCCACCAGGCGGATATGGTTACAACTGATCTCAGAGTGGTGACTGCAAGCTGCCACATAAAAGCAAGCATGTCAGACCATTAGAAAATATAAGCGAGTATGATAGTGAATCATCATAGCAGCTGGGCAATACAACCATGCAAGAAAGTGGGCAGCAAGTGAGCAATATCTGCTAATTTCACTCCACTTTTAAAGTGTAGAAATGCCTTCTATATACTATCCACTGTCTTACTTTTTTAGTCTCTCAGTCATTATTAATATTTCAACAAACATTTAAACAGTTGTTCCAATGCTATTCAACATTTCCACAGCTGGGCAAGTTTATTAAAAATTGTCATTTTAGTTGATAACTCTCCTATTTCATCTCTTTTACCACATTGTAGATAATCTCAAAGATTCCTTGTGTGAGCATCTCACCTGGGTCTGATATTCACATAACATGCAATCACTGAAATGAAAAGGAAATACATAGGAACAGAGACTACCAATACTTTTTTTAAATCAGATACCACACAAGAGTCGACAAATACAGCTGTCTGGTAGCAGTGAAAGCAAATTAATTTGTACTTCACATGTAATTAAGGAGAAAAGCCTTTTTTAAACCCTTAGTATATTCAGCAAGGTGAATGAGAAGAGATTAAAATAGTTATGATTTTCCTTGTGCATTTAGCTTTTTGTTTTAATTTTGTATTTCAATTTTCTCACTAAAATTACTGCCACTTCATAATCCTAATTAGAAAAATAGGAATCTGATCCAATATATAAGAAACAACTACCATCGTGTGGCTGTCAAACAAAGAAAATGATGCATCAGCAAGTGTGGGAATAAACTTGTATCAGAATTAAACAGACTTTCATCAGTATTACAAAATATATATCTGAGTAATATAAAAATATACTGTGGCCTACAAAAATGTAACTGCCTCCTGCTCAAAATATCATTTTCATCCAAAAGAGTTTTGATTTGTATAAATATTAGTGTCATGGATACAATAAATGTTTAAAAGTAACATTAACTTAAACTATTAAAAATATATCTACTGAGACTCCTAAAGGACCCGTCATCTGCTGACAGAGCAATTCATTTTACAAATAATTCTAATGTTATGGGTCACTTATATAATGTTACGATCAACAAAATTTAGTGCCAACTGATACCAATGAAAATAAATTTATCTTCTTGAAAACAGCTTCACTGATTTGGTAATAAGATTTTAAGGTATAAAACCCATTCATGCACTTGCCTCGGTACAGTTACTGTGAATTTAAAAGTAAACATCCTTTAACAGAGCTTCAAATGAACACCTACACAAAATAAATGTCAACATTGATCTCAGTGTATGACTGGTTAATGGACCAGTAATTCTATTGTAGAACTAAATATACACTCTGCCAGTCAACATATTTGGATAATTTCTGATGCAGAAATTCTCAAAGACCTTGTAAGTTTAAATCTCTCTCTCTGGTATTGCAATGTTTGCATTCTAATGACTGAGCATCATGCAACACTACATTTCATTTTGCACCTTTACAAGAATGTCCTTAAGTACTGCACATTTAGTACTAAAAAAGATAATAAACCAAAGTAGAGGACATTAGAAGGGGCAACTAAAAAGCTTTCTTAAAGAAATATGTTTTACTGAGGATCATAAGGGGAAAAAGGGAGTTGCAAAACAGAGGACAAAGGAAGCAATTTCCAGAGCTGGAGTTCAGTGGATGAAGGCATTCCTACTGCCAATGGCAGAGCGAAGGCAGAACAAGATGTAGAGGAAGTAAACTCCAAAGGTATGGATGCCTGGGAGAGATTACAAAGCTGGAGAAGGGAGCAACAAAGTAATGAGGCAACTTAATCATGCAAATGTAGGTCAGCAAAGACATGGGTCAGCAGGATAGGATACAGGTAACAAAATTTTAGATATGATTAAACTTACATAGGGCAGAGAATGGGAAGTCATCCGAGGCATTTTAAGAGTCTAGTCTAGAGATGACAAGGACATGGATAATGGTTTCACAAATAGCTAGGATGTAGTGTTAGAAACTTAGCTCCAGTAAATAAGACATTAAGGCTGCAAATTGTCCAAGACATCTGAGATAATGGCTGAGGTGGACGGGGGGGTTAATGAAATCTGTGTCAAGCATAATGATGCCATGATGAATAGCTAATAGTAAAGGCTTTTATCTTTCAGATATTTAATGAGACCAAATTGTGGTTTATCCAAACTGCATATTAAACAGTGTCAACTACAGAGCTAATGCAGGGGTCAAGAAAAGCTGAAGGAGAGGCTGAGCTAAGTGTCGACTGTAAATGTGAAAACTGATCCCATATTTGTGGATGATGTTACCAAAGGTCAGATTTAATATGAGGATAGTGTGTAGATGCAGAGATGCAAAAAGTAAAGATCCCTGCCATACTCCAAACTTAGCAATGTGGGTTTAGGAACAAATATCATTGCTGAAGTCATAATAACCAAAATCACATAGGAATAGGTAACAAAGTAAGCCGACTGAGTTGGACAAGAGGGGTACTGGAAGATAAGATGTGATCAACTAAGTCAAAGGCTGTAGAGAAGATAAGACAATAAACCATGGTTACAATCACAGAGGGTTAATTTGCAATTTGATTAGGGCTGTTCTGGTGTTATGACTGAGGCAGAAAACTCAATTAGGAAGTTGCAGAAAAATTGACATAGAATTGGGAGGTGAGCAGGATAGATAGAAAACAGTTACTGCAACAATAGATGAGTCAAGGATGTGTTTTTTTTAGGATGACTGCAGCAGCTCTGAGAAAGGACTTGACTGTACCTGAAGAGTCAAAAACGTTCACAATATCAGTAAGCATAGTGATCAGAAAGAGATGCTGGGTGGTCAACAGTTCAATGGAAATGAGTCTAGGGTGTAAGCAGAAGATGTCATGAATGAGATAAGCTTGAAGAGGACAGGAAAAAGTCTGGGCAGAGGGTTTATTTTAACCAGGGGAAAGAACAAAAATCAATAAAGATATGTAATGGATGGCCTTAAATTTTAATAACAAAAAAGAACAAACACCTCCAAGTTGTTGGCAGAGATGATGGAAGAATGGGGAAAAATACTTGGGAAGAATAATGATGGTGGACAAAGAAACAGAAGTCATCTTTGTCTACAGAAAGATCTTGGATTAAACAGGAGCTAACAATGAAGAGTAAGAACCACACATGTTTGATGCAACACAGCAAAATCTGATGATAATGAAATTAGCCAAGTGCCTGATGCTTCCAAGTCTGCGCCTCTTGGACTGGAGGAACTGAAGATGTGAATCCCATACAAGCAGAATGATTGTGATGGGAGACAGCAGTTTATTATAAACTTAGTTTATTAACATCACAATAAAACTTACATTAACACTGCAATGAAGTTACTATGAAAATCCCCTAGTTGCCATACTCCAGCACCTGTTTAGGTATACTAAGGAAGAATTTAGCTTGGCTAATGCACCTAACCAGCACATCATTTCGAGTGCTGGTTAGGAGAGGAGCACCCAGGGAAGAAATTCACGCAGAAGGGAGAACATGCAGGCTCCACACAGACAGAGACTCGAGCCAGGAATTGAATTTTGTCCCTGGTGCTGTGAGGCAGCAGTGCTAACCACTGTGCCACTGCAAAGGGTTTGCAAAGTGTAAAAGCATCAAACATGAAAATGAAGTAGTAATTAAGCCAATCCAAGTATCAAAACAAATGGAAAGGCCAATCTCCAGTTGGCTGAGTTTAAGAGCAGCTGAGTGACTTGGAAAGAAAACTGAAATACTTGCATTTATATAGCACCTTTGATAACCATACAATATCTCAAAAACACTTTAAAGCCAAAGAAATGCAGGTAATGTTGTAACAAAGGAAATAAAGCAATCAATTTGTGCATAGTATGCTTTCACAAACAGCATCGTGATAATGACCCAATAGCCTATTCTGCAGTATTTGGGGAATAAATATTAATTCAGATACTGGATATAACTCCATTGCTCTTGTTCGAATAGTGCACAAGATTGTTAAGATTTTTGTGTTCAAGACCTGAGGTGGAACTCAAACTAACAATCTCATAGGTGGGAGCCTATTCATTGAGTTATGGATGTTTTATTTATGGTTGATGGCAGTAAGTTTGAAAGAGGGTAATCAGTACTTGAGGAGACTGAATCATTTACAATGTTGGTAAGCTTGGGAGCCAAAAAGAAAGGTTGGGTGATAAGCAGGTTCAGAAAGAATAGGGTTGAGGGAATAACTGAAAAATGTGATGGAAAAAATAATCTTGGAGATAATGAGGAGGAGCCTGGGTAGGTAGCCTTTTTGACTGCCATATTTCCAATACCACAACAGTGCTTGCACGTCATCGGCAGTAAAGTGCTTTGTCTTAGGGAAAGTCTCCCCGGTCCCTTCAAAGACAATGACTTTGTAGTGGTGATGGATACAATAAAATGATCAGTGATGACCCTGGCATTGACCTAAACCATAGGAGGTGCAAGGCTGAGAAGGATTGGTCATGAATTAAATGAATTTGAGACAAAAGAGAAGTTTAAACAGGACATAAGGATACTGAATTCAGAAGAAGGGAGCAGGGAAGATGTGATGACAATTGAAATCAGTGAGAATGGCGAATTGCTCACTGTAGAGGTTGTAGAACAAATAGAGACATTACAACATAATGAGCATGGGGCAATTATTGATGTCTGAAACAATTTACTTATTATTTAGAGTCTATAGGGAAACATAGCTAGCTCATTACCATTTTAATAAGCTACTATTTTAGTTCCAAGTTTTTAAAACTGTGAATACACTTTGCTTTATAAACTTCACGGGCAGAACGTTTTTGCTGTTCATGCCGATGGATTTTCTGGTCCCGCCAATTACGTTCCCGGCAGCATGAAGTGTAGTCAATGACAAAATTTCATTGACAGCAACGGAATCAGAAAATCCCAATTTAGCACCGTAACAGAATCTAACAAAAAGTTGATACATGATCCTCCTGTCCCCTACATCTGAAATACAAGCAAGCTTTATTCCAATTACTCTGCTATTCCATTAAATTGCGTATCTAGAATTCAGCTGACAAGATAAGGCATTGAATCACAGTATTTTCTGCCAGCAGGTCCACCTTGCAAAAACAAACAGAGCCCAATGTTTGTAAAGGGACATTGGAACTGAAGTAGACCATGAAGCCCCTCAAGCTTGTCCTGCCATTCAATGAGATGAAGGCTGATCTATATCCTAACTCTATCTCTTTAGTTCTATATTCTTTTTGATAACACAAGGAAAAAAACTCTCGGATCTAAAAATTAACCTAACTGGCATTTAAGACATTTTATAGGAGAGAGTTCCACAGTTATATCTTTTGCACAAAGTAGTATTTCCAAACTTTTCCTCAGGCTCAATTTTACATAAAAACACACATAGAAAACAGAGCAAGAGTAGACCAGTCAGCCCTCGGAGCCTGCTTCACTATTCATTATGATCGTGGCTAATTATCAAATTCAATACCTTGACCCCTCCCCTCATACCCTTGATCCCTGTAGCCAAGAACTATTGACCGCCACTCCCCACCATGCCGCCGCCCAATCCCTTGATCCCTGTAGCCAAAAGCTATAATTTCTTCTTAGAAACATACAACATTTTGGTCTCAACTACTTTCTGTAGTAGCGAATTCCACAGATTCATCACTCTCTGGATGAAGAAATTTCTCCACACCCAAGTTCTGTATTCTGCTTTTAGGACCTCATTCCTTTTTTTAAGACCTATGCTGTTTGTACCAATGTGTATCACAACAGCTGGCTGTTTACTCTCTTTCAGAACATCCTGCAGCCACTCTAAGACATCCTTGACCCTAGCACTAGGGAGGCAACATAGCATTCTGGAATCTCTCTTATCCAAGATACCTACAGCAACAGAAAAAGTTACCCACACTTTACCCATTCAGTTCATTTCAAATTTCTAAAACCAGCAAATCAAATCACCCTTTAACCTTCTAGATTCTGGAATTAAGAATGCAAAAAAAAAAATACGCACTGACTTTATTCTCCTGGATACGGTTGTAATGCCTAACATGGAGCAAAAGTTCACCATCATTGCAGAATTTCTTTACAACAGTCAATCAACAGTGGCTGATTTTGGATCAAAAACAGGTGCAAAAGCTCTCAAGATTTATAACACTGAAAACTTTCTTCATGCTTCACAAAATCAAGAGAGGCACAGTACATATTTATTCTTCACAATATTAATTTGACATGATAATACATAGAAACATCATCAGTGAGAGAAATACAGATATGATTTGAGAAGTACTCAGACTCTCAATTTCCTTTATTTTATTGATTAAATCCTTAAAAATATAAATTGAGCTGGTTGAATTGCAGGAATGTAACATTAATATTTCGTTGCAAACAAAATTATTTACTGCGCCCTGGTCACACTATGCAGTCCAATTTCTAGTGAAGAATCTATAAACATTTAGAGTTACTCCTCTCGCTGCCTTGTGAGCTCCACTTGGTGGTCAAAGTAGATGCAATATGGAACATTCCGGTGGCCCCTCATCTCTTGGCCGGACAAACACTTGCTATCCAATCAGATCAGGATGGCCAGGCAGCCTGTTATGTTGGCTACTGAAGGGTACTCCACAGGGACCCTACCTCAAAGATATGTGCAAAACCTGCTTTAAAAGACACAATAACATTCCTCCTCGCCAGTTCAGACCCTGAGGCTTGTAGCAGCAAACAATCATTCAGTCTCTTCTCCCCAGACACATTCCTGATCCAGTTCAAAGGCTCCATGAGTCACTTCCCCCATCATACAACTAAGCACCTGCTTCAAGAAAAAGGCCTTCCTGCAGAGACATGCTTGCTGTCAAGATTTTGATGTTACAAAAATGTTTGAAACCAATTGCAAAAATAGTTCCATCATTAGCAAACTTCTCTCTTACATCATTCTAGTAATATATTTCTTCTTGACAATCTACCCACTACTCCTCAAGTCTTTTGTGGTCAAACTGCTTGAAAGAAGTTTTGAGACAAAGAAAAAGAAATATACGTACAAACACACAAATTAGGGTCAGGACCAGATATTAATGAAAACAGGTGTTATTTTCTGAATGAAACACAGGATATGGTCTTACAAAATAAAAATGGTTGTAACTTGACAGGTCTACACAAGGAAACTGTATTTGACAGCAAGTATTTGCTTGCACATCTCAGTTTGAAAGGTCATTCATTTTCCTTTATCTCTGTTCAAAAACTACACAATGTACAACAAGCCTGCATCCCTCAAACAATAGATGCTCTTGATAAGTTGTCATGCAGTGTATAACTTCACTTCATTGTCAAAGATACTTTTTAAAAAGTGCTTAAGACTTCTTTTCTTGGGTTCTTAACTCAGTGGTTTATCGAAAATTTCTTGAAGTCCAAGGTTTCCTCGTCATAATTTAAAGATGGTCAAAAATTAGCAGACAGGAGCTCTGTGAACAAGTTTCAAAATTTTCAGAAATCTACTGTACATTCCAACCATCATCTCCCTTTCACACTCCAAATGGAGTAGCTTCCTTACTGTAATTCATCTTTGAATATTCCTTTCTTTGACTGTATTCTCTGAAATTTACCAATTTCTTCCTCTACTATTTAGCTGTATGCATATATATTGAAGTACCTAACTGATTTAGAAGCTTTTTATCCACTTTTAGAACTTACACAAGCACATTTGTTCATAAAATATTTATTGATTTTAAAAGACAATTTAATCAAAGACCTAAATGGAAAACAGAAGTAAATATCTGAATCCCTTGTGAAAGAGCATCTGGAAGTAGATTCATCTCCCTTCTCTGACAAAAATGTCTAATTAATCCCTGACCCCCATAATGTTCATTTATTGTGGAACAAAGAAAAATAGGCAGATGTAACACAGCTGGAAACATTTTTTCTACCAAAGGAAATACCAGCTAAAGACTCACTTTACTGTTTTGAGAGCAAAACATATCTTAAAATTTCTCTGACAGCTGTATTTCACACCCTTCATACTTTTTTTCAGAAGTCATCAGATGTACTTAGGATTTCCTCATCCGTTTTACTTCACAACTTCCCACAGATTTTATAGCTCTACTATTAACGTAATGACCTGACTACTGGTGGAACCTCTACTTAAATTACTTAGGTCAAGCTCTACACCATTTTTGGATCGAACAGCAGGCCGAGTGTTACGAATGGATACAAGACTACAGCAACAATGAAAAAATTAGTTTCGAAAATAGATATGTACAGTAATAACTGCAGGTTATACATCAGTTACTAATACCCTACAAATAATCCAATTATCTTAAGTCTGGAGAAGTTTAAAATTATTGGAAAGTTAGTATTTATGCTTGCACTGAGATTTCAGCAACAAAATGTTATATTCAAACACAATTGCATTTACTAAAAAACAATTTAATCCATATTTTGAAAGTGTGTAAGTGGTGGGGGGTTTGGTACACTGGAGAGGAGAAAGATAAAAAGAGGCAACTATTGTAAAGATACTATGCAATCACACAAAGAGTACTCCTGTTACATGCAGTAACCACTCCTTAAATTCAACCCCCTCCTTCAAATTAAAGTCATGTCCTCAAAGAATTCAGATAATTTCAGGAATGCAGATTTGCCTATCAAATAGCACTTGGGTTTTGCTAGGATAAAATGCCCAAACAGCATTAACAGCAAACAGAAAAGGAGGTTTTTCCTCATCTGAGAACATTTTGTTGACAAAACAAAATTACATCCTCCATGAAGATGCGAAATGAAGATCTGACTATTTTGATGTTAGCAATCTTGCATTAACAAACAAGCCTACACGTGTACAAATGTACATATCTAGATACTCAACGTTCCTTTAATAACAAAATGGCAAAGTCGGCTACATTTGCATTTATTTAAGGACTACAATTTCTCCAGAGTTTTTCTATAAAACAAATCCACATACATAATAAAGAGAATCACTGACCACTAATGCAATAAATATTCATGAAAGAAGTTTGTTGGACTATTATAATGCATACCAGTATATAAAACAAATTGATTTTCATAAATACAAATGCACTGAACAAAACAGATGTCCTTTATACAAATCATTTTCAGGGTAAAAATTAAAAAGGTAAGTGTAAATGAGGATTATTTCCTTGCAAATTTTCAAACAAAAATCCCTATTACCTTCAATCTCGTAATTTTAAACAAGCTATCAGTTGTAGGATGGTATAAATCGCTTCAAGACTAAAGCCTTGTTCTACAGTTATAATTACAGGTACTTCTCAGACGACGTCCAAATTCCGAGAACATTTAAAAATATGTAAAATTCTTACCGCTGAGATATTGGTTGTTTTTGCCTAAAACAGTTATGTAGGTTTTTTAATTTGTTTCATCTGCAGGCAATCCTTATATCAACAGCATAATTTATGCAATACATGTGGTCTTTTTAACTTAGAACACTTACTGAAAACAAATGGGATCATAATCACTCACCTGATCTTGAAGAAAACTATATAGTTTATACTCAGCTATAATTATTTAACTCCTGCTTTACAGGTCTGGTTCTAATGCTTCAGATCCAGTTTGGAAACTTCTGCAGAATGCTTTGACATACACAATTTCCATGTCCGAAAATGATAAATAATCTTAATTAAAGCTTATGTCTATTTAAAACATCTTCCATTATTTTCCCCATTCTAAAGTTCATTTAAGCTTTTGTTTACTCTGTACATCTTCAAAATTTTAAGAGTGAAATACCTTTCATGCAAGGTTAAACAATAAGGCCATCAAAAAATAAACACACAATCAGTGTCTTTCTCTGATGCAACTCAATCTACAGTTTACATATTTTATGGTACTGACCTCTTCAAATGCATTCTTACCAATCACCAACAGGTCACTGTTTAATGTATAAGTCACATGTATATTTCTTTGCTCAGCAATCACTAATATTTTTAATTCATACCTACTTGTGGAAATGGCAATTACAGGACATCATAATCATATCTTTGACGTATTATTTACCAGTAGATAGTAGCAGTTTGAATACATAATTTCTGCAGCACGACCAGAGAAAATTCAGTATTTGCAGACAAAAAAAAAACGAAGCAAATGACAGGATGACATTAACCATCCACATATGGCAGCCCCTTTCCAACTTGATGTGCACGTGTTGGGGATTAACTTGATCAGAAAAGTAGTAATATTTATATTAGCGCATTTTCTGCCTATTACCTTTCAGAATAAACATTTATATTAAAAGATTTAAGTGTAGCAAAGGATTGGATATTTGTGGATTTGTTTCTTCTTTCCATATCCTCTATTCAGATGCCCACACACATACCCCATTGTAATTTCCTGGTACGAAGCCTTTATTTAATGCACAAGTTGGCTCATTCTTTCTCCCTCAGCACCTCTTCATACTAGCTGTATCATGCTGTGCTGAAAAATTCACTTGTGTTTCCTTCTTCACAAAATAACAATCTTCCTCATTAAATGTAGGCTATGTTCCACAAACATCAATATCTGTACTCTTTAGATTCCAAAGATATCCTTTGAAATCTCTCCAAAAGATATGATTTACTCCACAGAACTTCAACTGTGCCCAGAATCATATTTTCGATGATATATTCTTGAAGCCTATGCTCCCCTTGATTTGTTGCATGTGAGAAATGTATGGATTTTGAGAAATATTTTAATTCACATTTGCTGAACAAACAGGCAACTTATTTTGCTACAATAATGTTGCTTCAGTTGTCAAAAAGGTTAGGTGACGTGTATTTGTGGTGAAATAACAGTCTGCCAAACCATGAAGGCAGCTCAGTGGCTCCATGAATTTCTCCAAAATATTTAATAAATATTGCAGACATTTCACTACTTTTATAAGTATGATACAAGGAAATCTACAAGGCTCCACTGTGTTCCTGCCAAGTCACAGGGAGTGACGATTGGAACTACCAGGTCTTGTTTTCTAATTATCAAAATCTTTTATAAACTCCATAGTTCTGATCATGTAGCTGAATTGATAAGTCAAGGACATTGGTCCT
Source organism: Sphyrna mokarran (assembly GCA_024679065.1). Taxonomy (NCBI): domain Eukaryota; kingdom Metazoa; phylum Chordata; class Chondrichthyes; order Carcharhiniformes; family Carcharhinidae; genus Sphyrna; species Sphyrna mokarran. Next base: position 20,691,250 of record JAGIQG010000003.1, on the reverse strand, counting down.
TAACATAATGCTGTCCCTTTTCACGCCGGGATGCCAAAATAGCAACTCTTATTGGAATTGACGGATTCTAAACCAAGTCTTGCTGAGGACTAAAAATTCCACCAACAGATCAGACTAGAAAATGCATATTCTCAATTACAAAACAATTCCTTCAACCAAAACCACCAATTTTTCCTGAAACTCAAGTTTCTCCTGCTCAATTCAGGAGGCACTTGTACCAAAGAATTCAAATCTTCGACCTTGGGAGAAACACATCTGACAGAATTGTTATTTGGAAAACTGCTTTACTTCCACACAAGAATTAGATGGCCTAACCATGAAAAAGCACTTGGAAACAAGACTAGGGAGAATCCCAAGATATTCTATAAATATATTAAAAGGAACAGATTAACCAAGGAAAGAGTTGGGCCCATTAAAGACCAAGGAGGCAATGTGTGTATGAAGCCACAGGGCACTGGAAGGGTGTTAAACGAATCCAGCTCATTGTTTCCTTTCCCTGAGTGAAGGCCAAAGAACAAAGAACAATACAGCACAGAAAACTGGCCCTTCAGCCTAACAAGCCCGCGCCACCATTTTAACATTGTGAGTCTACCTATGACCTTTGTTCGTGCCTATTGGACTCCACAATAAAGGAATTATAACCAGATTGAGGATGCCTAATTTAAGGACATTTGTTAACACCAATCAGCCTAAGAGCACGTTGTTGGGGTGTGGGAGGAAACCAGAGCAAGCATGGGGATAACATGCAAACTCCCACAGACACTGGCCCAAATCCATATATGTTCTCATTGTTTGCTGTGCAGATATGTGCAGGATTCAGAAAAAGAGAGCGTGAAAATCTTAAGCTGTTTGACATAGGATGAGAATGGGGGGAAAATGATAGATAAGTTTGCAGATGACACCAAGTTTGGTAGGGTGGTTAAAAGTAAAGAAGGTCATAGGTTACAGGAGGTAGAGATGGGAAGAGCAGTGTCAGATGGTATGTAATCTTAACAGTACACCTTAGAAGTAGTAACAAGGCAAGTGAGTACTTAATGAATGGCAGGACACTTGGAAGCTCAGGGGATAGATGGACCTTAGGGTAGAAGCCCATGAAGCAGATGAATACGATGGAGCCATGAGCAGTTCTGATCACTTCACCATTTGAAGGATGTGACTACACTAGGGGAGGTACAGGATGTTGCCTGTGATGGAGCATTTAGCTATAGGAGAGGCTGAATAGACTTGGATTTTTTTTTAAAGAGCAGAGAAGACAAAGGGGGACGTGACTGAGGTGTATAAACTTCAGCAGCATGGATAGGGTGAATAGAAAGCAGCTGTTTCCTTATTTGAAAGGTGAATAACAAGGGGCATAGTTTTAGAGTGAGGGACAGGAGATTCAGAAGGGATTTGACGAAAAACATTTTCACTCAGGAACATGGTGAGATCTGGAATGCACTACTTAAGAAGATAATGAAGGCCAGAAACCTTTCAACCTTTAAAAAAGTATTTGGATGAGCACTTGAAATATCATAACATTCAAGGATATGGGACAAGTGTTGGAAAATGAGATTAGCACGATTTCAGCGGTAGTTGTCAATGTAGCTGCAATGGTCCAAAGGGCCTTTTCTGCACTGTACAACTATGACTCTATAACAGATCACTGAAATTCAATAAATAATCATCAAAATGAGTTTTCAAAAAAAAAAAACTTCACCTTTTCTATATATAACGTAAATACAACCTAATACCTTGTTATATGGCTTTGAAACATGGACAATGTACAGCTATCAAGAGAGGAAGCTCAACAGCTTTCACTTTCGCAGTTTGCAGCATATTCTGAACATCCCACAGTAGGATAAAATCATAAATGTGGCTATCCCCTCAAAGGCAAACCTCCCAAGTACGTTGGCATTCATGGCACTCTTTAAGCAAAGACAACTTCAGCCTTAAGCAGTTTGCAAGATTGAAGACAGCTGCACAGCCGAAGGATTTTATATATGGTAAGATAACTGGAGCCAGTAGGACACTCAAAGCTGTACCTCAAAGATGTCCCAAGTGTGACATGAAGGCCCTAAACATTTATTCCCATACTTGGGAGATACTACTGACAAGTGGAAAATAGCAACATCACCTGTGGGCCAGCACATTGTCACCATGATGACTTGTGGCTATAGTGGCTTTATATCTGGTGTGAACACAAAAAACAATTCACAGCAGCACCTGATAACCATTTGACGTGGCACTTGTGGCAGGACCAGCCTCATAAGGATCTTCAGCCATTAGCAAAAATGCACCATATGAAGCTACTATGCCCCAACCCCAACTGAGTCTGACTTTTGCACATCTCACATAGAAGATGCTGACGATGATGAAATACAACTTCTAACCAGGCTCGTCCATTCAAATGAAACCGCACAAACTTTCAAAGGTTGGACAAGGGGTGATCTTACTAAAACTGTAAGTAAAGCTTTAAATTTGGATACTCTGTATGGTTATCTGAACATTTCACATTTTCAGCAATCTTAATTTCATTAATTATTCAATCGAGTTTTCAAATTTTACAAGAAATCACAAGTTTTGGCTAATAAAACAACTTTAGCAGCTAAAATTTTACCGTAAACATGTGTGTCCTCACATACAGAATGGGCGAAACATGGAATTCTGAATGCTGGATAAGGAGCAAAACATTGTGAAGTAAAATATTAGCAATTAGCAAAATGACTATTAGCATTTTGATCTGTGTCCTTACCTTCCCTTTCTGTAGGCTTACTGATTTCATCTGGCTTCTGGAAGGTAATGCTTGCATATGAATTCAGATCATCATCACCACCAGAAGTACTTCCATGAGGTTGATGAGCGGTTACATGCTGAGAGGAGGTCCAGTCTTTGTTATTAAAATTGTTTACCAAGTCCAAATCAATATAATTCATACCATTTTCACAATCATTTTTCTGCACTGTGGCATCATTTGGCTGGTCTTTGGCACTTGAAGCCAGAGAATCTCCTGGTTTGTTAAGCCACACATTCTCAAAGGACACTGAACTATGTCGTTTAATGTGATCAACATAAGATAAGGTCATGCCAGTAACATTGGCTGTGGAAGTGAAAGTCTCTGAACTATGTCTTCTTCTTCCTTGAGGATCAACACGGATAACTTTGGCACCTTGGTTCCGATTGGGGACAAGATTAAGCACGGTAAAGGCACTCCTCCCTGGAATCTGGTCCGTCATTGGACCAGTCCCAACATCAGAAACAGTGCTCAAACAGCTCTCTTCTGCCCGAGGTAGAACGGAAATGGAAGACGTTATACCTCCACCAACTGTCATTTCCGTATAGTTACTTACTGATGAATCCAGTAAGTCTGGGCAGGTGGTAACTAGCTGCATACTAACATAATCACAGCTTGACTGCCCTCTATCTTTTCTGCAAGTGCTGGATTTGCAGGCAGTTGCAGAGCTGGTGATGTCCACTGTGGGTTTTGATACATAGCCAAACTTGGATGCATCTATTCTTAAATTCATATTCATGTATTCAGACATGGGTGGCCTTTGTTGAACAGGATGAATGCCTCCAACTGAAGAGGACTCAACGAGAGACAATGAACTAGAAGAAAAAGTTTTATCATTGAATTCAATATTTACATATTCGCCTGGGCTTTTTGGCTCTGGAGGAAGGGGATGCTCTCGTGTTCTGGGCAGCGTACTTGCCTTAGTATTATCAAGTGACAGCCTAGTGGGCCGCACAAGTTTACCTTTCATTGGTACATACAATTCTTTTTTAACGGGGTTAACTGTATGATGCCCACCATCCTGTCCTCCTAAACTATCACTGCTTGTGGATGAAGAAGAATCCTCACCATACAAGAGGCGGCCTGAATTTACAGCAATTCGTAAAGGGGACTCGTCATTTTTTCTATGTACATGTTTAAAGGAGCGAGGCAATGAGAAGTACGAACAAACAGGTTTATGAGATTCTTCAACTGGATTGAAAAAGCAGTCTGGTGGAGTGCTTGTTGTTGAGCAACTTGCAGGGGACATATTTATATAATCGCTACAGGACAATTTCCCATCATTGCTCTCAACAGACAACTTAGAATTCCCTCCATTAGTCCATATTTTTCCATAGTTCACATTTTCTGGTGAGCAACTGCCACTGGGTGACATCATCATATAACCATCTTTTCGAGAGTGCTGGCGTGGGTTAATAATCTGCTGTGGGGCAGAAACACTTTTAGGGCTCATTGGCATGTAGTCATTTTTACCAGGCACAGGGGCTACTCCAGGTGACATGGGCATATAACCATCATCCATTTGGCTGTAACGCCTGCCTTCCCCAATTTGCAGATCCAAACACTCCTCGGGGTACGAACGTGTGGGTACAAAAGCAGAATTTTTACTGGATGACAGACGGTTGCTGGGGTAAGAGGGTGTCATCTCTGTGTACTCCTCAAAGGAGGCAGTGGAAGTTTGAGATGGAGTCTTTTGGTGCATCACTGTGGGTGGCGAAGTACCTGATGAATGAGCTCGCTTCCTGAACCCTTTATCTGAGTCTGCATCTTCAGCTTTAGTAGGGGTCCACCTTTGAGTGCCCCTGTTCTGACAACTGGGAGCCAGGCTCGAGTGTTTGCCCATGTAGATGTAATTATTTAACTCCTGTTCCTCCCTTGCTGGAGGAGTGTGCCCCAAGGAATCTGGAGTGACACTCCTGAAGGAATTCCTGAAATCACAAGGGCTAGACCCATACTCGTCCGAGGAGATGAAGCCCCCGTCACTGGGGGAGCCGGAGATGGAGGCGCTGGAGCGGCGGGGGAACAGGCTGTCCGAGGTGGATCCGTGGCCGCTGGTGCTGCTGGAGGACAAGCTGACGGGGCTGGTGGCCGACGGCGAGCAGTGTGTGGACGGCATGGGGATGGAGCGGCTGTGATTGAGGGGCGGGTGCAGGCGGCAGCCGCCGCTCCCTCCTCCTCCTCCTCCTCCTCCCCGGTTGCGGTGCGAGTGAGTGCGGCCGGCGCTGGGACTGACCGGACTGCCATCCACCGAGGCGGGCCGGGACATGGTACCCTCACCGTCGCTGGAGGCCCGCACCCGGAACGAGCTGCTGCTGCCGCCACCGCCGCCGCCGCCGTGATGGTGGTGGTGGTGGTGATGGTGGTGATGCTTGGCGGCCGGCGAGGTGGCCGTGATGCTCTCGGTGCGGGGCCGGCGGCTCAGGCCCACCTGGCTGGGCGGCGGGTTGTTGAGGTGCCGCCGCGGGGGCACCGAGATGGGGTTGGAGCTGGACGAGGCCGACTGGCTCTTGCTGCGGGGCCGGAACTCCTCGCTCATGGCCTTCATGGCCTCCAGGATGGTCTCGTGCATGTTCTGCGCCACCACCGAGTCGTCGACCTGCATCCAGAACTCCCCGGGTCCGGTGACCGCCGAGCGGCCCACCTCGATGAAGAAGAAGTTCTCCGAGTGCCCGCAGCGCCGGATGTTCATCAGCTGCAGCACCACGGCGGCCGCCTCCGAGTTGAGCTTGACCAGGCTGATGGTCTTGCTGGTCAGGCACAGGCGGTAGATGCCCACCAGGTTCTTGGTGTGCCCCAGGCCCTTGGGCTTCAGCACCACCTGCCAGACCTCCTTGAACGCCGGCCCCGGGCTGCCCTCCGGGTAGCTCTCCTCAGCCGGGGCCGGGCTGGCCGAGGCGGTGCCCGGGGTGGCTGGCACGCCGTCGCCGCCGCCGCGCTCCGACCCGGCCCCCACCCGCTCATCGGCCACCTTGGCGCGGTTGTGCAGCTCCAGCAGCGCCTGGTACCAGCCCTCTTGCTCGCTCTCGCACTCGGCCGCCACGGCGAAGTACTCGTCGCGGGTGTAGAGGGCCACCAGGTGCTTGTTCTTGGAGTCGGCCCGCTTGTTGATGTTGAAGCAGCTCTCCAGCTGCACCGAGCGCTTGGGAGCGCCCGCCTTGTGCCTCCATTTCTTCTCGTTCTCGTAGTACTCGAGGCGGGCCGGCCCCAGCTCGCTGGCCGCCCGCAGCACGAAGAAGCGCCGGTGCATGCTCTTGGGCTTCCGCAGGTAGCCCACCTTCCGCACGTCCGAGAAGCTGTCGGCGCTCGGCGAGCTGGGCTCAGGCGGACTCGCCATCGTGCCGTGTGAGGAGACACAGAGAGAGAGAGAGAGGAGAGCGGATAACCCTGACAGAAAAAAAATTAAATTAAATTACAAAACAATAAAAAAAACCTCCGAACAACGGAGAGAAAGAAAATTGTTTTTTTTTAAATAAAACCCCACACACTCGGGGCGACTTTTACCGAGTTCTCCTTATTAATATAAATATATATATTTGGAAAAACCGCCTGTTAATTTTTCCGCCTCCAATAACCCAGCCACAAGAAGCGCGCAGCCCGATGTGAGTAAAAAAAACTCAATCTCCCCCCCAACCACCCCCTTCTCTTCCACGCGCGGCTCGTTCCCGCGCTGCGCTGTGCGCGCCCACCCTACCCCTCTTCTCCCTCCCTCACTCACTCACTCACTCACAGACGCGTTGTGTGTATATCTATGCGCGCATCCGAGGCCGCGGGAGGACTGACTGAGCTCCCTCTCGCTCGCCCCGGATCGCGCGCACGACCCCGCCCCCCTCCCGTCCCCCGCCGATCATTGGCCGCCGACTCTCTTGTTTACGTTCTATTTTGGAATGTTGTTGCCTCCTCCCCCCCTCCTCTCTCCCCCCGGATAAGGTGTCAATCATTCCTCCTCTTTTCCCCCCCCGCCATCCCTTACCTTCTTACCCCCCCTCCCCCGCCCCCCCGCTTCTTCTCCCAGGCTGGGTTCCTCTCCAGACTGTCACTCACTCCCACTCCCTGTCCACTCACTTACTGCTTTGCCTCTCCTTAGATAAGCGAGCGAGTCCCCCCTGGCTGCGCAACGTAGTAAAGGAGAGATGTGGCCGCCATTCATTACTATTCGCACAGCCCGCGCCGTATGTTCTCCCCACCCCCCCGAGCCCGGTTTGTATTTTCTTTCTCTGCACATCAGAAAAAATGCATCTCTTTAACATAGTTCTCCAGTTGTACTTTATTTTTACTCTGCACATCATGCGTTTCTTTAATATGCATCCCCCCCCCACACCAGTTGTACTTTTATTTTTTCTCTGCACATCATGGATTTCTTTAACGTGCCTTCCCCCCACCCCCCATTGCACTTTATTTTTTCTCTGCGGAATAATAACGCATTTCTTTTAAGATGCTTTCTTCCCTTGCAAGGACATGCCATGTAGCTAAATTTAAGACCATTTACAAAATCTGTCTCAAAATAAACCGAAGTAGTTGGACTCAATTTTTATTTAAAAAATAGGAACTGCCCAGAATAGATTTGCCTGTGTGTAAAATAAATAGATGGATATAACTTTCAGTGTTGGGGAAGTGGGGGTGAGGATGAGAAACAGAATGTTCCAAATCACCTCGCAAGCTCAGATGATGCAGTCTTGCCTCGTTTATTGATATTATTCCCAATAATGTTTGCACGTTGCTATCTCTTGAGAGAGAGAAAAAAAGCAATGCTGCAAGTTTGTGATGCAGAACTGCGGGGTTTAACATTCAAATCGCAACCTCCGCATTTTTCTCTGCATTGCACGTACCCCAGGTGTCATCACGATGTTCTTGAAATTCGCAAAAAAAACAACACGTTACTCCGTACGTATGTTTTTTTCGGGGAACTATTCCGTAAATATCACATATTTCACACTCAGGTGTAAATGTTCAGCTGCTGGAGCAGGAAACCGCATGGAAAAGGCGAGCGGGCATGTTTACAAGTAATTAAATTCCAACACTCTTGCCTCGATTGAGGGGGAAGGGGCTGAATTGCATCAAATAATTTATTCAGAACTGATTTGGAATTCAGAAACGTACATGATTGTAGGAAGCACAGACTCAGCATGTTTCGTCCATCCGTGAATCGTTGTAAACAACATCTGTGCTGACAAGCAGGAGTCCCTGGATTATTCTGTTTGATGGCCAGCGGTGGAGGGTGGGGGGGCATCCTTTATAATTAGCTGGGATGCAGAAAAACACCAGTGATATTTTAAACTTTCTGAAACATCGATGCCAATTGTAGATTTTTAAATTAACAGCTTAAAATAATAATCACCCGCGCTATTGTCCTCGACCCCACAACCCCTTCCTCACCCTCCCACCATCATCAGTGCCACTACATCATCTCAATGACGATCACATCTAGAGTGAACACGAAAACAGCGAATAGAAAATAATAAATTTCTAAAAATCAAGCCAGTTTCCATTTAGTTGTTTTTTTATATAAGTGATGCAGTGCTCGACTTGCCATGTTGCTGCGGCTGAAGTGTAATGTTACATTGCTACTGCCACCTACCGAGAATCATTAAAGACCCAATCTCATTGAAACTGCAGAATCCACAGAATACACGGACTGGCAATTTCCAAGATGTGCAATTTTTATGGTTAAAATATCCGACAAGGTTGTGAAAATATTTTAACTCGTTCTATTCTATCAGTTTCGTCCCCAAAGGGATTGAGTTTCTGCCCCTTGGAATAAAATGAATTTATCAATAACTGGCATCTGCACTTGCGCAACTTCTAATATTTCAATTTGCGATTGTGTTCTGTATAAACTCGAGTACGTATTTCAGAAAATGGGTGAACGTGGACGTGTGCAGAAGTTCTATGGCGTCCCTTTAAAGTTTGAACAATGTTGCATGGTGCAATCCACTATCTAATAGCATGTGGGATAGGACACGCAAACTGCAGTTGTTGAAGAAGATTCACCATAACCATCTCAGGATACATAAGGATGGACAATTATTTGACAATCAGGTCTGATTTATCTGGTAATATCTGCACCTCGACAATTCATTAAAAATTAACTTTCCAGTTGAATTTCACAATCACATTTAATCTGCTTTGAACTCCAGTTCTACTTGCTTTGTAATAAATGGCCTGTGATATAATTTCTGGGGGGAAAAACGTAATCGTTGAATCTCTACAGTACAGAGGCCATTCGGCTTATCAAGTCTGCACTGACAACAATCCCATTCTGATCCTATCCCTGTAACCCCACGTTTACCCTGCTAATCTGCACATCCCAGGATACTAAGGGGCAATTTAGCATGGCCAATCAACCTAACCCACACATCTTTGGAATATGGGAGGAAACCGGAGCACCCAGAGAAAACCCATGCAGACGCAGAAAGAACATGCAAACTCCACACAGTGAATCAAGGTCAAACCCAGTTCCCTGGAGTTGTGAGGCAGCAGTGCTAATCGCTGTGCCTCTATGCTGACCAGAATACAATTATAGTTGTCACTCTTACCATTATTGGAATCATGCTGTACAGAATTGTGTAAAGATCTCTGAAATGCAGGACAAAAAAAAACAAATTAATGTCACAATCAACTTCACATAAGCCATTTTAAATATTAAATTTCAACAGAATTAATTTTCAAACCAGTTACAAATAATTTTCACTTCATTTACGATGTTTAAAGTAACTGCAATGTTGAAGTCATTTTAATTTAAAATTCTTAATCTTTTTTTTTTGAACAGCCCCCCTCCTTGAATTCAATCAAGCCTGAACACTTCCTAAAAAGTAACAGATCCACAAAATAGAATTGCAGTCAGTGTATCTGTTGCTGATTAACTGCCCAAAATAAGACTAATACCTTTTTAACAATGAGATTGAAATTTATACGGATTAAGCTAGGCATTGAGGATCAATTACAGTACATATGGTCATGTGCTACTGTGAGCATGAATATCTCACCTGAGCAATGTAATAAGTCAGATCAGGTTGTAAATTTGGCTTGATATTTTGGAGTTTTGTTTGATTATTTATGGTAATAGGGTAGCTTCATTTTCTCTTCGGTTTAAGGTTGTTTTCCTCAATGACTGGAGTATATTTTACATGATTAATGAAGGAAATTGTTTTAATGTGAATGGGCTTTTTATCTTTTCAATCTGCAATCTTTCACTGACCAGCCAGCCGGTTGTTGCTTTCTGGACTATTTCTAATTAACACTTAATACTTTGTTATGTAAGTTTACTTGCTTAAAATTTATTGGCTTAAAGGAAAGCCCAGATATTGCAAAAGATGCCTTACTTTATTCATTCATGGGATGTGGGCATTGCTGGCTGGACCAGCATTTATTGACCATGCTTTTGAACTGACTGGCTTACTGGCTTTCAGAGGGCATTTAAAAATCAACCACATTGCTATGGATTTGGAATCACATTTAGATCAGATTTGGTGAGGATGGCAGATTTCCGTGAACCAGATGGATTTTCATGAAAATGGTTCCATGGTCATCATTAATTCCAGTTTTTTAAAATACAAATTTCACCATCTGCTATCGTGGGATTCAAACCCAGGTCCTCAGAGCATTACTCTGGATTACTAGTTCAGCAGCAATGCCACTACATAACTACCTGTCAGTAGAAACCACTGAAAGCAATTGAAGCCAAGAATATTGCCAAAAAATAGATATAGAGACAAAATGCAATGTAGTTCAAGGATATACATGAATTGGTTTCATGAGCAATTGCTGCTCTGAATACTGTGCCTACGTTCAATAAAGTGCCTCATATGCAAAAATGTATGATTAAAGATATTGTTTGGAGGTGTAATAATCCTGACAGCAGCATCTATTAGATACGCCAAACCATTCACCATCATGACATAAGACCAGTTGGTACCAGTCAGCTCATTATCATTCTATTCAAGCAATAAAAATAATATCTCATTTACATCTATAGTTTATTAGCAATAACCTATATTAATTTGGTCGAAAATTATAAATGTAAACAGAGTAGCACTTCTTAGGCAGAACATATAAAAATAAGTGCTTTTGAAATGGACATCTAATGACAGCAGTGCCTCCAATGACATCAAACAACCTCCACTCCAGTCACTATTGTCAGACCATCAAAAGAACACAACACAAGAAATAAAAGGAGGAGTAGGCCGCCAGGTCCATCAATTCAATATGATCATGGCTGATCTATGTTAGCCGCAACTCTTTTTCTGCGCATTTCGTCATAGTCCTCTCTTTATTCCTCAACTTATCAAATACTTATCCACCTCCACTTTGAATACTTCTAATGATCCAACCTCTTAAGCAGCAGCTTGTCAAATGCCTTTAGGAAATCTAAATAGACTACATCTACAGACTCCCCTCTGTCTACTCACACTGTTTCATCTTCAAAGAATTTGAACAAATTTGTCGAGTTTGATTTTCCTTTCATAAAACTATGTTGACTAGGTTTGATTATATTCAGCTATTTCCTCTTTGATTACTGACTCCAATGACTTGCCAATAATAGCTGTTAAAGTATAGCCGAAAACTATAGTAAGCCTATAGTTTGCCGTCTTTTGCCTTTCCCTCTTTTTGAAGTACGGAGTTACATTGGCTGTTTTTCAATCTTCTGGTATCCTCCTGGAATTTAGTAAGTTATAAAAAATTTCAACCAATGGATGTGCAGTCACTTCTGTGCAGTTCAGCAAATCCTGGTAACTTGTTTGCCTTTAGCCCCTTGAGTTTTTCCAATATTCTATCCTTTGTGATTGGGGTTTTTGAAAGTTCTACCACGTTGTTTAAAATCAGGCCATCTGATATCTTAGGGAGATTTGCATGTTTTCCACAGTGAAGACTGATGCAAAGAAAAATAATTTAGCATATCCACCATTTCTTTGTTTGCTGTTATCAATTCACCAGCCTCATTCAGTAGAGGTCCTACATTTATCTGAGCTGCTTGCTTCCTATTTATATATCCATAGAAACCTTTTCTGTTTGTATTTATGCTGCATGCAAATTTTCTTTCAAAATTCATTTTCTCCCTTCTTATGAGGCCATAATGTTAAAACACATTACCTCTCAATCTCCCCTTGTTTAGAGAGAAAAGGGTCTGCTTGCTGTTTCTTGAGAGTTGTACCCTATTAGTTCTGATAAAATTCTTCCAATTATTTTGCAATGTCTCCTTTTCTTCTATATGCTTTGAATAATATGGAAAGAAACATTTTACACAGTATTCTCAAAGCATGATCTAACTGATTTGGCATTAGATGGCTAAGTAATTCTTGCTTGGAATATATCTATATCATTGAGTACAATTTAGTAAGTATAGAAAAATGTTTATGCAGCTTAATGCTAAGCATGTTCAAGTGTTACTCTCTCACATCATTCATTCCACAAGAGGATATTTTGCATGTAGATATTTGCATTAAAAGATACAGTTCAATAATAAACTGAATAATGCATTACACAACAATTGAAAAAAAACATTTTCTGTTGTCACACGGCTCTCTAATTCTGTGTCACAGTTATTTTCAAAGCAAAAGAAACCACACAAATAATTACACATGAGGCTAAATGGTTTTCACCAGCTGATTTAGACCAACATACCACTGTTGCCACATTGGAAGTAATGCAGAATGCTTCTGGTTTGCCTTCCATATTGCATTCTCTACCTTTTAGACAACTACCACATATTTAATTTCAAATGTTCTTAGGCTGGAGGGGCAATAGTGAGAACAGCATTATAAAAATCATATAAAATACAAAGAAAATAAGTTTGAAGTAAAAAAAGAACATTGAGACTCTCAAGCCTGTGCCATATATGATGACCCATATGCTCGGAAAAGCATGTATTTTTCTTTTGTGCAATATCCCTTTAAGAACAAACTGTGCCAGAGTGTATTTTGCAAAACAGTTAATTGGTTTCCTGATTATTACATCAATTGGTTTTAATAAATTTCTATGTGACTTGGGGTTGCCCTGGAGAGAAACAGCTAAGAAGCAAAGGGTAAATAGAAAGCCAATTGCATTGGAGTTGAGTGTCAGCCTACATTTCTTTGTTCAACAGTTCAGAAGACTGGTAACTACTGCAAAGAGAAAACAAACCAGGCTCGCTCTGAATTCATCAATTTCCTGTTTGGCACTCGTTAGTCAGACCTTGATGAAGCAGTCTCTTATTAGAGAGCAGAGATCGTTTTACTATGTTTCTACAATTGGAAAGGAAAGAACACTGAAGTCAGGAAGAGTGTGGGAATGTGAATTGGACCATGCATGTTGCTGCTGTTAAAATATTGCCGGAGACCACCTGATCCCTTTATAAACTATTTGAATGATTCCGAGATGGGATTCTCTGGGAATTCTGTGCCATCAAGACTGCTATAACACAAGTGAGAGAGGATTTGTTGACATGTGCCTTGTCAGTGGTAACCATTCCAAAGGGCTTTGGTTGTAATATGGCTGCTGGTAAATGCAATGTAAGGGCTGAAGCAACTTGATGGAAAGTGAAGATCCTACAAAACAAAGGTCGAGTTGGAAAGACTGCAATACCACATTTGTGCAGGAAATAGAGCAAGTGCTGTAAAGTAGCCTTCCTTTTGCCTTCCTGTTACAATATCAGTTGATGTTACTACTAGATGGGAAGATTCTAGAATGGAACCTGGCTCAAAAGATGTAACTTTTTTTAGAAAATGTGAAGGAACAGAGTCATACAAATGCCAATTAACTTTTAACAACAAAAGTAATTGAACATAAACATTTTGACTATAATACAATACTCCTTCACTCCCCTTATTTTCACAGTACACTTTCCCTGATGATTGTAATTGTTTTAATTTTCTTAATTAGCCACAAATGGTGCATTCTTCTTCTCGATTCTCTCTTTTTCACTAGCTGAGTGAGTGGCATGAAATATCTCTTTCATTATCAACCACTGCATCTCTGTTGATCTAAGCCTTAACTTAATTTCCAAGTTCATTCTAGTTAGCTCTGTCTTTGTTTCCTCTTAAACCTTATTCATGATTAGAATATTCATCTTAGATCCACCCCTCTTTCTCTCAAACTGAATGTGAAGTTCAATCATGTTATGATCTTTGCTACCTAGTAGCACCTTTACTATGAGTTCATTAATTAATTAAAACCATATACCTTCATAAACTCTTTCCAACATGGATGGCATGATGGCACAGTGGGTCACTGTGTTGCGGAGTCTGCACATTCTCCCCAAGTCTGCATAGGTTTCCTCCAGATGCTCCAGTTTTTTCCCACAGGCTGAAAGACATGTTGGTTAGGTGCATTGGCTATGCTAAATTCTCCCTCAATGTCCTTGAATAGGTGCTAAAGTGTGGCAATTAGGAGATTTTCACAGTAACTTCATTGTAGTGTTAATGTGAGCCTACTTGTGACACTAGTTAATAAATTTAAACAACTCAAGAGGAGAAAATCCTTAAATTCTCCCACAATTAATGAAAAATTTCCACCATATTAATCTTATATAATTGAGACAAAATTACAATATTTCATATAAGCACAGGTCTTCACATAATATTTAATCATTGATGTCTACATTCATTCCCATAATTTTTTGTAGCAATTTTATCTGAGATTAGTCGAGAGCCACTGCACAGCCACCATGCAGGAGCAGAATTTTGGACAGGTGGAGACTACTGCTCGGGATCTGATGGCTGACTCCCTAGAACTGAGGAAGTCATTTTGGGCAAATTCAGGTGAGGGAGAGAAAGGGAGAGAGAAAGAAGACTGTTTGAGGAGGTTGATCAACCATATCCTTATGGGTATAGGGAAGAATTCCTGCTACTCTTTGACGACAAGGGCAACTTAAAAAAAATACAGTTGAAACAAATCCAGACCTCTTTTGGTCATAGCTCCTGATCCCAGTAGCATTGGAGTAGCAGAGAAGCTGCAAGAACTTCTTTGTGTAGATCTAATGTTAATATTGCAAGCAGACTTTAATGACATTGAAGTCCGCTCTGCATAAAGTCTGCCTTTAGGCACGATCCCTGTAGTCTGAAAATTAGAGTGGATTAATACTGGGACCCACAGGAAAGCAACAGCAGTCAGAAAGATGTTGCACAGACTATATTAGCTGCCTGCCCATTTTGTTTCTACTAAAAAAGAACTAAAAATCCAACTTTTTCTTGTTTGTCAAATATTACATTACATAAATTATTGGCATAAATAATAAAATTCAGTCTGATTGGTTGGCTTTTCAATTGTATTTCTTTCTCTTTCAGGACAGGTTAACATGTCTCAACAGCAAACTGATTCTGAGTCCATTAACACATCATTCCTTTAGAGGAAAAATATAATATACAGGCATTGACGTGACCCAGGCATTGTCTTCCAGATGCTAACAGCTTTATAGAAAAACAATGAACAGAATGTGTCGCCCTGCTTCAGTTTTTTTCAGATGGAAATATTAAATGGAATCTTTATCTGCATTTTAATGTGGACATAAAAGATCTCATGGCACTATTGTGAAAATCAAAGGAGTTTTCCCAGGTATCCTGACCAATATTTATCCCTCATCAACATCACTAAAATAGGTGATCCTGTCAGTATCATGATGCTGTTTGAGGAGAGTGCAAATAGGTCCTACATTGCATTGACTTTACATAGTGGTTGAGTGGGCTGGGAGATGGTGGCATAGTGTTGATATTATTGGACAAGTATTCCAGAATCCCAGGATAATGCTCCGGGGACCTGGTTAGAATCCCATTGTGACAGATGGTGAAATTTGAATTCATTAAAAGTCTGGAATTTTTTTAAAAAGTCTAATGACCAGGAAACCATTGTTAACTGTTGTAAAATTCCATCTTGTTTATTAATGTTCTTTAGGAAAGGAAATCTGCTACCCTTACCTGGTTTGGCCTACATGTGAATTCAGACTCACAGAAACGTGGTTGATTCTTAAATGCCCTCTGGACAAGGGCAGTTAGGGATGGGCAATAAATGTAGGCTTAGCCAGTAATGCCCATATAACATGAACGAATAAAACAAAATCAGAAGTGCTTCAGTGGCTGTAAAACACTTTGGAATCTCTTGAGGTTATCAAAGATGCCATATAAAAGTAGGTCTTTGTTTTGTTGTTTCATCTGACACAATTATGTGACCTGCATCCCACATCATGCAAGTGTTGCATCTTACTTTAATTTCCCTAGTTTGTCAGGAATTGGAATCAGTGCTCCTTTTACCCTGAAACAAAGTGGTGACCTGAAAAAATAGCAAAGTATTATTGTTTTGAGATAATGATGAATGATGTAGTTGTAATAAACATTCACACTTCAGAAAAAACTTCAAGTTACAACACATAAAAAGTGAGAAAAATCAAAACAGCAGGAGAAATCAGATTAATAAAATTCCTTCTCTCCTCTGTCCATAATTAGAACTTCCTGAACAACTAATACACGTCAGGCACATTGTGCAAACCAGCCTCCTATCCATTGACTTTGTCTACACTTCCTGCTGCCTTGGCAAAGCAGCCAACATAATTAAAGACCCCATGCACCCCTTCTATCTTCTTCCATTGGGAAAAAGATATAAAAGCCTGACATCACGTAATAACTGACTAAAAAACAGTTTCTTCCCTGCTGTCATCAAACTTTTGAATGGACCAACCTTGCATCAGACTGATCTTTATCTATACCCTAGCTATGACTGTAACACTACATTCTGCACTCTCTCCTTCCTTCTCTATGAACGGCATGCTTTGTCTATATAGTGCGCAGACAAGAAACAATACTTTCCACTGTATGCTAATTCATGTGACAATAATAAATCAAATCTAATGAATGTCTATACACTATTTCCCATAACTTTGTAAAATATTTTATTCATTTTTTTTCTCCTTTTCTTCCACTCAATTTTTTGTTAGCAGCCAACAATGTGTGAAAGTAAGGAACAGGTGTTTGCCTCAATATCGTTCCATCTGTGGGAAAATGCCTAGCTTACACTTACCACCTCCTTTGTGACAAAACAACTAAGGCTTGAAACTCTGTATGCAGGTAACTGAGGTCTATGACACAGTTTGTAGGAATTTCAAAACATTGTACTGTCATGCTGGTATTACCTGTGGAATTCTCACCTTTATGCAATTTTTATAAACATCTACTCTTTGGTGCACTTTATGATCACAAGATAAGGAGGTATCCATAACAAAGGGTCCAGATTTTTCTTTTCAATGTCAAGAGTGTAAGAACTTCGCAGGCAAAAGCCCTTATTGCAAAATCAGGCAAAATACTGCCGACAGAATGAAAAGCTTCAGCCCATCCCCCCACTGCTCCTCAAGGAATTCAAGCATATAATCTAGGCTGACCCTTCACTGAGAGACTGTCACATTGACAGGGATGCCATTTTTCAGATAAAACATTAAACCAAAACACCACCTACTTATGCAGATGAACGTGAAAGAACTCTGACATTATTTGAAGAAGTGCAGACAAATTCTGGTGTGACAGCCAACACTTAGCTCACAATTGACACATCCAAAACAAAAAATTAACTATAATCTAACTCAGTGCAGTCTGTGGGACCTTATAATGTGCAAATTGATTGCAGTATTTGCCTACATAACAACAATGACTTCACTTCAAAAGGCTTTCCACTTTATCTAATGAAAGCTGCCACTACATTGGAGAGATGCTCAGCAATGATAATTTCTCATCGTTCTCAGTCAAAATACAAGGAAGCTGCTTAAGTGGTATGGAGGCAGACACTTCAACAACTTATTTTTCTGATAAATCTTTGCCACACTGCTTGAAAGTTGATATACAAGCCCATGTCCTGGTCATCACTATGACTACTCACTATAACCACATCATTTGCCTCTGCCCTTCCCTCATCCAGCCATCATCCAAAAATTTTTATCCAAGCTTTTGCTATTCTTTCTGATCCTATAATAAGGACTTCCATTCTATTCAAGTATTCAAGAGAAAAATCACACTTAAGGAATGGAACTTTTTGCTGTGACTGGAAGCATTGAGTAATTCCATGTCAGGTCTCTGGTAGGTTGAGTACATTTTGTCTAATCTCACCCGAGCAAGCATTTTCCATTTTAGATACTGAATGGATTGTATAAAGATAAAGCTCCCTCAACCATGTCTTAATAAAGTATGTTAATCCCACTTCAAAAGTGCTTCTATCTGGCCAGCAGAGCATTTCCATTTTCCGTATCAGTCCTACTTTCAAAGAAATGGGGTGACTGTACTAGTATAATAAAATAACTTTCTACTTTGGAGTTGAAGTGCACAGTTCGGTCAGACAGAAGGGTATTTTATCCTGCAATTACTTCATTCTAAACTTGATTTGAATTTTATTGTTGTGTGGCAGAAGTGCAAAAATAGGAAAATGGGAACATGAGAAGACTATGCCTTCTGTCAACTGAGATTTTCAAGCCAAAGTTTTAGTTTGATAAAGGTGAAAGAGATAAGAGGCAAAGGCTGGTAAACGAAGATCAACCATGATTTAACACAAAAGCAGAACAGATTCAAATGGCACTATGGTTGCTGCTGTGCCTATGTTGGCATTTATTCTTGAAGGGAAGATATTCTATTACAAAAACCTCATGAAATTGCTTCCTCTTCTCTTCCTATGGGACTTCCATGAGACAAGCTTCTGATCGCATATCAGTGGCATCACTAAGACTGCCTTTTTTCCATCTCCATAACATCAAATGACTCTGCCCCATCTCAGCTCATCAGATTTTGTTATAATTAGATATGACCATTCCAACACACTTCCGTGTTCTACCCTCCATATTCCCAAGGCTATCCAAAATCCTGCTTTAAATAACATTTACCCATCATCCCTGTGCCGAGGACTTACTTTGAAACCCAATCAAACACAGCCTTGGTTTTAAAATTTGCATCTTTGTTTTACATGTCTCCACGGTTTTGACCTCCTTACTTATTTCACCTATTCCTCTGAGATATCTGCTCTCCTCCAATTTTTTTTTTAGAGCAACACAGCACGGGAAACACACCCTTCGGCCCAACGAGCCCGCGCCGCCGTCATAACTATATAGTAGCAAATCCATTATCCTATTTTGGCCACCAAGGTCCCTGATTTCAATTGCTCAGTGATTTCAGCTGCCAAGAGACTAAATGCTGCAATCTCCTTGCTAAACCTCTCTGTCTCTCAAACTCATTTTCCTCTTTCAAGAGACTCCTTAAAACCTTGCTCTTTGATCATGCTTTTGGTCAACTGTTCTATATTGGTCTTGGTGATTCAATGTCAAACTCTGTTAATATTTCCATCCAGAATGTTGGGATATGATTCAGGTGCTATATAAATACAAATTACTGTTATTCAGGGGACATTCTCATCCTGACATCTTCACTCTCATCTTGAGGAATCAGGGTATTGAATTTGATGATCATAATGAACAGGACAGGTTGGAAGGAATGATTGGCCTGCTCTTGCTTCTATTTTTTATGTATATTTCTTTGTACATTGGGGTAGCAACTCAAGCCCATACGTTTCATAACAAACCATAGCAAACAATATACCCAACATAGACACCAGAATCTAACTCATCATACTAGACCAATTCAGTGGCAAGTTCGAAAAATCACAACTTGAAAGCAACTGAGAAAAATTGACCACAATTTTATCTGATGTTATGGGTCCCATTGCAGGTGAATGCCTGAGCTATGCAGGAGGTTTTATTGGGAGCGACCAATATAGAGGCCACAGATCAAGATGCTAAACTATGTGTCTCCCCAAGCTTGGCAGCCTTGCTAACACCATTGATGAATGTGGCCCTTGCTCAGGTTGCAGGTAGAAGAAGAAGGCACTAACATATTGAGGCAATGTGAAAGGTAAGTTTTTTTAAATGTGTCAGGGCAGACCCCAATAATCTGAGGAGTGATACCATCCAATGGCAGTAATGGAGCCACAAGATTGTTGATTCCAATGGGAGGGGCCCCTCTGGGACATGGAGACTCTAGGAAGAAAGGCCCATCTGCAAGAAACCACTGGGTGGTCACCTCAATCTACCTGGTAGTCTAACCATTGAGAACCTGGTAATATGTCATTGAGGGCATAAAATAGCTGTTAATGGGCCAATTCTTTGGATTAATTGGCCGCACACCCTTCAAGGTGGAGCTGCTCCCATTTCTCAAAATATCCTGGAGAAAGGAAGATAACCTGTTTCCCTTCCAAAGCCTCCCTCTGCCATTTTACCAACCTTATCAGCCGCCAGCCCATCAACAGATAGCTGTTAAACTCCCAGCCAGCTGAGGAACTAGAGCTCTACTAGGTTCATACTTGCAAATTGAATGGTAGTCATCCAATCTCTGCTTCCATCTCTCCAATCATGAACAGGCATCCAGGGTGCTAATGATGGCATATAGTTCACACTGCTGCCTCATAGTGCCAGGCATCTGGCTTTGAATCCAGCCTTGGGTTATTATTGTCTGCGTGAAGTTAGCACGTTCTCCATACATCTGCATGGGTTTCATTTAAGTGCTTCAGTTTCTTCCCACAGACCAAAAATGTGCAGGTTAGGTGGATCAGCTATGCAAAATTGCCCCTTAGTGTCCAAAGATTTGTAGGTTAAGGGGATGAGCGGCGTAAACATGTGGGTTACAGGGCCTGAGTGGGATTGTCTGTCAAAGTGTTGAAGCAGATTTGATTGGCTGAATGGTTTCCTTATGCACGCCAATGATTCTATGATTCCATAAATAGCTGTTTTACCTGGAAGAAACCACATGTACAATCTCATACTCCCTCTTCATCAACATCACATCACTTTACTGTCAAGCTACCCTGGTCTGCAATCCTATTTCATCCTTTACATTACTCAGAGCTTTAAGACAATGCTTTTATTTTATATCTTGGGTGTCAAGGATGGGAAATTTCAACATATCAATGCCCCTTCAGGTCCTTATATCTCTTCACTTTCTTCTGACCCCATTCCACTTTCTTAACTTTTCCTGTTTTTTTCATTACCCCTTTTTATCCTTTCCATCTCTGATCTCAACCAATCAATCCTCCACAAAGGCTTCAGCTTCATTCCTTTACACGCCACATTCAATGAATTTCAAGCTTGGTATGGTGCTGAACTCTTTTTCCATTTCTTTCATCTCTATGTTCATCTTTGGCTAGCAATCTGCAGCCCTCCCCTGCCACGCAGTGAACATTATTTCTGTTTCTCCGTACCCATCACATCTATTCTGATTGTTTCTTCAGAAGGAACTCTTCAAAATGCACCTAATGAAAATACAACAAAACTTACTTCAACTTATAATTCAAAGAAAGGCTTTAATAAAGAAACATTCTCACTTCAAGCTTGGGCTTCACCTTGGGCCAATCCAAGCTCCTCACAATTCTACATAATTCCTTATTTATAGTGAATCAGTTGTCAACTGACTATTACATCCCTCTGTAATTGGTTCCATGGTTTACTGGGTCAGCTGACCCTGACATCTTCTTCCCACTTGTCACATTCTGACACTGATGATTCCAATTTTCATACCAGTTTTTCTAATACGTCTTCCATTTTCCTCAACCAGAGAACTGCTCCCTGGTTACAGGGCCTTTGCCCCTGTTTGTTCCATTTCCTGCTCTTCTGATCTCACCACTTTTCCTATCTCCAGAACTACATTAAGATTCTCCCTTTCCTCACTTCAGAATCACCTAGCAGCCATACAGTTAGAATTATAAAGACTGAAGCACAACTCCAGGACAACCCAGAGCTGCACTTCCTGTACCTGATTTCTTGAGCAACAAATACCTTTTATTCCTAATAAAGATTGAAATCTCTTGACAATATCGTATGCCACTACGAAACACCATACCACTTCTCCATGAGAAGTGTGACAGATGTAACACCTGCCATTTTATTTCTTCACTTTTCACCAGTCAAGGCCAAAAACAATCCTTCCAAATGAAACAGTAATTTATTTGTACTTGTTCAATTTAGCATACTGCCTGCATTGTTGTCAGTTCTACATTGGAGGTTGCTTTGCAGAAACCCTTGATGCTCTCCAAGTGCGAACCCAAGCTTCCAGTCGACTGTAATTTTAATTCTTCACTTTTTCCCCTCGAACATTTTGTCCTCTGCTTCCTACACCATTCCAAAAAAGTTTAATGCACCCTTGAAGAGCAGCACTTCATCTTTCAAATAGGCACTTCTACAGCTTTCTGGGATCAACATTAAGGTTAACAACAACAAAAACAGAAAATGCTGGGACAGCATGGTGGCACAGCGGTTAGCACTGCTGCCTCACAGCTCCAGCGATCTGGGTTTGATTCCCAAATTGGGTCACTGCCTGTGTGGAGTCTGCCACGTTCTCCCTGTGTCTGTTCGGGTTTCTTCTAGGTGCTCTGGTTTCCTCTCACAGTCCAAAGATGTGCAGGTCAGATGAACTGGCCACACTAAGTTGCCCCTTGGTGTCCCAAGATGTGTATGTTAGAGGGATTAGCAGGGTAAATACATGGAGTCGGAGATAGGGCCCAGCTGGGATTGTTGTTGGTGCAGACCCGATGGGCCAAGTGGCCTCCTTATGAATTGTAGGGTTTCTATGATTTCTAGATCAGGCAGTATCCATGAAGAGAGATACAGAGTTAATGGGTGGGATCTTATGGCTGTTCTCACTGGCGGGATCTTCTTGTCCTGCTAATGATGAACCTCCCCTCCCGCCACAAAACACACCACGGTGGGGCAAAGCAGAGCGGGTGGCAGAGGGGATGCTGAACATGGAAAATCTTCTACTGTTTGGGTTGTGGCACTCCATCAGAATAAATAACAGGCATTAATTCTGTTTCTCGTTTCTCAGATACTTCCAGATCTACCAAGCATTTTCAGAATTTTCTGTTTTCATTTCAGATGTCCAGCATCTGCAGTATTTTGCTTTTGTATTAGGTTCAACAATTTCAGATTATAATGCATCCTATCTCGTCAGTTTTTCAGTCAGAAGATGTTAGTATTGACTCTATGCAGCTCCTCCAGACCCACTTTCTGTTTCTTGTCCCATTTTCATTTTATTTTGCCTTTGTTATTTAATTTCTCCTGCTTTCTATTTGAAACAGACTTTTCCTTTTGTTCTCACACCATTCCCCATTTTTGTCTGCTTTTCCTTTCTCCGTACTTTCGGAGCTGCAACGTCATGTTGCAACTGTACAAAACTCTAGTGCGGCCACACTTGGAGTATTGTGTGCAGTTCTGGTCCCCACATTATAAGAAAGATGAGGAGGCATTGGAGAGGGTACAGAGGAGGTTTACCAGGATTTTGCCTGGTATGGAGGGCAGGTCCTATGAAGAGAGGTTGAAGGATTTGAGGTTGTTTTCGTTAGAAAGGAGGCGGCTAAGAGGGGATCTTATTGAAGCATATAAGATGATTAGAGGTTAAGATAGGGTGGACAGTGATAGCCTTTTTCCTAGGATGGAGAAAGCTAGCACGAGGAGACACAGCTTTAAATTAAGGGGTATGAGTTATACAATGGATATCAGAGGTAGGTTCTTTACTCAAAGAGTGATTAGGGAGTGGAATGCCCTGCCTGCAGCTGTTGTAGATGCGCCAAGTTTGGTGGCGTTTAAGAGGTTAGTTGATAAGTATATGGAAGAGAAAGGAATGGTTTAGTTTGGAGGGGCATTGCTTTTTATATTGGTCGGCGCAACATCAAAGGCCGAAGGGCCTGTTCTGTGCTGTAATGTTCTATGTTCTATGTTCTATGTTCTATTCTACTTGCTTAAAATCTGTTCCAACCTAACTTTTTCTTGTTTTGATGAGAGTTCATAGACCTGAAATGTTGACTTTATTTCTCTCTCCACTGATCATAGAATAGAATCCCTACAGTGCAGAAGGAGATCATTTGGCCCATCAAGTATGCACTGGCAGCAATGCAAAAAACCTCACGTACTGTGCTGTCTGGAGAAAATACGCATTTCTCTAATCAATGCTTCACTCACATTGTTAGCCACTTTAACACTTGAATAGCAGGTTAGGTGTAAGGATTCGCATTCTAATCAGCAATCTGTGACTGTCTGTGCTGATATGTGTGCTATTGCAGACCAGAACACTGCATTTGCCTGACGAAGACGAAAAGTTGAAAGCTCGCTGATTTACTATCAAATAAATTGGTTGGATTTAAAATTGGTGTTGTCAAACTTTACTGAGCAATCCCACCCAGCCTTTTTCTCCTAACCCCACTTTATTTATCCTGCTAATCTCTTTAACCTACACAGCCTGGGACACTAAGGGACAATTTAGCATGGTTAATCAACCTAATCCACACATCTTTGGAGCATAGAAGTGAACTGGAGCACCCGGAGGAAACTTATACAGATAAGGGGAGAAGATACAGTGGAGTCTGCAGTGATTCAAGCTGGGAATCGAACCCAAGTCCCTGGAGCTCTGAGGCAGCAGAGCTAAGCACTGTACTGCCATGCTGCCCAGATGCTACCAGACCCACTGGTTTTTCCAACATTTACTGTTTCTTTTCCAAATTTACAAGGAAATACAAATTTCCCTTGTTATTTAAAAAGAATATTCCTATGATTTGGGCATTTTATTCCTCACTATCAATATACTTGGACTACCCAACCACAGCCAGCTCTGAGTATGAGAGCTGCATTCAGCACTTTATAGAGACACTCCAGCATGCAAGGAAGAACTTCTGTAACTTCATAAGTAAAGGACGTTATCACAAGTGAACTGCTGCTAGCGCTGCCAAAAGAGCTTGAAACAATAAGAGTTTAGATTAGATCGTTTATTGTGTTTACACTCTGTTGGTTAAATTCAATCACTCCAATCATTCTTCGAGGTCAGTAATCCAAGGTTTAACAAACGCCTGAATGTTAGGAAAGGATTTGTTTTATCAATGCCTGACAAATCATCAGGGTCAGAATCTTTAATGCATATTGAATGACAATGAAGGGTTTTTTTGGTTTGCAATTAATGATTTAAAGTAAGACACCACAGTGTCCTGACATGGCAAATTAGAAATCATTGTTTCAATGAAAAAGAAATGTTAGTGGCTTCGGGGATTCCCTTTAGGAAGTTATGGTGCCATCAAGTTTTGATTCCAAGATGCTTTGATTTGTGAAGGAAGAGAAGATTGAAGAAGTTACAGAGTTTAACTGTTGTCAGATTGTGTAAAATATGATTTTGGGTAATACAGTTGGATAAGTCCGGATTTCATCACATTGGGGATGCAGCAAGATAGGAAATTTACAGTGCATCTGGAATTAAGAAGCTGCAGAGAATGATGTATAAAGAATGAATAGCAATTTGGCAAAGTAGAGGCAAAAATCTCTGAAAGCAAGTTAGAGACATTAGAGTTATTTCTATTTGTAGAAATGAATCCTATACCATGAGCATCTGAGCATCACTGCCAACAACAGCAAAAACAAATACTGATAAAGTACATCTGCTCCAGAATTCTCCAGTTATTCATAGAACATAGAACATTACAGCATAGTACAGGCCATTCAGCCCTCAATGTTGTGCCGAGCTATTCATGCCTCACCACAGTTGCAAGAGTGGACAGAAAATTTGGCACTCAACCAAATTTCTATTCACTGCAGCGGGACAGGAGAATCCTGCTGGTATGAATGACCAGAGAATCTTGCCCCTAACCTTTTTACAGATTTTAAGGGTTTTGGTGATTGGGGAAGCAATAGTTGGATCTGACATCAAATCAATAGATTTGAAAAGATTTTAGAATCTTTTGCTACTTTGCAGTGTAGTCACAATTTCCTGCTTTCCTAGTGTCAGATTTTTGAGGTACCCCAAATATCATATGGCTCCTGCTCTGAACAAGACCACAAGAAACTTCAAAGGGTTAAAAACGTAACCCAGTCCATTACACAAACTAGCCTCCCAGCCAATGACTCAATCTATACTTCCCGCTGCCTCGGAAAAGCAGCCAGCATAATCAAAGACCCTACATACCCTGGACATACTCTCTTTCATCTTCTTCCATCAGGTCTGCGATCACAAGCGAATTGACTCAAGAACAGCTTCTTTCCTGCTTCCATCAGATTTTTGAATGGACCTACCTTATATTATGTTGATCTTTCTCTGCACTCAATTATGACTGTAACACCGCATTGTGCACCCTCTCCTTTCCTTCTTCGCATGTATTCTATGGACAGAATGCTTTGTCTGTATTGTGTACAAGAAACAGTATTTTACACTGTATTCTAATACATGTGACAATAATAAATCAATTCAAATAAGGTGCACAGGGAGATCCCTCTCAGAAGTTTCCATGTAAGCACAATTGTCCAGAAGTGCTAACTTCTCCCTGGTCAATTGTGACTTAAATTACTAACTTCAGATGCTTATGCCAGTGTTAGCCCAGTAGTTAGTCTGAAAACGTAAAACCAGTTTTAACTTCAGCATTTTAAATATGCAGGTCAATCCCATGAACAACTCTACTGATAATTGCAACCCCAAGGTCAGGGTAGGGCGCAAGACAGCACCGAGGCCAAAAAGCAGCTCTCTCAGCATGAAAGTACCAGTCTAAATCATAGAACATAGAACAATACAGCACAGAACAGGCCCTTCGGCCTTCGATGTTGTGCCGACCAAAATAAAAAGCAATGCCCCTCCAAACTAAACCATTCCCTTCTCTTCCATATACTTATCAATTAACCTCTTAAACGCCACCAAACTTGGCGCATCTACAACAGCTGCAGGCAGGGCATTCCACTCCCTAATCACTCTTTGAGTAAAGAACCTACCTCTGATATCCGTCCTATAACTCATACCCCTTAATTTAAAGCTGTGTCCCCTCGTGCTAGCTTTCTCCATCCTAGGAAAAAGGCTATCACTGTCCACCCTATCTAAACCTCTAATCATCTTATATGCTTCAATAAGATCCCCTCTTAGCCGCCTCCTTTCTAACGAAAACAACCTCAAATCCTTCAACCTCTCTTCATAGGACCTGCCCTCCATACCAGGCAACATCCTGGTAAACCTCCTCTGTACCCTCTCCAATGCCTCCACATCTTTCTTATAATGTGGGGACCAGAACTGCACACAATACTCCAAGTGCGGCCGCACTAGAGTTTTGTACAGTTGCAACATGATGCTGCGGCTCCTAAATTCAATCCCCCTACCAATAAAAGCTAAGACTCCATATGCCTTCTTAACAACTTTATCCACTTGACTGCCTACTTTCAGGGATCTATTGACACATACACCAAGATCCTTCTGTTCCTCAACACTATTAAGAGCCCTACCATTAGCCCTATACTCTACACATTTATTGTTCCTGCCAAAGTGCATTACCTCACACTTTTCCACATTAAACTCCATTTGCCACCTCTCGGCCCAGCTCTGCAACTTGTCCAAGTCACTCTGTAAACTAAAACACCCCTCTTCACTATCTACCACACCACCAACTTTAGTATCATCTGCAAATTTACTGATCCATCCCTCAATACCCTCATCCAGATCATTTATAAAAATTACAAACAGCAGGGGCCCCAAAACAGACCCCTGAGGCACACCACTCGTCACCGAACTCCACGATGAATATCTCCCATCAACCACCACCCTCTGTCTTCTATCTGCCAGCCAATTCCTAATCCAATTAGCTAAATCACCCTCTATTCCACACATCTGCATTTTCTGTAGAAGTCTTCCATGGGCCACCTTATCAAACGCCTATATGATATCATATATGATATATATATGATATATTATAATATATGATATCATCATATCATATATTATAATATACCACAGTACAAGTCACTCTAGAAATTACTTATCATTTAATGGAAAGTAAAGACATAAGGCAGAATTTTACAGCCCTGTCGTGGTGAGGGAAAAGATGTAAAATGCATTGAGCCGTTCAAAACTCCATTGATGGGAATGGAAGATCCAGCAATGGAAGGGGCAGCAAAATTCTACCCATGTTCTGATTCAATGGGGACTGGGGTCTGTTAAGCTGAGGGCTTGGTGACACTGAATCCATGGAGGTGAGTTGGCTGAACACAATTAAAAACTCAACTATATAGCCTCTTCCAAAACCTTTTTGAACTTTAAATGTAGGGATATGATTCTCAGTCAGAAGATCCCTTTGGAAGAACTCCAATTCTCCAGAGGCTCTTTCCCTGGTATCATCAATCATTCAGTTACACAAAAAAAGCCTTTATTTCCTTAGGGATTTCACAAGCGTGTAATCAAGAAGTGGTTATTCCGAAATCTAATTAATATTTGAAATC
The DNA here is from genome assembly GCA_024679065.1 of Sphyrna mokarran. NCBI lineage: Eukaryota > Metazoa > Chordata > Chondrichthyes > Carcharhiniformes > Carcharhinidae > Sphyrna > Sphyrna mokarran. The sequence goes on along the minus strand of JAGIQG010000003.1, from coordinate 20,663,276 downwards.
TTTCATAAATTTTCACTGGATGTATGTGATTTGTAACACCACATGTATCCACTTTAATTGTCAACCTGAATTCTGCAACTTTTACTTCTATTTTCGAAGATTCTATTAAACACCAGCACCTTGCAAACTTTTTTTTAATTAAGCACATAACTCAAATCTTTTAGAAATCAATTCCCTAATTCTCTTAGAATTGTAGTTTGCATGGTCTAATTTCTTTCAACAGTGTATAAGTGAGCTTTATCTGAGACCTCCCTAACCCCTAACATACACTTTCCATTTAAAAATTCTCTCCTTACAGATGCGGCCAGAACTGAGATTTTTCCAGCATTTTTCTCTTTGAGTTTGGAAGATGTTATATGATTGAGTTTTTAATTGTTTTATACCAAATAACCTCCATGGATTCAGTGTCACACTCCGGCACCTTTAGGGTAAATGCATCTAGCCAGCATGTCTGTAAGATTGTAGGAGGAAACCGGAGCATCCGGAGGAAACCCATGCAACCCAGGGAGACTGTGAAGACTCCATACAGACAGTGACCCAAGTCGGGAATTGAACCCAGGTCCCTGGCACTGTGAGGCAGTAGCGCTAACCGCTGTGCCACTGTGCTGCTTGTGATGTTGCATCTTTAGAGAGTTTAGTCAAGGAGTTTGTTCTAGGCAAGTCTGTCTAGTGAGAACATCTCCAAATTCTGGTTTTGCACAATCTATTTGGTTAAGTCAGCAAAAAAACACTTCATGGTTGACATTCCTGCCATAGGGCACCTGAAAAAATGTGGAGAACAGGTTCTTGCTAAACAGGTCACTGAAAGAGAATATCCACTTCATAAATTTTATGATACAAACATACTGAGGTCAATTTTAATTCTAACCAACTGGCAGAAACTGGGTAAGTGGGCTGTTAAAAGAAAACAATTTAGCTACTTTTGTAAAATCCTGGTTATCATTTAGTTGACCTTAATGAAGTCTTTTAGTCTTAAATTGGTGAACTGTAATTAACTACAAGAACTATGCACATGCAGCAAGGGGCTCAAGCTAGGAGCTGTTTCCATGCTTGCTTGCGCAAACATGATCTGGGACCAACTTAAATGAACCTGGCCTAAGGGATGTCATTACCCCCCAGAAACAAAATTTCTAGGTAAACTGCCGTCTGATGCATCACAATGTCTGTAGCTTGGCCTCTGTACACTGAGCCAAAAGTTCCTTTCTGCAAATCAACTGCAGATTTGGATGCCATGAGTATATTGGTGCCCATCACTTCCCACAAAATGCTGCTGCAGCACATTACCTTCCCAGCCATTTTGATTATGTTTTAACTAACTAATCAAGTAATTATTTTCTTAACAAGATTGTAATTAATGCCTGTAGTCCTGTTCGTGTGTATGTTCTTATTATTTCAATCAAGGTTGTACTTGCCCCAGTTGAAATTCCGTAGTTTAGTTAAGTTGGAATACTCACTAGTCAATCATCTCTCTGTTTCCCTGTGATGACACAATTTGATTTTTGTTTCTGAGCGTGAGCTCTGAACTGAAGGACTGTCCAAATGTAGAGGCCCCACTTTCAACTTGAAATCTTGTTGTTACCTGGCCCACTTTCTCCTTGAAATCTCCCTATTACTGGGGCCTGGGCTCTTCCCAATGTTGCTATTATCCAGTCCTAGCCTCTGCTTGTAATCTAATTGTGTCCCAGGCCCACTATCAGGGTTTTGGCTAACAGCAACTAAAACAAGAATTCAAAAAGACCTGGAAGGTAGAAATCTGCCTAGTAATATCAAAAGCCAACATTTCCAGGAGTATGCAAGTCTCTAAAAGTGATCAGGGCATTCCAAAAGCACGATAGCCTCTAAAGATGATCAGCTGTGAATTGCTCTAACAGCAGAAACAGATTATTCAGAAGACTGCTATAGAAATGCTAAGTTCTACAAATAGTTTACTGAGTGATTCAGAGCTATCATAATGCTATGGTCCACAAAACGTAAGAATTCAAAACATATAGACAGCCAACTCTCAAATTTGAAAGAACAAAACGGGAAATACCTCCCTCAGAACCCTCAGAAGCAGCAGGCCAGTCTACACTTCATAGCCAGAAGCCAGTCCGTAACTCACAACCAGGAGTGACCTCGCCCAGGTAACAGAGAGCTTTCAAGCAAAGACTGGTGCCATGAACCACACTGATATTACCTATGAGGAGTCCCAATTAAAACACTGGTTTTAGTGATGTATAGTTTTTTTGGATCATTATGAGTCACATAAAACCCAGTGAGGAACTAGTGCTGTCATCATATAAATAATTATTAAAGAATATTTATTAATTTGAAAGGAAAGAAAAATACATGCCTAAAAGGATTGCAATATTCTAAGACAATAAGTACAGTTAGAACTAAACATACACACCATTTCTGTTGAAAGTTTCCCTTGTTCCAAAATATATCTACAATCCCGGAATTCATTCCCAAACAACATCCAAATTAAATAATTCTATATAATTCAAATCCAGCTTACAGTTATCACACTATACAGGACTGATGATCAAATCTTGAAAACGTCTTCATCTGCTCCTGCAACATCTTTTATTTCTCAGTGAAGCCATTGTGTTTCATCTAAGTCTCAGAGCCAAGGCATTGCAGGAAAACTTTGTAAAAGTAGTTTAAAAAGAATCTTCACTGAATCAGATGAAGACGTTTTCAAGATTTGATCATCAGCCCTGGCTCACCTAATGGGAAGTGGTCAGTTCTTAAACCTGTTACTCCACCCAGACAATTATAGGTCCGGAGATGAAGATTACAAGACTGTAAGTCATAGCCACTGCCCTTTTCCTCTGGTACACAATGAAGGGTGCTGGTGACGTGAAACTGGCATTTGGCTGAATTACTACAATGTTCTTGCTTTTTAAGTTTACCAGCATTAATGCTCTTTCATCAAAAATTGACATTTTGTGCTGGAAGCAATGACAAAAGGAGCAACAGGAGAAATATTACATTTGTTTCAATGACATAAAATCGCTGTATGAAGTAGAATACAATCACCTCAGTGAACACAGCAGCACTATTGGAAAGGCACTGTCAAAAGTGGTGCCATCACAGAGGCTTCAAGATGCTAAGTTGAGGTTCAGCCATTATAAACCCACTCCAAATATGCCTGAGAGCATACATTCTTCAACAGATCTCTTTGAGCAGAGGATGGTACATCTGCTACACTTGGCTCCATGGGTAATTATGTGTTGAAAGATTTGAGTACTCAGAGAATCTATGTCCAAAATCTTGTGAAAGCTAAAAGACATGGATAAAGTGATCCAAAGTACAACAGTTGACAGATGCTGTGGTACATGCTACAGCAGCCTTGGTAAGAGAGGCCATAAACATAGTGTGTACATATCAAATGCTCAGATTGTAACTATGGCAACATTGAATGACAAAATGTGAATGCCAACTTCAACTAATTAGAAGCAAAATAGAAAGAGAGATTTCAGCAGCTCCTACAGACACACCATTCTCTGCTCCAACAGATCATGCCACTCGTAAGAACATGTCCCCTGCGCTATGAGGCAAGACAACATATGTAATTTATTATTGTATCGCATAAACACCAACCTACTCTGATATTGAAATGCAAGTATGGCAGAACCTCTGGAGATTCCCGACATTGAAGGCTGTGCATCAGTTAGATACTTCTCCATAAGTAGGTAAAGATACTGCACAGCCACCAGCCCTTCATCGGAACTCATTATCTTCAAGTTCCCTTCACGATCACTCACCATTTTGACTTGAAAACATATGGCTCTGTGTTTATCATCAGTGGGTCAATAGCTGGAATTCAATTAGCAGGATTTCACATAGCCCTGCCCATGGGTTTGCAGGGTTCCAAAGTATTTCTCGGATGGTTTTCTCACTGGTCTCTTGCCCATCTCGACCTCTCTGCAATTTTACACTGGGACAGCAATGCCTAGCCTGGCCTGTCCAAAGTTGCCTCAACTAATGCCTTCAGTTTGCACCCATCCTACATTTCAGTCTGGGAGAAGGACTTCAAAAGTAGGGAGATACCTGAAAAGTGACCCTGCTCAGATTCCAGGCCTCCTTTCAACATCAGTTATCCCAACCCTGCCGTCCCTACAAGTTTTCCCCCCTACCCCACCACCCACACCAGCCTCTTTGCCAATACCCATATCCCTCTTCTTCCCAAACTCCAGACCTCACCTCCCTTCCCTGTACAGAGATCCCCCCACACCACCTGATCCTGGGACTTCGATTCTGGGGACTACTTGTAGTCACAGTGCTGTCCACTGCAGCTTCCAGAACTGTTGGGATAGAAAGATTCTGTCCAACTTGATTGGTTAGCAGTTCTCCAAGGTGGAACATCCTCCCCAGTGAGGAAAGAAGTCCAATCTTCATCCAATCAACGTTCCTTGGAGGGTTCAAAGGCTGTGTATCAGCCAGTACTGTAGGTGATACGTTCTTATCACCTTGCGGTGATAAGGCAGGGAGCCCTGTTGTCTGAAAAATTCTTGTCCATCAGTATCAATGCAAGAATTTCAGTGAGTCAAGGAGAGAGCATTCCAGCACATTCTTAGGGCAACTGGGGATGGGCAAAGAATGAAGTCTTGCAAGCATTACCCACATCCGGAGAATTTGAAAAAAAAAGATAGATTAGAAGCCACAGTCTAAATAAAGAGTTCTGGTCCCACAAAAGCAATATAGCATGAATACAGACTCAGTAACTGTGCATTGCCTAATCATTTGATTTGTAATTTGATTATATGTAATTTTCTTACACATTTCTGCATGTACATTAAATGTACATTCCTGATATAATTCCAATGACATCTGTTGGGTTTTCAATAATTTTGATATGTTTCAAAACATTCCATATGTAGCCTAGCCAGTATAGAGAGTAAAGTAATACATTTACACAGCAAAATCTACGTTGCTGATACACTGAAGGATTTTCTTTGTGTTTCCTACTGTCTCCTCACTTATCTGATGCCAATGTGCACACAATGTGATTTGTATCTTGCACTAAAAGTGCGGGTGGATCAAGGGGAAGGAATTATATTAAACATTCACATTAAACGGCAAATGTGGCCATTTTCTGCTACATATTGTGCAGCGTTGATATGCACTTCTGCCATTGTCCAGGGATGTTTGAAGGCCTGGACTGGATTTTAGACATCTGATTTTGACATCATCCAAAAGAAAATTAGGATTCTGAGAGCCAGCAACACTGCTGAATTCTCTCTACTCCCACTGGGAATAAGTATCTTTGATATATGAACACACAAATTATCAACCAGAGTAGGCCATTCGGCTCCTCAAGTCTGTTCTGCCATTCAATAATGATCTGACTGTGGCTGCAACTCAAAATTCTGACTACCCCAATAACATTTGACCCCCTTGTTAGTCAGGAATCTATCTAACATATCAAAAGGTATAAGGATTATTGATAGGATTAACCATGATCTTTTCAAATGGTGGATCAGGCGTGAGGGGCCAAACGGTCTACTCCTGGTGCTAAGTTTGATTGTGGCACTCCCAACTGACTATATGTAAAATGTGGGGCCAGACAGGGATGCTAGGTGGTGATGGTGGGGGAATGGTGGGTGAGTTGGAAATGTGGTTGTACGTGGAGCACATAAGGTTTGCTATAGAACCATCAACAATTTAGGCTGCTTGAAAGGAGAAGGTGATAGGCATGCTTGAAACAGGTTGAAGATGCTATATCACCAAGGGCTGTTGAAACCAGTAAATATGGCTGCATTCATTATTTAAAGTAGATTTAAATTGTATTTAGGTTTTTCTAATTACTTATTACGTTTTCAGAAGTTTCCTTCATTTTTTCACACCAAATGGATCAGATTTTCTAGGGGATGATCTCAAAGTCCTATCATGATTTTAGTGAAAAATTATCAGAAGCACAATTGATATCACTTTTCCAGAGTTTCCACCAATCTTCTACATAAGTTGCACTGGATGTGCCACTGTCAAAATTCAGATACTTTATTCAAAGCATTTTAAAAATCCAAATTTAGCCACGATGGAGAGATTTTCCCTTGTGGTGAAAACTTTGGGAATGGCCAGCATTCCTAAGTTGAGCCCCAAGCCCAGCATTTCTCACGGGGCAGGAGGAATGTTTGGAGGGAGAAGGATGGAGTCAGACTGGGGTTTGCAGAGGCAATTGGCCATTTAAACCAGCAGCTGCTTTCATTGTCTTCTGATGTTTGAACTCTGGCTGCATGGATCTCAGAAGTGTGCAGATTAGACCAGCTTAGAGGATGGTTGAACTTGGTGGACTTTTTGGAGAGGTAAGGCATCATTCAGTAGAGGCAGGCCTCTGTTCAGCCTGAATTGGGCACCCTCTGCGCACCCCACCCCCCCACCCCACACACACACACACACACACACAACCCAATCAAAAACCCAAGCTGCTGGCAGACATTTTTAAAGATTGGGTTCACCAAATCTAAGAAGGCGACCCAGGGACCAAGATCTGGGCCAAACTATCTATAAACATTTAAAATTATTTTTGTCATACTTTTATACGTGAAAGCTGTGGACTAGTCTTCAGGAACCAGTATCGCTTCCCTTGGGCATGTCCCTTTCCTCTAAGGAGAAACAGGTGGAGCGGAGGATCAGGAAACCGACCACAAGAGTGCCAAGCTAAACAGGCACTGCAGTTGGCCTCAGGGCTCTGCTCACTGGTATTAGTACCTCCCTGCCAGCAGATACAGGAAAGATATGCCGCCATAATCTCTAGAATGCCTTCAGAAGGCACTGCAACATTCACAGAGCAATAACTGAGTTGTTTCAGCTGCCAGATAGCTGTGGGCACAGCTCGCAAGGGAGACCTTTATCTGACTAAGATCCAAGGCGCCTGCCAAATGAATCCTGTCAGCACAGCATTTTTTGCCAATATGTTCAGCTTAGTCATTGGCTGACACATAGCTGCTCTCCTAGACATCTACCAAAGCTCTCACTTACACAGCATTTTGCTGCTCCTTTCTGCAGTCCTTCAGCCACCTTGCTCCAAATTATTCCACACCTATCTGATTAGTGACAATAAAATTTCACTGATAAATTTGACAACTTTCTTACTGTTTAAGACCACTATGACTCCCTCTTAGTGTTTACTGTTGTGTGCACTTTCAGTCTCGCATCTCCACTTTCTCCAACTGCAACTGAACGATGTGAAGTGGTTACCTAATAACTACAACTGAAGCCTTGAAGAATTGAAGTGATAATCCTCCTTTGCTAGAGTGCAGTGCAGGTTTCATTAATGGAGTGAGACAATATTCATTGCCAAGGTCGCCGTTTTCTGAGGTTGCCATCCTTCAGATTCCAAAGGTTGGATCCACTTATGCTCGATTTCATATAATGCAAGGAAGATAAAGGTAAGGGATTTGTATTATATTTGTATTGATGAACATTAGAAATAGTGGGTTTAATTTAATGTTTCTTTACCAGGAAGGGACCTGAAATTAGATTCATGCTGGACAAAGGTGTTGTCTGTGTGGAAGTTGGTTAAGTTCCAACTTTGTACCTATTGTGCTTACAGAGAGCTATGGCATATAAAAAAAAAATCATTGCAGGGATGTTGCTTAGCAACAGGAGGCTGACCTCCCAGTGGGGAGGGTTTTTCTTTGTTCCGAGTTTAACTGGAACCTACAGCAGTTGGAGACAGATCACTGAGAAATGAACAGCCCTAAACTCTGTCAGGAGAAGCTAGACAGGACAAGGCAGAAGCAAAGAAGCAGGTTTCCTGTGGAACCAGGTACAGTCCAGAAAACCAGGGAATTGGGTCAGAAAGACTGAGATGACTGAAGTTAAATAAACAAAGACGAAGCTATTGTTCAGAAGAATTCAAAGAAGTGAAAACAAAATGTTCTGAGTTAAAGAGACAGTTAGATTTAAAGTGGACAGCAAAGCTTCAGAAGAAGCTAAAACATTTGAAGCACCTTTAATAGAAGTCTGGAATTTGACTGTGAAAACAATTGCAACCAGTTTGGACAGCAGTCAAGACACAGAGGTCCATTATTTTCATTTTTTGTTCCTCCACATTTGATTTAAAAAAAGTAAAAGCCATGGCCTTTTGAGTCAAGATTCCATTCTGGGATCTTCCTTTCCAGTTATAACATCTCTGGGATCATAATAACAGTCCCACTTCAGATGAAGAGTCATTAAAATTGTGGGCGTGCTTAATGGTATCAGATATTGCACTGAGTCACATGGTTACAAACACAAGTTACAGCTATTTCAAGGATCTTTTTCAGATTCTGTATATCCCTACTGACTACAAGTGTGATGGACTGGAGCAAAACAGGCAAACCATATTCATTTCCTCTCACCACCTGTCTGTAAGCAGTTTTGATTAATTTTTAAAGTATGCAGGTAGTGTGTTATCCCAAACATTTGGGTTGTGTGATCTAATTCATTAATAACCCACAGCAAATCCATTTAATGATTAATTCAAAAGATTAGTTTATTTAACATTCAAAACCCGGGGAAGCAGAGTTTGCAAATTCCCCTTCCACTGCGCGCACACACACAAACACACGCACACACACTCAGTAAAGGGGGAACAGAAAAATTTTTACAACTGTAGATAGTAACAATACAAAAACCGCAGGAATGAATATTAGTTCACGTGATTCCAGAGTCCAGAGTCAGAGTCCAATGATAATTCTTTCATATAGGATTTTGAGTTCAGCTAGCCAGAGATTCGAGTTGTAAAATTCACTTTACAGTCAGTGTTGATATTGCAAGATAAACTAGGTACACAGGTTCTGCAGACGACGCTATAATATCTTCCAGCAGAGACAGGCTTGAGGAGCAGATTGTTGTTCTGCCTGGAGCTCTGCTTCTTGATGGTTTACCAGTTTGCTGTTAAACAGCACACTGTCTGTGAGGATAAAGATGTAACCCTGAGTATTTCAGTATGGTATGATTTCTACCTCTCATTCAGGAATGAGTCCTGCCTTAGAGAAATAGATAGCAGTTCTGTAGCACCTGCAGTGACAGGAGGTGAGTGGACAAAAGAGGAAGAGCTTCAACATGTCAGAGTCCTGGGACTGGATGATAAGATTTGAGGATCTTGGGCGGGGATGACATGGATCCACTGGCAACGTCTTGGGGATGGGGAGAGAGGACTGCAGGTCAGGTGGTGTTGGAGAATGGATGTTTTCGAACTCTAGGGGACAAACTGGTGGGGGGAATTAGGAGGGAAGTCCAGCAGCCACCTCAGCTGTGGTGTCAAGGGGCCTTGCTTGCTCTAATGTAAAATCAATGAAAACTCAGGGCAGTTGGGAACAAAGAGGGAATCACATTTTTTAAAATTTATTATTACGCCACCTAAAAACTCGCCAGTGAGGAGGTGAGAAATTTGGGTTGTAATGTTAAAACTGTCCAAAAGCCCCAGAGGTTTGGGTTATATGATATATTGAAGTTTAATGATAAGTTTCTACCTTTCTGCCAAGAATTCCATTTTTCTTCCTTAAGAGAGAGAGACATGAGTTTGATATCAGCATCTCTTCCAATATAATAAGTTTCAATCTCTCTCTTAATGATAGTTCTAGTTGGGGGAGCAAGTTCATCTGCACTTCCTCTGCTTTCATTGATTACAAGGGGTCTGTGCAATGAGATTCCACATGCTGAGTGAATAATTATTTTCTTCTTGTAAATCCTGGTGGTAGCACTTGGAGCAAAAGACCAATTTTATCTTCATGTGACATGTAACAGCCATTTTTTTTTGGTTCAGCAGAAAATCCTTTGAAAAAAGCAATAAGGGTAAAGAGGTAAATTTTCCAATCCCGCCTGCCATGGGAATCATCGCAGGCAGGACATACAATTTAACGGACCATCCCTATTATAGAAAGACTATTATTAAACTAGAAAGAGTGCAGAAAACGTTTACTAGGATGCTACCAGGACTCGATGGCTTGAGATATAAGGAGAGGCTGAATAGATTGGGACTTTTTTCTCTGAGTGTAGAGGCTGAGGGATGATCTTATAGAGGTCTATAAAATAATGAGGGGCACAGATCAGCTAGATAGTCAATATCTTTTCCCAAAGATAGGGGAGTGTAAAATTAGAGGGTATAGCTTTTAGGTTAGGGTGGAGAGATACAAAAGGGGCAATTTTTTTCATACAGAGGGTAGTGGGTGTTTGGAACAAGCTGCCAGAGATAGTAGTAGAGCAGATACAATTTTATCTTTTAAAAACCATTCAGACAGTTACATCAGTAGGATTAGTATAGAGGGATATGGGCCAAATGCAAGCAATTGGGACTAGCACAGTGATTTCAAAAAGAAGGGCGGTGTGAACAAATCAGATCAAGGGGCCTATTTCCATGTTGTAAATGCTATGACTCGATGATTTGAAGATCCTTTGATCTTGGGAAGGAATTTCCAGTCCCTGGGTGGGTGGGACGAGAAAATCCCACCCAAAGTTTTGAACACACAGGCTGGAATCATACCACCATTCATGCAGGTAAAATCTTCTGACCTGACTGCAGTGGGAGCGTCGGGTGAACAGCAGGTAAGATCACACCAATAATGTTGGATTTCTTTTCAGCACAAGGTATGGAATTGTAGTTAGTAACTAGAATGAAATGGATGTTCAAATCTGATAGGTTGTATTCTCGTCTTGGGTCACAGTGGCATTGTAGTGAGTACTGCCTTGGGTGACTGTCTGTGGAGTTTGAATGTCCTCCCCGTGTCTGTGTGAGTTTCCTCTGGATTCTCCGCTTTCCTCCCACAGTCCAAAGATATGCAGGTTAGATTGATTGGCCATGGTAAATTGCCCTTAGTGTTTAGATAAATATGTAGAGTCATGGGGATACAGCTTGGGTGGGATTGTTCTTGGTGCATGCTCAATGGGCTGAATGAGCTCTTCTGTACTCAGGATTCTATGATTTATGCACTATTATCTACCTAGTCAAAACAAGGGCGTCTCCTCCAAAGGTCTCTCTTCCTGACACTACAAGGTTACCTACAGAATCTCCCAATCACCTATCCTTGGGTTTCTATTTTTCATGCTCAGGCTGCCCCTTGACACGACCATAAAAAGATATAAGATTAGGATTCTCCAAAAAATATTAAGTGCCCAACGGGAGTGTTCCCAACAGTCTGAGCAATGCATTCATTCAATAATTCATTCTGATGACAGGGGTGGGGCCTCACCCAACCTCAGACGCCAGCGGCATAGCATTGAACAGGCCACTGCGCATGCACCGATCTGTCAGAGTGGAGATCAATGCATGCACAGTGCACGCACAAATCCCTCCCCCCCGCCCCAACCACTACCCCCACCACCACAAATTGCCAGCTTCCTGATCACTGGTCTTCCCAACCGCTGGCTGGTCCTTCAACCACCCCCCTCTCCCCTCCAAAAAGCTAGCCTTCTGACCACATCACCCCCGCCTCCCAATCACTGGCTTCCCGGATATTCCCAGGCCGGCCCCTATGTCTCTCCCATCTCAGCCAGCCCTGATCCTGGTGCTCGATGATAGTGCCAAGGTATCTGGTGGGCAATATCAGTTTACCCCTTAGGCCCTTTACCCTCAATTTCCCGGGAGCCTCAATAACCTCTGTTTCCTCCAGCGAGGTCAGATTGCCTGTTTCCAGTTAGCAGGGAGCAGTCGTAAATGCTGCTAGCGGGAACCATTCCTGGGTCGGGGTGGGGAGGGCGGGGAGCTGGTGGTATGACAGCAGAGGATCTGGAGAATCCCATCCTGGGCCCTTTAATCATATGGAAATTCTCATTTCAGTCTGATAATATTGAGCTGATTACGCTCAAAAAAAGCATTTGAGAGTGACTGGCTAACTTTCTCTATACCCTAGCTATGATTGTAACACTACATCTGCACTCTCTCCCTTCTCTATGAACGGTATATTTTGTCTGTATAGCGTGCAGGAAACAATACTTTTCACACTATAATAAATACAAGCTGGTTCATACAATCATAGAATTATAGAATCATAATCATAGAATTATAGAATCTCTACAGTATAGAAGGAGACCATTCAGCCCATCGGGTCTGCACCGACCACAATCTCACTCAGGTCCTATCCGGGTAACTCCACCTGTTTACCCTGCTAATTCCCCTAACACGAAGAGGCAATTTAGCATGGCCAATTAACCTAATCCGCACATCTTTGGAGTGTGGGAACACCAGATGAAACCCACGCAGATACGGGAAGAATGTGCAAACTCCACACAGACAGTGATCCAAGGCAAGAATTGAACCCAGGTCCCTGGCACTGTGAGGTAGCAGTGCTAATCACTGTGCCACCATGCCACCCCACTGTGCCACCCCGCCACCCCATATGATGTGACAATACTTGTAACAATAATAAATCAAATCAAATCAAAAACTTTGCTACAGGCTCCCCGCCCAAGCAGCACAGTGGGCTGGGTGAATCTCACCATAACATTAGTTCAAATCAGTAACGTGAAGTGTTAATTCTGTTTCTTTCCACAGTCCTGCTGAGCATTTGGAGCTTTTCTGTTTTCAGATTTCCAGCATTCACGGTATTTATGCTTTTCTAATATCAGTTTCTGCTACTACCTAACTCTAACTCATCATTTCTCCTCTCTCTGCCTGGTTATTGCATCTGTGCTGTCAGATTGGCATTCTATCCTGGATTGACCTCTTATTCTTCCAATTAAATATTCATAACAAACCCTTAGCCAGAATGTCTGGGACCCCTGTGTCTGTTCTGGTCTTGCAACATTGGCCTTAGGCACCAGAAAATCAATCTTCATACTCCAATGTTAATATAATTCAGTGCATACTTAATATGCTGAGAGTTTTCATGCAGAATTAACGTTATTACACAGATCTAAAGTCTTTAGTTAATTCTGTAAAAAACACCCTATTTTTGTGCGCATTGGGGATCTCATTTAGTGCTCTATTAACACTAGAGTCAACAAAGAAGGATGAACAAGTACAGAAAAGAGCTGCCTGTAATCTCAAGTGGTATGCAGGCATGTTTTGAAGTACTGTTGCTACACAACACAGTGAATTTGGGAAAAGCTACCTGTGAATGATGGAAGACATGGTTGAGGTTTAGCAGAACATATTGATGGAGCCACATGGATGGCATGGCGGAACGACGGTTAGCACTGCTGCCTCACAGCACCAAAGACTTGGGTTCGATTCCTGTCTGCGTGGAATTTGCACATTTTCACCATGTGTGTGGGTTTCCTCTGGATGCTCTGGTTTCCTCCCATAGTCCAAAGATATGCAGGCTAGGTGAATTGACCAAGCTATATTCTCCCTCATTGCAGTGTGAATATTCATTTCAGTTACATATTCATTTCATGGTACAACTACATAATCAGAAAATCTCCCACAAGGATTCATCTCTCCAACAAGCACTTGCCAAAATTATGCCTCCTGGCAATTAATTGGGATGAACACAGTAAGAAGTCTCACAACACCAGGTTAGAGTCCAACCAGTTTATTTGATTACTATCAGACTCTAATCTGGTGTTGTGAGACTTCTTACTGTGTTTACCCCAGTTGAACGCCGACATCTTTATAATTGATTGGGATAGCCAGCCAGGACAATGTCACAGAGTGGAACAATGCACATTTCCTAAAGCACCATTCCACTTTCTACATGCTTTGATTTGATTTATTATTGTCAAATATATTAACGTATAGTGAAAAGTATGGTTTCTTATGCACTATACAGAAAAAACATACCATTCATAGAGAAGGAAATGAGAGAGTGCAGAATGTAGTGTTACATTTATAGCCAGGGTATAAAGAAAGATCAACTTAATGCAAGATAGGTCCATTCAAGAGTCTGACAGCAACAGGGAAGAAGTTGTTCTTCAGTCGGTTGGTACGTGATCTCACACTTTTTTTTATCTATTTCCCAAAGGAAGAAGATGAAAGAGAGAATGTCTCTTAAATATGCTGGCTGCTTTGTCATGGCAATGGGAAGTGTAGACAGAGTCAATGGATGGGAGGCTGGTTTGCGTGATGGATTAGGTTACATTCACAACTTTTTGTAGTTCCTTGCGGTCTTGGACAGATCAGGTTGTATCACAGCTTGGGTGTATCAAGTATGATACAACCAGAAGGAATGTTTTGTATGGTGCATCTGTAAAAGTTGGTGAGAGTTGTAGCTAACATGTCAAACTTCCTTAGCTTTCTGAGAAAGTTGAGGCGTTGGTTGTCTTTCTTAAGCGTCGGCATGGAGAGAAACAGGACGGGTTGTTGGTCATCTGAACACCTAAAAACTTGAAACTCTCGACCCTTTCTACTTCATCCTCATTGATGTAGATAGGAGCATGTTCTCTTTACTGTTCCTGAAGTCGATGACAATCTCATTCGTTTTGTTGACATTGAGGGAGAGATTATTGTTGCCACACCAGTTTACCAGATTCTCCATCTCATTCAAATTTGTGAGTTATAGGACTTGGATCAGTAAATTTGCAGATGACACTAAAGTCGGTGGAGTGGTAGATAGTGAAGAGGGGTGTTATAGTTTACAGAGTGACTTGGACAAGTTGCAGAGCTGGGCCGAGAGGTGGCAAATGGAGTTTAATGTGGAAAAGTGTGAGGTAATGCACTTTGGCAGGAACAATAAATGTGTAGAGTATAGGGCTAATGGTAGGGCTCTTAATAGTGTTGAGGAACAGAAGGATCTTGGTGTATGTGTCAATAGATCCCTGAAAGTAGGCAGTCAAGTGGATAAAGTTGTTAAGAAGGCATATGGAGTCTTAGCTTTTATTGGTAGGGGGATTGAATTTAGGAGCCGCAGCATCATGTTGCAACTGTACAAAACTCTAGTGCGGCCGCACTTGGAGTATTGTGTGCAGTTCTGGTCCCCACATTATAAGAAAGATGTGGAGGCATTGGAGAGGGTACAGAGGAGGTTTACCAGGATGTTGCCTGGTATGGAGGGCAGGTCTTATGAAGAGAGGCTGAGGGATTTGAGGTTGTTTTCGTTAGAAAGGAGGCGGCTAAGAGGGGACCTTATTGAAACATATAAGATGATTAGAGGTTTAGATAGGGTGGACAGTGATAGCCTTTTTCCTAGGATGGAGAAAGCTAGCACGAGGGGACACAGCTTTAAATTAAGGGGTATGAGTTATAGGACGGATATCAGAGGTAGGTTCTTTACTCAAAGAGTGATTAGGGAGTGGAATGCCCTGCCTGCAGCTGTTGTAGATGCGCCAAGTTTGGTGGCGTTTAAGAGGTTAATTGATAAGTATATGGAAGAGAAGGGAATGGTTTAGTTTGGAGGGGCATTGCTTTTTATTTTGGTCGGCACAACATCGAAGGCCGAAGGGCCTGTTCTGTGCTGTAATGTTCTATGTTCTATGTTCTATGTTCTATTCCTGTACTTTGTCACATCATTGTTTGAGATCTGACCCACTCCGGTGATGTCATCAGCAAACTTGAAAATCAAATTGGAGGAGAATTTGCTGCACAGTCATAGGTGTGTAAGGAGTATAGTAGGGGGTTGAGCACGCAGCCTTGTCGGATCCCGGTGTTGAGGATTATCGTGGAGGAGATGTTGTTGTTTATCCTTACTGATTGTGGCCTGTGATTTAGAAAGTTCAGGGTCAGGACTGCTCTTCAAGAATGCTCTTCAATTACAACTATTGCTATCTTATATTGGGCTCCTGCTATAATGTCAAATATTCAAATATAATGTCAAATGTTCAAATCAAGCCTTTTCTTTTTTGATTGGTGTTGACAGGCACTTTAATGTCATTTATCCAGTTTTGTGGGGCCACAGTTATTGATCCCAAAACAGTTAAGATACTTCCAAACAATAAACCTTGGGTGTCAAGGAATTTTTTAATAGAGTGTCTGAATGAGAGAAAGTTGGCATTTCTTGAAAGGTGAAACTAATATTGTCAAGGAAAAGGCAAGGGAATTCAAAATAAAAACAAAAGGAAGCAAAAATTGATTTTAAAAAATAAAGTAGAACATATGTTTTGCACAGTCTATCCAGGGCAAACATGGGAAGAGCTTAACACAATGAAGGCCAGGCAAAGAGAAAACAGAATGCTTTTATGGATTGTCCTATTTTAATTAATGATTTTAAACAGTTATAGGGAAGATTTAGGTTTGTTGATTTTAGAAATGAATGACTCATGATATGTGATAGGATTTTTGTATATTCACCTGTGTAGTTAGCAGAGAATCAGGCTGTATCATGTCTTTCCTGTGTTAAAGCTCCTGGTGCTGATGGACTATGGGGTAAAAAACTGAAAGAATGTATTCATCAGCTCAAAAGGATATTTACAACAAATTATTTCACTTTTTACTGAATGTATGTACTATTCCAAATATCAATGGAAAATATCAACCATCAGACATGCGTCTCAGAATCTAGGGGGCAAATCACTTAATGATTTTAGACCTGTGATTTTAGACCTTATGGGCTAAATGGATGGAGAGAATTGTTAGTAACGACATCACATCATCTGTTTCAGATTATTTTGACCCCCTACAATTGCTTACAAAGCACACAGGAGAATTGAGGATGCTACCTTTTCTCTAGTGAACCTGATAACTAATCACCTCCTACAGCCAAAATCTTCTGTGAATGTCATTTCAATTTTAGTTCAGCATTCAATACAGTGCAAATTCACATCCTGTTACAAAGATTGCTTACTTTGAATGTGAATGAGTGCTTAATCCATTGGATCAGGGATTTTCTTAGCAAGTTTTTATGAATGGCTTTTTATATCATTAATTTATTTTAAACACAGATGTTCCTCAGGTTTCTGTCCTGTCACCTCTGTTACTTCAGTAAGAAGTCTGACAACACCAGGTTTACGTCCAACTGATTTATTTGATAGTAAACTCGCAAGCTTTTGGGGTTTGCCCCTTTGTCGGGCAAATGTAGAGTTCTCCAATTACAATGGAGAGTTCTCCATTCACCTGACGAAGGGGCAAACACCGAAAGCTTGCGAGTTTACTATCAAATAAATCGGTTGGATTTAAACCTGGTGTTGTCAGACTTTTTACTGTGTTTACCCCAGTCCAACGGCGGCATCTCCACATCATCACCTCTGTTACTTTCCACATATACGAATGAGATGTAAATCAAGAGAACTAACACTTATTTTTTTAAGTATGCAGATAATAAGATCTTGGTGGGACTATTTTTAAAAGATAAAATGACAACTGAAGGAAATTACTCTGAACATGCTGTCATTCTTCAGAAATAATGCCAGTGGAGTGCTCTGCACATCAATGCAGATAAAATCAAAGAGCTACTTTTAAATAGCTATGGCCAGCATATGTGTGAAGTTCTTTATCTTAATCACCAACCAGTAAAGGCTATAGAGTGTTTCAAGTGTCTGGAAACACATAGCCCAGAAGCTAAATTTTGAAAAGAATACTGCTATACTTTTTAAAAGGCTAGCCAGCATTTGTTTTTAATTAGAAAACTAAGAGCATTTGGAGTCAATGGGTGGGATTTTCTGGCCGTGCTCGCTCCAAGGTTGGAAAATCCCACCTGAGATCAAAGGACCGTTGTATGGTCTTTATTCTGCCCGCTACAATTCCTGCGGTGGACAGAACAGGAAAATTCCGCCCAATATGTTTTAGAGAAGTTATACAAAAGGTGGAGAGCATCCTAACATTCAATATAGCAGTGTGGTATGGTAACCCAAGTGTGGAATGCAAAAGTAAGCTGGTATAACTTGTCAACACTGCAGGTAAAATCATTGGTAGACAGCAAGCGCAGCTTGTTAACCTATTTAACAATGCAGTTAAGAATTATACGTCAAATATTCAGTGTTTTAAAACTAATGACTGCATGATTACATGTTATATTGGAGGTGAAGCCAAAAAGAAATTTCCACTTTTGCGTGTGGACAATAGAGTTCTATTCTATACCTTTATTTCATCCATTGTTGTTTGCACAACGTCAGATTGATTTGAGTGCTGTCCTGTTCCTTTGTGCTTGTGACTTATGATGACAGCACCTTTAAAGAAGAGATGGGCATGATCTGAAGAAATAAAACCACGAGCAATATTTGCTAACTTAAGTACCAGGAAGAAAAGTTGGTAGCCAACTGATTAGTGGAATAGCTTTGAAGAAACTGTGGGTGTTACGGATCAGATGAATGTCTAGCGGGCATGAGGGGAGATAGGAGATAAATTAGAGAAAAACACAAGTTCACTAATCAGGTAAGGAAGATCTTTCAAGAAAATTTGGCTGCTAGACTGGGGTAAGAGAGGACTAGTGAAAGTAGGAGAAGTGGCAGAAACAGCTGGTCATGAGAAGACTGCAAGTAACTACAAAGGGTCATGAACGAAGCCCAGTCCGTCACACAAACCAGCCTCCTATCCATTGGCTCCGTCTACACTTCTTGTTTCCTCGGTAAAGCATAATCAAGGACCTCACACCACCCTGGACATGCTCTCTTCCATCTTCTTCCATTGGGAAAAAGATACAAAAGTCTGAGGACACGTACCAATTAACTCAAGAGCAGCTTCTTCCTTGCTGCCATCAGACCTTTGAATGGACCAACCTTGAATTAAATTGATCTTTCTCTACACCCTGGCTATGATTGTAACACTACATTCTGCACTCTCTCATTTCCTTCTCTATGAACAAAATGCTTTGTCTCTATAGTGTGAAAGAAACAATACTTTTCACTGTATACTAATACATGAGACAATAATAAATCAAATCAAAACAAATGGCCTCAATTTCAGTAACAAAGTTCATGAACTCTGCGCATATTGCTGGCAATGACGTGAGAGCAGACAGGAAAATGATGTGTAAGAAAATGCTTCGGGGTTGAGAAAATAAACCAGCAACTATTGTTGCATTCCAGGATGACCCTAGAATAGTGAACAATTTTACCAGATGAGGACATGACTCAGTATTGCATTATGTGATCCAGACAGATCTGGCAGTAAATCATATCCATTCATGTCTGTACCATTTGGACTTAAGGGAGTAGAGATGAGGGCTGTAGAAGGGGAAATAGCTAGAATGAGAGAGACTAATGGCTTTATTTGGGACTAGGGTATTTAGAGCATGGTCACACTGGGCCGAATGGCCTCCTTCTATGCTGTTAAAACCATTTCCATGATCAAAGGAGAAGTTGAGGATATAATTGTGCAGGCAGCAACTTTAGAAATGTTGTTGCTGAATGGGAACCAAAGATTAAATTGCTGAGATTTATAGCAAAAGGCAGGTATAGCAGGCAGTAAAGACAGCAAATGGTATGTTGGCCCTCATAGCGAGAGGATTTGAGTACAGGAATAGGAATGTTTTGCTGCAATTCTATAGCGTGTTGGTGAGGCCGCACCTGAACTATTTGAGCAGTTTTGGTGTCCTTATGTGAGGAAGGATATCCTTGCTATGGAGGGAAGGTTTACCAGGCTGAATCCTGTGATGCCAGATCTGTCATGTGAGGAGGGACTAAGTTGGTTAGGATTACATTCACTGGAGTTTAGAAAAGTGAAAGCAGATCTCATAAAAACTTATAAAATTTTAACAGGGTCAGACAGTGTAGATTCAGAAAAAATGTTCCCAATGGCAGGAGAGTCCAGAACTAGAGATCACAGTGTGAGGATAACGGTTAAACCTTTTAGAACTGAGGTGAGAAGACATTTTTTCACCCAGAGGATGGTGAATTTGTGGAATTCATTACTACAGAATGTAGTTGAGGCTAAAACCTTATCTAATTTCAAGAAGAAATTAGATATAGCTCTTGGGGCTAAAGGGATTTGGGGGGAAGGGGGAAATCAGCATATTGAAGTTGATGATCAGATCATCAAGATGAATAGCAAAGCAGGCTCGAAGGACTGAATAGCCTAGTCCTTCAAGATAATTTGGTAAGTGAGAGGTTATTCACTTTGGAAGCAAAAATAAGAAGGCAAATTACTACCTGAATGGCTGTAAATTGTGAGAGGGGAGTGTGCACCAGTCACAGAAGGTGCAGATGCAGCAGGCAGTAAAAAAGGCAAATGGCATGTCGGCTTTCATTGTGAGAGGTTTCAAGTACAGGAGCAGGGATGTGTTGTTGCAATTATACAGGATTTTGGTGAGGCCACACCTACAGTATTGTATGCAGTTTTGGTCTCCTTTTCTGAAGAAGGATGTTCTTGCTCTCGAGGGAGTGCAACGAAGATTTACCAGGCTGATTCTGGGCTGGTAGGACTGATGTATGAGGAGAGATTGACTAGTTTAGGATTGTTTTCACTGGAGTTCAGATGAATGACGGGGGATCTCATAGAAACTTATAAAACTATAACAGGTCTATTCAGGGTAGATGCAGGGAGGATGTTCCCGATGGTGGGGGAGTCCAGAACACAATCTGAGGATTCAGACTAGGCCATTTAGGATGGAGGTGAAGAGAAATTTCTTCACCCAAAGAGTGGTGAGCCTGTGAAATCCATTACTACAGGAAGTGATTGATGCCAAAACATTGAATGCATTCAAGAGGCAGCTGGATATAGCACATGGGATAAATGGGATCAAAAGTTATGGGAAAAAAGCAGGATTAGGTTATTGAGTTAGATGATCAGCCATGATCATAATGAATTGAGGAGCAGGCTCAAAGGGACAAATGGCCTCCTCCTGTTCCTAACTTCTATATTTCATTATTGTTTCTATGCTTCTATTTCTATGTTGTAAACTATTCAGGATTCAGGGTTTTCTGAGGTAGGTCATAGAAGAAGATATAGTTGGGGCCATGAGGAGGGATGTGTGAAGTGTGATTCAAGGAAATGATTGGAGATGGAGTTATCTGTAATACAATGGAAGTATTGAGGTCATGTGAGATGGCAAGGCCAAAAATAGCTGTGAATCTGCATTGGGGAGTTTACATGGAGAGAGAAATTAAGAGGATTTAAGAAGGCAGTGAACTCAGAGCAGAGAGAACATGATGTATTAAGTTTGGGATTAGAAACACATCTTGTTCTGTGACACCTGTTTGTTTCCAGCCACTTCCTCCCAGGTCAGCTGTACCAGTTGCTTCCAGATGGGAAGTGGAAAGTTCAGCCATCTGTCCTTCGACTTTCTGGCTTCTTGAGAAGGGTTTTCCAGAACCTGGGCAGTAAACCTGCATTTTCTCACCTTGTAAAGACTTATTTGTAGAAATCTTATTTAGCGAGCAGCTGCTAATCCTTCCCAGTGTCATTTCAAATGTTTACGGACACAGGCTGAACGGGGACTCTCGCTCTTCAATATTAAGCAGTTTACTTTATAACCTTTAATTAATCTCCCAATACCATAATAACAATTTTCTAACTCAGAAGACATGGAACTCTAAAAAAGAGAGTGGAATTTTTTATTTAGAATTAAGCATGTCACTGGCAGGAATAAAGGAGGGGAGAAAAATATGCCAATTCAAAATGACCTTCAGAAAGCAAAATATTCACCTCCACTTCTGCACCAGTTTGTAACAAAGATTGCATCTACTTATTCCCCAGTTTTTGACACTTATTGTTCTGTTTCGCAGAACACGTTTTGCATTCCCATTTGCATTCAGCATGAATAGTGTCAGGAGCGCAACGTATAACAAGAGGCCCATATTATGTTTTACATCAGCAGCATTTCCCATTGCAACGGTTTCCACCTCCCACCCACCAATGACATAGAATATATTAGCATCAGATTATCAGGCCTCTATGCTGGGGGAGAGGGGGAGGGGGGAGGTGGTTGTGTTGCATGGGGGTGAAAGAGGGTTGCTACTTGGTGGGGGAGGGGGTGGGGCCAGGGAGGGTGTGGTGGTGTGGATGCTGGGCGGGGATTATTGGGGGCTATTAAGGGTGGGGTGTTTGGCTGAAGAAAGCTACCATCAGGACTGGCAGGTTCAATGCTGCTTTTCCCATTCGCTGCCACAGTCTGCATTAAGAAGGGAAAATTCTGCCCAGTGGGACACAGGACAGGATGGAGACGCTTGGCTGATATCTTGAATGCTGTCTCCCTTAGTTACTTTAGATCTCTAACTATAGAGAGCTAATTTCACAAATTGCCATTCTTGGCATGGGGTTTTTCCCACTGGGACACACATTAGGAATGCTGGAGCTGTTTACTCTCCATGAATTTTTGCCCATTGATTTTAACAGAAGCATGTGTCCAAAGTCCAGATATTGGTCTTCAGTGGATGAAGTGCCATGTCAGGAAAGTGAATTCACAATTACAATAAAGGTGTTTATGGCTGAAAAAAAAGATGACTGAGGGCTTTTAGACTCTATGCATGTTGATCTAAATAGCAATACTATTGTTTTATGGAAATTTATTCTAGTGGTGCAGCTAGATGGTCCCTGATCACTTACAGCTGCTTTGTACAGTATTTAATTTTAAAGCGAATTAGTTTGATAATCCGTCATTTAGTTCTCAATTATTTGTATGGTCCTTTGTTGTCCTGCTCAGCCGACTGCCACCATAGTAGTTGACTGACATGTTGGCCTTCCGTTCTCTTGGGGTGGGTAATTATTAGTTCAAAGAGCATTCTTCAATGTGGTGATTGTTTGCAAGTTTGGATTTGGCAGCTCTGGAATTAAAGCACGAGCCCTGCAGGGAATGTCCTAAGTTCAAAGTGGTCCTTGAAGACCATAGGAGAACAGATGGATTCTCAAAATACCTTCAAAGGGGAGGGACGTCTCTGCCTAGCTTCCTGCTGGAACTATTTGTGGGTTTGTTGGTTTGGTAGCTAGATATTAAAAGCTTGATCATAGTTAGGGTCTGTGGTCCCAGTGCAAAGCTTCAGTGTGCTCTGTCAATTGCAAGGCTTGCTTCGTTCACACTCAGTGAGGTCAATTTTCATCATGTGAATGTTTTGTGTGCTAACTCACAGGCATTATGAATGGGAAGCTGGGCCTCTGCCCATTTTGCACATATGGTACATCTCTGGGCGGAGGAAGCTCCTGCCAGAAATAGGCAGCAATTTCATTTTGAGATTCAAATGAAGAGGAGTGACATTATCACGCCTTCCGTGTCTTTTTCTACCACCCCCCCAACACCCCCCCACCCCTCCACACCACCCCCCCCCCCCCACAACAACCCCCCACCCCCCTCCCCCCTCCCCGCGCCACAACACCCCCCATCTTTTATGCTGGCTTTGTATCACTGCCAAATCACACTCAAATAAATAGGCAGATTATTATGTGCTAAACTGTGTTCAAAGGAAATTTAATGGGAGCTTATCAAAACTCAAGTAATAACTTTTAGGTTGTCCTGATCGGAAAATTTCTCTTTTTCTTGTGGGTAAAGGTTCTATTGAGTTTCTATGTTTGCCTCCAAAACTGATGGACTTTCCAGTCAGAATCCTTTTATCTAAGGTAATTGGAGGAATAATATCAAAGATGAGGCAGATCATAACTGCCAAGCATTATATTCATGCATCTCCAATCAGAGATGAATATGCCTTGTCTTAATTATTGCACACAGAGGCTTCAGTTCTCGAGGTAGATTGTTTTTATTCATTCATTGGACATGTGCGTTGCTGGCTGGCCAGCATTTATTGCTCATCTCTAGTTCCCCTAGAGGGCAGCTGAGAGTCAACCTCATTGCTGAGGCTCTGGAGTCACATGGAGCCCAGACCAGGTAAGGACGAGAGATTTCCTTCTCTAAAGGACATTAATGAACCAAATGGGATTTTCCAACAATTGGCAATGATTTAATGGTCACCAATGGATCATTGATCCCATATTTTTTCTCTTAAATTCAAATTCCACCAGCTGCTGAGGCACGATTCAAACTTGGGTCCCATAACATTAGCTGAATCTTTGGATTAATAGTCTAGCGACTATTCTAGCGAATAGTCTAGCGATAACACCACAAGGCCACAGGCTCCCCAGAAGACGAGAAATGGTCTTCTGGAAGACAGAATGGTCAACAGTTATATTAGATACTTCTTCAGAAATGTCCTCAGCTCACTCTGATATGTTTTACTGTAGTATTTCATGAATATATGGCACGACGAAAGCAGTAGATAATTTTGTGTCACGCTAAGTTCAATGACACCAAATTCAGTTTTGTTAAATACTGTTAGATTTGAAGCAGTCTGTCACATGGACAACGCTCCAATCATTCTTTTTAGTTCTCCAGTCAACTGTGAACATCTCCAGCACTTTCAACAGCTTTTGTAACTCACTGATTGGAAATATTTGATAATCCCCATCGCAGGTAGACACCACTTGAGGTAGTCTGTGCTTCTTTCACTTAACACCTGCATCAATGCATTATAATCAAACTTGCTAAGTTTGCAGATGATACAAAGATACGTAGAAGGACAAGTAGAATTGAGGCAGCAGGGGGGTTGCAGAAGGACTTGACAGGCCAGGAGAGTGGGCAAGGAAGTGGCAGATGGAATACAACGTGGAAAAATATGAGGTTATACACTTTGGAAGAAGGAATAGAGACATACTCTATTTTCCAAATGAGGAAATGCTTAGGAAATCAGAAGCACAAAGAGACTTGGGATTCATTGTTTAAGATTCTTCTAAGGTTAATGCGCAAATTCGTTTGGTGGTTAGAAAGACAAATGCAAAGTTAGCATTCTTTTCGAGAGGGCTAGAATATAAGAGCATGGATCTGAGGTTGGATTATAAGGCACTGGTCAGACTCCATTTGAGTAGGTGGTTTTGGACCCCATATCTAAGGAATGATGTGCTGGCCTTGGAAAGGGTCCAGAGGAAGGTCACAAACATGATCCCTGGAATGAAAGTTTGACGTATGAGGAGTGGTTGAGGACTCTGGGTTTGTACTCATTGGAGTTTAGAAGGGGGGGGGGGGGGGTCGCTTATTGAAACTTACAGAATATTGCGAGGCTTGGTTAGAGTGGATGTGGAGAGGATGTTTCTACTAGTAGGAAAAACTAGAGCCAGAGGACACAACTTCAGACTAAAGGGATGATCCTTTAAAACAGAGATGAGGAGGAATTTCTTCAGCCACAGAACAGTGAATCTGTGGAATTCTTTACCGCAGAGGGCCGTGGAGACCAGGTCATTGAGTGTCCTTAAGACAAAGACAGATAGATTCCTGATTAATAAGGGGATCAGCGGTTACGGGGAAAAGACAGGAGAATAGGGATGAGAAAAATATTAGCCATGATTGAATGGTGGAGCAGGCTCAATGGTCCGAGTGGCTTAATTCCACTCTTATGTCTTATGGTCTTACTTCTAGACTTATAACTTTAGAAAGAGACTTGAATTCCCACAGATGGAATCACATGACAAAATTTCAAGTTTTAGTACTTTTACTGCAATAAACAAAAATCTCATATTTCCTCATTGCAACTTACTATCGCACATTTTTTAGTGGCATTTGCAAATTAGGTTACAGTACCTTCCATCCCTGTATCCAAGTCACTAATGTAGATTGTAAATAGTTGGGACCCGAGGATTGAGCCCTATGGCACCGAACTGGTTACATCTTGCCAACTAGAAAAAGGCCTAATTATCCCAATTCTTTGCCCTCTGTCAGTTAGCCACTCTTCTATCCAAGCTAATAAATTACCCCTAATCCCATGTGACCTTACCTTGTGTATTAATCTTCTGTGTGCTCCTTATCAAATGCATTCCTGAAGTTCAGATATACTACATCTACAAGATCCCCATTATTCACTTGGCTTGTTATATCTTCAAAGAACTCTAGCAAATTAATCAAATTTGACTTACCCTTCATAAAACTATGCTGACTCTGATGGATTGCATTTTGACTTGCCAGATTACTTCCAAATCATGGTTAACAATTTCCCAAGAACAGATGTTAAACTAACTGGTCTGTAGTTTCTGCTTTCTGCCTCCCTCTCTTTTCCAATAAGGGCGCTATATTAGCCTTTTTCCAATCTACTAGAACCTTTCCTGCGTCCAGGGAATTTTAGAATACTTTATATGCAAATGGATCCACTACCTCCTCTGCCACTTCCTTCAATACCATAGAATGTCGGTCATCAGGCCCTGGAGACAATATGGGCCATACTGTACCCAGTTGCACGCTAATGCTTTCTATGTATGACCCGTATTTTACACATCCAGCCCCCCAAGTCTTTCTCCAATGTCTTTACAATGCAATCATTGTTACCCAACATACTTACATTATGTCTGCTATCCCCTTCTCCTTTCTCAATTCTCTGTTTGTGCATTCAATAAGTCTGATGGCTTTAGAATTCTTCCAGACTTTGTCTTTACAATAGTTAGGAGAAATGGTAGATTCTATTTCAGTGTGTAAACCTTGATGAATAGGACATTGTTTTGAATGCGGTCATGTGGGCATTCTCTTTTTTCATTTTTTGGAGTTGAACCCTCTTTGTCAACATTTTCTTCCTATGTATGATTTACCATGATGTACATGGGAGTTCACTTCAAGAATAGAACCTCTGTTCCCACTTGTTTCACAACTTTAGCCAAAACTTTGATGACTCTCGTTTTCCAAAAGAGAAAATGCTGGAAAATCTCGGCAAGTCTGGCAGCATCTGTAAAGGGAGAAAAAAGTTGATGCTTTGAGTCCAGATGACCCTTTGTCACAGCTGGCCAAAACTCATTTTCAAGTTTATGAATCTTTTCCTTCATTTCAGCAACTGCTCTAGTTAGTTTGGTTGTCTTTGTTTCAGTTATCTGTGAAACTCCTTTGTAAGTTTAAAAACTTTGCCTGAGCATTCAGTTCTTTTTGGGATCTTTCTTCCATGGTCACTGACTGCTCCTCTGAGACTTTCAATTCATTAATTAGATCTTCAATCTGTTTCATGGAATTTTCCTTATCTGCTATCAAAGTCTAGATTTGCTCTCTGAAACTGTGTCTCTCATCTTTCATGTTGTTCAGACTCGATCAAAGTTCAAGAATTTTATCAGTTTTGTTTGTTATTTCTGCTTTCAAGCAATTGTTCGGATACATTTTCAATAAGAACAGCTTTGCTGCAGTTTTCTGTGCACTCTTTCCTGGTACCCATGCCACTGTTACTCTCTATTTGAATGAACATTTTCTGCCTCACTGAACTGTGAGACATGTGCCAACTTCAATAGAATCCCTGGAAATAGCCCCAAGAATGCCAATTTTCTCACTTCCAAATGAATGCAACAACTGTGGGCAAGATTTTCTGGTCCTTCACACTGGCAGGATCTTCCAGACCCATTAAATCCCTGCAGTGGGATTCACCAATCAGGCCTGAGCGATTCATAATAAATACAGTAAGCTTCAATGGGATTGGAAGGTCCTGCCAATGGTCAATGGTGAGCTGCCCCTTCCATGGGAAAACATGCCGCAGGAGGGGGCGAGGATGGGGCAGAAAAGTCCAGAAAGCTTAACTATGCTGGTCTGAAAATTCCAAGAAACATTATGTTTAATCAGTCACCAATTGAGTGATATTGATTGACATTCCCAAGCTCCTCATCAATAGAAAGCATTTTCAAACATTAAAGCCATATGTGGCTTTTCTATCGACTTTTGCCAGAACAGCCAATATCCCTTATGTTTTAAGGAATTTAAAATAATACGTACTTCTTCCACCTTCTTCCGTTAGGAAAAAAAATACAAGTCTGAGGTCACATACCAACCGACTCAAGAGCTGCTTCTTCCATCATACTTTTGAATGGACCTACCTTGCATTAAGTTGATCTTTCTCTACACCCTAGCTATGACTGTAACACTACATTCTGCACTCTCTCCTTCTCTATGTACAGTATGCTTTGTTTGTAGAGCATGCAAGAAACAATACTTTTCACTATATATTAATACACGTGATAATAATAAATCAAATCAAAATCAATTTACAGGTTTAAAAGGCAACATCACACATTACTGTTTCTTCTGATTAGTTTTGTAATTGTGAAAATTATCAGACGGTTCATGTGCAGATTATATAAATTTTAAAAAGTTACATTCAAATGTAACAACTGTCTTTCTGTTCTTTAAGCCGCAATATGTGTTCTCATATAAGTTTGCCTGCAGGACAGAAGAGTTTTGTTGTCAAATTATGTGACAATTGTGCATTTTATGATGGTGTTTTAATACAGTTGGCAAAATTGAAGTCTTTTTTATATTCTGATGAAAATGGGCACTGTGTACATTTGTAAAGAAGTTTGATGTGCTCTGGGTAAGCAAGCAGTGGGAGTGTTGTCTCTTCAAAGTAAGCTGCATTATTACTTCAAATTCTCCTCCTGGTCACTCAATCCCAGAATGTGAGCTTCTCTCTTCTAAGCAGTGTGAAACAATGGATGACGTATTTCTTAATTGCAAAATGTTATTTCTTGACTTGCGGTCACCGCAATGTGTTACTTGTTCTGGCAGTACCGGTCTTTCAGTATTTACCATTGTGAATTCAGAGAAGAAATAATCCTTTCAACAAGGCAATTATTCAAACAGGCATGTTTTAACAAGTGAAGAAGCACCAACCAATTTGTGTACTTTCTTTGCTTCGGCCTTCAGGTCCTGGGGATGGTCCCAGAAATGAAACTGAGCACAAGACCCCACTCACTTTAAATCTGCCACTGGGTCAGGTACCACCTTGGCTCTAGGGTTGTTTTGTGGTGCATTTTAAAATGGCAATTTTGACTGCTGCTGACTTAAAAGCTTTTTGAATTTTTTTTGACCAAGAACTTGAGTTTTTATCTCAGTCTTCTAACTCTGCTTTCTCTGGATATTGATGATGGATTTCCATGGGATTCAATGTAGTCTGTTGCAATGTGAAGTCCTACTTTGGAACATTTCTCTGGTGATCTCCTTCTGCTTTTTGGTGCTTTTGATGCTTCTTGTTGGGTCAGAATGCTTTTTTTTTCTCAATTTTCTCAGTATCGAGAAGTTGTGTTAAAATAGAAATGAAGGAATCTAATAAACAAGAATTGGTTAGACAGAATGACTGAGGTCTTTGATTTATGGTTTAGCCTTGCAAAATTGTAAACAGATATTTACCTAAGCAAAGTGGAATACAATATGGTGTAGAATTTCTGGAATTAAAGATGGTAAAGGTTCAAAAGAGAAAATGAGGATGAATTTTACACTTACATGTTAAATACATGAGCTCATGTAAGATGTGTCATTAGGAAAGCAATTCAGAAAACAAAGATCAAAAGGAAAAGAAGTATATTAGTGACAGGTTACACCCCATAAGTGGAGGTGAGTGAGATGAGTTGAGCTGAACAGAGCTGGTCCAAGGTCACAGGGCAGGAAATGGTGTTCACTCCAAACAAGCTATTACCTGGGGAATACCTGTTTGATCAGCCAATTCTTACCATTCTAAACCAAAAGCAATTCCCAAAAGAGATATAGGTGTCAAGTGTACTAACTATTGCTGAATTTCGTTTATAAGAACTAAGAACTAGGAGCAGGAGGAGGTCATCTGCTCCGTCAAGCCTGCTCCCTATTCAATAAGATCATGGCTGATCTTTTCGTGCACTCAGTTTCACTTACCCGCCTGCCCACCATAACCCTTATTTCCTTTATTGTTCAAAAATTTATCTATCTTTGCCTTAAAAACATTCAATGAGGTAGCCTCAACTGCTTCACTGGGCAGGGAATTCCACACAATCACAACCCTTTGTGTGAAGAAGTTTCTCCTCAACTCAGTCCTAAATCTGCACCCCCTTATTTTAATGCTATGTCCCCTCGTTCTGGTTTCACCTGCCAGTGGAAACAACTTCCCTGTTTCTATCTTATCTATTCCTTTCAAAGTCTTATATGTTTCTATAAGATCTCCCCTCATTCTTCTGAATTCCAATAGTAAAGCCTCAGTTTACTCAATCTCTCTTCATAAGCCAACCTTCTCAACTCCCCAGTCAAATTAGTGAATCTCCTCTGTACTTCCTCCAGTGCCAGTAAATCCTTTCTCAAGGAGACTCCACATGTGGTCTCACTAGCACCTAATGCAGCTGCAACATAACCTCGCTGTTTTAAACTCCATCCCTCTAGCAACGAAGGACAAAATTCCATTTGCCTTTTTAATTACCTATTGTACCTGCAAACCAATATTTTGTGATTCATGCAGAAAGAAAATCCAGCACAACAGCATGCTGCAATCTTTTTACCATTTAAATAATAGTCCTTTTGCTGTTATTCCTACCAAAATGGATGACCTCATATTTACCAACAACGTACTCTATCTGCCAAAATCTTGCCCACTCATTATTCTATCTTTCTCCCTTTGCAGTCTTTCAACATCCTCTGCACACTTTGTTCTTCCAGCCATGTCATCTGCGAACTTTGACACACTACACTTGATCCTCAACTCCTAATCATAGATTCATAGAACCCTACAGTGCAGAAAGAGGCTCTTTGGCCCATCGAGTCTGCACCGAACACAATCCCACCCAGGCCCTCCCCCCATATCTTTACCTATTATACCCACTAATCCCTCTAACCTACACATCCCTAGACACTAAGGGGCAATTTCTTAGCATGGCCAATCAACCTGACCTGCACATTTTTGGACTGTGGGAGGAAACCGGAGTACCTGGAGGAAACCCACACAAACACAGGGAGAATATGCAAACTCCACACAGACAGTGACCCGGGCCGGGAATCAAACCCAGGACCCTGAAGCTGT
The DNA here is from genome assembly GCA_024679065.1 of Sphyrna mokarran. Taxonomy (NCBI): domain Eukaryota; kingdom Metazoa; phylum Chordata; class Chondrichthyes; order Carcharhiniformes; family Carcharhinidae; genus Sphyrna; species Sphyrna mokarran. Next base: position 20,632,808 of record JAGIQG010000003.1, on the reverse strand, counting down.
GAAGCAGCAGTGCTAACCACTGTGCTACCGTGCCACTCTAAATCTACATAGATTGTAAACAATTGCGGTCCCAACAGTGATCCTTGAGGCACACTAGTAGTCATTGATCGCCAGCTAAAAAACACTTATTTACCCCATTTTTTGCTTTCTGTTAGTTAACCAATTCTCAATCCATTCTAATACATTAGCCATGACATCATGCACCTTTATCTTATGCAGCACTCTTTGATGCGGCACCTTGTCAAATGCTTTCCCGAAATCCAGATACACCACATTCACATGTTCCCATTGTCCACTGTGCATATAATGTTCTCAAAGAATTCCACCAAATCCCACCCTTCAGAACCTGGAGGTGAGGGCCTGAAGAAGGCAGGGGTAGGCCAGTGCAGTCTGGTCAGGTAGAGAGGGGTGCTTACTGCAACTCTGCAGGCAATCAGTGGGCGTGAGGGAGGGCATAATATTTCTAGGTGATATGGGATTGACCGTGGGCCTCCACAAGAGCTGGGAGTGTGGGTGGCTGGTTGAGGCCAGCTACAACAGCAGAGACCTGACAAGTCTCATTCTCTTTTAGACCTGTTAGGCTTCTGTTGTTGCAATTGAGCATGTGCAGCTACTGATATCTGCACATGTACAATAGTTCCCTCAGCTTCTGCAGCAGACTGGCTGGTGATTTCAGCCCACCCACTTAATAAAATGACTGCAAACAATCCAGCCCATTTTTTACTTGTCTAAATCCATAAGATTTAGAGTAAAGACTCGCCCAAAAAATAGATCTGAAACTCTCCCGTGTTCACATTCATTGGACACTTAGAATTTTTCTCATAAAATCATCCCTGTTGTGTGGAGTTCAGTAGATTGCACAAAAAGGTTCTGAGTGTTATGTAATTTATATATACGTACTGTATAAGGCCTAAGCCGAGAGCTGTCTGCATTCTTCCTTTTACACATCTTTTTCCAGTCCATGACTCCCCATTCAGACTTGAGTTTTGCCACACAAAATGTGCCAAGATATCAAAACAAGTGGCAAGGCATTGCTCAAAGCCTGACATACCATGAGAGAAGACATAGCAGTGGACACAGGAATTGTTTTCAACACTGATGCACATTTGACTGACATTATTACACTTCATACAAAAATGATGAGTACATAGAACATAGAACATTACAGCACAATACGGGCCCTTCGGTCCTCGATGTTGCACCAACCAGTGGAGCCAATCTAATGACCAATCAAATGGAAGTTAACATTATCCATACGCTTATCCAATGACCATTTGAATGCCCTTAAAGTTGGTGAGTCCATAACTGCTACAGCCAGGACATTCCACACCCTTACTACCCTCTGAGTAAAAAACCTACCTCTGACATCCACCAAATATTTATCACCCCTCAATTTAAAGCTATGTCCCCTTGTATTAGCCATCACCATCCAAGGAAATAGTAGGACTGTTTAAATATCCTATTTATTTCTACAGGATGTTCGGTCCACCTTGTTGACCAACAAGGGCATGCATGCGGCAGGTCGTGCGAGAGCTGCTCTTGGATGTTGCTTCAGGAGTGGCCTAGTCAACACTTCATGTCGTTAGTGTATGCTTAAACTGGACCATCTGATGGGCACCATGACAGCTCAGGGACTATCGCTGTTGCTGTGCAGACACATGGATTTGGGCCTGTGTCTGTGGAGTTTGCACGTTCTCCCCGTGGTTGCGTGGGTTTTCTCCGGGTGCTCCGGTTTCCTCCCACATCCCAAAAATGTGCTCTTAGGCTGATTGGGTAACAAATTGGTCTCTATATGTCATTAAGATGTTAGGACGGCGGTGCGGGCTCGTTGGGCCGAAGGGCCTGTTTCCGGTGCTGTGTTGTTCTTTGTTCTTTGTTGTTCTTTGAAAAAGGCTCTCAGTGTCCACCCTAACTAATCTTCTGATCATCTTGTATGCCTCAATTAGATCACCTCTTAACCTCCTTCTCTCTAACGAAAACAACCTCAAGTCCCTCAGCCTTTCCTCATAAACCTTCCCATCATACCAGGCAACATCCTGGTAAACTTCCTCTGCACCCTTTCCAATGCTTCCACATCCTTCTTATAACGCGGCGACCGGAACTGTACACAATACTCCAAGTGCGGCCGCAACAGAGTTTTATACAGCTGCAACATGATCTCATGGCTCCGAAATTCAATCCCTCTACCAATAAAAGCTAACACACCATACACCTTCTTAACAACCTTATCAACCTGGGTGCCAACTTTCAAGGATCTATGCACACGTACACCGAGGTCTCTCTGTTTATCAACACTACCAACACTCTGTAATCCTGTTATTCCTTTCAAAGTGAATCATCTCACACTTTTCCACATTAAACTCCATTTGCCATCTTTCAGCCCAGCTCTGCAGCTTATCTATGTCCCTCTGCATACTGTAACATCTATCCTCACTGTCTACAATTCCCCGAACTTTAGTATCATCTGCAAATTTACTAACCCATCCTTCTACATCCTCATCTAGGTCATTTATAAAAATGACAAACAGCAGTGGCCCCAAAACAGATCCCTGCGGTATATCACTAGAAACTGAACTCCAGGTTGAATATTTCCCATCAACCACCACCCTCTGTCTTCTATCAGCTAGCCAATTCCTGATCCAAACCATTAAATCACCCTCAATCCCATGCATCCATATTTTCTGCAATAGCCTACCATGGGGAACCTTATCAAATGCTTTGCTAAAATCCATATACACCACATCAATTGCTTTACTCTTATCGACCTCTTTGGTCACCTTCTCAAAGAACTCAATAAGGTTTGTGAGGCATGACCTATCCTGCACAAAATCGTATTGACTATTCCTAATCAAATTATTTCTCTCTAGATGATTATAAATCCTATCTCTTATAATCCTTTCCAAAACTTTGCCCACAACAAAAGTAAGGTTCACCAGTTTATAATTTCCAGGATGGTCTCTACTTCCCTTCTTGAACAAGGGGACAACATTTGCTAAGTTCCAGTCTTCCGGCACAAAACTGTAGCCAATGATGACATAAAGATCAAAGTCAAAGGCTCTGCAATCTCCTCCCTAGCCTCCCAGGGAATACTAGGATAAATCCTATCCGGTCCAGGGGACTTAGCAATTCTTGAAAGTGTGAAAATGGATAACACTTACTTCTTACATACCTCAATCCTGTCTAGTCTAAAAGCCTGCATCTCAGAACTACAGCCAAAGATTCCCTGCCCACTGCTGAAATTGTAGCGGGCAAGACAGAAAATTTGGTAGACCGTTTAAAGGTCTGTTGAGTTTGGGCAGGAATTTCCAATATTGGGGCATGTGCAGAAGGAATTTTTGCATTCTTCCTTATGACTTGTGCCTACGTGGTTTATCCAGTTTGGACTTTTTGTATCTTTTCTTTTCTAGCACCTGATCATAATTGAAATTGTGAAAAGCTTTTGCAGATTCCTATTTCTTGGTTTAATAATCAGAGTAAATTCAAAAGGATGACTCAGTGGCTCAGTAGCTAATAATTAACTACTGGGAATTGCTGATCTGTAGTTTAAAATGTGTTTGCAAGGATGAACTGAGTCTAAAAGTCTTCCACTTCGAGTCTTTACTACACACTTTTCCATTTTTAAAAACATTGTCAATACTTCTGAGAAAATTACAGAAAACATTAGTTTATCTGTGATTATGATTCTTGTAAAGAAAACATTGCTGGAACCAAATAATGATCCACCTAAACACCACCAATACCCCTCCCCACCTCTCAACACTAGTCATTCCCAGCCAGATTAGATGGTGGCAAGTCCAGCAGTTCTCAACTCCAGTCATGACATGGGTGATGTCAACATCCTTATAGCCCCTTTCTTAGACGAGGACGTAGTCAAGTACACATCTGAAACGAGAGTGTTGCCATGAAATCTTGTATTTGTCTCTCTGCCATGTTGCAGGCATTTCAAATTCCACCAGTGTTATCTTTCCTTATATGTTCTTTGCCAGTCACACCTTTCCAGAGGTTCAAGTCCTTCCCAACTCTGGCATTTAAATCACTGAGGGGAATTAACTTACTTCTCTTTGGGAAACGGGACAACAAGTGATCAAGGCTGGAGTGGAATTCCCCTTTGGCATCATCTGCGGAGTCGAGGGTATGTGCTGAAGACCGTGATGTACTGTTTCCAAGCTAGAGTGAGCAGAAGTGTCATGAGATGTTCAGTTATTCCACAGGGTACTCACTGAAATAAAGTTGTTTAAGTTTATTTATTAGTGTCACAAGTGGGCTTACATGAACATTGCAATGAAGTTACTGTGAAAATCTCGAGTCGGCACACTCCAGTGCCCTGTTCGGATTTACTGAGGGAGAATTTAGCAAAGCCAAAGCACCAAACCAGCACATCTTTTGGACTGTGCGAGGGAACTGGAGCACCCAGAAGAAATCCACACAGACTCAGGGAGAACATCCTAACTCCACAAACACAGTGACCCAAGCCAGGAATCAAATCTGGGTCCCTGGCATTGTGAGGCAGCAGTGCTAATCACTATGCCACCATGTCAGTCAACTGCTGCAGAAGTTCTTTTCGGATGTCAGTGATAACTGTGGTGTCTCTCTTCTGCCAGTGTTCAACTCACAACCCAGAAGGGTCATACTTGGACAGCTTTGCAAGAAAGAGAGAGAAATACTTGCTGTTTATTCCTGACCAGTGAGCTCATTCTTATGCCACACGGGTTACCCTGGCTACCACCATGTGTCTCTCTTTCTTGTAGGTAGTAAAACACAACACAGAAGTGCCACACTGGGATAGCTTCACAAGAGAGGAACCACTGTTTGTTCCTGACCAATAGACTGCCTTGAGTGAGTAGCTTTGAAGTGCTCACCCCTTCACAGTTCTGTACCAGAATTATGTTTTGGCTTTTTAGTGACTCACCAAGATGGATGATGAGAGAGCAGGAGACTAGTCAAAATTAATTTAAAAATAATTTATTCAAGAATAATTCCAAGCAAGAGTAAAAAGGGTGGGGGAGTTGCACTACTGATTAAGGAGAATATCACAGCTGTACTTCAGGAGGACACCCTGGAAGGCTCATACAGTGGGGCAATATGGGTAGAGCTCAGGAATAAGAAATGTGTAGTCACAATGTTGGTATTTACTATAGGTCACCCAAATGCCAGCGAGAGATAGAGGAACAGCTATATAGGCAGATTTTCGCAAGGTGTGAAAATAACAGGGTTGTTCTGGTGGGAGATTTTAACACCCCCTATATTGACTGGGACTCACTTAGTGAAAGAGGCATGGATGGGGCAGAGTTTGTGAGAAATATCCAGGAGGGCTTCTTGAAACAGTATGTAGATAATTCAACTACGGAAGGGGTCATACTGGACCTGATATTGGGGAATAAGCCCAGCCAACTGATCAATGTTTCAGTAGGGGAGCAGTTCATGAACGGTGATCACAATTCAGTAAGCTTTAAGGTACTGATGGATAAAGTTACGAGTAGTTCTCAAGTTAAGGTGCTAAATTGGGGGAAGGCTGATTACAACAATATTAGATAGGAATGGAAGAATGTAGATTGCGGGTAGATTTTGAGGGCAAATCAACATTTGGCATGTAGGAGGCTTTCAAGTGCAAGTTGATAGGATTCAGGACGTCTTTAATGTGTTTAGGGTGGAAGCTGGAGAAGTGAAGCATTGTGAGATCATCCATGGGCTTGGGATACAATGAGGTGCTGAGGTGACTGTCTTTAATGGAGATGCGTGTGTCCAAGAATGCAGTCGATTCTGGAGAGTAGTCCACGGTGAGTCTGATGGTGGGATGGAACTTGTTGATGTCATCATGTAGTTGTTTTAGTGATTGTTCACCATAAATGCAAAGGAAGAAAATGTCATTGATTTATCTAGTGTATAGCATCATTTGAACAGCTTTGCAAACTATAAAGTTTTGTTCGAGTTTGTGCATGAAAATGTTGGAAGATGTTGAAGATCTCACTTGCTGTCCTGTCTGGAGACAATATACATCTCTTTAACCTATGCTTAATGCTATCTCCACGCAAGTGGTTAGCACTGCTGTCTCACAGCAGCAGGGGTCTGGGTTCAATTTCTGGCTTTGGTCATTGTGTGGCATCTGCACGTTTTTCCCATATCTGCATGGGTTCCCTCTGGGTGCTCCAGTTTCCTCCCACAGTCTGATAGATGTGCTCTTTAAGTGACTGGATATGCTAAATTCTCCCTCAGTGTATACAAACAGACGCTGGAGTGTGGTGACTAGAGTATTTTCACAGTGACATCACTGCAATCTTAACGTAAGCCTACTTGTGACACTAATAAATAAACTTCAAGCTGATTATTCTCTTCACTCTATCTGTAACTCTTAATACCATATTCTGCAACCTATCCTTTCCTTCTTCCCTATGTACTCTACGAATGGTATGTTTTATCTGTATAGCACACAAGAAATAATATTTTTTATTGTATGCTAATACATATAATAAGTTATCATATGTCACAGGAGATGAGCAATATAGAGATAATGTTTATGTCTTATGCTACAGCTAATGTAGTCCAGAGCAGAAACTGTCCAGTTGATGTTCTGGAATTAGAAAGCACGCTTGAAAAACAATATAGCTCTAGAATTTCCCAGAAGTTACAGAGCAGGAAAGAAGAAAAGAATAACAACAACTCCTGGATAGAAGCAAGGTCTTAGTTTTTTTCCAATTAAATCTAATGCTGATCTAATGCCACCCAAAGTAAGGCTGATTTGCCCTGAGGCAGCTATTATTGGCCACATTCAGGGAAACCAGGATTCTAGGAGATCTAACAGTAATATGTCCACCATAAGGCTTCCAGGAAAGCTTATAAAATATACAAACCTCTGAGTACTGAGCTGAGAGGAGCAGGTGCAAATAAATTTAATTGCTGCAAATATAGTTTTTCAGTAAAAAGACAGCTTTGTAAAGGGCTGCATTCTTAATGCAGAAGAAGAGAAGTTCTCAATATCAAAAAAAAACTCGGCCCATGCCACCTACGGCATCATCACAAGTGAAAACAATTGGAAGAGCTGCTGAATTTTAACAGTTCTCCAAATTTTCCTGTTCCACCTGCCATAGACTTGCTCATGTAGTTTGTTAATATTAACTGTCAGTATATGATGGAAAATTAAAGCAGCAGCTTGTCTTTTGGTTTCAGCAAGTTTATTGTGCATCCAACTCGGCAAAGGTACAAACACCATGTAGAATCCCCACTGTAACTGTTCCAGCTGTGTCCAAATACACTCTTTTGGAGGTTGAGCCAATAACTATTACCTGTCTTTAATAAGGTGTTCAGCTTAACAATGTAATTGTCACAGCATGCACTTAATGGTACACTGACACATTGACATAGTGGGCTGGAAAATGCCGTTCTGAGATCTTAAAAACTCTTCAAATGAAAGAAAGAAACTTTCCTTGAAAGCCAGACTCATTTGGTAATAATTTGCTCAGTTAATAGGAGAGCATCTGTTGGGATACAGGTTTTTTCAAACTTCAAATTCAGTACGAGCCACAACTTATATCATTTACAAAATAAGAGATTTGCTTCAGAAAAGTCTGAGTGGAGTATGCATGTTCTCCATGTGTCAGACTGGGTTCCTCTGGCTGCTCCAGTTTCCTCCCACACTCTAAAGATTTGTGGGTTACATTGATTGACCATGGTAAATTACCCATTAGTGACTGGGGAACTAACAATGTAAATAAGTGGGGTTATTGGGATAGGGCCTGGGTTGGATTGTTGTTGGTGCAGTCTCAATGAACTGAATGGCCTCCTTCTGCCTTGTAGGGATTCTATGAAGAAGTGTCTCTTTATTCACACCTCACAAAATTGGGTACTCAAGATTTTGTGACCTGTGCTCCCCATCTTGGAGACAGTGAAGCCATTTAAAATTGGAGATGACAGGATTGTGTGAGACAGTTTATCTGGAATTAGTGCCCCTTCAGCACATAAATATATTTTAGAAACTGTTATAAATGAATAAAAACCTGAGAGTTCCATATGTTAAGCAACTTCAGTCTGGCCAAGAAAGACTGGCACATGTGACTTGAAACTGAACATCATGCAAGTTCATTTAGGAAGTGAGGAATATTCTATGTCAGAATTGTCACATTCCTTAACACTGAATGTGGAGCCCTCGTGTAAATGAGGTGGGAGTTTGTACTGTGAGAACTATTTACTTTGCGTTAACAAGCACGCTGTCATTTTAATCCTGATGCTTCAGGAAAGAGTAGTTACCCCTGTGCATTCACCAGATTGCCGTTCTTTGTGAGAAAATAAGGATGTGCAGCAAGAAATAACAGCAAGACCATAGGATCAACAGATGGAAGAAACAGAAATCACAGGATCCTTTTGAATATAAAACAAAAAAAAACTTTCTGGACCAAAGGTAGTACAAAATGAAAAAGAGATTTCAAAATCAAAAAAAAATTCTATGAAGAGTAGAAACTAAGTTAGCTACTGATTAAAACATTAACAATACAGGACTGATACCCTGATTGTGAGAAAAACTGATTGCGCTTTTGAAGTGATAGCCATTTACTGGTTCATTCCTCAGGACAATACCTTGGCCAGAATTGAGTTGCCTGTTTTACCTTTTCGAACAATGCCTGGCAGTTAATTATGTTACCACTAACTCATGCATTCTCCATGGAACACTTCCATCAATGAAAATCCACTTGCCAACCAATCAGCACTCTCTTCTCATACAGTATAAAACTATTGTTTCTCCTAACATTGGTGTTCTTGCAATTGTCCTGATGAGTGCAAGACAAAAGCTCTGATAAAGCTTTGAAAAAGACAAAATGTCTTTTCTCAGCAATACTCAAATTCTGTACTACCAAACAGCTTATGCTAATTTGCCTCCTTGAAGGGCTACTGTACCAATTAAAAAGAGACGCTTCATCACATATTTAGGTCCAGGTGGAGTTCTTTGGGGCTTGTCCATTCTCCCAATCTAAGTTGCTCGAGACTGTGGTTTGTTAAAAGCATCACTCTTTATTTACAGCTATGTCTATATCTCAGGAACTCTGCATGATATTGGAACATCTGCTCCCTCCAGATCTCCGTTACTCAGTCATGTGATGTTACATCATCAATACATACCGTGCTTTTGATGTTAATCCTTTACTCTACAGATGTGACAAATGCATGTGAACATGTGTGGGACAGTGGGGTAGGAGAATGAGGAAATGACAAATCTGTTTTGTCTTTGTAAAGGGTGAAAGTGAGCTTTAAATATTTGGTTGCCGTTTCAAAGATTGTATAGAGAATAGGAAAGAAATGGCTGAGATTGAGGAGATCAAAAGTGAAACATGTCAATATTTTTATTAAAAAAATCAGAAATATGAAAACCATCTCACCAAGAGCATGGCCTTAAAAGGCAAATTTACAAGGAAACCTAGCCAAAGCTCTATTAAGCATTCCTGGGCCATGCAGCTTCTCCTGCACCTAACAAAATTGGGACATAGAACTAAAGGGCAAACCTGGTCCATATCCCACTGGAATTCTGAGTGAAACTCATTTAAGATATTTTGCATCAAATATGAATATTGTGCACAAAATGGGAACCATATAATTCAGAACATGAAGAATGGAGAAATGGGAAATTGAAGCCCTGAAAGCAACTGATACAGGATTCTGCTGCCAAATTCCCGTTTCCTTGGTGACAGTAATGCATCTGAGCTGGCACATTGGATCAGGAAATCATATATGTGCTTAAAACCATAACTGCATGAATACTACTCAGTGAATACTCCTTGCTAAAAATGCATTGTAACTGACTGATACACATTAGGAAGGTAACAGGTTTCAAAATTCCATGCTACATTGGTGGTCTCAGCTTGGACAGTCATGCAATCCCTATATTTGGCATCTATTGATAAGCAGGAGTCATGGGCATAAGCTTTTTGATTGGTAACAGTCAACTTTTGGGTGTAAAATAGATGTTGGATTGCTATCTATTTAAAATATCATTTTTTTTAAGTCGGAACTAAATGGTACTGGGAAAATGCTGTCAAAAATAAGTAAAGACTTTGTTGTAATACTTAAAGTTGGTTGTAGGGATGTCAGTCTGATCACTCTTACAAGGCATGTTTGAGCAGAAGATGCAGCAGAACTTGAAGCTGGTAGGAGTAACCTTGGTAAGGAGGGAAGCATGACTATTGGCAAGACAGACTTTGACCAACATTTTCATCCAGCATGAAGTTGCAGATGGAAGGATCTTCTTTTTATTCATCTCTAGGATAATGGGCAATGGTGACAAGGCTACCGTTTATTGTCTATCGCTAACTGCTTTTGAGAAGATGTTGGTGGAAGGTCCCTAATGAAGGTATTCCCTCAGTATTGCTAGGTAGGGAATCCCAGCTGTTTGACCCAGAAATGAAGGCACGACAATATATTTTCAAGACAGGATAATGTAGACTTTGAGGAAACTTGATATTCCCATACACTCACTGTTTTGTCTTTCTAAATGGTAGAGGTTGTGAATTTAGGAGGTGCTGTCAAGGAAGATTTGGCAAGTTGCAACAGTGCCTCTTGTATACAGTACACACTGCCACCAGTCAATATCTATGTATTAATTCCAATAATAATATATAGTAAAGAAAAATAAGTCTGAAGTTTATCTTGAGCAAATTTATTCTCAAAACAGTTCAGTGGAATACCAACCTTTCTTTTTCCCCACACTTGTGTTCCAGCTGTGACTATTTATACTCTTCTAAGCCAATACTCATTACCTGTCTTCAACAGTGCAAGTGTCTTAATAATGTGATTGCCAAAGGATGCAATTCCTGATACACTGAAATAAGATGATGGATGGGGATCTGATCAGATGGGCTGCTTTGTCTTGGATGATGTGAACTTCTTCAGTACTGTTGGAGTTGCATCCATCAAGATAGAAAAGAGTAGTCCATCACACTCCTAACTTGTGTTTGTCAATAACAAAAAGGTTTTGAGGGTCAGGAGCTAAGTCACTCACCCCAGAATACATAGCTGCTGATCTGCTCTTGCAGTCACAGTATTTGCATAACTGGTCCAGTTAAGTTTAGGATTAATGGTGAGTTCAGCATATTGATCGTGGGAATTCATTGATACCAGTGGGTGGTAATTAGATTCTGTTGTTGTAGATGGTCATTACCATATGACACAGTGGCTAGCACTGTTGCCTCACAGCGCCAGGGATCCAGGTTTGATTCTGTGCAGAGTCTGCACATTCTCCCTGTGTTTGCAGGGGTTTCCTCCCACAGTCCAAAGGTGTGCAGGTTAGGGTAAATTATCCCTTAGTGTCAGAGGGATTAGCAGGGTAAATGCCATTTCTATCCTTCATATTTACAGGGACATGCCTGTCCTGCACTTCAATCAACTGGCCTTTAAAAGCTTCTCCATGCCAGTCATGGATTTGCCTTCAAATAGTCCTCCAAATCCACATTCTCCAGTTCCTGTCTAATTTTGATGTAATTGGCCTTCACCCAATTAAGCACTCTCACCTAAGGACCACTCTTGTCCTTATCCAAGACTACCCAAAGTTTTATGGAATTATGGGAACCCAAAATGCTCCCCCACTGAAACATCAATACCTGGCCTGGCTCATTCCCCAATAAGAAGTCTGACAACACCAGTTTTAAATCCAACCGATTTATTTGATAGTAAACTCTTAAGCTTTCAGCTTTATGGCCTTCATCAGGCGAATGAGGTGTTCTAGTCTCCAATAGCACACATATCAGCACAGACAGTTTACAGATTACTGATTAGAATGCGAATCTTTACACCTAATCTGCTATTCAAGTCTTAAAGTGGCTAACAATGTGAGTGGAAGGAGCACTGAGCACAGGTTAGAGATGTGTATTGTCTCCAGATGGCACAGTAAGTGAGGTTTTTTACTAACCCAGGCAAGTCATGGGGGTTACAGATAGTGTGATAAGAAGCTAAGATCCCTGTTAAGTCCATCTTCATGCGTGCAGAACTTGGCTATCAGTCTCTGCTCAGCAGCTCTGCGCTGTTGTATGTCATGAAGGCCCCCTTGAAGAATGTTTACCCGAAGGTCGGAGGCCGAATGCTCGTGACCGCTGAAGTGCTCGCCAACAGGAAGGGAACAGTTTTGCCTGGTGATTGTCGAGCGATGTTCATTCATCCGCTGTCGTAGTGTCTGCATGGTCTCCCCAATGTACCATGCTTCGGGACATCCTTTCTTGCAACATGTTAGGTAGACAACGTTGGCCGAGTTGCAAGAGTATGTACCGTGTACCTGGTGATGTATGTACCATGTACCGTGTACTTCATTCCCCAAAACCAAGTCTAGAATGGCCCCTCCATGGTTGGATTCTCAACATAATGTATCAAAAATCCCCCCCCCCGACACATCTAACGAATTGCTCTCCATCGAAGTCCTTGGCTGTAAGGTATTTCCAGTCAATATGGGGGAAGTTAAAGTCACCCATCACAACTGCGCTGCTTTTTTCAGACATTTTCAGTATCTGACTTCACAATTGCTCCTCTGCCTCCTGCAGACTGTTGGGAGATCTGTAGTACACTCCCAACATTGTGATCTCACCCTTCTTATTCCTGAGCTCCACCCCCATAATGTCTCACTACAAGATCTCTCCCTTAACACAGCTGTAATCTGCTCCCTAATCAGCTGTGCAACTCCCTCACCCCTTTTGTTTCCCTTCTGTCCCATCTAAAACAAGTATATCCCAGAATGTCAAGCTGCCAGTCCTATCCCTACTTTAGCCATTTCTCTGTAATTGCAATTACATCATAATTTCATGCATTAATCCAGGCTCTCAGTTCATCTCTCTTACCTGTTATATTTCTTGCTTTGAAACAAACACACTTCACACTTACAGTCCCTCTGAGCTCTGCAGCTTCCCTCTTCTGCTGTTACCCTGTGCTATGTTTCTCTCAGTCTCAGGCCAAAACGTTGTCCAATTTCAATAAAAAATTAAATATAACTCAGGAATCAAGGGACATAAGAGGAAGTGGGGGATAAGGATATTGAATTCAATGATCAACCATAATCAAAATGAATGATGGAACAGGTTTGAAGGGCCAAGTGGCCTTCTTCTACTTCTAGTTTCTATGTCTCACTTTTTTCTTCAGTCTCTACACTTATTGGCCTGCTGTTCCAGTTCCCACCAGCCTGCCACACTAGTTTAAACCTCCCAAAAGGCACTAACAAAAGCTCCCACCCAGAATATTGGTGCCCCTCTAGTTTAGGCTGAGGTTACACATCTATTACCGTAGAAGACTCAGATGAGCACATCGTTAGAGCAGTTTACAGAAGAATAGAAAGATACATAACACAATATTCAGTGCATTGCGAATCCTGTCAGAAAAGCCTCCATTCAAAGCAAAGGTATCCAGCACAAACACAGAGTTTTGCAAACAGCTTGGAGCTCTTTCTTTCCAATCTAGATGAGGTGGCTAATTCCATTCAAGACTTGTGGACCGAGCCATGTTACAGCACCTGTTGGCTGAGATCTCAACTTCCATTGCAGCACAAGCAGAAGAGTGCTGCAATGGAAACTCAGACCTCTGTGTGCAAGCTCAGGCTGCTACCATGGTGCAGACTGATCGATGCCAGGCATTCAAGTCCCAAAGCTACTGAAAGCCATCTGCAGTTTCCCTTGCTGAATGTCAACAGTCTTTCACCACCATTCTGCAGCCATTGGGGTAGCATTATAGGAGTACAAAGTCTGACAGAGGCACACAAGGATCAGTTTGCAACAGACCAGACACTTAAAAGTTCATTGCCAAGTTCATCTTCACAGCACTGCTCTGATGAGCACAGCTCAGTATGGTCTTTGCATTGCTTTAAGATTACAATCAAGATTTCAGTCAAGCTGTCTTTACCATAATTTAGGGACTGTTCTTTGCTGAGGTTCAAGTAGGAAAATTGTTCCTTTCACGTCCTGCGCAAATCCGGCCTCCTGCTGAGAATCTTTCTCCTCTCTCTTACAGCAGCCTGCTCTGCATTGCTCTCTGTTCATTCTCCATGCGGTGCGAGGGATATGACTCCTAATGCACCCCTATTTTGGAGCAACTCCTTGAAGCAGTTTTGGAACAAACCTTGAAGTCAGCAACTTCTGCACTACTCCCTTTAGTCTTATCGAATTGAAATGGCTGTCGGAAGTGCAATACTCATGTAGATTTGCAGCAAAACTCAGGATAAATCAACCAGAAACTAAACCGCATGACATTGATGACTGCACTGTTGGGGGTACCTTTCTGCTGTTGAACACATGTTTAACTGTGTGAGGACAAGAGAGGCATCAGCTGGTGTGTTGAGCTCCAAAATGGCGCCACTGATGTCAAACAGGAGAGCTGATGGTCTAGATATTATCGCTGGAATATTAATCCAGAAATTCAGGTATTGTTCTGGGGACCTGGGTTCAAATCACACCACAACAGATGGCAGAATTTGAATTCAATAAAAATATTTGGAATTAAGAATCTACTGATAGCAATGAAGCCAGTCAATTATCAGAAAAACCCATCTGATTCAATAATGTACTTTAGGGAAGGAAATCTGCTGTTCTTACCTGGTCTAGACTACATTTGATTACAGAGCTACAGCAATGTTGTTGACTTTCAGTTGCCCTTTAAAGTGGCCTAGCAAGCCACTCAGTTCAAGGGCAACTCGGGATGGACAATAAATGCTGGCCAGCCAACGATGCCTGTGTCCCACAAATGATTAAAAAAGAAGCATTGCAAGCTGATTGATATCATGATCTACCTGCTCGGCATCAGTAGTGGACACTGCGTGCACACTAGTCTGCTCAACAATACAGCATTGGTGTGAATCATTAATAAGTACACATCCTGAAAAATGCATTTTTGGATCCCAAAATCTCTCATAATGCAAAGTGGCACAATTTTTTTGTCCCCTCGGCTTTCAAATCCTGTTGTCAAAGTCTTTACAATGATTGACTACAACAACAAAAATCAGAAAGAAAGAATTAATTTTTTTATAGGTCACACATCTCTCGTTGGCCATATGATTTCTAAATGATTATTAAATAATGAATAAAGACAGAAAACATTGACCAATAGTTTTTTATTCAGAATGAGAAGGTTATGCAATGACACGTTGATCAAAGTTTGTATGATTAATTAGGTGTTAAAGTCATTGACATGCAGGTAAAGTTCTGTGTCAGATTTAAGGAGCTAAATTTGAAAGGTGAATTCAATTATATTATGCTGAGTTGCTGTATTTTAAAAGTCTACTGAGGCAATGATTAAGGTCAGCACATTTTGACTCTGTGTTTGATGCCAGTAATTGACCTTACCTGACCGCATCCCTGATGCCTAAACAAGTACTTCTCAGGATATTGTGAAATTTTGTCCTGCTGACTGTGACTTAAATGATGACAATAGCAAAGCTACCCCAACCAATGCTAATATAAACCAGAGTCCAAAGAATTACCAGCAATACAATGTCAATATGGGACCCCCCCCCCCCCCCCCCCCCCGCCTCCTGAAATAACTGCTCAGTGACCAGCGTCCCTTCAACAGATTGCCTTTATTTACAAACTCAATTCCACTTCTAAGAGTCAGAGTCCAGAATGTCCTTTTTCAAATAAACTCCCTGATTGGGCAAGCAATCAGTTTACTTATTAATTAGTCATTAGTAGGCTTCCATTAACGCTGCAATGAAGTTACTGTGAAAATCCCCTAATTGCCACACTCCGGTGCCTGTTCGGGTCCACTGAGGGAGAATTTAGCGTGACCAATGTACCTAACCAGCACATCTTTTGGGTTGTGGGAGAAAACTGGAGCATTCAGAGGGAACCCACGCAGACATGGAGAGAACGTGCAGACTCCACACAGGTAGTAATCCAAGCTAAGAATCATATCCAGACTCCTGGTGCTACACACACACACACATATATATATATAAAAATATATATGCATGTTATACATAAGAAATCAAACTCGTCATTATACCCCCGATGAAAGGAATCATAAAATAGATATGAACAACTGTTTTGCTTAAACTATTGAACTAGTGGTTAAAAACAAAATTCATTAGCAACAGTTAATAAAGGCCTAGAGTAATTGTAAACAAGTCATTTCCAAATAATGAAGTAATTAAAAAGTACATAGGATACATAGAATGGTAGTGCAAAAGTTATGTAATGGATTTTATCATCCATTGGTCATACCAAACTTCAAATACAAGCTGGATTTTTGTCATCTGGGTGAAATTGCCAGAAGCATGGACTTAAATTCAGGTGGGGTGATCAACAGGGCCCGCAGGATTTTCTGTCTACCACAGGTGGAATTTCCTAAGCAGCTTTCTGATCTCCTGCCCAAATTACAATTATGTGCCTGTGGTGCATGAAACTTTGCATCAAGAATATGAATTTATAAAATTTGCCCCAATGTTTTCAGATTGGATCACCCCATGACAAAAGGGATATCCTTTTGCTGGAAAGGATGAAGAAAAGAAGATGACTGATCCCATATGTGGAGCAGGTGACGACTGAGCCAAAGATGGAGACACTTAAGCTTCATAATTTAGAAACAGGGTATCTAATCAATGGGGCATACTTTAAGGGAGGACATCTCATCAAAATGTCCAAAAATAATAAATGGTTGTGATCAGTAAACCCATCCTCAAAGTATGCCAAGGAAATGAAATCTATAAATGGAACTTTCTGGCCTAGCATTCACTGCAACTGTCATTTCGGTAAATTAGACCACTATATGCTCCAATCCTCCAGTGGGCAATTTATGCTGCAGAACTAATTCAAATAAGCTGCAGCAAGCATTGCAATGAATGGAAAGCTGCAATGGTCAAAGTAAAACACTTTGTAATATGAGGTTCACTATGTCCTTCAGGAAAGGAAATCTGTCGTCCTTATCTGGTCTGGCCCACATATGACTTCAGAGCTACAGCGATGTGGTTGACTCTCAACTGCTCTCCAAAGGCATCTATGGATGGGCAATAAATGCTGAGTAAGAATCTGGCAACACCAATTTTAAATCCAACCGATTTATTTGATAGTAACTCTGCGAGCTTTCGACTTTCGTCTTCGTCAGGCAAATGCAGTGTTCTGGAGACCAGAATACTGCATTTGCCTGATGAAGATGAAAGTCGAAAGCTCGCAGATTTACCATCAAATAAATCGGTTGGATTTAAAATTGGTGTTGCCAGATTCTTACTGAGTTTACCCCAGTCCAACGCTGGCATCTCTACATCAATAAATGCTGGCCAGCCAGTGATGCCCATGTCCCACAAATGAATAACAAAAAATGATTCTACTCTGGGCTGAAGTGTTTAAAATCAGTTGTTTAAAGATCTAATGATTGAAGCAATGGGCAGAGTCAAGCACAGATTTAAATGATTTACCTGGTAAATTATATTACAGCATTGACTTACCTTCTCAGCTTCCTTAAGGTTCTCCCTGCATTTCTGTTCTCAGGTCCTATGGGTCCTCTACACAACTCTGAGCTTGAATATCATCTCCTGGTCGACATGGTGAACAGTTGTCTTCCAGAGAGAATGTTCTAAAACATTAGCCATACATGCCTCACACACATCTCTTGTAGCAATATAGCCACATTGCCAACCATCAAAAGGAGATTTGAATGCCTCATCGACGCATCACTTGCCTACTCATTTATTTTTTATCTTTTCATTTATTTTACAGACTGTGCTGTTTGTCTAATGCGTCATGTGGAAAGATGTAAATATACTTCCAAAATACTTGAAGTTTTTGTAAAGGTTGTAGCACTCTTTAGCACGTCCCTCCCCCAGCCCAACCACACGAGTACCACAATCACTTCACCATCACCACCCTATGCCACATGTGGCCAATTTTTGCCACAATCTTTTAAAGTTTAACTGCAGTTTTTTTTTAATTGTTGCCAATAAAGGAGCTTTTTTTACCAGTAGCTGCTCCATCCCAAGCCAAGCACAAGAGACTATTGCTGAGAATTCAATATTCCTAAGGCTTTAAAGCTGGAAAAATTGGGAGGTTAGCCTGTCAAGAAGCTGGAAAACATTAGGCTAGTCATGTTGTGATTGCACTATATCAATGCAGGGACAAAAAAATGCCTTTTTATTCTATGAATTAAAAATTCCAATTCTTACATCTAACCTGAAGTTTCCAAAGCTTGCAATCATCTCTTTTAATTTTCTCCCTTTTCTAATAAGAAAAATAAAACATATCAACTTAACTAATTGTCTTGATGACTTGAAAAATATAGATTGTGTTGCTATTCTTCCCACTCTCTATTAGGAAAAGTAACAGACGCAATAATGTCTGTCATGTTCTCAAAATGAGAAAGTTGAGCTGTAATGTGGGCAGTTAAGTCAGTCAGCCTGTCTGCATTGAAGACAGGGTTTTAGCTGTGGTGGTACATAGTGAAAAACAAGATCTAATGTACGTTTTTTAATTGTCGATTAAATTAAATCCTTAGCACTGGAAATTCTCCACCAATTACAAATTGATTAATCGCCCGATGCCTCAAGGGCACATCACTGTTGTTAGAAACCCACTGACATTCTTTGATTATGGAGTTTACCAACAGAGCTCTGTCATGAGATAAATCACATTGCAATTGCATAATTCATGTTAGAAATCTCCCTTGCTCATTAAAATAATATTGTACACTTGTCAGTGATGCAAAAATTATTTGATTACTGCCTGAAATTCATGGGCAAGGACAGGCGAAGATGTTTTATTTACAATTCATTACTAAAAATAAATGGGCTACAATTCCCATCTCAATCCATCCCATTTCCACTTACTGCTGTTGAACTATAACTGGCATTTCTATAGTACCTTTAGCATAGAAAGATGTCCCATGGCTTATACCACAGACATAATCCAATGTGTGAATAAAATGCTGTTGTTTGCACATGTGTCTGTGTGTCTAATTTAGTTATGGTGAAGACAGTTGGACTGAAAGGTTTGGAACAGCAAAGGGTCTAGATATAAAGGGGCAGGCACCTAAGTGGCATTTATTCAGTGATAACCTGCTCACTGATGTTCAATTTGGGTTCCACCAGGGCACTCGGCTCTTGACTTCATTATAGCTCTAGTCCCAACATGGTGAGAAGAGCTGAATTGCAGAGGAAAGATGCCTGCTCTTGACATCAATGCAATAAGGGGGAGACAATTGTGTAGTGGTAATGTCACTAGATAAGTAATCTAGAAGCCTAGGCTAATGTTCTGATAACATGGGTTCAAATTCCACCATTGCAACTGGTGGGATTTAAATTCAGTTAATAATAATAATTCAGTAATGGTGATAAAAAAAACTATTTCTGATTGCCACAAAATACTTAAATCACTAATGAACTTTTGGGGACAACAAGTGCTGTCCTTATATGGTTTGACCTACATTTCACATCAAGGTATCTGACACTTCACCGTCCTCTGAAATGACCTTGTGAGACACCGATCCAGGGCAGTTAATAAACAGTAACAAATGTTGACCTTGCCTGCAATACCTACATCACATCCACAAAGTAAAGAAAACTGACCATCTGTGGCATCAAGGAACCTCAGCAAAAATAGCATCAATGGGAAATTGTTCATTGGTTGGACCCTTGTCTAGCAAAGAAGATGGGGGCCCCCTGGGCATCACTAGCAGGAACTTCTTAGGGTAGTATCATCACTTGCATCTTCAGATGCTATATCAATAACTTTTCCTCCATCATAAGGACAAGAGTGGGGACATTTGCTGATGATTGTACAGTGATTGTACAGTACCGAACACTGAACACTGAGACTGAAGCAGTCCATTCTCACATGCAGCAAAGCTTGCACATATTCAAGCTTGGGCTGATAACTGGCAAGTCATATTCATGCCACATAGCTGTCAGGCAAAGACTATCTCCCATGAGAATATTTAAACATTTTCCTCTGATGTTCAACAGCATTACAATCACTGAATCTCCTATCATGAACGTCTTAGAATTACAAATGATCAGAATTAAACTGGACTAACCAAATAAATACTATGGTTACAAGAGCAGATCAGAGATTTGGGCATCTGTGATGAGTAACCCACATCCTGATTTCCCAGATTGTCCATCCTTAACAAGCACAAGTCAGAGGTATGACAGAATGCTCTAGATTGCCTGTCTAGTGCAGCTCCAACAATATTCAAGAAACTCAATACCATTCAGATCAAAGCGGTTTGTTTGATCAGCACACTAGCCAGTACCCTAAACATTTACTCCTTCCACCACCGGTGCAAAACATGTGTACCAACTACAAGATGCAGTTCAGCAGCTTGCCAAGCGTCTTTCAACAGCATCTTCCAAAACACTGGCTTCTCCCTCTGTATGAGAAGTACAAGAGCAGTAGGTGCATGGGAATACAATCCCTAGCAAGTCCTCCTCCAGGCTATGTAGCATCCTAATTTGGAACTATATACCTTTCCTTCATTGCCACTTGGTCACACGTGGAAGTTCCTTCCAAACAGCATTGTAGGTGCATTTATATCAGATTGCAGTTCATCATCATCATATTCTCAAGGGCAAGTAGGGAAGGATGACAAATGCTGGTCTTGCCAACAATGCTTGCATCCGATGAAAGAACAAAATAAACTGACAACACATGTTTTAGTCAAATGGCCTGCTTCTTTGCTGTATACTTAATGATGAATACTGTAACCCCAAAGTTCAACATATTTAGTTTAATAGTTGATATTTTCATCAGATTAAGTTTCATAAGCCACTCATGCAAATCAGCCATCACTCCCAATGATCCAGAGCAAACTTTTTTTACAAAAATATACATTATTTATAGAATATCAAGATGAACATTACAAAATAACCATCATCCTGAGGTGCTTGAATACAATAAAAAGAATATTACAAACATTTGAAAATGGTTGTTACATTTAATGATATGTAAATAATCTGCATAGAATAGTTGCACTCTGAGATGTTTCAATACAATTATGATACACGTATTCATCGTATACATTTAATGTGAGTCATATAGGAGTTACCAATTTGCTCCATAATTTAGAACTGTAGAATGATACAACACAGAAGAACTTTATTCAGCCCACGATGTTCAATTAGCCAATTAACCTTATTTCTCTGCTTTTTCCCTTACAGTCCTGCAAAACTTCTCCTTTCAAGTACTTACCCAAATTATCCAAGTACTTACCATTTACCTTGATAAATGTGGCAACTGCAAAACAGGAAATCTTCTCCCATGCAACAATCAATATAAAACTGAATCTTCAAAACGCAATTCTTTATGTGGTAGTTTACCACTGACAAATCATGGAATCCATCTTTGATGAAGGTTTAAACAATGACTGGCAAGCTGAACAATGTAAACTCACATCAAGCAGCTTTTTTTGGTTATAAAGCTATCTGTCAAATCAATCACAAATTGCCCTTTCCCCTCACAGATATGATCCGAGTCTTACCTTGATTCCTTGGACAAAAGGGTTTCCACAAGGTGTTTTGAGTTGAACGGTTTTGTTCCTTAACTCGGAATTAATTTTCCTGTTCCACCTGATCATAAGAGTATAAGATATGGGAGAGGAAATAGGTCATTCAGCACATTGATCATTGGAGGAACAATTTAATTGGTGAACAGACAAGAGTTCCAATTAATGTCATTTCCATCAGATCTGGACCTTCAGTCTATCAAAAAGGCATGTATGTTTTTTTAAACTGAACCTTAATTCCAAACTGTTCTAATGATCAATGAAAAGAAGCTAATAATATAATTCATCAGGCATAATTTTATTGAATGGCAGACCTGATTAAATGGGCCAAATGGCCTCCTGCTGCACCTACTCCTTGTAGTGTAATTCTATAAAATTTTAAAGATCAAGATACAATGATCTTATGTCACGGGGGATTCATTGCAATGGAACGGTAATTGCATGACACTGTGCTGCTGTACTGTGGTGAGGTCAAATGGCAGTTTGTAAGTTCAGTATGCAGGCAAGCTACATTGGCTTGAACATCAGTAGGAATTAGCACTTAAATCTCTTCTCGGCTTTTGGCTGAGAACATGTGTAGTATCAACAGGCTGTGCTTCGTTGAAGTTATTACGTTACGTTTTAGCTTCATTTGAAGCAATTTTTAAAAGTGATACCTTGGCTTTTCAGCTAAAATGCAAATGAGATCAAGCCTTGGAGGAGGAGCTATGCCTATTCCAATCAATTTGGATCATGTAGACAAAGCCCAAAGCCCAAACACTGAATTGGATTTGATTTGATTGAATTGGAATAAAAACAAACAAAAATTAAAACTAGTTTAATGTAGCAGTAAGACTTAAAACTGGAAATTACAACAAAGGTCAAATATCTGCAAATGGCACACACAACTATAGAGAGAACAGTTCCCAATTCCTCTCAGCCAGTATTCTGAAGATGCCATCAACATTCAAAATTTATTGAAAATATACTTTTCAAACATAAAGCAGATTATTAAGAAACTAAGTACTTACTCCAGCAACCAAGCAGAAATCTAAAAAGAGGAAAAGCTGGAAATACTCAATGAGTCAGGAAGTTTCTTTGGAGATGGAAGCAGAATTGATGTTTCAAGTTGATGATATTTCATCAGAACTTCTGAATATTTCTGCTGTTCTCTACTTTTATTTGTGGTATTTACTCTTGTATGTGTGATGACAGCTGGGCATGGGAGCAGATAAGAAGCAGTTTGATAAACAAGGCTTTGAAGGAAAGGATGTGCAGACATATAAAGAAACTCAAAGCTTTTATATTTAAACAGATTTGAGGTTAAGGTTCATGTCCAACAAAATGAACAAGGGAGTGTAACTTCATTGTACTGTAAGTAATGTTATAAATAAAGACTTAATGTAGTCATATCATTTTTAATTTTTACTGTTAGAATAAAGATACAAGCTACTTTACAGAAGCATTTCTGTTTTAATATAAATGTGTTAAATATTCACAGTAATGAAGAGTAATTTCCAGGCTAATACAAAAACCATCTTTCTAAGATTAGGTATAAAGAGATGAATTTATTTTTCAGTACTGCATTGCTGAAAGCTCTGCTTTATGAATCACGAGCAGCATTTTTGAGTGAATATCCTAATTACTTTGAGTTTTAGGGCCTTGTAATCACAGATTTAGTTGTATGCAAAATTAGGGTTGTACAGAAAATATCAAAAGTGGTGTCTCGAGTATTGCTGAAATTGATATCAGTTAGTTTAGAAACCGCATAATCCATTATTGACAATATTGTGCAGAAGAAACCACTAGTTGTTAAAGGAATGAAATGTAATATTAAACAATTCAGTAGTAAGTAGACATGGGGCACATGGAATTGGGGTTCTTTTGAAAATAGTGAAGAAACACTATGTAATATAGATATAAAAGCACTGTACACTTATCACTGTGCACAAAAACACACTTGTCACACATGAAATCATAAGTCCCATATTTACATATCACATTGATGTCTGGTTAATTTATAGTTTATAATACAAAGAGATAAGTCACAATAAAACAGTCAAGGCAAAATATGTACTGTTAGGCTGATTTTCAGACTTGCATCCTGAAAAAATAGGGAATGAAATCCCAGTCTATGTTTTGCTTTAAATACAGGAGAAAGGGAAATAAAACTCCCTTGATACCAAATTGAGAAATGTATAACCACAGAAATGTAATGAATGATTACTTGTCATTGATAGTCGAGAAAAACACAAAATACTGTTGTCAGTATTATCAACTGCATCTGTTTCATTTATTTAAGTGATAATAACAAATCAAATGACTCCCATGCAATAACTAGATTCCAAGGTCTGTGGCGTCTGTTTATTAGCATGCGAGAGCTGTTTACTGATGAGCATGTTTGAAGACTCTCAAGTCTGGCACTAATTATGTCTGAGAATTTTAATTAGAATTTTGGATGGAAACTTACATGGCAAACAAATCTTTGATCAAGGCTGAGTGCTGATAGTTTTCAAACTTCGTATTCGTTCACCCAGCTGGGCCAGGACTGACTGATCCAGAACTAACTCAGTAAATCTAACATATGTTTTTGACGAAGACGGTAGGTACTGGTCCTTTCTGGTCTCCAGCCGCAGAATGTCAGAAATAACAAAGTAGCTGATCTGCATAAAACCGATAAAAGAAATCCAAATATTCATCTTTATGCGTCTTGAAAGACAGTTCGAAATTCAGATATGGATTTCTGGAAGCTTGTGTGGCTATCTTGCTCACAAAATTTTTTTTATTAAGCGCCAAAGGCACACACGATATGTTAACAACGCACTCAGATGAAAGCATCCCAGGCTCAGTCACAGGTTGTGCTCAGTTAGTTCACCAGAGCACAACTCAGGGTGCATCAACCGGCTGTACAAAGGGGTGAAATCAGAGTAACTGTTTGTATGTCAGTGATCCCTGGATTGGAAAAGTCAATGATATGGATCTCACTGTGCTAAAATTCCTTACTTTCATCTTTAATTAAATTAATCCTACTTTACTGTGACATACTCTGCAGTCAAATAACTTTATCAATACTCATTATTCCTTTCAAATGTTGAATGGTAACTTCAAATAGATTTTCTTGATTTCCCCTGTTCCCTTCTCTGGCACAACAACTTCTTGATTGCGATCTGCTCCCTAATACTAGTCTTATGATTCACAGCGCCCCATTTCTACGTCAGCTCATTGATTTTCTTTATATCCAGTATTTCCTGGGTTCCGTGGAGCTCTGGTTACCCAACCCTCTTCTATCAGCTGCTGTGGTTGACCTGCTTTTTATATTGGGCATTGCTTTTTATATTGGTCGGCGCAACATCGAAGGCCGAAGGGCCTGTTCTGTGCTGTAATGTTCTATGTTCTATTCTATGTTCTATGCTTTGGATCCTGAGATTTCAATTCATTTCTCCACAGTCAATGATACTCTTTCACGAGTCGTTTGCATCTTCTTTTGTGCTTATAGACCCTCAGATCAACATCTGTATCTGGTTTACCCGTGGCTCCTGTTCTAAGGCTTTCTTTTCTGGCACTCTACACTCCATAAATTTCACGTCGTGGAAAAGTTCTGCTACATCTCGCCTATCCTGAAACACGTTCCATTTATTCATCAGTCGTCACTGAAGTCTACCAATCGTTGCTCATGCCCAGTTTAGAATCACAGAGTCCCTACAGTGCAGAAAGAGGCCATTTGGCCCATCAAATCTGCACTGATCAGAATCCCACACAGGCTCTTTCCCCCATAATCCCACGTATTTACCCGACTAGCCTTCATCACAAAAAAAATCTCCTCCGTACTCATGCTCCACTATATCATTGTAATCCCCACTCGTCCTAAATCCCCTCCTGAATATATGTTTTTCTATGCTGCACTTTTTACTGCATTTCTGGTTGTGGATTATTAATTCAAAGAATGTAATGATGTAAATACTGCCAACTAAATCTCCCTTCTTGGTCACCTCCTAATTACTGAATGCAGGTTTAGTGTTTTAATCCTCAATGTGAAGTCGTTAGGGATATTTATTTACATGAAATGTGTAATTTATTTCCGCTGCAAATTACAGATTGGCAATTATGCATATTGTTAGGGATGGTCCTGCAATAGCGCTGTTTACCTTTGTAACATCGTCATTCTTTGTATGTAGTCTACTGTCCACATCACATGTTATAATTAGGCTGTATTTAAACAAACAAAAAACACAGAACCCTGTTCTCCAAGAGCCAACCCAATATTTTCACAGAAATAAAATGATGTAGAATATTTGCATAATATATACATGCTACGATTTTTGAACCTGCCCTGGGTTCTCTTTGAAGTGGAAGGTGGGAAAGCAGTAAACTTGTATGATGCAATTGATAACAGTTTTAACAATCTTAGCAAAGAAGCTCCACACTTCACACTTAAAGAAAAGCTTTCTTTAGATATGTTAAGAATAGAAGATTGGTTAGGACAAGATTAGGGTCAGTCATAGACAGCAGTGGGAAGTTGTGCGTGGAGCCTGAAGAGATTGAAGAAGCACTGAATAAATATTTCTCTTCGGTATTCACGCAGGGTGATGTAAATGTAGTTATGGAGAACACTGAGGTACAGGGTAGCAGACTGGAAAGTATTGAAGTAGATAGGGAGGATGTGCTAGATATTCTCGAGGGTTTGAAGTTGGATAAGTCCCCTGGGCCGTACGGGATTTACCCTAGGATTCTTTGGGAGGCAAGAGAGGCGATTGCAGAGCCTCTGGCTCTGATCTTCAGGTCGTCGTTGGTTACGGGTGTGGTTCTGGAGGACTGGAGGATAGCAAATGTGGTCCCATTGTTCAAGAAGGGGAAGAGAGACCTTCCAGGGAATTATAGGCCAGTGAGTCTTACTTCTGTTGTGGGCAAAGTATTGGAGAGAATTATTAGGGATAGGATTTATAGTGATTTAGAGAGAAATGAATTGATTGGGGATAGTCAGCATGGTTTTGTGAAGGGTAGGTCGTGCCTTACTAACCTCACTGAGTTTTTTGAAAAAGTGACCAAAGAGGTGGATGGGGGTAAGGCAGTTGATGTGGTATATATGGACTTTAGTAAAGCATTTGATAAGGTGGCCCTTGGAAGGCTTCTGCAGAAAATGCAGATGTATGGGATTGAGGGTGATTTAGCTAATTGGATTAGGAATTGGCTAGCAGATAGAAGACAGAGGGTGGTGGTTGATGGGAGATATTCATAGTGGAGTTCGGTTACTAGTGGTGTACCTCAGGGATCTGTTTTGGGGCCCCTGCTGTTTGTAATTTTTATAAATGATCTGGATGAGGGTATTGAAGGATGGATTAGTAAATTTGGAGATGACACTAAAGTCGGTGGAGTGGTAGATAGTGAAGAGGGGTGTTATAGTTTGCAGAGGGACTTGGACAAGTTGCAGAGCTGGGCCGAGAGGTGGCAAATGGAGTTTAATGTGTAAAAGTGTGAGGTAATGCACTTTGGCAGGAATAATAAATGTGTAGAGTATAGGGCTAATGGTAGGATTCTTAATAGTGTTGATGAACAGAGGGATCTTGGTGTATTTGTGCATAGATCCCTGAAAATAGGCAGTCAAGTCGATAAGGTTGTTAAGAAGGCATATGGAGTCTTAGCTTTTATTGGGAGGGGGATTGAATTTCGGAGCCGCAACATCATGTTGCAACTGTACAAAACTCTAGTGCGGCCGCACTTGGAGTATTGTGTGCAGTTCTGGTCCCCACATTATAAGAAAGATGTGGAGGCATTGGAGAGGGTACAGAGGAGGGTTACCAGGATGTTGCCTGGTATGGAGGGCAGGTCTTATGAAGAGAGGCTGAGGGATTTGAGGTTGTTTTCGTTAGAAAGGAGGCGGCTAAGAGGGGACTTAATCGAAACATATGATTAGAGGTTTAGATAGGGTGGACAGTGATAGCCTTTTTCCTAGGATGGAGAAAGCTAGCACGAGGGGACACAGCTTTAAATTAAGGGGTGATAGTTATAGGACGGATATCAGAGGCAGGTTCTTTACCCAAAGCGTGGTTCGGGAGTGGAATGCCCTGCCTGCAGCAGTTGTAGATGCGCCAAGTTTGGTGGCGTTAAGAGGTTAGTTGATAAGTATATGGAAGAGAAGGGAATGGTTTAGTTTGGAGGGGCATTGCTTTTTATATTGGTCGGCGCAACATCGAAGGCCGAAGGGCCTGTTCTGTGCTGTAATGTTCTATGTTCTAAGTTCTACACGCTCCAAGTCAGTTTGAAGGATGATTGGTTTGTGGAGGACACTATACTGAAAAAATGCAGTAAGTCATTATGACTTCAGATAATTTTACTTTGCTTTCATGTATGAATCACTTATTTGATTTGGAGAAGTAAAACTTAAGAAAGAAATTGATTTTAATAAAAGAAACGTGGGGATTATACAAAACCAGATGTTGAAAGAGAGAAATATCAGTGTTTATTGAGTACAAGTTTAAAATTTTAAGCTTGAATAGAAGAATAAACAAGACATGTAATTTTCAATTTATAAATCTCAATACCAGATGATTTACTCTCAGGAAGATAGGAAATGAGGGCAGATGTAGGTCAATCAGTCTCTCAAGCCTGTTCTCCCATTCAAACTAGATCATGGCACAATTTCTATCTGAACCTGAAGCAGGCTTGAGAGAAACTCTAAAAAACCTGAAAAGACAGCTAAAAGTTGGTGACTCCATGCTGGGGACTATAAGGGCAAAGATACCCTTTTGAAATAGTGGTGTGTTGCTTGATATAGCTGCAGATCTGAAATCAAGCTTGAAAGGTGAAGTTTTAGTGTACTTGGAAATCCAGGAGAAAGGCAGCTCAGGAGGCAAGACTGAAATCTGCAAGGAAAGCTATTGTTGAGACTGTATGAGTGGGAGCAAGAATTACAAGACCTTCAAATGTGGATTTTTGAAACTATCATGTACAGGCCTAATTGAAACAATTCCCATAGAATCACAACAGTGTGAAAGGGGACCATTCGGCCCACTGAGTCTGCACCATCTCTCCAAAAGAGCATGTTACTCAGTCCCCACCCCATTTTATCCACCACCACTCCATCACATTCACCACTTTGATTTTGGGCAGCACAGTAGCATAGTAGTTAGCACTGCTGTTTCACAGCTCCAGGAACCTGGATTTGATTCCCGGCTCGGGTCACAGTCTGTGTGGAGTTTGCACATTCTCCTCATGTCTGTGTAGGTTTCCTCTGGGTGCTCTGGTTTCCTCCCACAGTCCAAAGATGTGTGGATTGGGTTGATTCGCCATGCTAAAATTATCCCTTAGTGTCCTGGGATGCATAGGTTAGAGGGATTAGCAGGTAAATGTGTAGAGATATGGGGTTAAGGCCTAGGTGGGATTATGGTTGGTGCAGACTCGAAGGGCTCCTTTCTGCACTGTAGGGTTCTATGATTCCATCCTTGTAACCCCACACATTTACCACGGCTGACCCACCTAACCTACATGTTTTTAACATTTTTAAATGGTAAAGATTATAAACAAAACAAAATGTCAGAAAAGTCGAAGGAATGGCAGGCAAACATTTTCTATGTTGCTTATAAGCATTAGAAGTAAAATATATTTGGGAAGCCTCAACTAAGTTACTTAGCAGCTTAATAAATTGCTAACTCCTTGGATGACTTATATCTTGACTTTGAGTCAGTCCAATAGTGGGTTAACACCTAGTTTCAGAAAGTCAACGAAACATACTTTATAGGATTACTATTATTTCTATCCAGATGCTATAAAGAATCTGAGTAGAAAATAAGACAAAAATACAACAACCTAGATCTTGCTGTACCAATAGCAGCAAACACTGAGAATTGCTCCATGGCATGAGGCCTTGCCATTCATCTTGCTGATGGATCCACACTACACCCAGGGGTGCAAGTGCCCACTGCTGGCTACAAAAAAAGGCAAGAATGAATGTTTAAATGCAGTCAGTGGCATGGCTATTGACTGCAAGATTTGGATCAATAAATTGTCCATTCCTGAAGATTAAGGTATCGATAAGTAACTGGCTTAGTAACAGGAGACAGAGAGTAATAGTGGAAGGGTGTTTTTCTAGCTGGAGGTCGGTCACTAGTGGCGTGCCGCAGGGCTCGGTACTGGGACCTCTTTTATTTGTAATATATATAAACGACTTGGAAGAGGGAGTAAGTGGAGTGATCAGCAAGTTTGCAAATGATACAAAGATGGCTGGACTTGCAGATAGTGAGGAGCATTGTGAGGCGATGCAGCAGGACATAGATAGGCTGGTAGCTTGGGTAGATAGATGGCAGATGGAATTCAATCCTGATAAATGTGAGGTGATGCATTTCGAGAGAAAGAATGTAGGGGGGAGGTGTATGATAAAGGGTAGACCTATTAAGAGTATAGAAACGCAGAGGGACCTGGGGGTGCAGCTGAACAAGTCTCTGAAGGTGGCAGAGCAAGTGGAGAAGGTTGTGAAGAAAGCATATAGTATGCTAGCCTTTATAGGAAGGGGTATAGAGTACAAGAGCTAGCCTTTAATGTTGCAGTTGTATAAAACGTTGGTTAGACCTCATTTGGAATACTGCGGCCAGTTCTAGTCGCCTTACTACTGGAAGGACGGGGAGTCTCTGGAAAGAGTGCAGAGGAGGTTTACCAGGATGCTGTCTGGTATGGAAGGTCTGAGTTACAAGGAGAGATTAGGCAAATTGGGACTGTTTTCCTTCAAAAGACATAGACTTGGAGGAGATCTAATAGAGGTGTACAAGATTATGAGGCGTACAGATACAGTAAACAGGGTTAAGCTTTTTCCTAGAATGGACTCAAATAGCATGAGGGGTCACGGGCTTAGGATGAGGGGGGTAAGGTATAATTTGGATGCTAGAGAGAGTTTTTTCACACAGAGGGTGGAGGTGGTATGGAATGTGCTGCCAAGTGGTGGAGGCAGGTACTCTGGAGTTATTTAAGAAATACTTAGATGGGCACATGAACAAAATGGGAATGGAGGGGTACAGAAAACTGATTTAAAATAGGGATCATAAGCCTTGGGAGTCCCTGGGAAGTGTGTAAATAGATGATGATATTGATGTACTTGTTTTTATCCTACAGGTGCTTTGGTCCACCTTGTTGTCTAACAAGGGGCATACACGCAATGGGTCGTGAGAGGGCTGCTCTTGGATTTTTTCGAGAGTATCCTAGTGCTTCATGTTGTTAGTGTATGCTTGACCTGGACCATTTGATGGGCAACACGACAGCTCAGTGACTATCCCTGTGCTGTGCAGATACATGGATTTGGGCCTGTGTCTGTGGGAGTTTGCGCATTCTCCCTGTGCTTGTGTAGGTTTTCTCCGGATGCTCCAGTTTTTTCCACATCCCAAAGATGTGCTGTTAGGCTAATTGGCAAAACAAATTCTCCCTAAATTGTCTCAAATTTGGTTTTTAATCCATATATCTATAAACATAGACAGGGATCACGGGTAGAGGTGGGAACTTCGGGGTGGCGGCGCAGGCTTGTTGGGCCGAAGGGCCTGTTTCCTGTGCTGTTTTGTTCTTTGTTCTTTGCTTTCAGTCTTCGGCAACATTGCTGTATAGCTGGCTTCTATTAAATGCAACGCAAAATCTGAGGATGACTCCCTCTTTGATTCCTTCATTTGCACTGCTGTCTTGTCTCTGCTTTGACTCTCCGTTGACAGAGTATAGATTTCCCAGAGCCAAGGAAGTGCAACTCAGCGAGTTGGCAGTCTGTAGTGCACTGGAGTTTAGGTATTTTATATCATTACTTAAAAGATGTCTGCAATTTTTTGCTTTCATACACTTGACTTTTCCAGCTTTTGCCTTTTGTGAACAATAATAACATAAAAACTGTAAGACTCACGATTCTACCCAATCTTCTGTAAGAAGCAGACTTAAACACTGGCGAAGGGACACTATTATTCCCTACTTTCATAGGGCATGAAAATAACATTTCCATTTTGATCAGTCCTATTTATTACTTCTGAAAAACATATTCTCCAAATCCCTTTATTTATTTCTCAGTCATGTGTTAATATCTAGCCTGCAACCTTAACAGGCAACACCTATGTGAAAAATGTGCCTAAATATTAGAAGACCTGGGAAAGTTCAGTTCTTACTAATCTTTTTGGCTCATACATCTGTCACATTCACGTTAAAGCTATTACAACAGCTTATTCATTAAGTGTTTATATCTCTATCTTTCTCCTCTTTAATGAAGGTTGATATATACAAATACAGACCACAATGATATGGATAATTAGTCCTGAGGGCAAAACACATTTCCTCATTCAAATAGGGAAACTGACAATTTATAATTAATAAGTATTAATTAACTGTAAGCAACCTTCAGGCAATGACAATCAATATCTCAACTGTGTGATTCTGAAAGTAGTTTAATGATCTATGCAAAAGTAAGACAGCAGAATAATTTCACCTATTTAGATTTCTATCATATGCTAACGAATAGCTCATAGACTAAAGAACAGGTTATATATACTGAAGCCAGTAACTGCTAATGCTTGAATGTTGTTTTTATTCTTGACTGCCTCTGGGTATAAGCAATAAAGATAATGTGGTGAGATAAAAAAAAGTTGTCAGGGTAATTTTTCAGTAATACACACATTCAAATAGTTTTATTTTTCAGATAAACTCTTCAATATTATACCACATTCAAGACGATTACCTTCACGCTTTTATTTATTTGGAAAGGCTTGAGGTTTTGAATATTTTCATTAGGAAAATGGAGGCTTAAAAGAAATACAATTGAAGGAAAATGATGAAGGAAATATATTCTGTCTAGTTAGACAGACTATTCGTGATGGGGATGGAGTAACTTGGGGATGAGTAGAAAACTACAGGTGAAGTATTTTGAAGTATTTCTTTGCAGGAAATATGTGGCGAGTATGAATTCCCTGCAATCCTTCAAAAGGGAGATGCATAAGTTCATCACGGTAAGCTGTGGGATATCCAACATTCTTAGATCACAGAAATTAGCGCTGTCTCTTTAAACTTGCTTGATTGCCTTAAGGGATCAGAAATGAATTCCTATAATTTGTCCTAAGTATGCCACAGATTTTTTTACATTTTGTTTTGACACTTAAGAGTGAATGAGAAGTTAATAATATGTTACTGTACCAAATCTGGAAAAGATGATGGACTAAATGATATTTTCTTCTGCTTTTCATACATTCATTCTGATCTGAATAACCCAGCTAGTCTGGAAGAATGCAAGTTAAGAGAGGGGCTGAAAGAGGCTAATGGATTAAGGAAAGAAGGACAAGCCTGGACAATGAGAATTTTCAGGCCTGCAACACTTCTGACGATCATCTTAAAATGTGGAGATGCCGGCGTTGGACTGCGGTAAACACAGTCAGAAGTCTCGCAACACTCCCATCCACCCAACAAAGGAACAGCCAGTTCCAAAAGTTAGTGGCATTTGCTATAAATAAACCATCTTAAAAGACAATGACTTTTGAACTCTTTTAAAAAAACATGTATGTTACCCTTTTTTGCAATAATCTTTTCTTGTGAATGTGTATGTCTGTGAGAATGAATGGGTGTTTGTTACAAATGCATTTTAAGTGTTGTGCAAATAAATGTTAATCCTTTCTTTTGATTTAAGGTTATCAGATAGACTGTTTCATGTCTATTCTTAAACATCATAACACTCAAGGGATTAAAATACTCCATTTCAAAATACATCTTGTTTTGGGAAGTCAAGAAACTCGTGACAGACAAGGAGAGATATGTGATAATTTCTCCATTCTCCCACCTCTTGACTGACCAGAATCATGGAGCTGTAATCGTCTTTATATTATGTAATCACGATACCATTTTTGTACTTTCAAAAAAAAAACAGAACAACTCTGGTCTTCATTCAGAAGGGCATTTGCACATCAAATCAAAAAGGATAATTAAAGTCAAAGCTATTGAGGCTGATATTTAACTCAGGAGAAATTGAATCAATTCAAATTTAATTACATGCAGAGTAGTTACAAATAACTTTTAATATTGACAAATATAAGGTAATTGAGAGGAAAATGGATAGCTTACGCATATTATGCATGTAAAACGTAAAGTTGCCATTGTCCCAGATGACCATAGGCTGGTCATGACGATGTTGGTGGTGATTTAACCTAAGAATCACCACACCTCAGGCGACGGCAAGGTTGAGAAGGCGAGATCTTCATGAATATCCTCAACCCGTACAGGAACTGAACCTGTGCTGTTGGCATCACTCTACATCACTGCACCAGCCATCCAGTCAATTGTATTAAACTGAGGATTATCAGTCTTTGGTATCGTTCACCTCAGAAGAGGTAGAATCTTTGTCGTTAAATATATCAATAACAAGATGGATAGATTTTTGATCTCTTGCGGAATCAAGAGATATGGCAATCAAGTGAGAAAATGTAGCTGATATAAATCAGACGTGATTGTATTGAACGGTGAAGCAAGTTCAAAGGGCTCAATGCTCCACTCCTGCTCCTATGTCTTATGATCTTATATTACACTAGTGAGATCCATGTCTTCAGCTTCATGGGCCCTAAATCTTGGAATTCCCTCCCTAAATCTCTCTGTTTTTCTTCTTTCCTTCAAGATTTTCCTAAAAATCTTCCCTTTGACCAAGCTTTTGGCTGTCTGCCAAGCATGTGGCTTGGTGTCTTTTGCTTTAATATGTTCATGTGAATTGCCTTTGGCTATTTTATGTTAATTGTTCTATATTAGTATCAGTTATTGTTTTTATTATGATTACTCAGTGATGAAAATCAGATAATAGTAGAAATTGTAACTAAACTTTGAAAAGTACCTCATTAGTTGTAAAGCACCAAGGAATCTTGTGGAAGGCATGGGGAAGGTTTTCCAAAGCTGGAAAATCCTGCCCAAGATCAACAGACCTTTGCATGGTCTGTGTCCTGCCCGCTACAATTTCCGTGGCAGATGAGATGGGAAGATTCTGTCAAAGATCTCTTTTGCTCTTTACCACCTCACCCTCCACAGGAATCGGAGTGAGCGAGGGGCAGACCATGGTTAGGTCTGTTGACCTCGGGTGCAATTTTCTGATTTCAGGGCAAAATCGCACCCATTGAGTCATAGACTGGTTACCGGACTCATTTCATAGAAGAATTTCATAGAATCTCTACAATGCCATTTGGCCCACTGAGTTCGCACTGATCACAGTCCCACCCAAGCCCTAAGAAGGGTTTGGCCTAGCATGTTCATTCTGTTCCTTTGAAAGAGCAACTCACATTGTGGTACTTGTATATAGATAGAAAAGATTGGCCATGATCATACTGAAAGGTAGAGTAGGCTAGATGGATCATATGGCTTCTTCTGCTCCTATTTCTTCAGTTTTTTATGTTTCATGTATAGGATTGTCATGGAATAATTTACAGGGAGAATTTTGGATGAGCTAAAGCTGAGGGGAATGGGAGACTGGCTAAGAGTTCCTTGGAATAGACCTAAGACCACTAGCTCCTTTCCCAATGTTGCCTTTTTACAATTCAGGGCATCAGACCATCCGAGGTATCATTTGCATGCAGCCTAAATAACCACTTTTCTACCACCAAGTCGCCACTCCCTCCAAATAGGGTTGCCACCCCTCCAGGATTGGTTTAGAGTCTTGTATTTGTCTTCCCTATCAACTGCTGAACTTGCATGCTAAGGTTTAATGAGTTATACACGGAGACCCCCAAATACCTCTGTGCTGCAGCCTTTCTCAATTTGGATAATATTCATCTTCTTGCTTTTTCCCAGCAAAGTGCATAACTTTGTGTCATCCTCACCACTTTGCCTTTCCACCTATTTTTGTGTCATCTACAAACTTGGCAATAGCACATTCACTTCCCTCATCCAAGTCATTTATATGGTAAATAACTGTGGACCCAGCACGGATCTCTGTGGCACTCCACCGTTTACACCCTCCTTAAAATCAACCTCTTACTCCGCAGCGTTTTATGGTGCTTCCAACCTTATATGACGTGACTCCTAATTCCAATATCAACTCCCTCCCCCCACCACCCTTTCTGCAGTCACATTTCTGTGAAGCAGAACCTTGGGGAAATTGTATTAAATTAAAATTGTTATTGAGAAAATGTTACTCTTACACTTGTTAGTCAGAGTCATAGCATTTTACAGCACGGGAAGAGGCCCTTATGAGGGTTCTTGCCTGCAGTGAGTTCTAAATTGACACAACTGTCTGGGTGAAAATATTTTTCCTCAAATTCCCTATCCCTTACCTTAAATCTATGTCCCTTGGTTACTAATCACTCAACTAAAAGAAAACATTTCTTCCTATCTACTCCATCTATGTGCCTCAAAATTTTGTACATCTCAATCTGGCCCCCCTCAGTGTTCTCTGCTCTAAGTAAAACAAACACTGTTTAATAAGCCTCTCTTCACAGTTGAAACACTCCAGCCCAGGCAACATAGAGTCATAGCATCAGAATTTTACAGCACAGGAAGAGGTCTTTTGGTCCATCTTGTCTGTGCTGGCCATCAAGCACGTACTTATTTTAATCCCCTTTTCCAGCACTTGGTTCATATCCACATATGCAATGGTGTTTCAAGTACTCATCTGCCGAATGTGCTCTGCACCTTTCCTAGTGCAATTACGTCCTTCCCATATTCACCTTTATTGCTTTTCATTTCCCTGCTGATGGTTCAACATTGTGTTCAACAACTTTTGAAGATGGTGTTTCTCCGCCATCATAAACCTTTTAAAAAAAATCCATGCATTTATTGCCTCATGAAATAACCAACATCTATCCCCACACCACCTCTTCCGCCAACTGGGCCATCTGTCTTTTGTTGTTAACATTGCCATGTCAATCTCAGCTGTAGTTTAATCATCGTGCAGAAAGGAGCCATTTGGCCCATTGAACTTGCACCAACAACAAACCCACCCAGGCCCTAACCCCTTAACCCCATATATTTATGTCACTAATCCCTTGACAATTTAACATGGTCAATCAACCTAACTTGCACATCTGTGGGAGGAAACCAGAGAACAAGGAGGAAACACATACAAACATGGGGAAAATGTGCAAATTCCACAGTCACCCAAGGCCAGAAATAAACCCAGATCCCTGACATTGTGAAGCAGCAATGCAAAACACTGGTGTCACCATGCCATCCATTTCTGAGGGTGGTTAGCAGTTTTGCCTCACAATGTCAGGGTCTTGGTTTCAATTCCTAGCTTGGGTCACTGTCTGTGCGGAATCTGCACATTCTCCCCACATTTCCTCTGGGTGCTCTCGTTTCCTCCTACGGTCTGAAAGATGTGTTGATTAGGTGCATTGGCAGTACTAAATTCTCCCTCAGCGTACCCACACAGGCGCCGGAGTGTGGCGACTAGGGGATTTTCACAGCAACTTCATTGCAGTGTTAACGTAAGCCTACTTGTGACACTAACAAACTTTGCATATCTTTGGATTGTGAGAAGAAACCCATGCAGACACGAGGTAATATCGAACACATTTCTCTCTCTCGTATTCATAAAGAGATAAACGTTTATGCTGTTTTCTCTCCGCTACCGGTGCTGCCTGACCTACTGAGCATTCTCCCTGCTCTTGTTTTACCTCTTGCACTCGACATATATAAACGATGCAATTGCTGAATTGGAGCTTGAAACCGTTTCAGCCCACGCCCAACCCCTCAATGACTCCATCTGATGCAATGCCTCCACGCACCTCCAGATGTTTGTTTATCCGTTGATCCCTGTTCCTGACGTGTCTCCATCTGACAGGACGGGGATGGGAAATAAAGGCACCCCGCCTTGCATCAGCTCGAGCTCAGTCCCAGGCGGAACCTTTCACCCCGGTCGCAGGGCGAGGGGGGTGATCATTAGGCAGACGCAGATCTACTGACGGTTGGGCTTCTTCTGACGTCACAGTGAGTATGGTATTTTGAAACGGTAACGGCCGAATGCGCGGGTGGGAAGACAGCTGATCACAATCGCACCGGCTTGCCGCAATTATGTCCTCGCGCCGCAATCCACACCCGCTCGCCGTAATTATACCTTCGCGCCGCAATCATACCCTCTCACCGTGCCAATGGCGTTTGCGAGCTGTACATTTAACCACCCCTAGTTTCGGTTTCAAATCGCGACTTAACATTGACGCATCTTCACCAAACCTTAAAAAAAGGGAAACGCCGTGGGCGCTCTTCTTCAAAATTTATTTGTTACTCGAAAGTTGTCTTACATTAACACTGCAATGAAGTTACTGCGAAAATACGTTAGTCCCAACACTCTGACGCCTGTTTGGGTACACTGAGGAAGAATTTGGCACAGCTAGTACGCTTAACCAGCATAGATTTTGAACTGTTGAAGGAAACTGGAGCACCTGGATGAAACTCAAGCAGACATGGGGAGAATGTGCAGACTCTGCATAGGCAGTGACCCAAGCCAGGAATTAAACCTAGGTTTCTGGTGCTAATCATGGTGCCACGGTGCTGCCTGTTCCCACTGGATGTAAATTGGTTTCATAGAATGCCTACGGTGCAGAAGGAGGCCATTCAGCTCATTGAGTCTGCATCCCATCCAGGCCCTATCCTGTAACCATTCATATATTTATCCCCCCAACCTATGGATCTTGGGACACTAAGAGGCTATTTAGAAAATGGAGGAAAATTTCAGCAGGTCTGACCACCTGTGGCAAGAGAAAAGAGCTAACATTTTGAGTCTGGGTGACCCAGACTCTGTTGTATCCCCACAAATGCTGTGAGTGACACAGTGGTCAGCACTGCTGCCTCGCAATGTCAGGGACCCAGGTTCAATTCTGGCCTTGGGTCACTGTCTGTGAGGAGTTTGCATGTTTTCCCCATGTGTGTGTGGGTTTCTTCCGGATGTTCTAGTTTCCTCCCACAGTCTAAAGATGTTTGGTTAGGTGATTGGTTATGTTAAATTGCCCCTTAGTGTTGAGGAAACTATCTAGGGTAAATGCATAGGGTTGTGGGGTAGAGCCTGGGTGGGATTGTGGTTGATGCAGACTCAATGGGTTGAATGGCCTCCTTATGCACTGTTGGATTCTATGATCTATGCTGTCAGAGATTTTCAGGTATTTTATGTTTTGTTTCAGATTCTGGCATCTGCGGTATTTCATCTTCATGTAAGGGGCAGTTTCGCATGGCCAATTGTGCACCTTTGGATTTTGTAGCTTCTGAAATTTCCTCATTAAAACTTGTGGTATAAAATCTTTGTTTTAATGTGCTGCAGTTCCAACTGTTCACTTAGGATCTACCCCAGTGCTTAGCGATTGCTATTAATATAAAATTGGCTGAATAATAGGAAGCCAAGAATAATGGTTCATGGATAATTTTCAAGCTAGAGGAAGGTTTGTAATAATGACACCAGGGGTCAATAATGAGACCTTGTTTTTCCTGATGTATGTTATATGATCTAGATCTTGTTATGTAGGAGACAATTTCAAAGTATGTGGATGATACAAAACTTGGAAGTATTGTAAGCTATGATGAGGACTCCATGTAAAATTTCAAAATGATGTAGACAAGTTGGTGGAGTGGGCAGTTAGGTGGCAAATGATCTTCACGTGGAGAAGTGTGAGGTGATGCATTTTGGTGGGAAGAACATGGAGAGATGATATGAAATAAGGAGGTGCAGGAGCGAAAAGATCTAGGTCTATGTGTGATCATTAAAGGTGGCAGGACACGTGGTGACAATAGTTAATAAATCAAAGTATTCTGGGCTTTATTAAATGGATCATAGAGAACAAGAGCATGGAGGTTATGCTGAAATTATACAAGACAATAGATATCCCTCAGCTAGAATGTTGTGTACAGTTCTGGGCACTATAGGAAAGACATGAATGCATTTGGAAGACTGCCATTCACAAGAATGCTTACAGGGATGAGAAGCTTCGGTATGAGAATAGATTGGGACTGTTTTTGAAGAGTGGTGATTTGATTTGAGATGCTCAAAGTCATGAGGGAGCTAGATAGAGTAAATGGGGGAAAAACTGTCCCTGCTCAAAAACAGATCATGAATGAAACAGCACATGTTTAAAATGATTTGCAAAAGAAGAAAATGCAATGTGAGAATGTTTTTCTTATAATGAATGATTCGGATCTGGAATGTACTGCCTGGAATTATGATTGGGGCATTCAAAAAGGCATTTGATGATTATTAAATAGAAACAATATTCAGTGGAATGGAGAAAAGGCTGGAGAATGGCATTGAGTCATAATACTCATTTGGAGAGCTGATGAAGGCTTATAGGCCAAATGCCCTCCTCCAGCACCATTAACAATTCTGTGGTTTTGAAACATAAAGAATAGGTGCAGGAGTCGTCTGTACAGCCTGTCAATACTGCCCTGCCATTCAGTAGGATCGTGAGTGATCTTTGCCACCGTTCTGCCCATAGCTCTTGGTTCCCTGAGAAACCAAACTTCACTATATCTCAGCCTTGAATATATTCAGCAATGGTTTATTCACAACCATGTGGGGTAGAGAATTCCAAAGAAGTGAAGAATTTGCTTCTCATCTCAGACCTAAATGATTAACCTCACATACTGAGACTGTGCTCCTGAATTCTTGATTTCCCTAGCCAATGTCTCAGTGTCTATCTACCGTTTCAAATCTCTTCAGAATACGCACATTTTATTGAGATTGACTGTCATTCTGCTCAACATCAGAGAATAAAGGGCCATGGTTACTCAATAAATGCAACAATCCCACTACCTTGTGTTTAAAAGGCATTAGGGGAGAACATAGTGAATATGCTGTACTATTAATAGGCAGATGAGCATTAGGTATCTGAAATGCTGACAGCATAAACAATTCTGAAGAAAAGCAAAAGTTCAGTAAGTGTGCATTTTTTTTTTGTTGTTGTTGCAACAACTTTCCTCTTTAAATTTATTCCCAAGGTTAAGAAGAAGTAATGAATAAAAAGGAAATGGCAAAAGATTTGAACAATAGAAGTGAGAATAACTATGTGGGAAGAATGGAATGAAAACAGCTGAGAGGCATTCCTCCCAAAATGGGAGGGTGCCGGTGTGCTCTTTGATCATGATGTAAAAAAATTCAAAGCCGTACTTTCATTAGAGGGGGAACATAAATTCTGCAGAAAAAATTGATAGATTCTGAGTAACAACAACATTAATTTAAATTGCATCTTTTTAATGAGGCAGAAGGTTCCAAAGTGGCTTTGCTAAAGTGTTAACAAACAAAATGTCACATGAGACAATATTGTTCAGACAGTGACCAAAAGCTGGAAGTAAATTTTAAGGAATACTAAAGGAGACATATAGAGAGAATAACCAAAGTTTAAGTTTTGGGCAGTGGAAGGTACAGCTTCCAACAGTGGAGTGAAAACAGTTCCAGATATGCAAAAGATCAAAATGAGAAGAATGTATAGACCGGGGGGAGGGAGGTGTAGGGCCGAGAGAAGATTACAAAGACAAATTGAGGAGAGGCTGTTGAGGGATTTGAAAACAAGAAGAATAGTATTGTAAATCAGATCATTGTAAAGTATAGCTGGTCTTTTCTTGCAATTAAAATATCCATGGTGGGCTTTTCAGACCAGTATTCCCCCCTAGAAATGTGAGTATTGGTTCAACTGCTTTAAAACAATTCTTTCTTCTCCGATCAGTTGCACCATGTTGCACAAACAAGTTTGCATAGTTTTTGCATTGTAAAGACAGTGTGGTGCTGAAACTAGAGAAGTACATATATGTTATTTGTATTTTAAATGTAGAGATTCAGAATTATTGGCAAGTTATGGAGATTGTGTGTATTGCTTTCCCAGTGGTCTATCAGTCAGGCATGAAAACATATCCCATGTATCCAGGGCTCAGTGCCATTTAAAAACATATAGCAGCACGGTGGTTAGCACTGTTGCCTCACAGTACCAGGGACTGGGTTCAGCTCCAACCTTGGAGGACTGTGGAGTTTGCACCTTCTCTCCAAGTCTTTGGGGGGAGGGCAGGGTGCGGTTGCTCCTGTTTCCTCCCACGGTCTTCCAAAAATGTGCAGGTTAGGTGGATTGGCCATGATAAATGGGGTTACAGGGATAGGTTGGGAGAAAAAGCCTGAGTCAAGTATTCTGTCCGAGAGAGTTGATGCAGATTCAGTGGGCTGAATGGTTTATGTACTATAGAGATTCTATAATATTAATGTATGTTGTGTACATTTCTGCACTGTAGAAATTCTATGGTATTAAAAAATGTGTACTTGTATATGTATATACATATACGTTAATTTGTCATATATGGTCACTGGCAGCATATATTATCTAAGCCATCCCTGAGCAGATGATGGTTTCTTGCCACCTTAGAACCATTGCAATTCCTGTATTGCTTGGTAGAGTTGGAACATGAAAGCAGGAGACAAAGAAGCATGAGTAACTCATAAGGCCCCACCAGGTTGCTGTGACATACAGTAAGATTGTGACTGATTTGCCACTTCAACAAAGTGAAAGGTAACATTTGCATCACTTAAGTTCCAGGCAAAGACTTTCCAGCAAGAGATAATCTAATCATCTTCCCATGACATTCAATGGTATTAGCATTGCTGAACCCCCACTATCAACAATACCCTTGACTAGAAACTTAACTGGACTAGTCGTACAAATACAAGCAGGTCAGAGATTGGGATTTCTGTGGCAATTTGATCATGTCCTGACTATGCTAAATACATTTCTTTTTGCATCAGTCTTCACTGTGGAAGATATTGCAAATATTCCTAAGCTTTCAGATGGGCTGATTTTAAATAATGTGGCAGAACTTATAAAAATCCCAATCACAAGGGATAGAGTATTGAAGAAACTCAAGGGGTTGAAGGTAGACAAGTTCGAAACTATCATTGGTCACCTACTGCAGTGTAGGATTCTTTCAGCCCATCAAGTCTGCACCAACTACAGAACCAATCCCAGGCCCTATCCCCACAACCTTATACGTTTATGCCAGCTTACTTAAAAAATGGATTAGTAACATTGCCAACAATCTAATTCATCAGGCTAATTACTGGAATGAAAGGGTTATCCTGTTAAGAGAAACTAAATAGTCTGAGTTTGTATCCCTTGGGGTTTGGAAGACTGAGCAGTGACCTTAATCAAACATATGAGATCCTGAGGCGGCTTGACAGGGTAGATGGTGAGATGTTTTCACTAGTGCTTTCACTTAAGTCTCGAACAAGGGGTCATAGTTACAAGATAAAGAACGAGTCATTTAAAACTGAGGTATGTAGAAATTTCTTCTCGCAGAGGTTGGTGAATCTTTGGAATTCTCTGCCCCAAAGGGTGTTGGAGAATGGATCATTAGAAGTATTTAAAGTGGAGATGGATAAATATTTTATGGCCCTCTATCCCTCAGTCCATGGGGAAGTGAGTTGAGGCCAACATAGATCAGCCATGATTGTATTGAATGACAGGGCAGTCTTGAAAGGTCTGGTGACCAATTCCTGCCAGTATGTCTTGTGTTTTGAGAGAAGAAACTCCCCATCTCCGTCTTGAATCAGAGATAAATTACTTTTCATATTTAAAACTTTTTAATTGTTAAGCCAAAGCTCAGGACTGTGATGGAATGCTCCCTAGTTGCTAGGGTGATTAGCTTCTCAGACGCTCGAAGCATGACACTATCCAGCACAGATCAGCTCCCCTGTCACCACTGGTGCATAAATGCAGCAATGTGTACCATATGCAAGGTATATTGCAGCTCCTTCAACAGCATCTTCTAAAGCTGCAGTCCCTACCACCTAGAAGAAGAAACAACGGTTGCATTTGCAAGCCAGCACCTTATCCATGTCCTCTATCTTTTGGTGATGGGTGAATTTACTTTGTCCTTGATGTTTGCCAATATACAAATAAGCTCTCTGCAATTCGTTCAGGCAACAAATTTGCTGGGGTCAGGTCTGGGTGGGCATGTGGGCTGTTACGAAGAGAATGTACTTCATTTTGACCAAGGGTTTACTATACTGATGTGAATTTTTCAGTAGTCTAGTTTGGAAACTGTTCTAAAATTGGTGATGGACATTTCTGTGATCAGAAACCTGGCTGACCAAACAAATTGGAATGGATTATTATTGCCCGTTTGACACTGTTAGAAAGTACATGTTAATTTTCTACGATGCAATGGCTTTTGATTTTTCTTTGCAGTAGTTTTAGATAGCTTATGAATATTTGTATTTCATAGTGACTGGGTTACGATGAGACTAGTCTTCAGTAATATCACTTGTTAGAAGGAATTCACATGACTAGTTTCTATTGTGAAGCATTTGATCTCAACGCCACATTTGAATGTGACATGTTATGTGACGGGTTCTGCCTCTTATCTCCTTCATGGACGTTGCCTTAAATCTCATCCTAGGATTCTGCTGCTTTAGTCATTTATACTTTAACCTTCTGACCATCGTTCTTATTTACGGCTGAGAAGATTGATGAATATTCTAGTCAAGCCTTTTTAAGCATTCTTTGTTTTGGAAAGTGATGTTAAGAAAACACCCTGAAATGTCCCATTTCTTGCTAATATGGAAACTGGTCGGAGGTTCACTAACACTGTATCGTAGACATCAGGTTCCCTTAATTTGGAGCAAGGTCACAGTGCAGCAAATGTTCTGCCCTGGACCCAGAATCTTCAAGAATTTTGGGCCCAACGTTTTAAAGAAATTCCATTTCAAAATGTTAGAATTATATTCCAGTTCTTTTTTTAAATTGTAAAACCTGTGCAAGTTAATTCTCACATAACATCTG
The DNA here is from genome assembly GCA_024679065.1 of Sphyrna mokarran. Taxonomy (NCBI): domain Eukaryota; kingdom Metazoa; phylum Chordata; class Chondrichthyes; order Carcharhiniformes; family Carcharhinidae; genus Sphyrna; species Sphyrna mokarran. The sequence goes on along the minus strand of JAGIQG010000003.1, from coordinate 20,588,688 downwards.
GAAGCAAAAGTTTCAGGCAGCCTGTTTAAAACTGACCTGCGGAAGAGAAACGATTATTTTGGAAAATGTACAATATCTTGCAGGCAAAAGTAGACACACTGGGCGACTATTTCAGATATCCAAGACTAGGATGAACATGCACAAAGCACATTTCTGAAATGGTTTAAATGCTAACACAAATCACTTGTGCACAGCACTCAAAACAAGTACAATTATTCATGGAACTCTTTTTTTCCATACAACTTCAATTTATTTTTGAGTCGGTTAACAAATATGTAAGCACGTGGCAGGCTCAGTCAACGCAGCTAGTTTGCCTGAAGGGTATTCTTAACATTTGTACATTTGGGGGTGGCAGTACGGCTTGGGAAGTCTTTTGCAGAAAATGAACAATTCACCCAGTGTCTTTGGTCTGTTATTTAATCAAGGCATGCTGACCAAAACAGGGATAACTTCAGACAGCTTCTCAAAACATCCATTTTAAGGAGGAATTGCATTCCATGAAGTGCAAACAGGTTGCCTGTCATGTTTTTTTTCCTCAAAAGGGAGCTTTGTTCAAATAATGATCTAACATTCCTCATTTTAAAACATCTGTTTATCCTTTACTGTAACAATATCCAAATGTATTCTTGTCATAATCCAATCCTTTACTAATGGCTTTTTAACAAAAGAACTTCTGTCAGTTCATGGCTGGAATCCTGAAGAAGTTATTGTTGCATTATCTCAGAGCTTTGTCTGGATCATTGGAGCAATTCTACTCTGTCTTGTTTGTGACTATCTGAACGTAGGGCAGCATGGAAGCAGGATTATGTTTTTGCAATACTTTGGTGTTACAGATCTCAAAGGCATTAACTTCAGAATGGGATATTGAATAACTTGGAATGATTTACAGGCTAGCATATAAGCACACAGCTCAGAGACTAATCAATAACCGAATAAAGTACTCTGGCAGTAATTGGGGAAAGAACACATTTTGTACTGTTTTTTTTTCGGAAGAAGTGTGCATTTAAAACTCTTGTCCTGAAAGGGGATAGTGGTGTACAATGCTTAAGGAAATCTGAAAGTCTAGTTCCTACTATTTACACAGATGTTAATCTATTTATTTCAGAAGAGCTGTTGCATAGAGGTTAAGCAATTGTTAGCTAGTTCCTGATAATGTAATTTCAGATCATTAGCCAACAACAGTTGCGGCATCAATAGTTAAGCACAGACAAAGCACTAAGATTGCCTTGCATCACAACTGTTTTCTTGTCCACACCAAATAGGGCTTGGATAATTTACCTCTTATTTTATCCTGAAGTGCAATTTTCTTTCTTATTTTTATAATTATCTAGAATACCCTTTGTGGTTGTCTAGATATCTAATGTGCAACAGAATATCTGAATTAATGGTGGATCATCTTGGTTGTTCATCACACAGAATCAAAACTGCACTGACCATTCTGAAAGAAATTTCTCAGGCAAGGTAATATTCAGCATTTCCACTAAGTTTTTGGTGTGTCTGGATTTTTAATCTTCCTGTACAGGAAGAGACAATGGGAAGAATTGTTGCTCCTGGGTCGCAATTCTGCTGTCAGGCTGAAATATGGCCAGGAACTCAGAAATGCCAGCGGCAGGTCCTTGAGGGAAATTTTGGAGGAAGCAGCCTATGAAGAGGCTGCATCCAAGAGCCCCAATTAAGGACAGCAGAGAGCTTCCACAGCTGGGAGGCCCCACAGGAATGTGAGCACTAGCACCCCATTTCACAGAAGCAATTACACTGGAAATAGATTCGAGGTGGGAGTACGATGGCAGATGGATATGCTGACCTGTGGCATAAAATTACCAACATGCCTGCTTAAAAACTCACTGTCTTCACAATGAAAATCCAGCCAAACATGTATCAATATTATATTTTAAGATTTGTATATACCTCCCTGGCTCAATGTAAGCATGTTATTTTAGACCTCTCTTTAAAAATAAGAATGGAGCAAGATGAGACTTCCATGCTGCTTCTCTCTTTTGTATAAAGGTTCATGATGACAGAATGGGTGGAAACATCAAATTCTCCATGTCCTTGGTGTTGTAGCCTTCCTCAGGGATTTTTGATCTTTTAAGTGCTTGAATTAGTTTAGTTTTAAATGATTTTGCATCAAAGGCTATTTCTACTCTCAATCTTCAAAGCTCAGTTTTCTTGGTGACTGATTTTTTTTTACCCTAAAGTTTCGTTTCTTCAATTACCTATAAAGATGTGCAGAGTGCCTTGAATTGGTATTAAGAACCACTGAAAAATAAATGCATAAAGTTCAAGAGCTAAGCAGCCCATGCTTTGTCATTGCTGACTGAATATGGCTGAAATCCACAGTAAATATGTCAAGAGTGGAAGAATTGACGTGCTCTTAAGCCTATTGAGAATTGGTGTTCATTTTTCATATGAAATATGCTGCACTTAATATTTGCTTCAGATGTTGTATAAACTTCTACTTTTCTCCTGTTGCACACATATATCTATGGGGTTATTTAATTTATTTCTATAATCTCCTTATTAATAAGATGGCTAATATCATCCTAACACGGTCACAAAGAGGTTGCTTTGCCTTCCATACTCAAAACTAATATCTTGTATGAGTTCAATGGTGTGACCAATCCTATTTCTAGCTTTTAATATAAAGAAATACCTTTATATGCTGTTATTTTTTGCATCAGTTAATTAAAAAAAAATACAAGACCCACTAGATTTGAAGCTTTGGTCTCGTATGTGTAGCATTCTGACCAATTTTCTGTTGCAGAATGACTGAAGGAGTCCTTCTTCTAGTTTCACTAAAAGTGGGTAGTAAGTGGCGAATCTATTCCTTTATTTAAAATGGATTCTTTCATGGGATGTGGGTGTCACTGGCAAAACGAGCACTCTTTTGGCCATCCCTAACTGCCCTTGAACTGAGTGGCTTGCCACACCATTTCAGAAGCCCATTCAGAGTCAAGCACATTGCTGTGGATCTGCAATCACGTGTTGACTTAATAAAGACATAGTGGGACTAGTTTTGTTTGTTTGTTTGTTTTTGTAGCAAGAGTTCCACGGTCACCATTATTGAGACAGCTTTCCAAATCCAGTGTGTTAATTGAACTTAACTTCTACCAGCTGTCATGGTGAATTCTGAACCCTTGTCCCCAGAACATTATGTAAAGATGCCGGCATTGAACTGGGGTGGTAAGAACTCAGTAAGAATTTAGCAACACCAATTTTAAATCCAACCGATTTATTTGATAGTAAATCTGCGAGCTTTCAACACTCTGTGTCTTCGTCAGGCAAATGCAGTGTTCTGGTCTGCAATAGCACACCTCAGCACAGACAGTCAGAGATTGCTGATTAGAATGCGAATCCTTACATCTAACCTGCTATTCAAGTGTTAAAGTGGCTAACAATGTGTGTGAAGGGAATCCTGAGCATTGGTTAGAGAATTGTGTATTTTCTCCAGACAGCACAGTAAGTGAGGTTTTTTGCTAACCCAGGCAAGTTCTGGGGTTACAGGTAGTATGTCATGAAGCTAAGATCCCTTTAAGACCGTCCTCATGTGTGCTGAACTTTGCTATCAGTCTCTGCTCAGCAACTCTGCGCTGTCGTGTGTCACGAAGGTCCCTTGAAGAACATTTACCTGCAGGTCGGAGGCCGAATGCCCATGACTGCTGAAGTGTTTGCCCACAGGAAGGGAACTGTTTTGCCTGGTGATTGTTGAGCGATGCTCATTCATCCGCTGTCGTAGTGTCTGCATGGTCTCCCCAATGTACCATGCTTTGGGACATCCTTTCTTGCAACATATTAGGTAGACAACGTTGGCCGAGTTGCAAGAGTATGTACCGTGCACCTGGTGAATGGTATCCTCACGTTTGATGATGTCGTCCATGTCTATGATCCGGCATGTCTTGCAGAGGTTGCTGTGGCAGGGTTGTGTGGTATTGTGGTCACTGTTCTCCTGAAGGTTGGGTAGTTTGCTGCGAACAATGATCTGTTTGAGGTTGTGCGGTTGTCTGAAAGCAAGAAGTGGGGGGGTGGGGATGGCCCTAGCGAGATGTTCATCGTCATCAATGATATGTTGAAGACTCCGGAGAAGATGTCGTAGCTTCTCCGCTCCAGGGAAGTACTGGACAACAAAGAGTAATCTCTGACTGTCTGTGCTGATGTGTGCTATTGCAGACCAGAACACTGCATTTGCCTGATGAAGACACAGAGTGTTGAAAGCTCGCAGATTTACTATCAAATAAATCGGTTGGATTTAAAATTGGTGTTGCTAAATTCTTACTGAGTTCTTACCCCAGAACATTAGCCTGGGCTTCTGGATTACCAATCCAGTAACGTTAGTACTATGCCTTGTCTTCTTTTACAGTTACTGTAGGTATACCATTCCTTCTAACTGTCTCAAAGTTAAAGGTAATTTTTTTTACTGACTGTGTAGAGTATAGGGCTAATGGTAGGACTCTTAATAGTGTTGATGAACAGAGGGATCTTGGTGTATGTGTACATAGATCCCTGAAAGTTGGCAATCAAGTCGATAAGGTTGTTAAGAAGGCATATGGAGTCTTAGCTTTTATTGGTAGGGGGGTTGAATTTCGGAGCCGCAACGTCATGTTGCAACTGTACAAAACTCTAGTGCGGCCGCACTTGGAGTATTGTGTGCAATTCTGGTCCCCACATTATAAGAAAGATGTGGAGGCATTGGAGAGGGTACAGAGGAGGTTTACCAGGATGTTGCCTGGTATGGAAGGCAGTCTTATGAAGAGAGGCTGAGGGATTTGAGGTTGTTTTCGTTAGAAAGAAAGCGGCTAAGAGGAGACCTTATTGAAACATATAAGATGATTAGAGGTTTAGATAGGGTGGACATTGATAGCCTTTTTCCTAGGATGGAGAAAGCTAGCACGAGGGGACATAGCTTTAAATTAAGGGTGGTGGTTTTAGGACAGATGTCAGAGGTAGGTTCTTTACCCAAAGGGTGGTAAGGGTATGGAATGCCTTGCTTGTGTCAGTTGTAGATGCGCCAAGTTTGGGGGCGTTTAAGAGGTTAGTAGATAAGTTTATGGATGAAAGGGGAATGGTTTAGGTTAGAGGGTCACTGCTTGTTCCTAATTGGTCAGCGCAACATTGTAGGCCGAAGGGCCTGTTCTGCGCTGTAATGTTCTATGTTCCATCTGACGAAGAGGGCAGTTGTTACCTTGACTGATAGTTGAATGCTTATATTTTAAGTTGCCAAGCAATAGTCATGATGTGAACAATTTAATTGCACAATGGGCTGAATTTTCCAGCCCTTCCCAGTGACCCCTGTCCTCCCTTTAGTGGGTTCCCTGGTGGTATGGCCAACAAACAGTGCAAAGCAGCTTTAACATCATTGGGATTGGAAGATCCCATTGCTGTCCAATAGCAAACTACCTCCTCCATTGAAAACACAGCAGTGTTATGATGCCAGCATTGCCTGCCAATCTGATTAGTTCATTCTACTTGCTGTTTCTTAAAAGTCTCCTGCCATTCCTTCCAACTCTTTGAAACTGCCCAATTCTAACTGCTCACTATATAAAATCTTGTGAAATTTATTTTCTTTTATTTAAAACAATAAACTCTCTACACAATTTAAGTGAATATTTATTTCGATTAAAAAAAGTAATTTGCTGTTATATAAAGATAAACTTAATTAGCCAAGAGCAAAGAAAATGTTGCCATTTGAAAGACACTAAGAGTGACTTGGATAGGTGATGACACCATAAGATTGAACAGTGTAGTATCTGCTTTTACCAATATGCTGTTAAAATGAAATTTCTTGCATTCGTTAATTTTTTTATCAAAAATAAAAATGAAAATGTTATGTTACATAACGCCAACTGTTGTAATTTCAGGTGGAAGTGATAATTCTGCAGCTAACTTCATTGCTGAATTCAGTATTAACTAACCTCCAAGAATTGTCATCACTGTTCATACTGTTTACCCACTGACAGTAGTAGCCATGCAATCCCGCCGGCGAGACTTAAACTTGGGGCTACTTCTATTGCTAAGCCAGTTAGCTCAAGTGGGATTTGATAATATTCCACCAGCTACGCTGATAACGATGGGACTGAATATCTATTTGTTCTTGAAACCAATTAAGCCGTTGATGGATGTTTGCACCAGTGTGGATAAAACCTGGAATGAACGAGATTGGTCGCGTCTTTTTTATTCAACATTTCACCACGCTGATGACTGGCATTTGTACTTCAACATGGTGTCTATGCTATACAAAGGGATCAAATTGGAGCAAAGACTAGGCACCAAGTGGTTTGTCTACATTTTGACTGTGTTCTCTGCATTGACTGGAGTTGTCTACCTAGTGCTGGAGACACTGCTTGCAGAACTGATGAAGGACCACTCCTATAAATACCAATGTGCAGTTGGTTTCTCAGGTAAGGAAGTTCACTTCTTGCTGAATTTTACACTCACCAGGATGAGTGTAATAGTGTTTTAGTCATGACCTATTTTATACAGAGTCAAACCTATCCTACTCCTTTTGAAATAGAAATGCCAAATTCTCAATTTAACTTAACTGCATTTGTTACATTTAGTAATTTAGAATCCATTTGGCCCATCAAAACTGTACTGACCACAATCTTCCCATAATCCTATACATTAACCTGCTAATCCCCTAGAAACTAGGGTCAATTTAGCATGGCCAATCAATCTACTCTGCACATCTTTGAATTGTGGGAGGAAACCAGAGCACTGAGGAAATCTATGCAGACTCAGGGAGAAAGTGCAAACTCCATGCAGACAGTTACTTGAGGCTAGAATTGAACCTGAGTCCCTGCCGCTGTAAGGCAGTAGTGCTAACCACTGTGCCACCATGCCATCCTAACAAGTTAAAACTACTCACCAGTGTTGACACTGGGAATATCTTGTGAAGAAATCATTACGATGGTAAATAAGAGATATTATTTCTCCAGAATGGTGGTCTCTTTGCCACAGAAGACTGTTGAATGTCTTTAAGATAGAGATGAATAGGTTCTTGATTAATGAGAGGCTCAGGAAAAATGGGCATGAGAAAAAAAATCAGCCATGATTGAATGGCAGAGAAAATGTGATGGGCTAAGTGGCTTAATTCTGCTCCTATGTCTTATGGTCTTATTATTCATTATGAAGGATTCACAGCAAGGGAGCGCAATCAAAATTGATGGAAATTGATGAGTCAAATCAGGACTTCCTCATACAAAGTGCAGTAGAATTCTGGGCACTTCCTTGAACTGTTTTCAGTGTTTTTTTGTTAGATATGGGGACAATTAAAATGGATTAAGAGTTGGGTCACAGATCAACCATAATCTATTGAATGGTGGAATAGGCTTGCTGAATGGCTTATTCCTCTTGTGAATTTTTCAGCTTCCCATACCAGCCACCCCAGTCCTTCTGAGTAGGTTTGCCAATTCATCTAATCATTTACAGTTTTCTGCTGTGGTTCTGCATTCATTAGGGAATTTGTTGTTACTGGCTGTACTCATTCCAGATAGGACTTTTACAGCCAACACAGAGAAAAGACTTTCATCCTTTTCAGGCTGCTCTAGATTCCAACCCTGTTCTGACAGGAGAATATTCAGTATTCAGTCACTCATGTAAGGAAGTTTTCCAAGATTTTGTTTCTATAAAAGATTTACATCTGCTATAGCACAACTGTTGCACAAAATCACTTGCTCTAAAATGACAGGAGATGAATTCGAATCTTGAAACTCCGTACAATAGTTCCCTGTCTTTCGTTATGTTATTGGGAGATGTATCTGATAGAAACAATCCACCTCCTGCAGGGAAAGGCAATTGATGCTTAAGTTGCCACTCGATCATTTATGGGATTTGGAAAGGGAGAGAGGTGCTGCTTTGAAGTTCCTGTAAGAAACAGCTTTGTTTTACACAGTAGGGTGCGTCAGTGTAATGGAAACAAGATGATTCAGGTTTGAGAACTTGTGCCTACAAAATCACCATGCAATTCTTCCTTCATTCGAACTTGGCTGCCCAGAGGCACTAAGTGGGGGCCATCAACCGGGAGATGGTGCAATCAGAAAATGAGTCATTCTTGGGCTGCTCTCATGTACCTGCGGCAAGATGCAGACAGAACAATACTAGGCCTGGCCAGACGACTTGAAAATTGTATGTGGACTAAGATACAGTTTGGGTAACTGTTTAAAATGACTGATGTACTTGCAGAATCCACGGAGTAACCACACAATATGTGGACACGAAAGGAAGTATTGTGTCTCATTTGGTGTCTGTTTATTCTCTTTCACTTTCTGTGTCAGGTGTTTTGTTTGCCCTGAAAGTTGTGAATAATTATTTCAACCCTGGAGGCCTCAGCTATGTGTTTGGATTCCCAGTGCAGAAACAGTATGCGTATTGGGCTGAGTTGGTAGCAATTCATTTGATTGCTCCAGGGTAAGTACACAATCTGTGACACAATAAATTACTTTTAATGGATGTTGCAATAACTCCCAGAAGGATTACTCTAATTCTTATCAGAAAACAAACAGTTATTGAATTATTTAAAAAAAAATCAGAATGCTGACTTTTTAATGTCAATTTTTCTCAATTATAGTGAAGCCCTAACTTGTTGGTGTAATTATAATTCCAGGATACTACAACATAGTATTTTTTTCAGGATTCATTTAATACTGGAATAGGAAAAGGGGCTTGTACAGAATTCATTAAACTTTAAAAACAAAAGAAATCTGAGGGAAAATAACAGTTGACGACCTTGGGGGGCAGAAGATACACAAATGCTGCTTTCACCTGGATGCTTTTAAAAATTTCATTACATTAAACTGATGCTGACCTGTCTGACACTGCATAGTGGAATCCTGTTTTCTGCTGCTACTGGATTCTAACAGACGTGTAAGGGAGGGCATATGTATGGGATGGGGGAGGTGTGTTCAAGGGTGACTATGGGAAAGTTCATGGTGACACCAGGACCATCAATGGGAGGGAGAATAACAGTTGTTTGAGGACTCTTAAAGCGCACTCAGCCTGGCTGCTCAGAACCCAGAGGGGGAGAAATTGGGATGCTGGCGGAGTCATTGCATGGATGAAGCTGCAATTCAGCTTCAACTGGTCAACTGAAGGGAACCCCACATATTATCTTTACAATTTGAAGGTTTTGGATAAGCATGTGAAGGGCAAAGGCCAGTATTTGTGGGAGGCTTCTTGCACATAACTCCTAAGGACCCAAAGATCTTTGCCTCTCTGCTTGATTCTGGGGGATACAGACCCAGAAAGGTGAGCAATGGTGGTGGGCACAAGCTTAACAACTAAGAATCACAATGAATCAACATCAAACATCATGAAAGTGCAATCTATTAACTAAAGTGAATTATTGTTGAACAATGGAAGTGCAGCTGTGCAACCACATGTGAAATCAGAACTTCTTAACTTTTCTTTGCCTGTCACTATGTCTAGGTTTTATCCCGACATTAGCAGCAGTGAGGGAGACAGCCTTCCCTTTTATTCTTGTTGGCATCCGTGAGCTGTAACAAAGGGCTACTTGCGTTGCTGTGTCAGGGTTGTGAAGTGTCATAGTCACAGTTTTCCTGAAGACTGGGTCGTTTGCTGCAGACAATGGTCTGTTGAGGTTGTGCAGTTGTTTGAAGGCAAGAAGTGGGTGTGTGGAGATGGCTTCCCTTTTATTCTTGATTAGCTGTAAAGATTTGCATTCTAATCATTATTCTGTAAATTGAGTTTGTGTCTTTATATGCCCTGTTTGTGAACAGAACTCCCAATTACTTGATGAAGGGACAGTGCTCCGAAAGCTAGTGCTTTTTGCTACCAAATAAACCTGTTGGATTTTAACCTGGTGTTGTGAGACTTCTTTCATTGTGAATGAAGTTATTCATCCATTTCCTGTATTGCAGGGCTCTCCTCCAATGTATATTGTTGGCATTTACCCCCTGGCACCTGCCTCCCATGAGGGTTAGGGAGTTTCATCCCTGGGATAGAGGATGTTCCATTCATCCTCACTGCATTCAACAGTACTTCCAGGAATGAATCACTGATTCTGGGTGCTGATGCTGCTTGCGGGTGTCCAGATTTCTTCCCATAGCTCAGAGTGGGGGGGGAAAAAGCAACAATTGTCAGGGATATGATGGTGAACCTGCCCTTCAGCTAATAAGGTCACGTAACTCCTGGTTGCAGAATTAATAATAATCACATCAAGTGATTCCTATGCTCCACAGAGCCAAATGCATTAATCTGTCCTTGCCAATAGACTTGGTCCAGAGTGGAAAATCCCAGCCAGTATCTCTTTTCTCCCTACCTGTTCTTTCCAAACTATTGATTCATGCTAGGCATGGCTGCATTGGTGTCAATTGCTCTCATATCTTGCTCAAGTAATTTTATTTGTGTCTGAATCCCAACAAAAGAGCCAGTAGTTATTGGAGCCAAACCTGATCTACAAACATATAACATTTTATGTTCTGAATTTAACAAACAAGCCATGTTTTCATTCAATAATCCCTTCCTGAACCTGATGAGTGTTTGGCCTACAATTATTTTTGCTTTTGTGTCCAGCTATATTCGCAATCACACAAATTACATGGTTTAAAAGTTCCAGCATTTTCAGCAGAGATGACATTTGTTTTAATGAAAAGGTAAATAATTGGAGGGAATGCAGTGGTTTAGTTGTAGTCTGTGTTAATGACATGACTGTTTCATAGAGATATATAAAGCAATAATTCAATGAAATATCTTTTGTTCCCAAGTGGTATATTTGGTGAGGATAAGATTTTGCAGCTGTTTTATAGTTCATTTCAGAAAGGCCTTTGTAGTAACATTTCATTTAAGGAGTTCCTGTAGGAGAGAATGTAATCAATTTGGTTGCTTTTTGATAAATTGGAATTTTTAGCAGTGCCTTTCTCTGCATTTTAACATAAACATTTTTTTTTTAAAAAGCTGATTTATCTAGCTCTTAATCGAAATTATCTGAATAACTGTTATGCAGATACTGTTCATTTAATGTCACTTTAAGCATGCATTTGCTCAGGATTATATATTTCTTCTAGATCATCATTTGTTGGCCATCTTTCGGGCATTCTTGTTGGGTTACTGTACACCAAGGGACCCTTGAAGAATTGGATGGAAATGTGTGCAGGTTGGTGCAACAATCTTCGTTGCTTTAGTTAGTCACAAAATACAATTCCCTGTTGGTCCCCTACCTTTCATCATTTAGACATCAGAAGTGCGTATTCCACTTTTCAACTGGTCACATGGCACTGTACTAACAATCCCAGACCACTACCAACAGACAGCTAGAGAACGAGACAAAAACACAAGGGAGAAATTTTGTTTCATAAATGTTGTAACCAAAGCTGTTTTCAAATTTTGTTTCTGAAAAAGATTCATCTTTTAGTTTGAAACTATTTACTAAGCAATATTAGATAATCAGAATTGGTGTACATTTTAGGTAATTTTTCTTTATTCATATGGACAATAAAAACTTTTATTAAATACAAATTATTGCAAAACATATCAGGTTATGTTCTCTTCTTGCATGTTTTCTAACCACCTCTTTCACTAACCCCACCACCTGACCAAGTTGTATATTGTATCTTTAAACTGAGCCAGTGAAATGCTCGAGCGTAAGTGTTGGCTAGGAGTGCCAAATTTAAAGGCTCTTCTAGTCTGACTTCTGTACTCTCTCTTGGTGGCAATATTTCCTTTTTTCCATAGTCAGTAAGATAGGCAGGTTACTCAGAGCATTTTTGGCGGCACCTGTGTATGTCTATCAGCTGTTGCTGGCTTGTTTGAAGTGCTGCCAAGCTAACTATTGACATGCTCTGAAATTTTTCTATGTTCCTTGTTCACAGAAAACCATCTAGGTTTTCTGTATTTTCTTATCTCCTACAGAAAATGGGATAGATCTACTGTTTGGTGGTGGAAAGTGGGTTCATGTGTTACCTTTTAATCTTTAAAATACAGGATCAATTGCAACCAATATAGTGGGTATGTTGTGTTTAATTAAAGTTTAAGAGGAAGTATAATATAGCACTTGTATAGCAAAAACAAATGATCGGGACTTGTAACACATAACTGTCCAAATTGGACAAGACTGCTGACTTATGCAAATAGCTTTTCTTCTTCCATACAGGGTGACATGGTGGCACAATGGTTAGCACTGCTGCCTCATAGCACCTGGGACCTCGGTTCATTCCCAGCTTGGATCACTATCTGTGTGGAGTTTGCACGTTCTCCCTGTGTCTGTCTGGCTTTTCTCTGGGTGCTCCAGTTTCCTCCCACAGTCTGAAAAACGTGCTGGTTAAGTGCATTGACCTCAACAGGTGCCAGAGTGGTGACCAGGGGAATTTCATAGTAGCTTCATTGCAATGTTAATGTAAGCTTTACTTGTGACTAATAAATAAAGTTTATTAACTTCACTTTCTCTTTTCAGTTCCTTATCTCTTCATGACTACCCAAAAGTGCTAAACTGAAGTCAGTGTAGATCTGTTCTTGAGATCTGTTCTCACCCCTTTCATCACTTACGAGGGTGATCTTCTAAAATTTCCTTTTTGTTTTCAGGGCAGAATCTGGGATTCCTTAGGGCAGAATGAGATCTTGTTAGGAAGGGTTTCCTTTACTGTAAGATGCCCCAAGGCACATTGAACCATGAAAAGGAACTCCATCCCCTGTTGCATTCCATCTTTAAGGGTCACACTTTTGGCTGATTGTGCTTTTACAATATATTAAGGACTGCTTCTCTTATCTTATTCTTAGTAAAACAAAACTTAAGCGGTTTCCAGTAAACCAAATTTTATAACACCAGTCTTAATTATCTACTTAGTTCAAACAAAATGCCACACAAATTAGTCTTAGCTTTTAGCTTTTATTGGTAGGGGGATTGAATTTAGGAGCCGCAGTATCATGTTGCAACTGTACAAAACTCTAGTGCGGCCGCACTTGGAGTATTGTGTGCAGTTCTGGTCCCCACATTATAAGAAAGATGTGGAGGCATTGGAGAGGGTACAGAGGAGGTTTACCAGGATGTTGCCTGGTATGGAGGGCAGGTCTTATGAAGAGAGGCTGAGGGATTTGAGGTTGTTTTCGTTAGAAAGGAGGCGGCTAAGAGGGGATCTTATTGAAGCATATAAGATGATTAGAGGTTTAGATAGGGTGGACAGTGATAGCCTTTTTCCTAGGATGGAGAAAGCTAGCACGAGGGGACACAGCTTTAAATTAAGGGGTATGAGTTATAGGACGGATATCAGAGGTAGGTTCTTTACTCAAAGAGTGATTAGGGAGTGGAATGCCCTGCCTGCAGCTGTTGTAGATGCGCCAAGTTTGGTGGCGTTTAAGAGGTTAATTGATAAGTATATGGAAGAGAAGGGAATGGTTTAGTTTGGAGGGGCATTGCTTTTTATTTTGGTCGGCACAACATCGAAGGCCGAAGGGCCTGTTCTGTGCTGTATTGTTCTATGTTCTATGTTCTAAATATCAGGGGATATCTCTAATTTCCAACTGTTACAGTCCCTGCTAATGTTGCTAGTGGAGAGATCAGCTCTCAGCTTGATTAGATCCTGCTTTTTTTTTTGTCAAAGTATTGGCCCTCCACCCTTGCAGTGTTACAGGAGACAGTTGATGAACTAACAAAAGAATAACATTTTTATTAAACAAGAAAAGATGAACAATAATGCCCTACTCCTTCATTCAACTATACATTTACAAATACAAAAACAGAAGATGTAAAAATCTCATCTGACAACATCTGTAGAGAGAGAGAGAGAGCCAGTGTTTCAAGTCAGTCACCTCTTGTCACAGCTGAAGACAAGGAAAATAGGATGAGTTTTATCTTATTCTTGATCACAAAATCTATTTTGTATTCTAATGTTCTCATTAAGCACACGTGGTCTATAGTCTGACACACCACACTCTGCATCCAAGTAGCAGATGCCACCCGAAAACAATTTTGTGGATTTCTCATTAACTTCTTCCAGATGCATATCATGCTGTGAGCAACTTGTCTCAATGGAACTCTTTTTCATACGAACATTTCCCATCTTTGCTCTCAAAGAACATGCCTTGGAATTTTCTCTCAAATGATACTTTCACTGAAGATCCAGCTCCAAAGTTCCAACTCCTTTCAGTTTTCTTCTTCCTAAATCATCATGTGCATTCAAGCTTCGTCTTCCATGCAATCTTTTAGATACTCAACTGTGCCGTCAGAATGTCATTGCTTTACAGGCCTGTAATAATGTTAAAGCAACATTTTGTCACCTTGGATCTTTGGCTTTTTGCAAGCCCATTTCCTTTCACATCTGTTTCCTGTAGTTTTATCATTTTGGAGTCGTCTTCTGCTCTCCACTCTTAATTTTGCTGAACAGGACCTGTTTTCCAGATTCTTGTTCCTTGTTCTTTTGGCTAGAAGGTTTTTTTGAATATCCTTCTCACTGGTCTTAAGACTTTTGTGTTCTTTAGTTTGAGGCCTGCCTTATGGTGTTCTTTCACGCCCATTCCTGCAGATTTTGAAAAGCTGCTAACTTCTGGGTTACATTCTTTCAATGGATCCAAAACTGCTTTCTGTAGTCTCTGTTACTGGGTAGCATCCCTGTGCTTCCTTTAAAGCTGTAAAACCTCACTAAAAACACAGGCATCTTTTAAAGTGAAAGTAACTCTATTTTCCTTTGACACTTAACTGCAGAAATATAAATTAAGCTTAAACCTAAAGCCATTTCTTATTTCTAACACATGTAAATACAGTTTAAAACTATCACCATTTTCTAGCACAACATCTATGAGAAATAGCTCTTAAGATTCTGCCTTTGTGTAAGGTTTTACAAGAGCCTTATGGTCATCTCTGATTCAGCCTTCATGAAGGTTCTGAATTATTTTTCTCTTTGATAATACGTTTTCCAAGAAATAAAGTTCTCTTTGTTCTTTTTTTTAAACTTGCACTAATGTTTGTCAACTACTTGAAATTGATTCCAGAACATTTTTCTCCATGCTGGTACATGTATTTCTTTTTGTAAAAGGACAAAACACCTCAGTTTATGAATTAAAAATGCTGACACCAAACTTTGAGATTCATGCATCCTGTTGTGAGGAATGTCCAAATTTCTTTTTGATATATGATGGAATAATATGGGGAGGGGACTTGCACACCCAGAAACAATGCCATGGTGGAACCAACATGACACATGCTAATCCACCTCCCCAGCCAAAAAGCCTTGTGGGGCAGATTAAGGTCTGCCTCAAGTAGGGCTTTTGCCCCTCATTGGGCAGGAGACTGGCTGGCAATTCCATCAGTCCTGCCAGTGCTGGGAAGGTACTGGTGGCTACTGCCAAGACTGCAGAGTAGGGAGAGGGATGGTAAGTGGATGGGTTTAATTGAGGAAGCAGAGAAGAAGGAAGGAGGTTTTGATTTCAGCAGAGGTGCTGTGCCATTGGAAGAGGCAGCACCTGAAGACCAACATCCACCCACCCTCAAACATTTAATTGAAAAAAATCAGACTGCCTGCTCCTGCCCATGTTAGATGTTTTATGGCATAGGCAGTGTACTACAAAGATCAAAAACTTAGTAATGAGCATAAGTGATCCTTGATTATTTATTTAAATATGCTAGTTGCCAGATACTTGCCCAAGAGGGACATACACAATATTCAGCCCTTAGTTTTTGAACAACATTATGTTAGTTTCTACTTCTTTACAGGCATTGCTGAAAAAGTCTGAAATTGGGGGAACCACTTTATGACAATGCAGATTGCCTATTTTGTAAGACATCTCCATTCATTGTCAACACTGGTTTTAACCTTTTATCTCCATGTAAAGAAATAGCCTATACCTGTGAATCTTCAACCTTTTTGGCTGAAGAACTCCTTTATAAAATGGATGAGGAATTGTGGATGCCTGTTGAAATTATAATACTCGTAAGTGAAAGTGCTGCATGTAAGGATGTGTTTCAATACTTTTAAGAAAACAGGTAATTACTTAAAGTAGCAATTTAAGACCAGACAAACCAGAGATATAAAGGATAAGTGTGACTCCACTAAAATTTTAGTGTATTCCAACTGAACTACTTTAACGTGATTAAAGATTGGGTAAGTGTACTATTAACAGGCAATCAATTCATAGATTCTATCCAATGCAAACAGTTATTGGCCAAATCAGTATTAACAGCTGTCTGACTCTACGTAGCTACTTGACATCTGCAGGTAACTGTTTTCTTTAGAATAACTCCAATACACACACAAGTTTAATTCCCACCAATTCTATACTCCTGGGAATATTTTATCAACCTACGTAAATCTAGCCTAATTTCTGTTGTTAATCATACAAAGGATTTCGATTAAGTCAAACTGATACCAAGAATTAAATCCAAAAGTGATTGATAAAAGAAGAAAGTGCTGGAAATACTGAGCAGGGCAATGCAACATTTTAATGGCACTTCTCATTGCAGATTCTCAAATTCAGTGTGCCTTGGACAAGCTGTTCCAATGAAACTGTTACGTGCTCTACCCTGAAGTAAATGCGGATCCACCACTGAAAACCATGGTAGTCAGGGCTTCAGGGATGAATGTTTTGTTAGTTTGATGTGTGGGACTAACCCATACTATCATTTCTTTATACAAACCAGTGGCTTGCCTTTATTGTTTTTTCTATTTTCCCCTTGTGTTTTACCCTCTCTTTCGCCCACTAGAGAGACTGGGCAGAATTCTCCCAAGCCTCTACCAACAGGTTCAATGGTGGATACGGAGGAGAATGATTTTTTTTTTTCACACCCCAGTGTGAATTTACAGCTTAATCTTCAGCTGGTGCCCTCCTTGGTGGGTTGGAAAACTTGCCAAAGCCTGGCTTGAACCCTCTGTTACACTAATGGGCTGCAAATGAAGGCCTGACACCCCATTGTCAGATTTTCCCTGATGCTATGGGAGAACACACTGGTGTGAAACACATTTGGAATAACGTTACATGAAGATGTTGGGCCTCATCTAAATAATGTCTAGGGCTAGTTCTGGATGGAGGCTGCCCACAACTCTGCAACACCACAGCAGTGGGTCTGGGGAACATGTTTAGGTTGATATTACAGATAGGAGGTCCAACTTCCAGCCTCAGAATGATCCTGGAGATCTATCTTTTTTTCCTTGAGTGCTGCTGGAAATCCATTATCACTTTCAGGAGGTCCTTTTTTTTTTTGTTCAGTAGCGGGTCAGTGATGTTGGACTCCTTTTCAATGTGGGACCTGCACGTAATGGTGGAGTAGGCACAATCCAGACTTGCCTTAACACTGAATAGGATGTCAGTCACACAGTGCATAACTAATAAGATCAGGCCTGGAAAATTTGGTGTTTTTTCTCCCTGCTGGTTGCCATAGCAGGAAGCATTCCATGATCCCACCCACGACATGGCACTTAGTCTCCAAGTGCAATAATTCTGCCCATTATTACAGGGATGCACTTTGGGAGCCACTATTCAGAATTCACCCACTTTGGGAAGACATCATAGTTAAATGCATTGACAATCACTTTAAAGAGCAACAATCATAAAATGGAAATTTTCACTCTTAGTTTAGCTGGGAAGAAAACACTCAGTCCTTCTACATGATTTGGCAGTTTTTATCCTAAGTGCTTGGTATGGTAATATTGGCACTGATTGATCTAAGAGTATGAGCCTCAAAGGCCTGTGAGGTATGAGTAAAAGTGTCTTTTTGAATTCTTCAAACGTTATTATCGCACTTTCTTTTTCAAAGGCCATGCTTTCCCTCATTGGTATTCCAGTTTTGATATGTCCATGAATCATCATTTAGCAAGTATGTGCTGAACAAACGTGTGAGATCGCCAAAAGGTTTTGCATGGTTTCAAGTATTTTCTTGGAAGGCAGTAGTTTGCATAGAAATGCCTCAACCATGGAGTGTTGGAATAAAAAATCTTTTGACAAGGAAATGATCTGTTGTGAAAAGCTTTATTTTTAGTTTCAGTTTTACCGTAGATTTAACATCCATTATATGAGGTTTGAGGGCTGAAGACATGGATCAGAAGAAAAGTGCCTTAGATGGACATCCACCAAACATCAAGGGCAGGCATTGGTAACATTGAAAATGTGAGAGCCACTTCATAAATGTTGTCAAAAGCATCTCCTCTTGACCTCAAAGCTGTTTGCCAGATATCAATAATAATGGAAAACTGGACAAAGAAATATTTTAAAGATTCTACAAAAAAAAGTTTATTAATGATGCACTCTCGCATTTGATTTCCATACAAATGGGTTTGATTGAAAGGCAGGAATCCTACATGAATCCCTTAGTAAGCCACGTACAATTCCAGACCTGTAGGTTACAGACTTCTAATCTTGGGCAAGCTGAGCAATTGACTTCAGCAATCAACTTGGGTGGTTTGGGGAAGTACTGGCACCTTTTCCTTATAAATATTTTTTCATTAAAAATATGACCTTCACTTGTGCAGAAATCCAGATCTGCATCTCCCATGTTTGCTGTACTCCTGCAAAGTGTTCGGGGAGTTGGATGTACTTCCACAGTAGCTACACGAGATTTCAAATTGGAGAATTCCAAAGACTCTAACCCGACTCTCCCACAGTGAAGGTTTTGGAGATGTGGGTAGACAGTCTGCCCTAATTAGGCTATCCTAGAATCCCCAGTTTTTGCCATGAATCAGCATCAGAATTAATGACCGTTTCTGGTGATCTTGTGTGGATTTAAAGTAGAAATCTACTTTCTTTACCCAATCCTCTACTAAACCTAATGATAATGAGAAATTTTCCATTGAGCAGTCTTTTGATGGAGCCAACAAAAGCACTTTTGCTAATTTCCTTTGTGTTTTTGGTGGGATTTTTCAAGGCTGCAAAGGTCGATTTGTGTATCTTGCGAGTTAATTCCTTACTATAGATCATGACATATAACTCAGGCCATCTTTTCTGCCACAACATAAAATGCTGACATTAATAGTCATCCTCAATCTTTCACGTCACAAATTGATGTTTTATTTAGCATTGGGGTATTTTATTTACCATATGGGGTATTTTGAAATAACACAAGTAAAAGCTGAGTTTATGTGGCTTTAGTACTCATTCCGTATAAACTACCTCCAAGAAAATTTACCCTGTCAGAAACCTAATGAATTGAAGTGTGTTCGTAATTTTTATATTCTATTGGACAATGAGTCTAAACATTACTGGAGGGGAAAGAATAGTTACATATAATGGGATAAGCCATACTAAAAATAATTAACATAATTAAATTTTGACCAACTAATGTTGGAAGGCTATTTGGATGACCAGTTTTGTTGTTGGCGTGATACTCAATTTACTGATATGACTTAAAGCCTTAAGCACTTTGGATTAATTATGTAATATCTTGTTCTTATTTGACAGAAGGTGTTTCATCAAGTAATTATTCTAGCCGACAAACCAGATTCAATAACCAAGGTTAGTTTAAATTTTGTTTTCCTCATCTAATTCCTCGTTCCATTCCCTAATCTGAAGTGAAATCATAGAAACCCTACAGGAGGAGGCCATTCTGCCCATCAAGTCAGTACCTACCACAACCCCACCCAAGCCCTATCCTCATAACCCCTTATATTTACCCTACTAATCTCCCTGACGTTAGGGGGCAATTTACTATAGGCAAGCCACCTAACCTGCACATCTTTGGAGTGTGCGTGGAAACCTGGAGGAAACCCACACAGACACCAGGAGAATGTGCACACTCCGCACAGATAGTGACCCAAGTCGGGAATCAAAGCTGGGTCCCTGGCACTATGAGGCAGCAGTGCTAACCACTGTGCCATCATGCCACCCTTAAAGGAGAAAAGGTCTCAGTGAAAGTGCTTGATACTGAATCTAAGATCAAAGTGACAAACACTCCATTTCAACTTGTTAAATCTCTTAAGTATGTTTTTGGGGAAAAAATCTCAAATTTGTTTGTTTTTTTTTTTCAGATTTTTATTTTTGCCTTGTCTGTTCTTTTTCCTCTGTAATATGCATCATGTTGGTGCTTGCTGCATGGGTGGGAACTGATTTATTTCTAGCATTGTGAGTTTCATCCAATATCACAGCCTCACTTTCTACCTCATCATTAACTATCCTGTGTTATGCCAGTGAATCCTGATTTTCACTTGTTCTGTGAATTCCGCGATTGTCTCACTGCCACACAGTTTTTTAGTCTCGTCTTGCTGCTATCAGTGACATTGTGCGTGCAGTTATGTATTAAGTAAAGCTGGAAACAGAATGATTAAAATGTATTAAAATGAAAGGAAACTAGAAGCAGAAGGAAAAGTAAGATCATCGCTGTCTTAACACGAAAGGAAATAACATAGGTGCACGGTAGTTTTATTGTTACAAGTGACCATCACATTGTTACTCCTGCATGTTTCTAAGGTTGACTAAGCTTGGGCTGCATGGAATAGATTTTCAATTTGTCACCCTGATTTGTATGTTTAGTTGCTATTGGATGCCCTATATAGAAACTGCCTGTAAGTTTTGATTAACTTTCCAGAACTTCCAGATTCTGAGAAGGTCTCATTGGCTTGGAAGATAGCAAATGTAACTCCATTATTCAAAATGGGATGGAGACTGTAAGAGGGAAACTATAGACCAAGTTAGCCTAGCATCTGTCATAGGGAAAATTTAGAAGCTCCTATTAAAGAAGTTACAGCAGTACACTTTGATATGTTCAAGATAATCAGGCAAAGTCAACATGGTCTTATTGAAAGGAAATCCTGTTTAACCATTCTTTTGGAATTTGTTTGAGCAAGTAACAGGTGCTATGGATAAAGGGGAACCAGTGAATGTACTGTACTGACTTTCAGAAGGCATTTGATATTGTGCCACATTATAGGTTACTGCATAAAATAGAAGCTCATGTTATAGGGGTAACATATTGGCCTGGATAGAAGATTGGCTGGCTAATAGGAAGTATAGAGTAGGTATAAATGGATCTTTTCAGGTTCGCAAGATGTAACAAATAGTGTGCCACAGAGACCTCAATTTACGCTATTTGAATGAAGGGATGGTTGCTAAATTTGCAGATGACATAAAGATAGGTAGAAAAATTAGTTGTAAAGAGGACATAAGGCTACAAAAATATCTAAATAGGTTAAGTGGGCATAGATATGGCCAATGGAGTATTATGTGAGAAAATATGAGATTGTCCATTTTGTCAGGAAGAATAAAAAAAGCATATTATCTAAATGGTGAGAAATTGCAGGGCTCTGTAGTGCAGAGGGATCTGGGAACCCTACTACATGAATCCCAGAAAGCTCATGCCAGCTGGGGAGGCAGTTTAGATTGGAGTTGAGAAGAACTACTTCACTCAAAAGGGGTGAATCTCTGGAATTCTCTACCTGTTGAAGTGGTGGGGGCTACCTTATTGAATATATTTAAATCACTAGTAGATAGGCTTCTGATAGACAAAGGAATTAAGGGTTATGGGGAGAAAACAGGAAAGTGGAACTGATCCACTTCAGATCAGCTGTGATCATGTTGAATGGTGGGGCAGGCTCAAAGGGCTAGATGGCCTACTCCTGCTCCTATTTCTTATGTTCCTATGTCACATTAGTGCTACACAAGTGCCAGGCAGTGGTCATCTCCAATAAGAGTGAATCTAACCATGACCCCCTGACATTCAATGGCATTAACATCACTGAATTCCCCCACTGAACACCCTGCGGGTTAGCATCAACCTGAAACTGAACTGAACTCGCCATGTAAATACTGTGGCTACAAAAGCAGGTGAGATCCTAGGAATCCTGCAGTAATTAACTCACATTCTGACTCCTCAAAGCCTGCCCACTATCTACAAGCTATAAGTCAGGAGTATGATGGATTACTCACCATTTGCCTGGATGAGTACAATTCCAGCAACACTCAAGAACCTTGACACTACCCAGAACAAAGCAGTCTATTTGATTGGTACCCCTTCCATAAACATTCACTCCCTCCACTGCCAACGAACAGTGGCAGATGTATGTACCATCTACGAGTTTCATTGCAGGAACTCCAAGGCTTCTTAGGCAGCACCTTTCAAACCCACAACACATATTATCTAGAGGGCCAAAGGGAACAGATACCGGGACTACCACCACTTGATAGTTCCTCTCCAAGTCATTCACTATCTTGACTTGAGTATGAAAGGGAGAGGTTATGTCGCAATTGTACAAGGCAGAAGTGCAACCACATCTAGAGTATAGTGTACAGTATTGATCACTTTATTTAAGGAAGATATAAATGTATTGGAAGCAATTCAGGGAGGGTTTATAAAACATAGAATTGACTGGTTGACTTATGAGGAATGGTTGGGCAGATTAGGCTTGTATTCATGAGTGGTCTAGACTGGGTGGATGTGGAGAGGATGTTTCTCCCTTGAGAGAATCTCTAGTTATAGAGATAACTGTTTAAAAATAAGGGGTCAACTCATTCAAAACCGCTTTGAGGTGAAACTCAGTCGAGGCTGAGAGTTTTTGGAATTCTTTTCCAAAACATGTGGTGTCAGCAGAGTCTTTGAATATTTTTAAGGCAGAGGTGGATAGATTCTTGGTGAGCAACACAGGTGATAGATTACTGAGGTATGCAGAATGCTGATTTGAGGGTCCTATCAGATTACCCATGATTAAATGGCAGGGCAGGCTTGAGGGGTTGAATGACTATTTCTACTCCTTGTTCATATGCATCACTAAAACTCTTGCATCTTCACCCATTTGCCGACCACGTCACCTTATTGTTTCATTTTTGTTACACAAAATGTCAAACTTTTATCATTTCCTATTTCAAAGTAATGTAAACATATCATGTTGCAGTTACAGTCTGCCATTTGGTTAATTCTGTGCAGGGTCTATAAACATGGTCAGGCAGCCATCACAGGGAACTTTTAACATCAGGAATGAACATTTTGGGTTTTTTAACAGCTGCAATTTCAATCAAGATTTCAGTTCTTCCTTCATGTCACATTTTGGTTTGGTTTCTATTGATATATTTTCTACAATTTTTGCTTGTAATAGCATTCAGAATCTTCCTGCTTATTGTCAATCTAATCAAATATTTAAAAAAAAACCTGATTTTACTCTTGCTGCATCTCCATGCTTCACTTTCTCGGCATTGTCTCTTGATACCCAAAACATCTCTAGTACACTAATTTATTCCTTCTGATACAAAGCCCGATTGTGATGTTGATAGGCCCAAAGCTCATAGATCCAACAAGGCTGCCAATACTGCCTTAGAAGAACACGACAACTTTGGCATTCACTTTTCTTTAGAAATCAGCTGTGGCCAATTGGAGATTGCCCTAATCTTCCAGTTTGGCATAGGCCGGGCTTAAAGATATGTGCACCGTCTGAACACAAGGATAAAGCTTAATGTCTAGCAGTACTGAAATATGTGCCTTTGTGAGCACTTCATTTGACAAACTGTCAAAGTCATTTTGCTAACCTGCCCATTGTTTAGTAAAGCAGTTCAAGCAATGGGCATGCCTAGGCTTTGAGAAAAATGTAGGAGTTCTTCCAAAATGTTAATGTCTTGGCATTGACTGATTTCTGAAAGCGTGGAATTCAAAGCGTTGCCTGTATAAGTTTTGGGAAAAGATGTTGACTATCTCCCTTAATAATGCCTCTCATTATTTTATAAATCTTTATAAGATCACCCCTAATCTTCCTACGGTGCAGGAAAAAAAAGTCCTAATCTATCCAGCCTCTCCTTTATAACTCAAACCATCAAGTGCCGGGAACATCATTGTAAATCTTTTCTGCTCTCTTTCTAGTTTAACAATATCCTTTCTAAATAGGGTGACCAGAATTGCACACAGTATTCCAAGTGTGGCCTTACAATTATCTTGTACAATTCAACAAGATGCCTCAATTCCTCGATGTTCTGACCAATGAAATCAAACATGCCAATGCCTTTTTCATCACCCTATCTACCTGTGACTCCACTTTCAAGAAGCTATGAACCTGTAATCTTAGATCTTTTTGTTCTATAACTCTCCCCAACACCTTACCATTAACTGAGTAAATCATGCCCTGGTTCGATCTATCAAAATGTATCACCTCACATTTATCTAAATTAAATTCCATCTGCCATTCATCAACCATTGGCCCAATTGATCAAGATCCCGTTACAATCCAAAATAATCTTTATCACTGTCCACTATGCCGCCAATGTTGGTGTCATCTGCAAACTTGCCAACTGTGCCTCCTAAATGCTTATCCAAGTCATTAATATAAATAACAAGTAACAGAGGACCCATTACTGATCTTTGAGGCACACTGCTAGTCCCAGGCTCCAGTTTGAAAAACAACCCTCTACAACCACCCTCTGAGTTCCAGCATCAAGCCAATTTTGAATCCAGTTGGCTATCTCATCCTGAATCCTGTGCAATTTAACCTTATACAACAATCTATCATGTCATACCTTCTCAAAGGCCTTGCTAAAGTCCATGTAGACAATGCTGACTGCACTGCCCTCATTGACTTTCATAGTTACTCCTTCAAAAAACTCAATCAAATTCGTAGACATGATTTTCCATTCGTAAAACCATGCTGACTTTCCCTAATCAGTCCTTGCCTCTCTAAATGCCTGTAGACCATATCTGTCAGAATAACTTCTAGCAACTTGTCTAATACGGGTGTTAGGCTTTCCGGCCTGAAGTTCCCAGGCTTTTCCCTGCATCCCTTCTGAAACAAAGATACGTTTGCCATCTTCCAATTTTCAAGCACTTCACCTGTGGCTGTCGATAATTCAAATATATTATCTTATAAATATCCAAAGAAAAAATTTACATTTCCCTGTCCATGTTACACACTTACCTTGTATGAATGTAAAATTTGTGCTTCTACACCTAACTGAATTAGCCCATGCAGTAAAAGAAACATGTGCAGTGATGCTCTGATCTGCAAAAGAACTTTAACCTTTATGATATTAAAGCATTTTGTTACTTCTATGTGTGGCTAGAATCCAGATTTTTAAAAAAAATCTTTCCTGGGATGTGAACATCGTTGGCCATGTCAGCATTTGTTGTCCTTACCAAATTACACTTGATGTGGGATGAACCACCACCTTGAACTGCCATAATCCATGTGATGTAGGCACACCTACAGTGCTGTAGAGGTTCAGGATTTTGACTCTGCTAGAGTAGGGACAGTGATATAGTTCCAAATCAATAGTTGTGGAGGATACTTTGCAGGTGATGATGTTCCCATGCTGTCACTCTGGTGAAGGAGTGAATGACTGAAAATTGGTGGGCTTCCAGAGGATTCCAGCTTAGTTGCTGTTTGCAGTTGAGAGAGAGTAATTTTTTTAACCCTGTCTGGAGATGGAGATTCTGTTGTTAAGAGTTTTGCTATTTTGAAAGCTGCACAGAGAGATGTCTCTGACATCTTGAAAACTGGAAGCTGCTGGAGATGGGCATTGGCTCCCTTGAGGATATATTCTTTTCTGAAAACTGCTATTTGGGTTTCTATCCATAAATGTTAAAAAGCTGAAAATCTAGTATCATGTGAGCGTACTTGTTTTATTACTAATTCTGAAGAAGGTGTGTGATTGTGGGGTATTGCTTTAAATTGGTACAATAGAGATAGCTTGCTATTAAGAATTATACTGGTGTGTTTAAGTCTTGTATTTGATTATGTAATTTTTATTATACTCTAACTGTGTTCTCAAATAAACTTTGTTTGATAAAAGCCTCCTAGTGGAGGCTTAACTCCACTTAAGCTCAACTGGGGTGAAACACCTTATGCTCACAATGCCAAAGTCAAATGATAAAACTTGAGTTCTAGGCTAACTTCATAAAACACTTTGGAGTTTCTGGCCTGGGTCTTAACAATAAGCCCTAATTTTAAATTGCAACCCAAGCTTCTGAACTTGTAGCAGGGATGCTTCCATTGTGCACAAAACCTCCTTGTGTTCTTTTATAGGTGATGCAATGCTTATTATTTGAATTTAACAATGTAATTATGCTTAACAACATAATCACTGATTCATTGACATTTCCTCCCTTTTGCCTGTCATAATTTTGTGATTTTCATCATTCAGAGCCAATTAGCCGATTGCACTACACTGATCTTTATGTCAAGCTTTTACCCAAAATCTTTTTGTTTTGTGTAATTGGCTTGCTGATCGTTTCCATGAGCAGACCAAATTTTTTAATGAGTTTAATGTAAGAAAAAGAAGCAAGAGAAGACTATAGTACCCTTCAAACCTGATCCACTGTTCAGTAAAATCAGGACTGACCTTCTGCCTCAGATCCACTCCCCTGCTCCCCCCATTCCATGAAACTTGAAGAGACCAAATATCTGCCTAACTCAGCCTTGAATATACCCAATGATAGGGGTTTCACAACCCTTTGGGGTAGAATATTCTAAAGATTTGACTTGTGTTTGTATCTATTCTCTTTGTATATAAATTATTTAGCTTAGTCTAACAACTGATCTTATCTGTAATAAACTGCATGTTATAGGGAATATAAAGAATTCCAACCATATTCTTCTATTATTGTGCCTCATATAGCAAACGATATTAACCTGTTCCATTGTGCAAGCCAGAACTACTGTGCAGATGTATTTACAAATAAAATGGTTGTTACATTTCAGGACTTCTTTTACAATTTGGGAAAAATTCGTAAGTGTCATTTACTTATGCTATTCAAAAGCAAGTCAGAGGCTGCTGGCATTTGCCAAATGTGCATCATAGCCTGACATTGACGTTGTTATAGAGTCATAGAGCAATACAGCATGGAAACAGACCCTTTGGCTCATCTGGTCCATGTTGACCATGGTGCCTCCAAGATAGGCCAATTGCAGGTAATTGGGACTATATCCCTCCAATTCTTTCCCATCCATGTACTTGTCCAAATGCTTTTTAAATGTTGCTATTTTATCTGTCTCTTGTTATCCATGATGCGGAGAAAGAACAATTTTATCCCAGCTTAGAGCACCTCAGAGTACACACACCAAGTAGATATTATGATGTTGCATGCAGCTTCCAAGGTAAGAGTACAGTAATGGGCTTAATTCACAGCACATGCGGAACCAAAATAGAAACAGAAATGCTAAAAGTTTTGTGGAGGGAGGAACAGTTCATGCTTTAGTGGATAATAATTGACCTGATTGTTTGCCTTCTTCCCAATACACCTATTTAATCCCCTAATTAGCTTGTTTTTCTAAACCCTAGGATATTCTGGTTACGATGATTATATTAATGCTGCCTCATACCATGAGACAAGATATACGGGAGGAATGACTGAGGAGGAACAGTTGGAAGAAGCAATTCGGGCAAGTCTTAATGACTATGGTATGTTGTGTGATCCAGTAGAAGTTCCTTTGTTGTTGTTTTTAAACGTCTAGATGAATAATCAATGTATTGACTTTAATTTAATGTAATGTTGTGCACGTGATCTGCAGTTTTTGGGAAGTTGTAATTCATTTGGATCCAGTACATGAAGCATGGAATACAAATTGGCAGAAACACTTGGACTTTTAATTCTGCCAACTATAGAAAAGTTTTCCTTCAGGCCCAGTGGAAAAAGTGTTCCAATCTCTTTGTGGCAAGACTTGATGGTTTTTTTAACAATATTTTTCTCATTGTGATCAATGGTGTACTATGCATACTTTGGCCCAAAATTTCATGGGGTGAAAGGGATCCTTGGCTTAGAGAAAATGTGCCAAAGCCCTGAGTTCAGGAGTCCTATTCCGAACCTGGTACCACTATTTTGGTGGGGGAATGGGGTGGGTTGTACTTTGCATACCTGTGGTTCAAGAGGCTACCTTCAAACAGATACCATTTCCATTACTGGGATGTGCAAGTCACATTACATTTTGAGAAATAGGGCACCCTTTTTAAGAGAGCATGTGCTCTTCAGGATTGTTACTATTAGGCATGGAAGTGCATAAAAAGTCAATAAAATGTCATTGGAATTGTCAAACAGGCATGGCATTTAAATTACAAATCCCATTAATTAAAAATGTGGCTGCATGTAGTTTCATTGCCTGTTGATATATATCTGAGGGCTATCATCAAACAGTTCTTGTTACATGACTGATTTCCACAACCTATCATGATCACAAGCTGGGGACCTGTAAATTCACATTTTGACACCTCCCAAGTCCTTGATGTGGGCTAGAATACAGGACGGAATTCTCTCCAAAAAAGTTCTAAGTGTCGAATTCGTGTGGAAAAACTGGCGTCCATGCTGTATTTTTTTTCAGTAGGAGTTCAGACGATAATCTCCCACATTCTGTGCACTGCGAGGCCACCAGCATGAATATCATTGAATTTCAGCGAGTATGGCCTATTCCTGCTGGAGAAACTGAAATCAGCACACTGAGCAGGTTACTGCATATCTGTCAGTGTGGAGATTGCTGGCCAGCCCTGCAACGCCAAGACCTGGCCTCCCTCCTTCTCTGACTGATCCTTAGACAGAATGAAAGTGGAATCCCCACAATTCTGCCCCTTTAGCATTGCCCGATGTCTGATTTGGACAGTGAGAAGTCTCAACACGAGGTTAAAGTCCAACAAGTTTATTTGGCAGCACAAACCTTTAGAGTCTCAAGCTCCTTCATCAGGTGAGTGAGGACTTGTGATCACAAACTGGGCATATGAAGACACAATTTACAAGATAATGTTTCGAATGTGAGTCTTTAAAGATAATTAAGCCTCAAAGGTACAGACAACATGGTGGAGAGAGGACTAAGTAAGCATCGGTTAAAGAGATGTATATTGTCTCCAGCCAGGACAGTTAGTGAGATTTTGCAAGCCCAGGCAAGTCATGAGGGTTACAGATAGTGTGACGTGAACCAAAGATCTGTTGAAGCTATCCTCATGCATACAGAACTTGGCTGTCAGTTTCTGCTTGGCGATCCTGCTTTGTCGTGTGTCGTGAAGGCCATCTTGGGAGAATGCTTACCCATGATCAGATGCCTGTGATTGCTGAAGTGTTCCCTGACTGAAATGGAAGACTCCTGCCTGGTGATTGTCGAGCAGTGTTCATTCATTTGTTGTTGTAGTGTCTGCACGGTCTCTCCAATGTACTATGCCTCAGAACATCTTTTCCTGCAATCTATCAGATAGACAATGTTAGCCGATGTATAATAGATAATGTTCTTATGTGAGATGATGTGCTGTGGCACATCAGAACTGTTGATTGATGAGTCGAACATCATATCCTGTTCTTATGAGGCTGTCTTTCAGCATCTGTAGGTATCTGTTGCGATCCTCTGCATCTGAGCAGATCCTGTGTATGTGAAGGGCTTGTCTGTAGGGGATGCCTTCTTTAACGTATTGCCTAACATGTTTAACAATGCCCGATGGGCAGTACCACAGTGCCCCTGAGCATTGAGGGCACAAACTGGCACTGCCAGATTCTCATGAGCATGGGGCGCTACTCCCCTCTGCTGTCCAACCCCCTCTGGGGTCCCAATTATCCCCCCTTCACTCCACCAGGTTTGGGCCCCTCGTTCCCCAAAAGCGAGTAGCTAGTGTAATCCCCACTGGAATGAAACACTCTGTGGGGCTGGGAGAGGCTAGAGGGTAGAATTCAGTCCCTGGCCTGTTAATTTCTGTAAATTGTAGGAAAATGACTATTTTAATGGTGTGTATGTCTCCTGGCCAGTTTTCAACAGACACTGCTGAAAATCTGATGCTGGGAGATTCAACGGGGCACAGATGTGTGTGCAGTATCTGCAAATTGGCTGCTGCAGGATTCTTCTGGTCCACTGTGCTAAAAAAATTAGATGGGAGAAACGCAGCCACAATGTTTGTTTTTGGAAGGAATTAAGCATAGAACATAGAACATTACAGCGCAGTGCAGGCCATTCGGCCCTCGATGTTGTGCCAACCAATGGAACCAATTTTATGACCCTCTAACCTAAACTATTCCAATGCTATCCATATGCCTATCCACTGTCCATTTGAACGCCCTTAAACTTGACGAGTCCACAACTGCTGCAGGTAGGGCATTCCACGCCCTTACTACTGAGTAAAGAACCCACCTCTAGCATCTGCCCTGTAATTACCACCCCTTTCTTAAAAGCTATGTCCCCTCATGTTTATCCATCTCCATCCGAGGAAAAAGTCTCTCACTATCCACCCTATCTAACCCTCTGATCATCTTACATGTCTCAATTAAGTCATGTAATTAGTCTTAGTCTTCTCTCTAATGAAAATAACTTCAAATCCCTTAGCCTTTTCTCATAAGACCTACCCATCATACCAGGCAATATTCTGGTAAACCTCCTCTGCACCCTTTCCAATGCCTGCTCATCTTTCTTATAATGTGGCGACCAAAACTGTACGCAATACTCCAAGTGCGGCCGCACCAGAATTTTGTATAGTTGCAACATGACGTCTCGGTTCCGAAATTCAATCCCTCTACCAATAAATGCTAACACACTATACACGTTCCTAACAACCTTATCAACTTGAGTACCAACTTTCAGGGATCTATGCACCTGTACATTGAGATCTCTCTGCTCATCTACACTACTAAAAGTCCTACCATTAGCCCTATATTCTGCACACATATTACTCTTACCAAAGTGAATCACCTCTCACTTTTCCACATTAAACTTCATTTGCCACTTCTCAGCCCAGCTCTGCAACTTATCTATATCCCTCTGCAAACTGTAACATCCATCCTCACTGTCTACAACTCCTCCGACTTTGGTGTCGTCAGCAAATTTACTAACCCATCCCTCTACACCCTCACCTATAGAACGTAGAACACTACAGCACAAACAGGCCCTTTGGCCCACAAGTTGCACCGATCACATCTATACCTACCAAGCCATAGACCTATCTATAACCCCCAATCTCATTAGATCCCATATACTCACCCAGAAGTCTTTTAAAAGACCCCAGTGCGTTCGCCTCTACCACCACCAATGGCAGCCGATTCCATTCACTCACCGCCCTCTGAGTAAAACACGTCCCTAACATCCCCTCTGTACTTGCTTCCCTGTACCTTAAATCTGTGTCCTCTCGTAGTGACCATTTCAGCCCGGGAAATAGCCTCCGAGAATCCACCCTATCTATTCCTTTCAACATTTTATAAAACCACTATCAGGTTGCCCCTGAACCTTCGTCTCTCTCCAGGGAGAAGAGTCCCAGCTCCCTCAACCTATCTTCATAAGGCATGCCTCCCAATCCAGGCAACATCCTTGTAAATCTCTTCTGCACCCTTTCAATAGCTTCCACATCCTTCCTGTAGTGAGGCGACCAGAACTGCGCACAGTACTCCAAGTGGGATCCGACAAGGATCTTATAAAGTTGCAGCATTACCTCCCGGCTCCTAAACTCAATCCCACGATTAATGAAGGCCAGTACACCATATTGCCTTCATGATCACATCCTCCACCTGCGAGGCCGACTTGAGTCCTATGGACCCGGACCCCAAGATTCTTCTGCTCTTCAACACAGCCAGGACTCCTACCCTTGATATTGTACTCCTTCATCCCATTGGTCCTGCCAAAATGGACCACTACACATTTATTCGCATTGAAGTCCATCTGCCACTTCTCCGCCCAGTCTTGCATCCTATCTATGTCTCGCTGCAACTTCTGACATCCCTCCAAACCATCCACAACACCACCGACCTTCGTATCGTCGGTGAACTTACTAACCTATCCCTCCACTTCTTCATCCAGGTCATTTATGAAAATGACAAACAGCAAGGATCCCAGAACAGATCCCTGGGGCACTCCACTGGTGACTGACCTCTATGCAGAAAAAGACCCATGCACAACCACTCTCTGCCTTCTGCAGGCAAGCCAGTTCTGGATCCACAAGGCCAAAGCCCCTTGGATCCTATGCCCTCTCACCTTCTCAAGAAGTCTTGCTTGGGGGACCTTATCAAACGCTTTGCTGAAGTCCATGTCCACCGCTCTTCCTTCGTCAATGTGTTCAGTCACATTTTCGAAGAACTCAACTAGGCTTGTAAGGCACGACCTGCCCTTGACAAAATCAAGTAGTTGAAGCAATTTAAATATATTGAATGAGTTTTTTTATGAATGAGGATTTTTTCAAAACTCATCAACGGACATGGAAACTTTATTTTATTTCACCTCTGCATGACCACTGGGGTCTGTCTTTGTGAATCAGGATGAATTGGCATGTAGGGTATAAGGACAAAGGCTGGTGAGTGAGGAGGTGGTGGTGTCATGGATTAACATGAGCTGCACTAAATTGGCATAGGGGTTAGAAAAAGCTATGTTGGTACGAGGAGATGGAGAGAGGGTGGGAGGCATGAAATTTGGTATAGATGGAGCCTGAGGAATGTATGGGATTAAGGACCAGAAGGCTGTTTTTGGTTTTATTGTATTTTCTACAATTGGAGTAAAGTCCCAGAACATCAAAATGGGCTTTTAAACAACCTACCTTGGTACACATGAGCCCCTGTGGCTGCCTCTGCACTTTGTTTCAGGAGCAGCGGACCTGACTTGCAGCAAATCGCAACTTCCCTGCCCCACCCATCCACCCACCCTTCCAGAACAAAAATCTGACTATTCACTATATTACCTTCCAAGTCAGAATTTTCCTAATTCTGCTCTTCCAACTCTGGAGCAAGAATTCCGTTCATAATTTGTAGATAATTTGACGATCCCTGCATCTGTGCGTACAATATTTGAACTTTGCGGTGATTGTTGTAGTCATTGTTTCAGGAGGACTGAAATAAATAAATACTGAAACAGTCTTATCAACTTTAACAAATGTATAAAACATAGTGCACCATGTACATCTTCAGTACTTCAGAAGCACTTATATTAACAGTGTAAATGGAAATAGTCTTTTGAATTCATTCGCTGAAAGTTGTGTGCCAGGCCAAATCCATAAATGTATATAGCAATATATGGCAGTATTTGCTTTTTATTACTAATTTATTTGTTTTCTTACTGTGGCTTTTTCTGGGTTCTCCACAATTTTACAAAATTGTAGAGTTATGACTTTAGTGCATTTTGTTTAAAGCACATCCTCTGGCACTAATTTAAAAATATTTGTTTTGATATAAAGTTTAACTAGTAGGATCTCAGTAACAGATACTAATCAAAAATAAAATAATCTGATTATAATTGATGCTATTTTCTTTGATCTCTTTGCATTGGGCCAATTCAATACCATTTAAGTATCATCTGTGTACTTCTGAGTCTGAGGTAGCAGAGCATTTGCTTAAAAATTCTGGTATTGGATGGAAGGAGAAAGAGTTAAAACAACTGATGGTTTTATTTGATGCTGCAGTTTACTGATCATTCCATTAGAGTGAAGTGTGCATCAGTGCACTTTTTTACATTGAAAAGCAAGTGATTGCCAAGAAAAGTGAGGAGCAAATAGAACACTTGTTTCACACTTTTTTATATTTAACCCCAGTGTCAAGCATCTCTCAGTCAGCAAAAGTTAAAGGTAAAGCAGAGTACTTTCCTCCTTTTCCAGTGCTTTATTCCAGTCCTTTTCTTTTCCCACCAGCCATCCTTGTGTCCCTTTAAAGGAGATTCCCAAATACTTCTAAATGATGGGCTGAAGGGCCTTTTCTGTACTGTATGATTCTATGTATGGTTCCCACTTTAATCTTGGAAGAAGAAGTTGCTTAATATCCTGAATTCAATTCATCTTTGTTAGCTTTTTATTGTTTTGACAGTTTTGTCTTAAGCACTTGAGATTTATGCTGTCAACTATAAGCAATTCATAATGTGCATTTTGCAAGTTTATGAAACTGTAATTCTAACAGTTAATAGTTTGATATAATGTGGATAAGTTACACTAAATTCTCTTGTATATATTGTATATGGACAGCGTGGTGGCACAATAGTTAGTATTGCTGCCTCACAGCTCCAGAGACTTGGGTTGCTGTCTGTGTGGAGTTTGCACGTTCTCCCTGTGTCTGTGTGGGTTTCTTCCAGACGTTCTGGTTTCCTCTGTAGTCCAAAGCTGTGTGGGATAGATGCATTAGCCATGTTAAATTGCCCCTTAGTATCCAGGATGTATAGGTTAGAGGCTACTTTAGGGATAGATATGTAGGGCTGTGAAGGATAGGGCCTAGATGGGGCTGTTGTCAGGGCAGATGCAGTGGACTGAATGGTCTCTTTATGCACTGTAAGGCTTCCATGATATAGTAAATTCTCTGAATTGCAATGTCTCTCCTTGGTTTCAACAAAACATGGGAATTTTCACTTGAATATTTTCCCCTCTGTTTTGGTGAATGCAGTTTGACAGGTACATGTGTCAGCACAATTTACTGCTGAAAGTCTTTCAAATGTCCTTTCCTTTGTTTATTTATTTATCTATTTTTGTCAAAGAGAAGCCAAAATGCATAGAGTGGAATTACCGTCCTTTTTAAATTATTGAAGGCCTGCTGTTGCTTCTTTCACTCGGAATCCCTTTTTGATGTGTTGCATTCAGGAGCTACAGCATTTGTGTTTTGTGTCTAAGTAAGTATTTGGAATGGAAGTTCTGCCAGATAAAGAGTAAATGCGTTTCTTCTCTTTGCAATTTTCCCACATTACTGCCACAGGTTTGATGTACTCTGTATCTGTGCTACCTCCCTCAATCTTTTAAAGTAGGAATATACTTGTTTCCATGTTAACACTTTTGCATTACCTATTTACTGCAGTTTAAGGAGAGCTACTACCCTGCACCACTCTGTCTCTTTTGCTTTTTATCATTTCATTGGGCTCATACTGTCTTTTGCACTGTAGAGTACACAGATAGACATACTTAGGGTTCTATAATATAAAACTGGGTGTAGGTTTTACTAACTTGCAGTTGAATGGCACAGTTGCACAGAATTTTCACTCACCTTATTTTCCATGTATATGTCTTGTATTTCAAGTGGTCTTCCAGAATTATAATGGCCCAATTCCATGACTATTATGGAAACATAAACCTGCAAAGCTACAAATGTTTCCAGAGAATAACTGCAGCACAGACAGATGTAAGACATGGAAGTGGCTGGCACTATGGTAGAGAATTTGAAGGAGCAGTCAATTTGAACAATTTTAAATATTTACTGTTCTGTCATATAAGCAGCCTCATGACAGTTTGGCTATTGCACAAAGTACAAGTGCCACGAGTAGCATCATGTCAAATGCAGCAAGACCGTAACAATACCCAGGTCTGGATTGGCAAATGGCAAGTAACATTCGTGCCCGTCAATAACCATCTCCAACAAAGGAAATCTAATCATCTCCCCTTGACTTCAATGGCAACACCATCACTGAATCCCCCATTTTCAACATCCTGGGGGTTAGAGTTAGGGTTGTTTGATGACAACATCCAGGGCAAAGCAACCCACCTGATTGGTACCTCATTCACAAATATTCACTCCCTCCACCAGTGACACACAGTGGCAGTAGTGTGTACCATCTGCAAGATGCATGGCAGGAACTCAATAAGACTCCTTAAACAGCAATTTCAAACCTGCAGGCTTTACTGTCTAGAAGGGTAGAGGCAGCAGGTACATAGGAACACTGTCACCTGGAACTTCTCCTTCAAGCCATTCACCATCTTGACTCAGAAATATATCGCTGCTCCTCCACTGTCGCTGGGTCAAAATCCTAGAAGTCCCTAGCAGCATAGTGGTGTACCTACACTGCATGGACTGCAAGTTTCCAAGAAGGTAGCTTAAATGGACTTTAGTAAGGCGTTCGATAAGGTGCCCCATGGAAGGCTTCTGCAGAAAATGCAGATGTATGGAATTGAGGGTGATTTAGCTAATTGGGTTAGGAATTGGCTAGCTGATAGAAGACAGAGGGTGGTGGTTGATGGAAATTATTCATCATGGAGTTCGGTTACAAGTGGTGTACCTCAGGGATTTGTTTTGGGGCCCCTGCTGTTTGTAATTTTTATAAATGATCTGGATGAGGGTATTGAAGGATGGATTAGTAAATTTGGGGATGACACCAAAGTCGGAGGAGGGGTAGATAGTGAAGATGGGTGTTATAGTATGCAGAGAGACTTGGACAAGTTGCAGAGCTGGGCCGAGAGGTGGCAAATGGAGTTTAATGCGGAAAAATGTGAAGTAATTCACTTTGGCAAGAATAACAAATGTGTAGAGTATAGGGCTAATGGTAGGACTCTTAATAGTGTTGATGAACAGAGGGATCTTGGTGTATATGTGCATCGATCCCTGAAAGTTGGCAATCAAGTCGATAAGGTTGTTAAGAAGGCATACGGAGTCTTAGCTTTTATTGGTAGGGGGATTGAATTTCGGAGCCGCAACGTCATGTTGCAAACTGTACAAAACTCTAGTGCGGCCGCACTTGGAGTATTGTGTGCAGTTCTGGTCCCCGCATTATACGAAAGATGTGGAGGCATTGGAGAGGGTACAGAGGAGGTTTACCAGGATGTTGCCTGGTATGGAGGGCAGGTCTTATGACGAGAGGCTGAGGGATTTGAGGTTGTTTTCGTTAGAAAGAAGGCGGCTAAGAGGAGACCTTATTGAAACATATAAGATGATTAGAGGTTTAGATAGGGTGAACAGTGATAGCCTTTTTCCTAGGATGGAGAAAGCTAGCACGAGGGGGCATAGCTTTAAATTAAGGGGTGGTAGTTATAGGACGGATGTCAGAGGTAGGCTCTTTACCTAGAGGGTAGTAAGGGTATGGAATGCCCTGTCTGCTGCAGTTGTAGATGTGCTAAGTTTGGTGGCGTTTAAGAGGTTAGTAGATAAGTTTATGGATGAAAAGGGGATGGTTTAGGTTAGAGGGTCATTGCTTTTTCTTAATTGGTGGGCGCAACATCGAAGGCTGAAGGGCCTGTTCTGTGCTGTAATGTTCTATGTTCACAAGCAATTGGGGTCGGGCAATAAATGCTGGTATAGCTAGTGAAGCCCACATGCTACGAATGAATAAACAAAAAAATTCATGGAAAGTGTCTTTATAATAGCTGCTTTAGAAATTGAAATAACGGCCAGAATTCCCTCCGGGAAGAAAACAGAAGTTTAATGTGCATGTGATTTGTGTTAGAAAGATATACCCCCATGAGTTGCAAATATTGGCAAATTGCCAGATGATTGGTGGCATACTGCCACTATCCTTGTGAAAGCAGCAGCTCGCTGTCAACTATCTTGTTAATTTCAAGAAATTTCTGCTTTTATGCAGCAAATGTAAATTAAGCTCAGTGCAGAATGTTGGAGCTGGTACTAACAGCATAAGGACCCTTTTAATAGCAGGATTTATGTTCCTGCAATGCCATTCGACCTCACCAGACCGGAAATAAAGTGATCAAAACTGGAGAGCCTAACTCTTGCGTGTGGTAAATTTTAAAAATAGATTACTATTTTTCTTTCTTCCTGAGCTCATGTTAGCACTGCTGCATTTCAGTGTCAGGGATCTGGGTTCAATTCTTGGCTTGGGTCACTGTCTGTGCAGAGTCTTCTCCCCATGTCTGCGTGGGCTTCACCTGAGTGCTCTGCTTTCCTTACAGTCTGGAAGATGTGCGGGTTAGGTACATTGGCCATGCTAAATTCTCCCTCTGTGAACCCGAACAGGTGACGAAGTGTGGTGATTAAAGATTTTCAGAGTAACTTAATTGCACTGTTAGTATAATCCTACTTGTGACACAAATAAATTTAACTTAAACTTCATTTCCCCGTATTTTTCAGCTGTATTCAATTGGTACCTCCTAGCTTTTTAAATTCACTCCTTTTACCAATGATGCACAGTGGCAGCAGTGTGTACCATTGATAAGATGTACTGCAGCCATTCACCAAGGCATCTTCAACAGTAACCTGTTGCCACCTAGAAGGTCAAGGGCAACATCCATGTGGATGCCGCTATCTGCAAGTTCCATTCCAAGTGGCTTTCCATCCAGATTTGGATATATATTGCTGTCCCTTCACTATCAGTGGGTCAAAATCCTGGAATTCCCTTCCTAACAGAGCTGTGGATGTACCTATATCATGTGGATTGCAGTAGTTCAAGAAGGAAGCTCATTTCACTTCAACCACCAACTTCACAAGGATAATAAATTCTTGCTTAACTAGTAATACCCAGTGCCGTGAATGAATAAATAATATAATGGGTTCAAGTCTCACTTCAGGACTTGAGCACAAAATGTGGCATTTTGTTCAGTGCTGAGGGCATACCACACTATTGGTGGTGCTGTATTTCAGATGACACATTAAAGTGAGGCCCTAGCCGTCTTGTCAAATGGATGAAAAATATCCTATTGAAATTATTTCATAGGAAGAGCACAGGAGTTATCCTCAGTGTCCAGGCCAGCTTTTATCCTGCAATCAAAATCTCACACACACTACCTCTGCGTATCATATTGCACAGAAACACCCACTGACTATCGCAAAGTCTGTATCACATAACAAGGTGAAGTTGTGTAGAATCGCTGGCAGTAATGCATGTTCCACCTTGAGCTCAATGCATTCTGTGCTCATTTTGAACAAGAGGTCAGCGAGAAGCCACCTTCTACCCCAGATGCCTTAAGCAAACTGATATCTGAGGTCACCATTGAAGACGTCAAATCAGCCTTCTTGAACATTAACCCTCAAAATGACTGTCCTGAATGGGTACCTGGAGGAACACTGAAATCCTTTATAGATCACTTGGCAGGTTAGTTGCAGACATCCTTAACCTCTCCTTACATCAATCTGAGATCCCTACCTGCTTCTAGAAGATGACCATCATCCCTTTGGCTTATCAAAGAAAAGCCAGCCTGTGTGTGTTAGTGACTGCTGCCCGGTGGCTCTGACATTCATCATTACAAAGTGCTTTGAAAGATTAGTCATGGCACGTATCAACTCCGACCTTTCAGATTGCCTGGATTCACTAAAATTCACCTATTGCCACAATAGGTCTGCAGTATACACCATCTCCCTGGCCCTGCACTCAACCCTGAAACACCTGGATAACAAGAACTTACGTCAGACTCCTATTTATTGACTACGGTTCAACATCATTATCCCTGTGAAACTCTCTGCAATTGGATCCTAAATTTCTTTACCCACAAACCACAATCAGTAAGGATAGGCAACAACATCTCCACCATGATTATCCTCAACAGCGGGGCCCTGCAAGCCTGTGTCCTCAGTCCCTCACTATGCTTTTTATACATTCCAAGTCCATTTTCAAGTTTGATGATCCCACCATAGTTGGTTGGATCTCAAACAATGATAGAAGCAAATAGATGCAGGAGTAGGCCATTCAGTCCTTTGAGTCTGCACCACCATTCAATATGATCATGGTTGATCATGCACTTTCAGTATCCTGCTCCCACTTTCTCTCCATATTCCTTGATACCTTTAGCCACAAAGGCCACATCCAGCTCCCTCTTGAACATATCTAATGAACTGGCCCCAACAGCTTCCTGTGGTAGACAATTCCACAAGTTCACAACTCTCTTGATTGGAAAAATTCTTCCTTGCCTCTGTTCTGAATGGCTTACTCTTCATCTTAGACAGTGATGCCTGGTTCTGCACTTCCCCAATATTGTCAACATTATTCCAACATCTAACTTATCCAGTTCCATCAGGATTTTATATGTTCCTATGAAATCCCTTCTCATTTTTCTAAATTCCAGTGAATACAAACCTATTCAATCCAGTCTCTTCTCATGTCAGTCCCAGAATCAGTATGGACTCCCCCAAGAGCAAGAATGCCCTTCTTCAGACTAGGAGACCAAAACTGCATACAATACTCTGTGTGGTCTCATCAAGACCCTGTATAACTGTAGCAAGGCATCCTTAATCCTATACTCAAATCCTCTTGCTATAAAGGTCAGCATGCCATTAGCTTTCCTCATTGCCTGCTAATCCCCATCAGTGACTGTTCCACCATGAAGCCAACAAGGATTTTTGATTTGATTTATTATTATCATGCATATTATCAGACAGTGAAAAATATTGTTTCTTGCATGGTCTATAGACAAAGCACACCATTTATAGAGGAGGAAAGGAGGGAGTGTAGAATATGGTGTTACAGTCAAAATCAGGGTAGAGAAAGATCAACTTAAGAGGTAGATCGGTTCAAAAGTCTGTTGGTACAGGGAAGAAGTTGTTCTTAAGTCGGTTGGGATGTGACTTCAGACTTTTGTATCTTTTTCCTGATGGAAGAAGGTAGAGGAGAGTATGTCTGGGGTGCATGGAGTCCTTAATTATGCTGACTGCTTTTTCGAGGCAGCAGGAAGTGTAGACAGAGTGAATTGGTGGGAAGCTGCTTTGCTTGATGGACTGGGTTTCATTCACAACTCTTTGTAGTTTCTTGTGGTTTTGTGCAAATCAGGAGCCATGCCAAGTTGTGATACCATAGAAAGCATTTTTTCTGGTTGTGCATCTATAAACGTTGGTGAGAATCATAGCTGACGTGCCAAATTTTCTTAATCTTCTAAGAAAATAGTTGCATTGGTAGGCTTTCTTAACTATAGTGTCAGTATGGGGGGACCAGGAAAGGTGGTTGGTGATCTGGACACCTAAAAACCTGAAGCTGTCAACCTTTCAACTTTGTTCCCATTGATGTGGATAGGGCATATTCTCCCCTAAGCTTCCTGAAGCTGATTGATTATCTTCTTCATTTTTGTTGACATTGAGGGAGAGATTATTGTCATCGCACCAGTCCACCAAATTCTCTATCTCATTCTTGTACTCTGTCTCCTCATTGTTTGAGATCCAGTGCACTTAAGATGGATCTGCTGTATTTGGATTTTGGTTTGTCAAACACTGAAACAACTCAGTCTCGGCAGCAAGTGGTAGTTGTCAATTTAGCAGCTTGATGAACTTTCTCTGGCATCAGTACTAGAATTAAAAAATCATGGCACAGTACACTGCATCACTTCATAATAATCTATTACAATAAGCAAGCATCCAGCCACTTTTTATGGCAATCTTAATACTTGCACTGTATGTGTCAAATGTATTATTCATCTTGGAGATGAAAATGATCATGTCCATATCTGAGCTGTTTGATAGGATCCAGTAAGTATGTGGTTGACTATTAAGGCACTCTGCATCTGGAAGGTTCTGATACATTTAGGAAAGAATGCTGCAGATGATTGCATTTTGGATGAGCTGTTAGTTTGGGATTTCCTCTGTGTTTTCTTGATTTTGGAGGAGTCTGCACCTCTTTTTACTTGGTCACAACAGTTGCAGAAATCCTAGGTAAACTTCTTCCAGGAGTCAGCATCAGTGCCGAACTGCCTCAGTAAGACTGTGCTGTAACCCTGTCTTTGACAGCTGTAAGAATGCATTCATGACTCATCTCTCCATATCGGATATGCTTTGATAAGTAAGATGGCTACATAACCAAAAATCCTGTTGTGACTGTCTTAATATGATGCCAATGCTTGGCATGCTAACTCTGGTGAGCACCTCAGTCTGATATTTTGTTTTGCCATCTCATCACCAGAAACTTCTGAAGTCAAGTCAAGTGAAAGTCACTGAGCTTCTTGGCACATGGCACTGGTACAGAGGTCATGTCTCATACGCATGGAGCAGAGTGGGTAGGACTACAGATGTATAGACTTATAGTCAAGCTGCAAGAATACAAAGATCCCCATTATCCATGCATACAAGTGGAAAGGAATTTGCCAATCTTTCAATAATCATAGAGGACTCTCATTTCTCTGCCATCCTGGCAAAGCCATTGCTAAAATCCTTAAACCACTTATTGCCGTATTTTTACCAGGATCTGCTGCCTGAGAGTCAGTGCAGTTTCAGAAAGGTTGAGGGAGAAGGTACTGCTATGCTGTTCGCGTTTTGTCAACTCTAGGAAAAATGCCAATAATGGAAAATGGACCTTGACACTGTTTGTTCAGATGACCAATTCCTTCGACAGAGTCAGCCATGAAAGGTTTTGGAAAGTAATGGCAGAAGTTAATCTGAGAAGTTCATCACTCATTTCAACTTCCATGATGGCATGCTCTTGTGTGTTCTGGATTATATTGAGTTTTCTGACCCATTCCCAATCGCAATGGAGCTAACCAGGGCTGCGCGCTAATACCAATCCTCAAGAATATTTTTCTCCTCCAAGCTTCCAGGATGATGGTCCTAACATTGATATCATATGGATAGGAAGTCTCTCAATTTTAGATGGCATTTGGAGAAAACTAAAGTCTCCAAGGGGTATAATTCACAATTATTTGTTTATCGATGACTGTGCATTAGTTGCTGGAACTAGCTGCTGGACATGCAATAATTATATGCTATAATGATGTGACCAAAGTATTATATCCTTTTGATATTATGTACTAATTTCCTCTTTTCTCCATTTATTTCCAGCATTCATTAGTCCTTGCTTATGAAGGGTATGCAAAATATTCTATATATCCACATTCTGAATGAG
Organism: Sphyrna mokarran; assembly: GCA_024679065.1. Lineage (NCBI taxonomy): Eukaryota > Metazoa > Chordata > Chondrichthyes > Carcharhiniformes > Carcharhinidae > Sphyrna > Sphyrna mokarran. Next base: position 20,546,473 of record JAGIQG010000003.1, on the reverse strand, counting down.
TTCAGCTTATCAATACTCCTTTTGTTTGTCCCATATTTCCAAGATATATAATCTACATGACAAAATGTAGCACCTTGGCATTCTTTTCCTAAGATTCAGGTTCAGTTCTTTGTTAAAGTTGGTCTTTGCTATCACAGTTCTCCTTTGGATCTATCACATCTCCATTCCCGTTTTTAAATGCATTTGTGTTGTTCGCCTTAAGTTGCAGTAGCGAGTTTCACATTCCAGCCACTCTACCTGCTGAATTTGCTATTGAATTTATCATTGAGCGTTTTGTGTTTATGACCCCTAATTCTGGCATTGCCTGCAAGAGGAAATACCTTGTCTGTACCTATCCTATCAAACCATTTCGGTCACTTGTCAATGTTCTCTTTTCTCCTTTCTTTTCGAGAGTGAAGGGAATGAGGGGTGGAACAAAATGTCCTCACAAACAAAGGAACAAGGTTGTATTTTTCACTGCTGGTTGTAGAGAAAACGGCGTGATGACACAGTGGTGAGCACCGCTGCCTACAGTGCCACAGTCCTGGATTCCGTTCTTGTCTCGGGTGACTGTATGGAGTTTGCACATTTTCCCCATGTCTGCATAGGTTACCTTTTGCATGCACTGGTTTTCTCCTGCAGTCTGAAAGACGTGCCGTTGGGTGCAACAGTCATGCTAAATTCTCCGTCAGTGTACCTAAACAGGTTCTGGAGCATGGCAACTGGGGGATTTTCATTGCAGTGTTCATGTAAGCCGACTTGTGACACTTAATAAATAAACTTAAACAAAACTTAAATGGGAAGTTGCATTTTAAACTGAAGTGACTGTCAAACAGAAGTGGCTAACAGCCTGACGGATTATTTATTTAATACAAAGTGCTGTGTTGGTCTTTTTCTGTCTGTGACTGTGAGGATGATACTATAATGTGTATTCCAAGCTTCTCACTGCACAATGTGGGTTGGGGAAAAGAACATGAGCAAAAACCATATTGACAGGAACTAACTGTCTTCCACCTACTTGTTACATCTGTTCCTATCCTTATGTCTCTAACTGACTTGACTATATCCAACAGTTGGAAAGAAAAAGGTGAGAGGACAGCTATAATTTAAAAGCAGACATTATCCCTTTGAAGTGTTTGATTGTGGCATAATCAGTCTCCTTGCTTCTTCATAAAACACAGCAGTGATGTACAGTTTTTTTTTCTCAGTTTCTTTATAGAGGTAACAGGGAAAAGAGATTCCTGTTAAATGCGCCTAAATAAAATACAAAAGTGTTTGTACCTAGTACATATTGTTCAGAGATTTTTCAAAGTAGATTTGTTCTTAGTTAGTCATCATCCCAGAATGTGCCTATGTACCACTTTCTTTATTTTTACAACTTAGTGCACTTCAGCAAGTTTGAATTCTGCAATTCATTCAGGATTATTAGGAATTCCACGGGTTATTCATTCCACAAAACATTCTGATGAACAAACAAGCAAAGAGACTGCAGGCAGTGGGCTGTTAATCCTTGCCTCGTTTGCTAATCCAGCTTGACAATGCTGTGATTGCTCGTGCACATTGCCTTGGCTTCTCGCTAGTGTTTTTTAATGCATTTCTTGAACAATAACAAAATCCGCTTATTGTGCGGGAAGGTTTCGTTGACTCATTTATTGTCTCAGATTTTAACTCTCTCTCTCTCTTTCCTAAAGTTTGTCTATACTGCCACCTGTTGGCAAATTAAGACTCTTTCTGATGCCAGATTTCGCATGCCTATTTCTAACTTCCACTGTGATCTTGGAGTGTGTAGAGCAAGCCGAGCAGAAAGGTTCATCACAAAAAAAATGCACTAGCCTTTGCTACTTGTATATCACGACCTACTGTTTTAGCTTAAGAGCAGCATATCTACTCGTATGTCTCTGGCCAAGGTGAGGGTCTGTACTACCTGGAAAAATAAATGTGTGGGAATTAACTTTATAAGGAAGTAGTGTGTCCATATGTGTTTGTGTGTTGTGTGTATACTTACCTAGGTATCCAGCTCCTTTCAGTTTGCTGGTTGCTTTAGGCTAGGTTAAGACAGTTGCAAATGGCTTTGCCTTTGACAACAGTACATTGAGTTAAACAATGTTCTATTCAGCAATACTGTTAAATCAGAACATGTATTAGCTTGGAAAGCACTGCATTAGAAATAACAACTATTTTAGATCTTGCATCATGAGACAGGGTTCATTAGATATCTTGCATTAAAGGATTCTCTGAAGAAGGATCAGAATATAAATATGGAAGATAGAAACTGGAAGAGGCCATTCAGCCCCTGAGCCTGCTCTGCCCTTCGTCACGATCGTGGCTGATTGTCAATTCAATAGCCTAATCATGCTTTCTCCTCAATCTTTGATCCTGTTCACCCAAGTGTTATAGAAACATACAAACAGACAATGGGACGGAATTCCATGTTGAGTTTGAGACTGATGATAAATTGGGTTTTAAATGTAAATAAATCCAACTATGCAGGTGTGAGGGGTGAATTAGCCAAGATAAAGTGGGAAATTAGACCAAAAGATCTGGTAGATAAACAGAGGGTTGGAACCCAGTGCAGGCTCCCCTTGCTGGTCTGACCAGGAGATCATCCTCGAGATAGAAGGAGATCTATTTCCTGCAGGGTGATGGGAAAAGGCTATCCTCTCAAACTGGATAAAAATAACCACAGAAAATGCTGGAATACCTCAGCAGACCTGGCAATATCTGCAGAGAGAGGAAAAGAGTTACTGTTTCAGATCCTGACCTGCCACAGAACAAGCAGACCTGGAATGAGGAAGTGGAGGCAGTGAGCAAGTGTATTGTGGTGCAGAGGAGTTCAGTGCAAGAAGAGGTGAAAGCAGTAAACTGACAGTGTGGTCTAGAGAAGTCCAGTGCAGAAAGAGATTTAATGAACTTATTCACTCTGGGAAGGTGAGAGCATTGCCAGTATAGGCCTCATGGGCATTCAGAATTCAGTAGTCACTCTGGCTGAGGGCACATGCTGCTTATAAACATAGAAGTGTGTGCCCAGGCCCTCAGCAACACTCCAAGGCCCTAGTGCTGTTGAGGACTTGCCAATACATGCAACCTCTTCTGTATATAAGCCCTTAGCATGGCCATAGAGGTCAGCAATATTTTGGAATCTTTTGTCTTTCCCTCTGAAAGGAACCAAATTAGCAGAGGAATCCCCATTCTTCACATTGTCACTGCCATAGAAGAGAAAGCAGTGGAAATTGTAAGGGTTGTTGACTACCAGCAGAAGGTAAGATAGATATCCCTGGCGGAGAAGGTGGACAGTAATTGGAATCTGTGGATGAACTGGATGTATTGCACTCCACTCTACTCTGTCTTGCAGCCTGCCAAAGACACAGCTGAATTGAGAAGCCTCAGCATTGCAGGGAGTACTCGTCTCCAAGGCTACTTTTCTTGACTTTTGTTTGTCTCCCACAAGTCCTAACTGAGGCTCAAAAATCAACTGTACCATTACCAGCCCAAACCCTGTCAGAACAGATCTCTACAAACAGTGTTACACTTTACACGTGTACCTGCCCCAACCAGGCACGTTGATGTGTCCTCGTACACTCAGTGACGCTGGATGGTAAGTGCATCTTGAATGTCCAAGAGGTGGCAGAAGTAGCTGTAGGTAGTCCCCCGTCCCCTCAGAGGTGTACAGTTATGAGCAGAGCATGAAGGAGTCCGTTCAGCTCACGTGAATCACCATGGTTCATAAAAAACCAACCTCAAGGAAAGCCATATATATAGGTTGGAAAACCAGTAGAATGCATCTCCTAATACAGACTAGACATTAGTGCTGATGGCGCAGAGATGGTTGAAAGGATGCCAGTTGCACATCAATTGGTATTCCCCTTGAGCAATCTTTTGTGCCAGTCAAGTGCTGAGACAGTCGCCAAGAAGGATGAGGGCATTCTTTATGGGGGCACCATCATCAACGGCCTCCTTGACTCCTCACTAAGGGAACATCTGCACAGCAGGGCCCATCAGTGGAGGATGCTCCTGCATTGATGCTGGTGCAGCAGCCTCGAGACTACCCCACTTGGCTCCTACAAGGAGACGACTATCACATGCATTTCAGCTAGAGGCGGGAGAAGTGAACATCTTGTCTCCAAATACACCAAACTGAGGGCTGCCAGAAGAGCAAATACACACATGCAGGAAACTCCTAATATGGTTCAGGTGTTCATTGATGGAGTGGAAGCTTCCTGGTGAATCCACTGAGCATCACAAGGTGCCTTAATGGCCACATTGGCACAATCAAGGATGCATTGCACCTGGGGGAATCCAGCAATGCAAGTAAAAGTCATTGTCATTTTTGCCTGCAGAGCCCCATCTGTTCAGAATTAAATGGTACTACCCAGCTCTGGGGGAAAAAGGGCATCAGTGAACTGAGGTGCAGTCTCTGCAACTGTTATAAACGGGACTCAGGGCTGGTGTGTTGCCTCCCAGGGGCCGGGGTCCAGGATGTCTCAGAGCGGGTTTTTAAGATTCTTAAGGGGGAGGGGAGTCAGCCCCAAGTCATAGTTCATGTAGGGACACATGATGTAGGTAAGACAAGGGAAGGGGATATTAAACACAAATTTATGGAGTTGGGGTGGAAGCTTAGGGCCAAAACAGACAGAGTGGTTATCTCTGGACTCTTGCCTATGCCATGGGATAGTTTAGAGAAGAATAGAGAGAGGGAATGTTTGAACTCGTGGCTGCGGGGATAGTGCAGGAGGGAGGAGTTCAGGTTCCTGAACAATTGGGACTCATTCTGGGATAGGTGGGACCTCTACAAGAGAGATGGTCTACACCTGAACCAGAGGGGAATCAATATCTTGGGGGGAAAATTTGCAAAGGCTATGCAGGGGGCTTTAAACTGATTCAGAGGGGGGGTGGGATCCTGAGTAGTTTGGATGTTAAGAGGGACAAGAACAGGGGGGTCATTAGATGAGAACTGTAAAGCACAGCAGCGTACGGGTGGAGTAGGGCATGGTTTGAAATGCGTATACTTTAATGCAAGAAGTATTTGCAATAAGGTGGAGGAACTTGCAGCTTGGACCAGTACGTGGAACTTCGATGTTGTGGCCATTTCAGAGACATGGATACAGCAGGGACAGGAATGGTTGTTGCAGGTTCCGGGGTTCAAATGCTTCAGTCTGAGTAGAGAAGGAGGTAGAAGGGGAGGAGTGGCATTATTAGTCAAAGACTGTATCACAGTGACAGAAAGGAAGTTTGATGAGGACTTGTCTGTTGAGGTAGTATGGGCTGAGATTAAAAACAGGAGAGGAGAGGTCACCCTGTTGGGAGTCTTTTACAGACCTCCTAAAAGTTCTAGGGAGATAGAGGAAAGAATTGCAAAGTCGATCCTGGACAGGAGTGAAAGTAATAGGGTAATTGTTATGGGGGACTTTAACTTTACTAATATTGATTGGAATAGCTATAGCTCTAGTATGTTAGAGGGGTCAGTTTTTATGCAAAGTGTGCAGGAAGGTTTTTGACTCAGTATGTAGATAGGCCAACTAGAGGTGAGGCTACATTGGATTTGGTGCTGGGCAATGAGCCAGACCAGGTGTTAGGCTTGGAAGTTAGTGAACATTTTGGTGATAGTGACCACAATTCGGTTACGTTCACTTAGTGATGGATAGGGATAGGCATGAAGCTAGGGGCAGTAGTTATAGCTGGGGGAAGGGTAATTATGAGGCCATCAGGAGAGAATTAGGGTGCATAGATTGGACTAGGAAACTACAGGGACTGGGAACATCTGGAATGTGGAGCTTATTCAAAGAGCAGCTGCTGCGAGTCCTTGATAAGTATGTCCCTGTCAGGCAAGGAGGAAATGGTCGAGTAAGGGAACCATGGTGTACTAAAAAGTTAATTCGCTGGTTAAAAGGAAAAAGGAGGCTTATGTCAGGATGAGGCTTGAAGGCTCAGTTAGTGCAATGGATAGCTATAGGTTAGCCAGGAGGGAGCTAAAGAGTGAATTGAGGAGAGCTAAGAGAGGACACGAGAAGACTTTGGCTGATAGGATTAGGGAGAATCCTAAAGCTTTCTTTAGATATGTTAAGAATAGAAGATTGTTTAGGGCAAGATTAGGGCCAGTCATAGACAGCAGTGGGAAGTTGTGCGTGGAGCTGAAGAGATTGGAGAGGCACTGAATAAATATTTCTCTTCGGTATTCACGCAGGGAGATGTAAATGTAGTTGTGGAGAACACTGAGGTACAGGGTTGCAAACTGGAAAATATTGAAGTAGATAGGGAGGATGTGCTAGATATTCTTGAGGGTTTGAAGTTAGATAAGTCCCCTGGGCCGGACGGGATTTACCCTAGGATTCTCTGGGAGGCAAGAGAGGAGATTGCAGAGCCTCTTGCTCTGATCTTCAGGTTGTCGTTGGTTATGGGTGTGGTTCTGGAGGATAGCGAATGTGGTCCCGTTGTTCAAGAAGGGGAAGAGAGACCTTCCAGGGAATTATAGGCCAGTGAGTCTTACTTCTGTTGCGGGCAAAGTATTGGAGAGAATATTAGGGATAGGATTTATAGTTATTTAGAGAGAAATGAATTGATTGGGGATAGTCAGCATGGTTTTTGTGAAGGGTAGGTCGTGCCTTACTAACCTCATTGAGTTTTTTGAAAAAGTGACTAAAGAGGTGGATGGGGGTAAGGCGGTTGATGTGGTATATATTGACTTTAGTAAGGCGTTTGATAAGGTGGCCCATGGAAGACTTCTGCAGAAAATGCAGATGTATGGAATAGAGGGTGATTTAGCTAATTGGATTAGGAATTGGCTAGCAGATAGAAGACAGAGGGTGGTGGTTGATGGGAGATATTCATCGTGAGTTCGGTTACAAGTGGTGTACCTCAGGGGTCTGTTTTGGGGCCCTGCTGTTTGTAATTTTTATAAATGATCTGGATGAGGGTATTGAAGGATGGATTAGTAAATTTGCAGATGACACTAAAGTCGGTGGAGTGGTAGATAGTGAAGAGGGGTGTTCTAGTTTGTAGAGAGACTTGGACAAGTTGCAGAGCTGGGCCGAGAGGTGGCAAATGGAGTTTAATGTGGAAAAGTGTGAGGTAATTCACTTTGGCAGGAATAACAAATGTGTAGAGTATAGGGCTAATGGTAGGAATCTTAATAGTGTTAATGAACAGAGGGATCTTGGTGTATGTGTGCATAGATCCCTGAAAGTTGGCAATCAAGTCGATAAGGTTGTTAAGAAGGCATATGGAGTCTTAGCTTTTATTGTAGGGGGATTGAATTTCGGAGCCGCAACGTCATGTTGCAACTGTACAAAACTCTAGTGCGGCCGCACTTGGAGTATTGTGTACAGTTCTGGTCCCCGCATTATAATAAAGATGTGGAGGCATTGGAGAGGGTACAGAGGAGGTTTACCAGGATGTTGCCTGGTATGGAGGGCAGGTCTTATGAAGAGAGGCTGAGGGATTTGAGGTTCTTTTCGTTAGAAAGAAGGTGGCTAAGAGGAGACCTTATTGAAACATATAAGTTGATTAGAGGTTTAGATAGGGTGGACAGTGATAGCCTTTTTCCTAGGATGGAGAAAGCTAGCACGAGGGGACATAGCTTTAAATTAAGGGGTGGTGGTTTTAGGACAGATGTCAGAGGTAGGTTCTTTACCCAGAGGGCGGTAAGGGTATGGAATGCCCTGCCTGCGTCAGTTGTAGATGCGCCAAGTTTGGTGGTGTTTAAGAGGTTAGTAGATAAGTTTATGGATGAAAAGGGAATGGTTTAGGTTAGAGGGTCACTGCTTGTTCCTAATTGGTCGGCGCAACATCGAAGGCCGAAGGGCCTGTTCTGCGCTGTAATGTTTTATGTTATTGAACCACCGACAAGACCCACGGCTAACCCTTGAAGGACCCAGAAGCAAAGGATTTCTAGGCCACAGTGACTTGGATGTTTACTGACAAGGAATGGTGAACAGAGCTATGAAGTGTGACATCTTTTCTGACTCTGATTTGATAACTGAGGTGTGATGTCTTGTCACACTAGAGTGCAAATCTTTGACCATCTGTCTGGTTCAGTCACAGGCTTCTATAGCACTTTGTTTTTGGACATGTCCAGGTAGCTTTGTCTTTGCTGGTGAATCCTGTGCAGAGGCCTCTGTTGCCTTTGTATCTATCTTTCTTCTCTACTGCTTCCCTGATGATTGGGGCTCTGCTTTTCATGGAGGGGATGTGATGCCCATCATTGCCACTGAGCCAAAATCTGAGAGTCGCAATTCCATTGCCAATTGCTGCTGCCTTTTATGCTTAAATGGCCCCCAGTTGTGGAAGGAAGCCTTATACCCCCCCTCCCACCTTTTATGCCCCCATGATGACAGAAGGGAGATGCCATCCCTACTCCACATTCCCCAGGCGCACGTAAAATATTTTCCCCCACAACCTGCACATAGCCCCTTGTGCCAATGGCTGAGATCCCAGCCCCCTTCCCCTCCACTGGGTTGTTCTCCTTTCATGCCTGCCTAATTCTCTCAGGTGATCTTAATTAGCTCATGCTGTATTGCCCCTCCAAAGCATCCAGTCTGCCCTGACCTAATGTGCAGCCTGTGTGTCCTTAGCAAAGTCTCAACACTCCTCAGTGAGCTCTGATGCCCTTAATTGCATTTAGCAACAGATCTGATGGGTTCTTAGTCCCACCCATCCCTAGACTGATGAAATTTAACCAATGATGGGAACAGCAAAGGGAAATTGGCTGGCGGTGGTGTTTTCATCACCCGTCCACCTCTCCACACCACTGAGTGGGATCTAAAATTCCAACTATTTTGTGCTGTCTTAATTTTAGAATGTACCAAGAACATGCTTGAAATTATAGGGAACTAAGAGACTCATCAGACTTGGGGACTTAAAGTAAATAATGTTAGTCAAGAAGAATTACTCTCACACTTAATGGTGCTGAAATCTAACAAATCCCCTGGACCAGATGAACTACATCATGCTGAGGTGACAGCAATGATGTTGATCTTCCAAAATCTGTTCTGATATGTTCCCCGTGGATTGGAAGGTAGCAAAAATTGGCCTGCTATTCTAGTAAGGAGGGAGAGTGAAATCGAGAAACTATTGAGTATTTACCCTATAGTAGGGAAAATGCTGGAATCTATTGCAAGGAACATGGTAACAAGACTCTTGGAAAGTTATAGAATTAGGTAAGTCAGCACTGTTTTAAGAAAGGGAAATCGTATTTGGCAAACTTGAGGGTATAATTATCAGAGTAGATAAGGGAGGCTCATTGAAGATAATATATTTGGATTTGAAAAGGCATCAGTAGGTGCCCCACAAAAGGTTGTTGCACAAGATTAGAGCTCACTGGATTGGAGCTAATATATTATCTTGGATTGTGAATTGGTTAATGGATAGAAAGTAGAGAATTGGAATAAATAAGTCATTTTCACAATGATAGGGTGTGACTAGTGGGATGTGCCATAAGGATTACATACAACTAGGAGTAGGAGAAGGCCATTCAGCCCTTTCGGCCTGCACCGCCATTCAGTGTGATAATGGCTGATCCTCAATCTCAATGTCATATTTCTCCCCATAACATTTGATGTCATTAAAATCTAAAAATTGTTGCATCACTTTAATAAAAGTTCAGTGACTTGGCTCCATAGCTTTCCGTGCTAGAGAATTCCACAGGTTCACTACCTTTTTGAGCAAAGAATTCTTTCCTCATCTCATTCATAAATGGTCTACTCCATATCCTGAAACTATGCCCCTGATTCTAAATCCCAATCAGGGAAATCATCCCCCTCTGCGGCTAGCCTGTCCAGCCGCCTTAGAATTTTATGGGGGCAATTCTCCCCCAAAAAATGAAGTGCCCAACAGCTGGGAAAACCCGAAATTTTTCTGCCTGTTTTTTGGTCGTACTTAGTTTCACGAATCTCTGGCACTCTGTTTCTCTGCAAAGTGCCTCATGAAGATTCATATCAGTAAGTGGGAGAGGTCAGAATTAGCACATTGGGCGGGCCACTACACATACACTGATCTGTCAGTGGGAAGATTGACTTAAGTGCACTGGCCACCCCATCACTGGCTTCCCCAAACACTCCGTCACCATGGCTGGCCTCCTGATTTCTTTACAGGTCCTCTTCTCCTCCTGACTTACCTGGCCTATCTGACCCAACACCCCTGCCCCACCTCAACCCCCTTGTGAAGCCCTGATCTCCCACCAACAGAGTGATCACGCCTCGTCTTCTTTAATGGGGACTAGCTTTGACCCCCACTTGTGTGAACTCTCTCGGGTGGGACAATCAGCCGGATGCCAGTTGCAACTTCCATTACAGGCTAATGTTTCTCGGGTCTGCTGCGCTACTTGAGCAGCACAGTGGACTGGGAGAATTGCCCCTTATACATTTCATCAGATCTCCTGTCATCCTTCTGAACATTTAATAAATGCAGGCCCAAATCTGGAGTACTTGGACCTCAGCTGTTTACAATCTTACATTTAAAATAATTTAAATGAGGGTATTGAATATCTTGTATCTAAGTTTGCTGATAATCTGAAGCTAGCTAGAAAGTAAGCTGTGAGAAAATTGATAAAGGCTGTAAAGCGATATAGGCAGGTTATGAATCGGCAGAAAGGTGATTGGTGGAGCACAAATAAGTGTTGGTATGCCAAAGGATTTAGATTTGGATATCCTGTACAAGAATCACAAAGTTAACATGAAGGAACCCAGAGCAATTAGAAGACAGATGGTAAGTTATCCTTTATCGCAATAGGGGGTTGAAGAATAACAGTAAGAAAATCTTCTTGCTTTTAGTAGAGCTTAAGTGAGACCATACCTAGAATGTGTATAGTTTTGGTTTCCATGGCTAGGGAAGGATGTGCTTGCTTTAGAGAAAGTGTAATAAAGATTCATGAAAATTATTTCTGGGATGAGAGGACTAACTGATGAAGAGAAATTAAGTAATATGCCCTGGAGTTCAGAGAAATGAGAGGTGCTGTCTTACATCTTTGGAGGGCCTTACAGTTTTGAGAGACTTATTTCCCTGGCTGCAAAACCGAGAACTATGAATCACAATCTCAGTAAAGAGGATCAGTCATTTGGGACAGAGATGTGAAGAACTTTTTTCATTTGAAGGGTTCTCAATCTTTGGAATTCTCTACCCTAGAAAGTTGTGAATGATGGGATGATCTGGGAAGGTTGGTCGGTAAATGACTTTTTGATAACTTTCTGGATAATGTGGAGATTGGACAAGAAAGAAGGGTCAAGGTAGAAGATTAACCATAATCTTATTGAATGGTGTAGCAGCTTGAGGGGCTAGATGGTCTACTGCTACTGTTAATCCTCATGATCTTAAACGGTGTTACGCTTGAAGTTCTGCTCCTCTGGGAAGTAGTTTTTAATGATGGTGCAATGTGTGTGAGTGCCATAACTGTGAGTTGCAATTCAACATAATGAGTTGTGTAATGCATTGTATGATTCATATGTTCAGTAGGTTTAGGCAGTATTGTGTTTGGAGGATGCTGCACTGCACAGTGCTGGATTGTACACTTAGCTGCAACAACAGCCAATAGTGCAAAGTGTTTAGAAGACAGCCAGATGAATTTCTAATTCAGGAAGCAACATAAAAATGGGATATAGGTTTGTGAATCGGGGGAAGAAAAATTGATTGGGTTCTGAAATGGGATGAGGTTCCTGGAACAAGCTGGACAGGATGTTGATAGCTGATAATCTGCAACGTCATTTAAACTATAACAGTATATCCTGGAATTTCCTCCATAATGGCATTGTGGGTCAACCTATAGAACATGGACTGCAGCAATTCAAGAAGGCAGCTCACCATCACCTTCTCAAAGGGTGGAACTCGGGATGGGCAATAAATGCTGGCCAGACAGTGACGCCCATGTCCCATGAATGAATAAAATGAAGTTATATTCCTACCTATTGGAGACAACTGTTATCATTTATGCAAAATATCTGTGCTTTGACATGAAGTGCATCCAGTGTTAACTTCCTCGTAGATTTTTAAATTTCATATATTATGTGAGCTCTCTGGCGAAGAGGAACATAATTTGAGTGTGACCAGTGTTTGGTAATGGTTTTTGTTTCTCTCTGTCTTGGCAGATGGGAATATATTCCCATTAATTAAGAAGCTAGAAAACATCTGGATCTAATCACTGCACACAAAGCCCAGGGCCTCCACTGGAGACTCTGCAATGCGTACTGTTCAGTCACTTGCAATGCTTTAGGAATTCCATATCCATTCAGATGAAATCCAGATTATCCTAACCTAGGAATGTGCAATAGTTACGGGGATTTTAACTCTTCCAATACAGATTATTTCAGCTGTAGTGCTCTTCTAACCCAAGAATGTGTTGATGCCTGGCTGTAGGAGAATGCTAACAATCAGGATTGCTTTTGTTATAGTGAATGGAATAGAATTAAGCAAGGGTTTGCAGGTTAATATCTATGGTTCCCTTTTGTGGCCTATCCCCAAATGGAGCAGTACTGCTTTCAGGAGCTGGATTGTGGAGGAAAGAGAAAAGAAAGTCCAAGGGAAAAGGCATCTTCATCTGCCTGCATTGTTTATTGTGGGATACAGTAAAAGCCTGAGAACAGATCACCTGCCTGCTCCTTTACTGTAAGAGGTTGAGGGGTGCCAAGATGGAGGAAAGTTTAACATTATTTTAATCCAACATTTCTGTTTACAAAAAATACTTTTTCTCAATGTTATTAAATTGTTGTAAATGCAGATTTATGGTCAAATTATTTATGATTCCCATTGATGTGAAAGAGCTGAATTGATTTACATATAGATTATCTGAGGGCAAGGTGGCACAGAGGTTAGCCCTCTTATCTCACAGTGCCAGGGATCTGGGTTCAATTCCAGCCTTGGATGATTGCATGGAGTTTGCACGTTCTCTCTTGTCTGCATGGGTTATCACCTGGTGCTCCAGTTTCATCCCACAGTCCCAAGATGCTAGGTTAGGTGGATTGGCCGTGCTAAGTTGTCCCTTAGTGTCAAAAAAGATATACAGATTAGGGGAATCAGTCATGGTAAATTGCCCCTTAATGTCCAAAGGTGTCTAGATTACGAGAATTAGCAGGATCAATGTGAGCGACTATGAGGATAGGGAAAGAGAATCAGTACAGACTCAATGGGCCGAATGGCCGTCTTCTGTAGATTGGCACAGTGGCCAGCACTATTGCCTCTCAATGCCAGGGATCCAGATTCATATCCAACCTTGGGTGACTGTCTGTGTGGAGTTTGCATTTTCTCCCTGTGTCTGCGTGGGTTTCACTGGGCGCTCCAGTTTCCTCCCATAGTCCAGTGATGTACAGGTTATGTGGATTGGCGATGCTAAATTCCCCCTTCGTGTCTAAAGATGTTCGGGCTAGATAGATTAGCCATGGTAAATGTACAGGGTTATTGGGATGGGGAGGAGAGAGGGCCTAGGTAAGATACTCTGTCAGAGAGTCAGTGCAAATTCACTGGGCCAAAGCAGCCGCCTCTTGCACTGTAGGGATTCAATAATTAATGAAACCCCTTGGGTTGATGACCATGTCTACAGTGGCTGATTAATTGTGTGTGAGAATGGTGAATCCAGTCTGTGACAAGCAAAATGTATGGATTTAGAGGGAGTAAGGGTGTATTGCAGTTTGTCCTGTTTGTTTTGAAGGACTGATTAGTCTTTCTGGGAAATGGAGAAAATTGAATCTTTGACAGGGGTGTCTGTTTGGTGATTTCTGAGAAAGAGAGATAGTGATTTCAAGGGAAGTGGGATGGATGGTAATTTGACCCTCGTTCCATCCATCTAAATGTTCAAAATCAAAAAGGAAGAAGCTGAATTGATAGTCTATCATTCCAGACTGTTGAATTGCAGCCTAGATGAGCAGACCATTTGAATTTTCTTAAAGTTAGTTGGCATAACGTTCCTGTTGCTAGGTTACTCCATGCTGGTTGTCCACAAAGTTGAGTCATGTGGAAATCGGTCTCCAAATCTTAACCACTTCAACAGTCGTGTTTGCTGCTGGCTGTTTTCATTTATTGTAGTATTGCTGCTTAATTGCAGGAACTGGGCAAGTCTTAAGCAGGAGTGGGTAAATGGGAGAGGGAGGAAAGTCATTGCTTTCGAGTTGCTTAGTCGAGATTTTCTTCCCCTCTGCTTGGTGCTGTCACCAGATTCATCAACCGCACTTACAAGACAGTCCTGAGCATCATCCAAGCACAAAGCAAAGCCATCTGTGCTCTTAAGACCAACCGCAACATTGTCATCAAGCAGACAAAGGAGGCGCCACTGTCACACTGAACAGAACGGACTACTGTGAAGAAGTGTACTGACAACTAAACAATGTGAAACACTACAGACAGTTACCAGCAGATCCGACCAAAGAACACACTCGTCAACTCAACACTCTGATCAAAACCTTTGATCCGGACCTTCAGAACACCCTCCGGACTCTCATTCCACATACTCCCCGCATTGGAGATCTCTACTGCCTCCCAAAGATACACAAGGCAAACGTACCCGGCCGTCCCATCGTATCGGGCAATGAGACCCTGTGTGAGAACCTCTCTGGCTATATCGAGGGCATCCTGAAACCCATTGTACAAAGAACCCCCAGCTTTTCTCTTGACACAGCGGACTTCCTACAGAAACTCAACACGCATGGAGCAGTTGAACCAGGGACACTCCTTGTCACAATGGATGTCTCGGCGCTCTACACCAACATCCCCCACGACGATGGTGTTGCTGCAACTGCCTCAGTACTCAATGCCAACAACTGCCAGTTTCCGGATGCAATTTTACAACTCATCCGCTTCATCTTGGACCACAATGTCTTCACCTTCAGCAATCAGCTTTTCATCCAGACACATGGAACAGCCATGGGGACCAAATTTGCACCTCAGTATGCCAACATCTTCATGCACAGGTTCGAACAAGACTTCTTCACTACACGAGATCTTCAACCAAGGTTATATACTAGATACATTGATGACATCTTTTTCCTTTGGACTCATGGTGAACAATCATTGAAACAACTGTATGATGATATCAACAAGTTCCATCCCACCATCAGACTCACCATGGACTATTCTCCAGAATCAGTTGCATTCTTGGACACACGCATCTCCATCAAGGACGGTCACCTCAGCACCTCACTGTACCGAAAACGACAGACAACCTCACAATGCTCCACTTCTCCAGCTTCCACCCTAGACACGTTAAAGAAGCCATTCCCTATGGACAAGCCCTCCGTATACACAGAATTTGCTCAGATGAGGAGGATCGTGACAGACACCTCCAGACGCTGAAGGATGCCCTCGTGAGAACAGGATATGGCGCTCGACTCATCGATCGACAGTTCCAACGTGCCACAGCGATAAACCGCACTGACCTCCTCAGAAGACGAACACGGGACAAGGTGGACAGAGTACCCTTTGTTGTCCAGTACTTCCCCGGAGCGGAGAAGCTACGACATCTTCTCCGGAGTCTTCAACATATCATTGATGACGATGAACATCTCGCTAGGGCCATCCCCCCCCCCACTTCTTGCTTTCAGACAACCGCACAACCTAAACAGATCATTGTGCCAGCAAACTACCCAACCTTCAGGAGAACAGTGACCACAATACCACACAACCCTGCCACAGCAACCTCTGCAAGACATGCCAGATCATAGACATGGACGACATCATCAAACGTGAGGATACCATTCACCAGGTACACGGTACATACTCTTGCAACTCGGCCAACGTTGTCTACCTAATACGTTGCAAGAAAGGATGTCCCGAAGCATGGTACATTGGGGAGACCATGCAGACACTACGACAGCGGATGAATGAGCATCGCTCAACAATCACCAGGCAAAACAGTTCCCTTCCTGTGGGCGAACACTTCAGCAGTCATGGGCATTCGGCCTCCGACCTGCGGGTAAATGTTCTTCAAGGGGGCTTTCGTGATACACGACAGCGCAGAGTCGCTGAGCAGAGACTGATAGCCAAGCTCCGCACACATGAGGACGGTCTTAACAGGGATCTTGGCTTCATGACACACTATCTGTAACCCCCGTAACTTGCCTGGGTTAGCAAAAAACCTCACTTACTGTGCTGTCTGGAGAAAATACACAATTCTCTAACCAATGCTCAGGATTCCCTTCACACACATTGTTAGCCACTTTAACACTTGAATAGCAGGTTAGATGTAAGGATTCGCATTCTAATCAGCAATCTGTAACTGTCTGTGTGGATATGAATGCCTCTGCAGATCAGAACACTGCATTTGCCTGACGAAGGCACATAGTGTCGAAAGCTCGCGGATTTACTATCAAATAAATTGGTTGGATTTAAAATTGGTGTTGTAAAACTTTACTGGTGCTATCTAACACAGGGAGTAGGTGGTTAGCATTTGGGTCTGAGTCTCCAGCGGCATGTCAGGAATCGAGTTGCTTGTCAGCCGGTGTGCAGAAAGGGTGGAGAGATGGAGGAGGTTTTTCTGCGTAAACTTTCAGCTCAGGGCAGTGGCAATAATCACTTAGGATGAATGCAATCTTCTGTGGGATGAGAGTGTAATCGGAGCTGCAGTCAAACAGATTTGTGTAAAGGAAGAGAGACAAGAGGCCATAATAAATTTCAAGTGTGGCTTAATAACATAGCCGGATTGAATGCTGCATTTATCTGTGTATCAGTGTTGCTTCATGGGCCCTGGGGGATCCAAATTCAGAAGGCTTTGATTCTTATGCAAGAAATTCATTGTTGGAATGTGTTGTGGGAGGAGCTGCTGTCAGTTATTTTCACAGTTCACATTTTTTTGTAAACTTTGTACTGAGGCTCATCTGTAATGTCAGGACTCTGATCACAAGGAAAGACTGGAGGTGCTTTTGGACCTGATTAGGAAGTGCCTGAGAGCCTGCCTTTGTAAGTTCTGTTTATTCATTCAAAGTGTAGGCTTTATTGACTGGGCCAGCACTCATTGCCCAACCCTTATTGCCTTTGAGAAAGTGATGGTGAGCTGCCTTTTTATGCTGCAGCAGTCCATGTGGTATAGGTACACCCACAGTGCTGTTAGAGTATCAGGACTTTGACCCTGTGACTGAAGAAACAGCGATATATTTTCAAGTCAGGATGGTGAATGACTTGGAGGGGATCTTCTCAGTAGAGATGCTCCCAGGCTTCTGCTGCCTTATCCTTCTAGATGCTAGTGGCCATGGATTTTGGAAGATGCTGTCGAAAGAGTCTTGATGAGTTCCTGTAGTGCATCTGAAGGGAGTGAATGTTTGTGGAAAGGTTGCTGATCAACCTGGCTGCTTTGTCTTGGATGAGGTCGAGCTTTTTGAGTGTTTGCAGAGCTGCACTTATCTACGCATGGGGAGAGTATTCCTTCACACTCCTGACTTGTCCCTTTGTAGATGGTGGACAAGCTTTGGGAAGTCAGGAAGTAAGTTACTGCAGGATTTCTAGCCTCCCATCTGCTTTGGTAGCCACACAATATATGGCTAGTCCAGTTCTGTTTCTGATCAATGGTAACACCTAGGATGTTGATAGTGGGGAAATTCAGCAATGGTAATGCCATTGAATGTCAAAGGATGATAGTTAGATTCTCTTATTGGAGATGGTCATTGCCTGATACTAATTTGGCATGAACGTTACTTACCACTTGTGAACTAAGACTGGATATCGTCTAGGTCATATCCAAATGCAATATGGACTGCTTCGGTATTTGAGGAGTTGAAAACAGTGCTGAATATTGTGCAATCATCAGTGAACATCCCCATTTTTGACCTTATGGTGGGAGAAAGATCACTGATGAAGCAGCTGATGATTGTTGGGCTGAGAACATGATCCTGTGGAACTTCTGTAAGTGATGCTGTGGAATTGAGAATACTCACCTTCAGTAGCCACAACCATTTTCCTTTGTGCTAGATATGGATCCAACCAGCAGAAAGTTTTCTTCCTGATTCCCATTGATTTCATTGATTCCACATTCGATTTGATTTATTATTGTCACATGTATTAGTACAAAGTGAAAAGTATTGTTTCTTGCGCACTATACAGACAAAACATACCATTCATCGAGAGAGAAAGGAGAGGGTGCAGAATATAGTGGTAGCTAGAGTGTAGAGAAAGATCAACTTAGTGCGAGGTAGGTCCATTCAGAAGTAGAATGGCAGCAGGGAAAAGGCTGTTTTTGAGTTGGTATGTTTCCCGATGGAAGAAGGTGGAAGAAAGAATGTCTATGTGTGGGATCCTTAATTACCTGGCTGCTTTGCAGAGGCAGCGGGAAGTGTAGACAAAGTTTGCATGATAGAGTGGGCTGCATTCGCAATCTTTCCTGAGGTCTTGGGCAGAACGGGAGCCATACCAAGCTGTGGCCCTTCCATTACTTTATTGATGTTTGCAAGTAGATGGGCAGTGATTAGCTGGGTTGGATTTGTCCTGCTTTTTGTATACAGAATGTACCTGGACAGTTTTCCACATTGTCTGGTAGATGCCAGTGTTGTGTCTGTGCTGGAACAGTGAAGGAATGGAAAAGATATTTAGAATGCTACTTTAAATTAAACTGAAAGTAGAAAAAGAGGACATGAGTTCAGTCCAGTAGGAGATACTTTCAGGACTGGAATCAAAAAGTTCTTTATGCAAAAAGAATAAACTAGACAGAGAGGCAAAGTCAGAAATCCGGGAATCGTTTTGAGAGACTGTTTTATAGTATGATTAGAGCATCTTTCTGTTTTGGTCTAATAAAATGGACTGAATGACCATCCTGGTTTTTAAATATCTTGTCATTTTTTCATTTAGTGGGGCATGTTGTACTTATCCTGAATATATAATAAATTCCTGCAGTGCAAAACAGAGTTAATATTTAGTAACTCACTAGAATTGTATCAGTTTACTATGTGAATCTGCAGTGGAAATTCATCCCTTGTAGTTTGTTTGGTGCACTCAAACAGATTCCTGCATTATAGGAAGAACTGAAGAGTAACTGGATCATGCACGCGCATTGCTTTTAATTGGGTGTTTACATAGTTTCTACAAACTTTGCACTCATTAGAGAAGCAAGCCTTTGATTCGTTCTTCAGTGTTTTTAACAGCCATTCCTATTGGCCTTGAGTGAGCATGTGATAGAGTCATGTTCTCCAGTCCATTATCCACTGGACACATGGTTAATTAGCAATTCACATTTGGCTGATTACAGATCTGATCAGTAAATTAAAAATGAGTCAAAGACCCAAGTCGTTGAGCATATGATCACAATACTCACTTATGCAGTCTACGCATGCTTGTGATCTTAACTTTGTATATTTACTAGTAAACTGCTAAGACTAAAAGCTGTGTGTGTGTATTTGTGAATGCATCACTTCTAAGATTTCTGAATTGTGGAAGATATTAAATAAAAATATGTATATTTTCCTGTCTTGTGAGTGTAGTGAGGTGTTTTCTATTAAAATTAATGCATGTGTATAAAATAATCTCATTGTAGTTGAAGTTTATTTATTAGTGTCACAAGTAGGCTTACATTAACTGCAATGAAGTAAGTGTGAAAATCCCCAAGTCGCCACACTCCGATGCCTGTTCAGATACACTGAGGGAGGATTTAGCATGGCCAATGCACCTAACCAGCGTGTCTTTCAGACTGTGGGAGGAAACTGGAGCACTCAGAGGAAACCCATGCAGACACAGGGAGAACATGTAGACTCTGCACAGACAGCGACCCAAGCCAGGAATTAAACTCAGGCCTCTGGCACTATAAAGCAGCAATGCTAACCACTGTGCCGCCCACATGACTAGTCAGTGGTTTTCTATCGGACAAAATTGACAGATGTTGCTTTTAAATATAATTTTTGAGAAGAATGCTCCATTTTCTTTTTATTGTCTATATGGTTGGCTTGTGCCCAGAAATCTGGTTCAATAGCAAGGCAATGGAAACAGATGATGTGAAATAATATGGTTTGTTTCTGATTGAACTTATGGCAATGTTGTCTGTGGATTGCAACCACTTAGTTAGTTGCATACTAACATGCATGGAAAACCTGTGATTTCTTGTTTTGATCTTTGAAGATAAAGGAGCATTTACGGGGTGGGGGGGGGGGTGTTGAGAATTTGCACTTAAAAAAATGACATTTCCACTGCAGAAGTGGTAAAGTGTGAACAGCTTCAAGGATATTACCAACTACAATTTAACTTCTTGCACTGTGCAGCCTACAATTGTTCATACACATCAGAATCTATGGGGCTGTGTACACATGGGGCAAGATTTAATACCCCCACCATTGCCCCAACAGAGTCCAGCAGAGGAACTGTTTAGTTACGCAGGTGGTGGAGGCCCCTGTCTCTCTCCACCCACAAACAATTCAATCTGGAGGCGAGTGGTGGTTAGGAGAGAATGGAATTCACTTCCACCTGAGCAGCCCATGTTCAATGTCATGGCAACATGAGCCATCCATGTGTGATAGAATTCCTTTGGCCTGAAACATTTTGACCAGCAGTCTCTGTGCATGGGCTACTCATCCTGAAAATAGCTAGGATCTTCTTGCCAACCGGGTAAATGCCTCTTGATCACCAAGTCAGGTTAGGAGAAGTACAGAATGGCCAGAGTGGGGTTGCCATCAGATTCAGCCAGTGAATGGGCCTACCATCAAAAGCATTAATTACTGTCCATTAAGTTTCAAATTGCTGCTTTCTATACTATAAATTCTTTCTGATCTTATGAAGTTGGGAGAATTAATTTAAATGGATCGTTCTCTATATTTTTAATCTGTACTTGTCTCCTGTCTACAAGGGTGGCAAGTGGTACAGTGGTTAGCACTGCTGCCTCAGTGCCAGGGACTTGGGTTCAATTCCACCCTTGGGTGACTATGTGGAGTTTGCATGCCCTCCTGTGTCTGCATAGGTTTCCTCCAGCTACTCCAGTTTCCTCCCGCAGTCCAAAGATGTACAAGTTAGGTGGATTGGATATGCTAAATTGCCCCTTAGTGTCCCAAGATGTGTAGGTTATGGGGATTAGCAGACTAAATATGTGGAGTTACAGAAATAGGGCAGGATGATGGGGCTGCACAGTATGTTTTGTCAGAGGGCCAGTGCAAACTCAATGGGCAGGAAGGCCTCCTTCTGCATTGTAGGGATTCTATAATTCTAAGTAGACTTTAAGCAATCTGAAATGACCCCATTTACTTTATGATAGCTGCTGTCCTGATCTTGTTCCCTTCATTTCTCCCCACTGGTGTTCAGCTTTCTGCTTTATATGGGAAATTGACTTTCTATTTATTGATTAGAATTAAGATCTGTATGGATAGATTGTCTCTTTCTTGATACCACAGAGTTGAAGGTTTGCTGCTCAAAATTAAAACATATAATTTATCTTTATTTTTGAAGAGTAAAGTTGCGTACTGGGAGCTGTGGATTTTGAACTTGAAACTTTTTCATAATTAGCAAATATAATTTCTTGTTTCAAAATTTGTTTTGTCTATAATTATGGATTATACGCATGTAACTTGTTTCCCTAATGCACTGTCAATTCAAAAAAATATATTTTTAGCATTTTAATTGAGCAGAATAATCAGTTGCTGACTCTACCACCAATAATGGAAGCAAGTACAATATAGATATCTCTTCTACTCTGGGTGCTTTTAAAGTAAATATTCCATGTTTCGAGTGTAAACCAGTCCTAATACCTGCTTTCATCTTGTGTCTTCAGGGACCCATAGTAATCGCAGAAGATCAGATACCTTTGGGAGACCAGGATGGTTGAGTGAACAGGAAATGAGGCAGAAAAGAATTTATCGATTTGCCAAATGATGATAGACACTCCTTCCTGACTGCTATGCCTTTATCACTTACCTAGTGTTACTGTTTGCACTGTTTTTGCACCTTCTTCATATAAAAGCCATTTTTCTTTTTGTAAACAAGCATATAGATATCTGCTTTATTATTGCATGACCTTGATTTCAAACATCAGGCAAGTTTTTTTTTTAAATTTCAAAAATTCCATCATTGATGTTGAAACTGGTGGGATATTGACGAGCAGGGCAAGTATGAAATCATACTCTTAACTTACCTGTGCATTTAATTAAATGTGCTTTAAGTCATTCTGGCTTTCTTTGCTGGATGAAAGAAAACCTTTCTGTATCAAAATAATGCATCTTGAATGGCTTTAAAACTTGGAATGAATTGCCAAGCTAGCTGGTAGAGGTGAAAACTTGGGCTCCACTTAAACAATTGGATGCAGTTGGGAAGCTGCTTCCGGAATGGCATTAGTACTCAAAGGTACACAGTTGGGAATGCTGGAAACAATCTTGCACTACCAGTTGGGAAGGCACATTCCAAGAGTGAGGGACATGGTTAGAGCTGTATACTGATGGTCCAACACATGGCTATCTGCTGGAAATATAAGATGGTGGAATTTCTGATGCATCTTTCCAACCTGGAGAATAATGGGAAACCTATTTTAGCACATTTGCCAATTCTCTCAGCAATGTCTCGAGACATGTACTACATAAGTGCAATAGTTATTTTGTAATCCACTGCTGAACTGTTCAGTTAAATTGGAGAGAAAAAGGATTGAAAGTTTTCAATTGTTAATAATATAAAATTTATTCTTCCAATGTATGGTTTTATTTGCCTTTGTTGTATATGCTGCAATACATTTCAATTTGTAAGATAGCAATATTTATATTTTGACAATTTTATAGTTAATCTAGAAGACGCGGGAAATGAATCCACACCACCAAGTAAGTCCAACAAAAGTAATACGTACTAAATAGTTAAAGCCAGAGTGCAGTTAGATGTTTCATTTTGTGAAAATTCAAACTATAGCAGTCAGTGTTGTTTACAGTGACCTGTGTAACTCTATTGCAGTCAGTATGAATTATGAAGAATTTGTTTCTTTTTTCTTTTGATTTCGATGGATGATTGATGAGGCAGGGCATCAAAAAGACATTTTTTGGTAGTGGAGGGGAAGGAGTGAGGAGCATTACAAGGAAATTCAAAAATAATCTCCAACAATTTATCTTTTCGAACAATTTAGTGTTAAAAAAGTAATGGAAGAGAGGAAAGCCGTCCATGAATTATAGTTGCTGTGAATTGGACAAGCAAAAACTGAACTTAGATAGTTACATTCTTTGAACAAATGGGAGCTGCTCAAAATATCAACTACTTTTGAGGCTTCATGTCAATACCCAAATTAAATGAATTTTATATTCATCATTATAGAACAGGTCAAGGTGAATGGAATGATGTATAACTTGTAATATCGTTGGAAAACAGCTAATTTTAAAAATACACTTACCACTACAATTGTATGATACATGATTAGCTCCATACTTCATATCAAAACAACACAGAAGACTTGGCTCCAAATGATTTGATTTTTCTTATTGCTACTCCTTATTCAAGTTTGAAATTGGTTTTGAAAATATGAATCATAACAAGCTTTAGATCTGGTTACAATCTCTAGAAACCAATAGATTTTATTTTTTTCAAAGCAATCTTTCATGTGGGTAGGAAAAGTCCTCTAATTATCCTTTTAATGGTATATGATGTGTATCTTATGAATACTTCTAACTTTTTGATTATTACACTTGCATTCAATAAACACAATGTGTATTCATTGATGGAATTTGCAAGTGTGGGTCAGGGAAAAGAACAGTTTGAATGAAACTGATCCAAACTCAAGTGGAGCTAGAGCACAACAGTCAGAGAGTTTCCTTCTTTGACCACATCTGAGCAGGATAATTACAGAGGCATTGCCAAGTTTCCTGATTTAGAAGTGTCTTTCGTTTCAATTGAAGCTACTTGGATCTCAGAGCTTTAAAATGAGTTTGTAATATAACCAACATTTTATAACCATTTGGCTTTTGTACTTGGAGAAGAAAAAGAGAAATAAAATAACGTTATCCTTCCTCAAGTTATGTTGCCTGCACTGCCTTGTAAAATTGTTTTATGAAGTATATAAGGAAGGTAAAAACAAAACACTACAGATGTTGGTATCTGAAACTGAAATCAGAAAATACTGGAAAATGTCAGCAGGTCTGACGGCATCTGTGGCGAGAGAATAGAGCCAATGTTTTGAGTCTGGATGATCCTTTGTCAGTGCTTGTATAGGGTCATCCAAACTCGAAATGTTGGGTCTATTATCTCTCCATAGATACTATTCAGATCAGCTGAGATTTTACAGCATTTTCTGTTTTTGTTGTATATAAGGAAAACTTTGCTTTAGATATGTAACATATCCTTTTTTACAATTACATATACTAAAGCCATAAATACTAAGTGATACTGGGATTTGTGACTTATGAGGTTAGCAATACGGGCTCACTGTTTTGAGTACCACCTCACTGTTTCGCAACTGCAGAACATGTTTGAGCCTCTCCAGTTGAGCCTGTCTCCTGACACGATGATCTGGATCTTGATAGTCTTAATTTAGAACTCTCCTGCTTTTGCCATCTGTGCTGGGTATGTTGGAAGGATTTACAGGTTGACAACTTGTTCGGCCACATTACAAATGCACCTTCTGTGGCTATCAAGTCCTGGAATGTTACTTAACCTGCAGCTTCTACCTCACAGCAGAATAGTAATGATGGTTTAACTGCCAGCATTCACCATCAATGTTCCTCCAAAACTATCAGCAAGATAAAGCGTCTGCACACGTACAGTTGAATATGGAATCCAGAAGTTTTGTCAGTGATATTGTACTTTTCCAGAGGATGCACTGTAGAAGTCTTCAGACCGCAATCAATTAGAAATCTCTGAATTGACGAGAATTTTCCTCATTGTAACTTTAATATTGTTATTAAAAAGGAATGACTGTGCCTATGTAATGAAGCATAACTGAATTATTAATAGCAAACCAAGTCATAACTGGTGAAAAACCTCTCTAGTTTTAGAAAACAGTTTGACATTTGTGTAGTGTCCTACTTACCATTCTTACATTAAAATATTTTAATTATTATGATGTTTGATATTTTGGCCACTATTGCCCCAGTTGTCTATTTCACACACTGAAACATTTATAAACAAGTAAAGGACAATTAGCATATTCTTAAGTTCTACTTTACTGTCTTTGAGAATACTTCAATGTAATTGGCTGCTTTCCCACTGACATTACTGTTGCTGAATGTCTGGAACTCTCCTGACTTAGTGCCAGATTCAAGTTAACATCAGGAGATCCACATCACAGATTGAGAGTTCTCTGTGAGTACCTTTCTTCATGGTCAGAGGCAAGTGTTGTTGTGTCGCCACTGATTACAACAACTGAGATTATGGTTTTTACCCTGCAACAGTCTTCTTTCTGAATTCTCTCTCTCTCTCTCTCTCTTTCTGCTGGGTATGTTTACCATCTTAACATCTGCTTTTTCATCATTCCTGGCACTTGATCCCATGTTGCTGTTCCCGAATCCATTTATTTGACGGAGATTGTTGCTGTGAAAAGAGGAGCTGCAGTCCCAGAACCAGCTGCCAATTGCACTGACCTCCACTGGATTATAGCATTTACAGCAATAGACCATGAGGGAATGAGCCAACTGCCTAATTCTGCCATGTTTACTTAATATGTAGCCAATCTTTTGTGCATAGACTGCATCTTCAGGCCCACTATTCTGCAGACCAATTGTGACATTTTTTCCCAGTACGCATCCATACAAATAGAAACATAATGAAGTCAAGGCTGTACATCATGACATGGCCTCATTGCAGAGTTGCCCCCACCCTGAAGCAGCATGTTTACTGGCTTCAGGAGGGTTGGCAGCAGCCTGAAATGATCGGTTTTCCTTGTCACTAGAGCTTTCAATAAATCTGCTGGATTTTGAGATCAGCTGGAGCAGCAAAGGGCCAGCCAAAGGTCCACTGACTTCCTGTGAAACTGGGTAATCCTAGTGGCAGGCGGGGTCGGTAAATCCTGCTGTTACTCTAGTGGCTGGTGGGAAAGTTGACAGGATTGCCGTTGGGTAGCGAGGCGGGTAAAAGATGCAATTGTCTGCGTCTTAGTTCATTGGTTCTCCATCAGTGAGGGCCTCAGCAAATCCCATGGCCAAGTAACCCCTTGTGGCATCAAAGATCCTGGTGCTGTCTTTCAATTGCATCCAATCAGACGTTCACTCAATGCAGATCTGGAGCTCTGCAGAGTCCTTGTGGCTGCAGCTTGCACTAGAGAAATTGGCACCATGGATGTCTCCAAGCCTTGAGGAGAGAGTACTCCCAGTCAGAAGGGAGCATTTGATGGAGGCACCTGCCCTGCCCATCCTCTTTCCTGCTCAGGATAGAAGTTTGGTCAATTTTTCGTTTGGTCCCCCACAATGGAAGCTGGGTGGGAAAAGGCCCTTTAATGGTGACAAATTGGCTGCTTAAGGGCCTTAATTGGGACAAGAGTAGGCTCCCCATCCCTGCTGTCCCGTCCCACCCACCCCAACCTTTGGATGCTTAGATATAGAATTGTTTCCTGTTTGGGACAGCTCCTGAAAGTTCACGCTCCTCCGTCCCCCAAACGGCACAGCATAGGGCAGCAGAGTGATTGGCATGAATCATTGGCAAAGCTGATAATACAATTTTAAAGTTACCCGTTAACGTAGGTGATCTTATCAAATGATCTGAAGAATGCCACTTTTTTTGTGTCATTTTGCCAGTTAGGTGCAGCTCGAGGAGAACTGGCTGGGCAGTTAAAATTGTCCATGCCACTTATCCACCAATGTGACACTCTAAGCCTGGAGATTCTGCTTTTAAATTACTTTCCTGAACAAGCAGGATGATATGCAACTGGAAATTCAGTGGTACAACTAAATGCTATTTTAACTGAAGACCAGTGAAAAGAAACCATTGCAATACAATGAGGAAAAAAGTTGGGGTCAAAAGAGGTGAGAAAGTTGTGTCTCACTATTCATTTTGACTTTTAATGTGTGACCTGGGCGGGGGAACAAGCATGTTCCTCAAAGCCATTTCAGCCTCCACTGTTCTGGGATTTCCACTGAACCTCCTCCCCCCAACCCCCCCCCCCAACCCCCAGTGTTCCCTCATTTACACCTTCCCACTAATCATTATATATCCATCATCCACAAAGCACAACTCAGGAGTGTGATGGAATGTTCCATATTTGCCTGGGTGCAGCTCCAACAACACTCAACAAGTTTGACACCATTCAGGACAAATCAGCCCACTTGATTAGCATCACATCTACAAACATTCAATCCCTGCACCATTGATGCTCAATAGCAGCAGTGTGCACTATCTGCAAGATGCACTGCAGCAATTCACCAAAGATCCTTAGACAGCACCTTCCAAACCCACGAGCACTTCCATCTAGAAGAACAAGGGCAGCAGATACATGAGAACACCACCACCTGCAAGTTCCTCTCCAAGCCACTCACCATCCTGACTTAGAAATATATCACCGTTCCTTCACAATTACTGGGTCAAAATCTCAGAATTCCCTCCCTGTGATCAGCCTTCAGAAAGGCAATTATTTATGGGCAATAAATACTGGCCAGCTAGCAACGTCCATGTCCCACGAATGAATAAAAAGAGTAATCTTATCCCTGTGATTCACCTGATGGCTACAATTTGATTATTTGATCCAATCATGGTATCCTGACAATGCATACACCTCTTCCCACATCCCGCAACTCCGCACCACCACATCCCCAGCCAGTCAGCTGCCACTTCCCATTGTAAGACGTTTTGGGTTTGAAGCAACACATGCCTAAGGTAGGCAGTCAACTATTCATAAATAATTTTGAAATAGTTAACTGGGAAGCAACAATTTAGATACAATGCACAAATTAGTTAGACATAGAAAGTACTTGACATGTAAGAATGATCCCTAATGTTGAATGGATGGTTAGTACAGCTGATCTCAGGAGTTTATGTTAGCAACGTTCTCCCTCAACATTGACATGTGGGAACTATATCTTCCTCCTCCTTTGTTCCATCTTCCATCTGAAGAAAGCAGCTGCTGACAGGCAGTGCCACTCCCGGCCCTCTGTCCCTGAGCATTTGTTATGTACCCTTTTCTCTTGGGGGGTGCTGGAATTTACTAAGAGCCAATCATCAATTCAAGTCCTTCTGAACAATGGATACCGGACAGGTATTCAAACTATTAGAGTTGTTATCCCTTCTCCTGTTTGTTACCCTGCTCAAGATCAATTTTTTAAGATTTACATCATGATGAGGATCAACTCCTGGCCCTTTCTAAAGACTGATAAAGACAAGGGGTACACAAGATACCATCCTACCAACTTAGGAATGTCAATGTGGCAGCATGTGCCAAGTGCCTCTGATGTTTCCAGAGATTTCTTGGACATTGGTGTGTTTAGAAACTGCCTTTCCAAAGAGAGAATCAATGTTGTCTAGCTAACCTCAAAAATCTTACACCATGTGGAAAATATCAGCTTATTTAAGATTCCAATTTCTTACCCAATTGGTTTCAGGTGATTGATCAGCTGATGCGACCCCATGGACTGCAGTGATTCAAGAAAGAAGTTCACCACTACCTTCCCAAAGGCAATTCTCACCTCTTGAAAGAATAATTTTAATTCATGAATAAGGAGAACTGGGTGCGTACAAACACAAATCTTCGACAGTGGTAGGACAAGTTGAGAAACCTATTTTTAAAATGTATATCAAATCCTTGGTTTTATAAGCAGATATAGAGTACAAAAGTAAGTTAACTCTTTATAAAATACAGCCTTTACAGAATAGCCCCCTACTGGAGCATTGTGTTCAATTCTGAGCACCACATTTTTGGAAAGATGTCAAAAGCTTGCAACGGGTGGAGAAGGGATTTATCAGAAGCACACAAGGGATGCTGGACTTCAGTTACATGGAGAACTGCCTCCTTGAATCGCTGCAGTCCATGGTACATCCACAGTGCTAAAGTGATGACACTTCAAACATATTTTGTTGGCTGAAAGAAAAACATTTGAAGGAGTCCTGAATTCATGAAAGATGCTATATAAATATAAGTAATTTCTTCTCCTTCAGTGTTGCCCGACCTGTTTGTTTTCCAATTATTTATGAATAATTCCTGAATCCTTGGATGTAAAATACAGTAATTGCTGTAGCTATTGTGAACACAGTAATTGGGAAAATGGATTCTGCTTTAGTGTACAAGCTTGGGTGAAATGATCTGAGGTACACAGCTACATTGAGAACATAGAACATTACAGCGCAGAACAGGCCCTTCGGCCTTCGATGTTGCACCGACCAATTAGGAACAAGCAGTGACCCTCTAACCTAAACCATTCCCCTTTCATCCATAAACTTATCTACTAACCTCTTAAACGCCACCAAACTTGGCGCATCTACAATTGACGCAGGCAAGGCATTCCATACCCTTACCACCCTCTGGGTAAAGAACCTACCTCTGACATCTGTCCTAAAACCACCACCCCTTAATTTAAAGCTATGTCCCCTCGTGCTAGCTTTCTCCATCCTAGGAAAAAGGCTATCAATGTCCACCCTATCTAAACCTCTAATCATCTTATATGTTTCAATAAGGTCTCCTCTTAGCCGCCTTCTTTCTAACGAAAACAACCTCAAATCCCTCAGCCTCTCTTCATAAGACCTGCCCTCCATACCAGGCAACATCCTGGTAAACCTCCTCTGTACCCTCTCCAATGCCTCCACATCTTTCTTATAATGTGGGGACCAGAACTGTACACAATACTCCAAGTGCGGCCGCACTAGAGTTTTGTACAGTTGCAACATGACGTTGCGGCTCCGAAATTCAATCCCCCTACCAATAAAAGCTAAGATTCCGTATGCCTTCTTAACAACCTTATCGACTTGATTGCCAACTTTCAGGGATCTATGCACACATACACCAAGATCCCTCTGTTCATCAACACTATTAAGAGTCCTACCATTAGCCCTATACTCTACACATTTGTTATTCCTAGGTTTGAGGTTTGAGTTACTTGGTGCACATCTCAAAACATCCATCAGTCTCATACATCGGGCAACCTGTCTTGTGTTTGCTATGTAAGAAGTCTTACTGTGTTTATCCCACTCCAATGCCAGCATCTCCACATCATGTGTTTGCTATGGCCATGGTTCGCCCTCTACTGAAAATATTGGGTCACAGCAGGGTCAGCAGTGTGCAGTTATGATTTCTGAAGTTAGTTGGGGAAAGCATCCAGAGCAAGTAACAAGGGCTTACTTCAATAAATAATTTATGTTCCAAATAAAACATTTTAATTATGTGATGATGACTGAGTTGTTTTAGCAAACTGCACTAAATGAAAGACACATTTTCCCAAATCTCCATAAACTAAAACAGGAATGGCCGGAATTTTACCGCCTTGCCTGTCCCTGATTCCGGAGAGGCCGAGGCTTGCAGAACGGAAATCTCCGTAGGCCGCAGGCGGGATTTTACGATCTTGCCGGAGGGAGGTCATAAAATCGTCTGAAATTACTCATCTGCAGACGTAAATCACTGCTTACCTTTCAAAGTCTTAAGTGGAACAATCATCTGGCAGCTCGAGTCAGGCTCCAAATTATAATTTGATCCAGCGGTTAAAGTATTTAATTGAATAAAATCAAGTTAACTTGATCGGCTTAATGCTCACCAAGATAGTGAGAAAAAAGAGAAACTGGATTCAAACTGTCTTTTTTTCCAGTACATATTGAAGATTAAAGGAAGAAAAGGTCCAATTTTGTGACTCGTTCGAAGAGTTGATGTAATCTAGACCCAGTGTGTTTAATTGGTAGATCTAGGTGAAGGGTCAAACCTACAGTACAAGAGCCTATCTTGTACGGGTGTAGAAAATAAATTTTAAAAATAAATTAATTAAATTAAGATAAATTAAGAATCAGTAATTAAGTAACAACAATTTTAGGTTTTAAACGCCTTACCATATCCCACATTTAGGTTTCATATTGGACATTGCAATATGTCTTTAAGGGAAATGAATCTGACTACAGAAGGATGGAGAGGCTTTGGAGATGGTACAGAAAATATTTACTAGGATATTGCCTGGTATGAAGAGCATTAGCTACGAAGAGAGGTTGGAGAAACTTGGTTTGTTCTTACTGGAATGACAGAAATCTGCAAGATTCTGAGGGGCATGGACAGAGTGGATAGTCAGAAATTTTTTCCCAAGATAGAAGAATCAGTTACTAGGGGGCATAGGTTTAAGGTCATGGAGTCATAGAGTCAGAGAGGTTTACAGCATGGAAACAGGCCCTTTGGCCCAACTTGTCCATGCTGTCCTTTTTTTTTAAACCCATAGCTAGTCCGAATTGCCTGCATTTGACCCATTTCCCTCTATACTCACCTGACCCATATAACTGTTTAATGCTTTTTAAAAGATAACATTATACCTACTACCTCTGACAGCTTGTTCCAGACACTCACCACTCTCTGCGTGAAAAAATTGTCCCCTGGACTCTCTCTCACCTTATACTTATGTCCTCTAGTTTTAGCCTTCCATCCCTCTGGGAAAAGGTATTGACTATTTCACTGATCTATGCCCCTCATTATTTTACAGACCTCTGTGAGATTACCCCTCAGCCTTCTACTCTCCAAAAGAGAAAGGTCCCACTCTATACAGGTCCCTCCTTATAACTTAATCTATCAAATCCGGGTAGCATTCTAGTGAATCTCTTTTGTATTCTTCCTAGATTAATAATATTCTTTCTATAATAGGTGACCAGAACTGTACACAGTATTCCAAATGTGGCCTTACCAATGTCTTGTACAATTTCAACAAGATGTCTCAACTCGTATATTCAAGGATCTGACCAATGAAACCAAGCATACTGAATGTCTTCTTCATCACTTTATCTACCTGCGATTCCACTTTCAAGGAGCTATGAACCTGTACCTTAGCTCTCTTTGTTCTGTAACTCTCCTAAACACCCTATTATTAACTAAGTCCTGCCCTGGTTCAATCTATCAAAATGCATCATCTTGCGTTTATCTAAATTAAACTCCATCTGCTATTCGGCAGCCCACTGACCCAATTGATCAAGATCCCACAGCAATCTGAGATCATTTTCTTCACTATTAGCTATGCCACCTATCTTGGTGTCATCTGCAAATTTATTAACCATGCATCCTATATTCTCATCCAAATCATTAATATAAATGACAAAT
The DNA here is from genome assembly GCA_024679065.1 of Sphyrna mokarran. NCBI lineage: Eukaryota > Metazoa > Chordata > Chondrichthyes > Carcharhiniformes > Carcharhinidae > Sphyrna > Sphyrna mokarran. Next base: position 20,514,468 of record JAGIQG010000003.1, on the reverse strand, counting down.
AAACAATGGACCAGCGAGGGAGAAGGTTTGAAGGAGATGTACGAGGCAAGATTTTTATAGAGAGGGTGATAGGTGCCTGGAACTCACTGCCAGGGGAGGTAGTGGAAGCAGATACAATAGTGACTTTTAAGGGGTGTCTTTACATATGCATGAATAGCATGGGAATAGAGGGATATGATCTCCAGAAGGGTAGGGGATTTTAGTTCAGTTAAGCAGCATGGTCAGTGCAGACTTTGGAGGGCTGAAGGGTCTGTTCCTATGCTGTAATTTTCTTTGTTCCCTGTTCGTTGTTGTCAGTTAGGCATGCTATCACTTGAAGGGAAATATCACATGCGTCTTAGTTTCACTTGTGCTTTGAGCAGAGCACACATACACAGTTCTGACATCTTTGAGCTTTATAAGTATGTATAACTGTTCTCGTGCACCAAACCTCAGTAAATGAAACCATATGTCTACTTCATCCCTTCTGAGTGATTGGTTCCTATGTCTTGAACAGGAAATAACCCCAAGGTATTATCCCATTATCACAACACAACCTTCTGAACTAGAAACTTGCAAATATGGTTCATCTAATGTTAATGGGTAACTGGTCAATCAAATATGAGCTGCACATATGACCTGGATATGACACATCAGAATGTTGTGCAGAACTGAATATCTGATCTGAACATTCTTTAGTACTTTACACATAATCTGATATCACAAAATTAGGTTGTTTCCTTTTCATTTTTAAATAGTGTTCAACTGTTAGTAGTTGAACTGCTTTATTTGTTACTGTAATGTTTAAACTGTTTTAAAATAAAGTTTGTTTACTATATAATTTCTCCAACTTGTCAGCAGAATTATTCTGGAAGGAAGTATCCTTTCCTTATGTTTATGTGAAAATTGAAACATTGTTGGGATCTAGTCTGGTGTCTGAATATAACTTGGGATTCTGATCAGGACGCTAACAGTATAGATGAGAAACGGTAACAGTAAGAACTATCTTATGGGAGTGGTTTACCCCCAAACAGTAATGATATGGTAGGATGAAGGAGCAAATAATGGGAGTTTGTCAGAAAGGGATGGTAATAACCATGGGGAATTTTAATCTCATATGGACTGGAAAAAATTGATAGACAAAGATGACTTAGATGAGGAACTCACAGAATGTTTTGAGGATAATTTCTTAGAAAGTGAAAGGTCCTACAGACCTGGGGAATTAATAATGGAAAATAAGGAGATGACAGATAAATTGATGCTTAGTCCAAAGATTAGATGGATAGGCCATGATAAATGTGTTAGGTTATAGGGAGAGGGTAGGGAAGAAGATCTAGTTAAGATGCTCCGTCACAGAGTATCAAATGCAGATTACATGGGCTGAATGGTCTGTTTTGGCACTGCAAGGACTCCAAGTGCAACATTTTCTTCTCCCACCTGCTACGATTTCCAATACAGACCATGCAAAGGTCCATTGATCTCAGGCAGGATTTTCTGACCTTGAGGGTGAGAATGGCCAGAAAATCCTGCCCAATGAGTGAGGGATTGGAATCAATCAGTATCCTGATTTCTTTCAGGACAATATTCAGGTTCATAATGCAGCTCTCCACAAATGGGTAGATGTGTGCGAATAACACACATTATATAATCTATTTATCTCATTTATCATCCAAATAATATTGAATACAGGAGAGACCCTATTGGTTGCTATGATACTAAGGATTCAGAAGTGTTTTGGAATTGCAGTAAGAAGCACAACAATTATTATCCAAATTGGCAGAAAACATCAAGATTACAAGTTTTAAAAATTTTGGCATTTGTCATGGAGGCTGCAGAGTTGCTTTTCCAGTCTACTGATTGAAGAATCTTCTTGGATACCAGGAAGTAGGCTTACTATTCTTGAATATATTAACAGCAAGTCTTTATTAACAACTCATAACTAAGTACAGTGGAGAGTATGGATATGGGTATGAAGCTGACTATAGGCCTTTACCCATTTCTGTCCATCTCTAGTCTGAGCTTGGTTCTGAGTCCTGTGCCTTCTTACATAAACCGTGTGGGCAATATTGCACCCGGTTCTACATTAACCCTGTACATAACAATCCCCACTACTACAGTGGGTACCTGCCCAAGATTATTATGATAGCCTGTCTCTGTAATTGCCAGTAAGGTCTAGTGAGCTGGCTGTAAGTGTGAACGACTGTACTAGAAGGATTCCTGAAGATATTCGGCTTTAAAGATCAGATTCAGAATTTAAATTCATCAGCTTATAAAAATATTGCACTGAATGTTACATAGAACACTACTGCACAAACAGGCCCTTCGGCCCATAAGTTGTGCTAATCATTATCAGTACCTACCAGGCCATAGAACTCCCAATCCCACTAATTCCCTTGTACTTATCCAGAAGTCTCTTAAAAGACCCCAGTGAGTTTGCCTCTACCACCACTGATGGCAGCCGATTCCATTCACTCACTATCCTCTGAGTGAAAAACTTACCTCTAACATCTCCTCTGTATTTGATCCCCAGCACCTTAAACCTGTGTCCTCTTGTAACGACCATTTCAGCCCTGGGAAATAGCCTCTGAGAATCCACCCTATCTATTTCTTTCAACATTTTATAAACCTCTATCAGGTCGCCTCTCAACCTTCGTCTCTCCAGGGAGAAGAGATCTAGCTCTCTCAACCTATCTTCATAAGGCATGCCCCACAATCCAGGCAATATCCTTGTAAATCTCCTCTGCACCCTCTCAATAGCTTCCTATAGTGAGGTGACCAGAAGGGTACACAGTACTCCAAGTGGGGTCTGACAAGGGTCTTATAAAGTTGCAGCATTACCTCCCAACTCCTAAACTCAATCCCTCTATTAATGAAGGCCAGTACACCATATGCCTTCTTAACCACATCCTCCACTTGCGGGCCAGATTTGAGTCCTATGGACCCAGACCCTAAGATCCTTCTGCTCTTCAACACTGCCAAGACTCCTACCCTTGATATTATACTCCTTCAACCCATTGGTCCTGTCAAAACGGACCACCACACATTTATCCACGTTGAAGTCCATCTGCCACTTCTCCGCCCAGTCTTGCATCCTATCTATGTCTTACTGCAACTTCAGACATCCCTCCAGACTATCCACAACACCACCAACCTTTGTATCGTCAGCGAACATACTAACCCATCCCTCCATTTTCTCATCCCCGTCATTTATGAAAATGACAAACAGCAAGGGTCCGAAGGCGGGATTCAAACCCAGATCCCTGGCACCAAGAGGCAGTAGTGCTAACCATTCTACTACCATAACAGATAGTGTACACAAACTCCAAAATGTTGCAGTTACAGTATGTCAGCTGCCCTGCCTTGTCTGTCTGATTTCATTTGTTTATTTGACCATAAGTTCTTACTAATTTAGTAAAATTCTAGTTTGGAGACAAAAAAAATCGCATCAACAACTAAATATAAAGAATAAAATGCAGCAACTCCTTCCCCTATGGCACTAAGTTCTCATTTGCATCAACTTCCTGACTTCAGCACTCAGTTTGTGAAGCAAACTGCTTCTGCTAGCTCTGTCACACAGTACAGCAGCAAACACTTGTAGGTCTCAAAGGAGGAAAGAAAGTTAGCAAGGATTAGGGAAGAAATTTCAGACCTTAGGGTTTTGGTAATCGAAGGCTCAGCTATAAATGGTGAAACAATTAAAATCAGGGTGCTCAAGAATACTGCAAGAACTCGGTATTCTTCCAAATTGGGCCTCATTTCTATGTTTGTTCTAATTTTAACCTGGCATTAGTGGTTGTATCTTCAGCAGCCTGGGACTTGGGCTCTGAAAATCCTTCCCAAAACTTCTCAGCCTTTCTCTTCTTTCTAAGGCCCTTCTTTAAAACCATCTCTTTGACCAAACTTTGATAATCTTCCTAACACCTGTACGGAATAACACGTTCTCCGTGTCTAAGTTTCCTCCGGGCACTCTGGTTTCCTCCCACAGTGCGAAGATGTGCAGATTAGATGGATTAGCAGGGTAAATGCGTAGAGTTACAGGAATATGGCGGAGGGAGGGCCTCGCTAAGATTTTTTTTAGAGAGTGGGTGCTGGCACAACAGGATTCTATCATTCTACGATCTCCTTCTTTAGCTTTGGGTCATTTTTTTTGTCTGATTATGCTTTTGCAATGTGCTCCAGAGTGTTTTAAAAATGTGACAACATAAGAAACAGAAGCCAGAAAGAACAATTGTGAATTATCTGTTGATACAACTCATTCATTCAATATGATCTTGGTTTATCTTGGGTTTCAACTTTGCCTTTCTATCTGTTCATTGTAAGATTTTGTTCCTATTTCTGCACAATACTCTTCAAACCTGTTCATTAGATGCAATATATCTGTGATGCTCCTTCCAAATTGCATATGTAATTAGATTTGCAATGTACATTTGTGTAGGAGTAGATATGAAAACCTCTCCACTAATGTGAAATTTATTACTCAGATGAAAACAAAAAAAAACCAATGCAGAAGTAAGAGTTTGAAATGTGTGTTAAATATTAAATGTGTGTCATTTCCTATTCATTGTAAGGTTCAGAACAAGAAATGACAATGGGGAGGACAGAACCAAAACCTGTTTTATTTCTAGTATATCGACCAATTTTACAAAGATAGGCAAAAGGCACAATTTCCGTTTTTAACAGCTTGGTAAAATTTCAGGTATTATCATGCAGTGATGTAAGTTTACAAATCTGCTAAATCGCACTTTCAGTCACAGGATCACAGAATTGTCATGATGCAAAAGGAGGCTATTTGACCCATTGCATCTGCAATGGTTATTGCATTAGGATCTACATCAAAACTTATGGCCTTTTCAATATACCAGTTGTGTGTGAGCATGTCAAGAACCTTGCACAAGTGAATAGTTTATATCAGATAATCTGTAAGAAGTCACATTTTTGCCCTTTCACATCTCTATGATATAAATCATAATTTTTAAATAAGCTCCCTCCTTGTTAACTAACCACTATCGTAACTGTCACCACATTAACAAGTTTAACTTAACCAATGATAATGTAGCACTTGGTGTTTTTTTTAGACAATGACACACCACGGGCAGAATTTTTGCAACCTCACTTGTCCTGAAATCGTAAAATCCTGCCCAAGGTCAACGAACTTTATTACTATCCGTTCTTCGCCTGCTCTCATTCCCGTCATGGGAGGGGCGGCAAAATTCCAGCACACATCTTTTAATTCAGTATTGCTTTGAGACATCAAGGCTGGTACCACCAAGACATTGTAAAATCTTAGGTTAATGTACATAGAAATGCGGACAAGATTTCTAAAAAAAAAAATGCCAGTTATTTCATAATTAAATGACATGCTCAGGAAATAAGAAGTGTATACTTACATTGATTATTTCAACAGCTTTTTCAGGTTGTAACAATGCCATTATAAAACTGTTATTGAGTAAAGTAAAACAATGCAACATCAGTTGACTACTATACATTTAAACATCACGCACTCTAAGTCGTTACATGGTACAGAACTTACTGAAAAAAGGAGGCACGACGTTGAAGCTTTTCATCTTGCACTCATCAGGATGGATGCAAGAATGTCAAATTTTGAAGTGAGTAACATGCATGAGAAAAGGGTGCTGATTGGTCAACTGTGTTCATGATGGGTGAAGTACTGATTTACTCAACTATATATGCTTGCAAAATACAAAACATAATGTCTAACATTGGATGTGATTCCACAATTGGACAGCACTTTCTGAATAATTGTGTATGTGCTATGAATTATACTAATAACCAATTTAAGATCATCATTCAGGCTCACAATGTGGCTTACTTACGCTTGTTGAAAGCTAAAGATATTCATTCACAGGCAGGCAAAAAGAACATGACCAGGCATTGTACCTCATTTGTTTTAAACAAATGCTTGGGGGACAATAATTCTCTGGTTTATTCTTCATGACAATGCCTGAACCAATTACACCCATTTCTCACGCAGTACAAATTGCAACTCATCTGAAATTTGGCATTCTTGAGTCTGTCCTGTTAACTGCAAGAGGAAAAGCATGTCTCGCTCTTTCAGCAAAACACAAACTCTGGTCACTGTTTAACAAAGCACCATTTTCCAACCTCCACAGGTAGGTTGGCGAGAAAGTGGGAAAAGAATAGCTGTGCGTTTGGACTTGAGCTGTGAACAACTCTGAGTCTCAGGTTAAAGTTGCGAATCTTTGCTTTGTCAACTAAAATAGATGATTGGATGAATTTCTATTATCTAACATAATCTATTCATCACGGGAAAAAGCTGTGATATTTTTTCTTGCATTGAAATGGACAACGAATTGGTTCAGTAATTAGATCCGCCTCATGTAAGCTGGCAGACCATGATGAATATAATTGCACATACATATGGCTTATACTTTGCGGAAGGTGATTACAATGAAATTGCCATTGACATCAAATTTCATCCAGTACATTCTACTTTAAATATAATGTACACAGTGCAACATCTAATGCTTTTTCACACACCTTCAGTTCATGCAGACTTTTGGTCCTTCATCTCTCTACCCTTGTTTCAAATTCCATCTTCTTAGAGTGCTGTGGGATTTATTTCAACCACTGGCTGGTCTATAGAAAAGTTAGCTGTGATTTTATGATTCCTCTTCGTTGAAGAGATTCAACTAACATACAAATGCGTTAATTTTCCCCCTTAAACTTCTGTGTCTCTTGCAATAATAATTCTGTCCTTAAATGCAGGGACAGTAATGAGCTGCTTCTCAATTTTGAATATATGGATATACATAGATTGTAATACATATCTCATGTTCACACCATAATCCTATAGTTGAATTAGTCTTTTATATCTTCATCTAAGTAGAATGTTTAATAACTGTATTACAGTGAATTTCACTTGTATTGTGAAAAGCATTCAAATAGTAGAAGTATAAATATACCCTTCCAAATTAGAGCTGCAAATGGCAATCTATATATGTGGGTAATGGATTGATACTTTGTTTTTTGCTGATTATGGCAGCAGCATTTTGGAGTAATAAATATTGTGCCAAAAATATCAGAGCTCATGAATGAAGTGCAATTTGTCCTAAACCAAAATGACATGGGTACACAAAAAGCGCCAGAAAGGTGGCTTATCATTGTCTCAAGTTGTGTTAAATATATGGCTTTGAATTAATGAAACCACCAGAGAATTTTCCAATACTTTCACAGAAAACCTTTAGTAAGTTCAGCACATCAGTAAACTCTTGCTTTTTTTTCCTGGAATAAGTTTCCGTACATTTTAAAAGGCTGGTACAGTATCGTGAATTATTTGAATCATGCACTGAATATTTTAAAAGTGATTACATCAACTGTATGATTCCCTGGCTGCTCCATCTCCCAGCCCATGGTTTTTTGTCAGTCAGTGATCAGGCAGGTTGGTTTCCTGGACTAGAGTAGATCCAATGATCATGGTAGCCAATGAGCCTCAACGAAAATGTTGACTCCCCTTTTGGCCATGATAAGTGTCAGACAAAGCCCAGGATTGGGTGCAATGCCTCATCCTGTCATCTTGGATCTTGTTCATCTCTCTCGTGGGGACCATGAACTGGATTCAATCTGAATTTGCTTTTTTGGATGGAATAAAAATTATGTATATATATATTCTATCCATTAAAACAAGCAGGGGGAAAGCCATGGGCTGGGGCCACAAATGACAATTAATCCAGCCTTATTTACATCTGATGCACCAGATCTTATGACACCATTTGGCTAAATCATGTTTAAAATACATACCATCTCAACAAATACCCTGGCAAAATAGCAGATGCACCTTGAACCTTTTATTGGCATCTTAAGAATGACATAAATTAAGTCTATCTATATTCAAGACGTTTTAAATGAAGCCAGATGAGAAAAAAAGACCAATTTATTAATTTGATCATCTTCCACTAAATTGGCAGAGTTTGCTGTTTTAGTGTGTTTGGAATGTTTATTGATATTAACACAAGAATATAGTTACAGCAACTTATCCCAGACCTATCACTATTATCACAGTGATATAGTCACAGTGGCATTTCACACATCGAGAGATGGAGTTTTAACAGTGAAGAGTGAGTGGAGATTTGAGGGTTGTGTCTCAAAGCTGGTTCAGATATGTCAACATCCGACTATAATTCAGGAGTGTATACATGCACAACCTATCCCTCAGAGAGGAAGGTTGTTGCTTACAGTATTTAAGTGAAATAGTTTGGACAATGTTTTCAGCAGAATTTAAATTTCACAAGGCATGTGCATATTCCACAGACTCACCAATGAAACAAAGACGAGAAGACGTTCCATGGCGCTCATTAAAGTCAGGCATCTGGCTATCAATAAGTGCTCAGTGCTCACAGCTGCTCTCTTACCTTGCACGGGGAAACAGTTTGTTGAGTCTCTTGGTGCCGAGAGATTAATTTGTACAACTTGGAGGTTTTGGAACTTTTGGAGGATCAGGATGGGTGATGCAATGGCTGCCTTAGATTTCACCTTGGATATGCAGCAAAGTGCCCATTAGCAGCAGCTGGAGGGAGCTCAGGAGAGCTGCGGGGAAGCTGTCACAATGCAGTCCTGCTGCGGCAATACAATCTCTTTGGCTCTGCAGACTTACAAGCTGGCTGCTGAGAGGCAAAGGAAATTTCCATCAAACAGCGCTGACTTCACTTAAAAGTCATGTACACCCAACAGTGAAGACCAGGAGCGGTACAGCAATAGTCAATCGATCACTAGATGTGTCAATGAGCCAGTGATTGACAGTTTTTCAGCTGTCAGGACTGATCTGGAGGTGCCGTTCAATATGCGTCAGTGAGGGCTCACAGAGTGGTTGTAGTGTGTTACACAACAAGGACTACACTGGCAGGAAGAACAAGATGATGAACACAAATTGTTTACAGACAAATCCAATGAAGAACAGAGGGTGAAGTTGGAAACCCCAACACACCAGTGCCTCACACTGCTGTCTAAAATTCCAGAGGTTCCTTTATAGCTGCACAGTTCAACTAGTCACTATCACGGGATTGATGTAAGAATCGCATCCAGTGATTGCACTTTCCTCATCCTCAATCCCAGTGACGTAACGCAGCCTTGAACCCGTCCATCCATTATACGTCATTTAACTCGTTCCCATTAACTTATACCTTCCCATTCATCAACATGAAAAGGTGACTGTCATCCAATAACCAAGAATGGGCAGCATGAGAAAGTGGTGGAAAGGAATGAATTTTGTATGGTTTGAATAAACTATGGTGACTTAATATTTAACAGTTTGTCAAATACCCAGATGCAGATCAATGTTAAACTATAAAGCTTTACACTTCCTTATCGTATCGAGCCTTCTTATTGCAAAACCTGTACTTTGACAGAGGCAGATTGTTCATATTGCTGCTGGGTTTCCCTGAGCAGACCCAATCATGGATGCAGCTGTCATTGCGTAGGAGGCACGTGTCAGGTGAGATGTCAGCCCAGTTACCCAGCAGGTCCCACTGAAGTGAAGGTACCTGTGCTGGTGTGAGATTAAGTACGAGTCCTGTAGGACTATGCACTCTCAAAAGCAATCAGCTTCTCAGAGGATTCATCATCCAGGAGGTCCCATCAACTGTCGCCGTACGAGTGAAGACTGATGAAGGAAGATAAGAATGTTGCAACTTAGCAAAAGGGAGATGATCAAATTTCTTTTGCTGCTGAAATGAAGTGAAAGTGACTGAGAGTTTTATGATGTGTGTTGCAGATTTTTAATTCTGTCACGTGGCACTGTGGCTCCCTGCCAGCATATCTGAAGGTTTGGCCCACAGAATAAATCGGGTTGTCACCTCACCACCTTCATGCTAACAGCCAACCTGTGTTGTGTTAGAAGGGAGCAGGGAAGGCATCAAGCAGCCGGCTAGTGCTTAGGCCTGTTGAAGTCCCCATGTGGATAACTGACTATCACTCGAGGGTCTCTTCTGGATTTTTTCAGGCTGCAGGGCCATGCCAACACACTGTATGGGATATTGGTGGGCATTATGGGCCTCCCTCCTTTGGGAGTTGCCTGTGCCTACTGGTGGCACCACCAAGATGGTCCCCCCCCAGTCTTTATATTTCCCCTTGCCCCCGAGATCTCTTTAACCTGCCACCCCTCACCCTGCAACTGCCCACTCGAGTGTCCTAGCCAAGCCTGCCCAAAATCCTTAGGCTTATTTGAAGGCTAGGAGACATCTCCACTCCTTCCTCAGGACTGCCTAAATGCCACTATTATCCTTTGTTTCTGCTGAGACTACTGGATTGCTGTTCAATCAGATTGGCTGGCAGCTATAGAAGGTAGAACCTCCGATCCCACTCTGCCCCCACTTCCTGCCTCCTCCCAACTCCCACCCCCAAATTCATTTCAGGTCAGGGTGGTGCAGAGGGACTTTCCACTCTGGACTGGGTAATTTGTCTACCTGTAAAATCCATCCCCCAGGCCAGTGGAATGTTCCAATCTCTCCATCTTCCTCTGTAAGGGGCATGAAAACAGTACGAAATGCCATTGATTGCTCCTCTGCAGCTGCCAGCTAGAAAATGTGTGTACGATTACTCCCTTTCTCTACTGTCCCAGGTTCCCCTCTGCAATGTGCATTTGAACAGACTTATCATGATCGTAATAGCATATGTTTACCTGATGGAGGCAGTGCATTTGATGAGCATGACTATTATGAAGTACCATCAAAAGGCTGAAGGATCAGGGTGTGTGGCAGTGTTGGATGGACAAATGGGGTCCAAGGAGGTGGTCAGAAAGAGAACAATGGGCACACTTGCAAGCCAAGTGTGTGTGAGCATCATCTCATAGCGCAAATGTGACCAAGTGAAGAAAGGGGTTGAGAAGATGATGTGCACGGTGGGATTAGGATGAATGTTCAACTGTACTCACCTTTCCCAACCGGGTAAAGTCATTAAAGCACTTTCTGCTTGAAACTGGTGTGGGGTGCAACGTGCCTACTGCTGACTTACTGGGTCACCTCCAGCCATTCTGTCTTCAATGCAGGTGCAGGTTTCTTCCCTGCATCGCTAGAAGGAGTACTGTTCTTCTACGTGTCACTACACCCAACAGTGCAAAAAGGATGTGGTATTAAACCTTGGTGCAGCATGTGACCAACCTGAATGCTTTACAACACTTCTTGCTCAATTAGCCTTAGCATCAAACGCCATCAAATACTCCAGGCGAGGTCACACCAGGTGGGTCCATGCCACAGCCACTGTCGTAGATTCAACCTCAAACCCAGCAGTATTATTATAATGTGTGGCATCACTCAAATATTATAAACCAATGTGCTGGGATCTCTTCCAAATTTCACCCCTAATATTGCACCACCCCACTGCCCTAAACATGCCAGGGACTTATCGACAGGATCATTGCTATAAGCAATGACGTGGTTGCAGTAATCTTTTATAGACCACTTTCAAATGCCCTGGCTATGAATGATCTGTAGCTTTTTTGTGATCTTAATTTTCAGCTTTTAAAGAATAATTTTACAGATCTATAAGTTAAATTGCACCAATAATGTCAATTAAGTTGCTGTACATTTCATAAAAAAAATTAATCTCCATAGATTTTTACTTTCAAATATATTGATTATCATGAGCATGCTAGTGCCAGTGTAAATTTTACAGTCTCCTGACATACATTTTCGAATCAGTTTGAAGTTGAATGTGTATTGAAGAAAGAGAAGTTAAAATGAGCACCATTAATCATTAGGCCTGAATTGTTATCTTCCCATTGGTAAAAAAGTCTTACCAAATGCTTTCCTTGTAGAGTTCCATTGCAGGAGAAATTATTTATCTTTTTAGGCAAACCTGACATCGACTAACTTTTTGTCTTTGTAAATGCTCGACTTTCAGAGTTTCTGACGGAGCAGATTGTCCAAACTGGCGGCTTGGCTGCACAGTTGTCAGCCAAAAGCTGTATTTATCGGTAAAGTAGTGGCAGGTACCACGCGCTCCCTGGCACTCAATGAATGGTGTTGAGCGGAAATCCTCCAGGCAGCTGCCAGGTGATGTTAGAGACTGACCGCTTCCTTCACCACCAGCTCCTGTGTACTACGAGAAAAAGGTAGACAGCATAAGATTTATAGCTGGAACTGAAACCTCTGATACTCCTAGTTTTATTTTTATTTTACAAATCTGAACTGCCATGTACCAGTTCCATTATTTAACTAGATATATTTTTCAATTGCCATTGCAACTAATCACTTTACAATTGTGCGATAAATTTTAAGCCAATGTACCCCAGTTTGGTTTTAGAATGATGTGTATAAATGTTTTATTTTTAACGCACAACTGATTAAAAATACAGCTTACCATCAAAAAGGAATAACCAGTCCAAAGGCTGGCCCACCCTGATGGGCAAGGAGGGATGGTCTGGTCCTGGCTGTGTACAGCCACTGCAACAGAAGGTGCTTCACAGACAGAACACCTGCTGATGTAAGGTTCGATGTCTTGCTCAACGAGTGGCATCATGGGGATAGGTGCAGTGGTGGACAGCCAATATGATTTGTCATTTCTAGTGGCGTAGTGACAAACTTCATCAATGCTGCAATATGCAAATGGCATGGTACTGAACATTGGCAGACAAGAGCCAGCTAGACCTGGGAGAACAGCAAGATTGCAGTAATGGTTAGCAATAACTATCTGACGTAACGATTGGAAGTAGCACAAATGAAATATCCTGACAGCCTTACTATTTAGTTGTCAAAACACAAACTAAACTAGTTTTCAAATTGTACACCAAGCACAACAAAGCTGCCAGAGGCCTCCACTTACTGTACGGGACAGCACCAGACACATGGGAGCAATCTCACCAAAAAAATTCTAAGTGCCGAACGAACATGAAAACAGGAGAGAATTGCACTTATTTTTTGGGTCAGGTCCCTGATGTTATCTTATGGCATGTATGTTAAAAAAAGAGGAAAATATGACTCTCACCAGTAGGAGGAATAGATTGAGTCTAGCCATGCCGGGAAGCTGGCTGCAGACTGCTAGAGGGCATTACTGCACATACAACCTAATCTCCCAGTCTACTACGTACAGTCTACTATGTACAGTGTACTATGTACACAAGACATTGAGAGAGTATCACTCCCCTCCTCACACGCCCATCCTCTCAACTTTGCATGTCGCCCCCCATCTCCCCGATCAAATGGTGTAACAACACAGTCACATTGCCCCCTGTCTTGTTTCTGTCATAGTCCATGAGGAGATGTTGTTGCCAAGTTGCAGCTATCTTAGTCTCTGAATAGCAATCTTCTGCTGTGTCCAAAGTGGCACTTTATTTCTTGAATAACAACACCGCAGAATTAAAATGAAAGTAAAGTTGGCAAACCATGCAGATAAGGAAGGCCTGAAGTGCAAGCTGTGCTCCTGGTTAGGGGGCTATGAGAGGAGAACTCCACTGACTTACAGCAGCCCAGGTCAAGGAAGATGCTGCAGGTTTCACGGGGACCTCAATGTGGATGTTGGGTGAGAATGGATTGGGCTTGGGTGTGAAGTGTATCAAAGCTGGCAGACTGTCTGGTACATGGACAAGGTACTGGAGAGTGGTTGCTGTACCATGAACAGTATCTAATTGTTCGGAGTATCAATTGTTGATTCGGAGTATCAGTATCAATTGTTAAATGACGTTCGGAGCTGCAACGTCATGTTGCAACTGTACAAAACTCTAGTGCGGCCGCACTTGGAGTATTGTGTGCAGTTCTGGTCCCCACATTATAAGAAAGATGTGGAGGCATTGGAGAGGGTACAGAGGAGGTTTACCAGGATGTTGCCTGGTATGGAGGGCAGGTCTTATGAAGAGAGGCTGAGGGATTTGAGGTTGTTTTCGTTAGAAAGGAGGCGGCTAAGAGGGGATCTAATCGAAACATATAAGATGATTAGAGGTTTAGATAGGGTGGACAGTGATAGCCTTTTTCCTAGGATGGAGAAAGCTAGCACGAGGGGACACAGCTTTAAATTAAGGGGTGATAGTTATAGGACGGATATCAGAGGTAGGTTCTTTACCCAAAGGGTGGTTCGGGAGTGGAATGCCCTGCCTGCAGCAGTTGTAGATGCGCCAAGTTTGGTGGCGTTTAAGAGGTTAGTTGATAAGTATATGGAAGAGAAGGGAATGGTTTAGTTTGGAGGGGCATTGCTTTTTATATTGGTCGGCGCAACATCGAAGGCCGAAGGGCCTGTTCTGTGCTGTTATGTTCTATGTTCTAATTGAAGAAATTAGAAGATTAAAGGAAAGGGATAAACGTAGGTAAGATAAACTTAAATCAAAAAGTTTCATGCTATGATGCAACACTGCTGAATCTGGTTTCCAAAGTAAACCACTTATTGCCACGCTCTGGAATAGTTGTAAATTCAGTGAGTTTAGAAAGTCTGTACCAATAAATTGTACCATTCAGTCCTCACAGGGCTTACAGCAAGATGACTTAAGCAAACGGCTATAGAGTGTTAGAATGTAACTGGTGAAACTTTGTATTGGATACAATGTGACCAATGGGAACAAGATGTAAGGGTCAGCTGACCCAGTAAAACATGGAACCAAAGTGATGTAATAGTCAGCTGACCAACGGATTTACTATAAATAAGTAACTATATAGAATTGTGTGTAGCTTGGATTGGTCTAGGATGAGGCCTCAAGTTTGGAGTAATCATGTTTCTTTATTAAACCCTTTCTTTGATTCATAAGTTGGAGTAAGTTTTGTTGTTTCATTAGCTGCATTTTGACGATCTATTTGTAGAAGTTATCTAACTAGACTGCTGGATGCTTTTCAATCTTTTGTTTGTTCATTTACAAGAAAGGTCTGTCACAACATTTTAAATTGAAAAAGCATGTTGTTTTGAATTAAAATCCCTTATTAAGTTACTCAGTGGGATGGGGGGGAATGTTGTAGGGCTCAAAGAAGCTGCCAAAGTGAGGAGCAGTAAGGCCATGACAAAATTTAAACATAAGGATGAGAATTTTAAACTCTAGCCAGCAAAGTTTATTACTTATTTATTTGTCACAAGTAGGCTCACATTAACACTGCAATGAAGTTACTGTGATATTCCCTTCCAACGCCTGTTCGGGCCAATGCACTGAATGAACCTTACTGAAGGACCAAGAGTCAGTGTCAGTAGACTAGGACAGCAATGATGGGTAAGTGGATCTTGGTGGGAAACAGATTACAGATAGTGGAGTTCTGGATGAGCTGAGGTTTACTGAGGTGTTGGCTTTGATGTTGGTAAGGAAAATGTTGAGTATTGGTGAAATAATTTCTGCCAAAGCTTTTCATCTTGACATTTATTTATTCATCAAGACATTTTGCAAGAATACAAATACAAGGGAGACAACAAATTCATACTGTATGAGAAGCCACCACAAAATAGTTGGCATTAACCTGCCACCGGAAAAAAAAAGACTATCTGCCTATCACACAAATGAGTAATGTGATACATGAATTTCAGTGCCAGCGAGATATTGGTGTGTAGACCGTTCATCCATAGACTGATCGATCATTTCTAACTGCATGTCCCTTCCATTGTTCAGCACCGGACAAGCTGCAGACTGTATTCAACTAGCCTGTGCTTGCCAAACTCAAAGCACAATGTCCAACATTAGATTTGATTTCGCAATTGGACAACATTTGCTGAATAATCCTTGGAGTGTTAAGAATTACACTTACAACCAATTTAAGATTGTCAGAGGGGTTGAGCTGGGTGGTGCCAGAATTCATTGATCATCCATAAATCTGAACCTGATGCTCAAGGAAAATCTCTACTGATGGCATATTAGGTGGATTGGCCAGGCCAAATTGTGTCTTAGTGTCCCAAGATGGGGGAACTAATGGGCGTAAATATGTGGGGATTTGGGCCTGGGCAAGATGCTCTGTTGGAGAGTTGGTGCAGACTTCATGGGCTGAATGGCCTCCTTCTGTACTGTAGGGATTCTATGATGTGGTAATGAATAATGGATGGGGTGATTTCATCCACATTTAGTGTAATACATCATCATGGTAAAGAGTTTAAGTGTGCATTAGAAATGGCTAACTGAAAAATTATTAAGGAGCCGATTGACAAATAAATTGACTGCTGGCACTTATTAAAAGCATTTTGATGGCTAACATTTTAAGCAATGTTTTCTCCTAACAATAAGCAGCTGAGTAGCAGTGAACAGTAAACAGCTGGGGATTATATTACTGAAAGGTACACTCAGCTTGCACTTTGCTGTTGGAGTTTTAAAAAGCATTTTTGAAACACATCAACCTTCACTCGAGGAATGTTTAGACCCAAAATATGAAACTATAACAAGGTGGTAGGTTATATTCGATGTAAAAGGTTAAGCAATGTCTGGTACTTACCAAGATCTTGATTGTGGGACTTCTCTTGGCCCTCAAGATAAAGCAAACTATACCCCTGCCAAAGGCTATTCATGTTTTGAGGACATGGAGGTACATTCTGTGATTGACTGTGCACCGTAATCAAGAAACCAGCAGAGAATGGTGGACACTGGCCTGGATTTCCTGGTGGGCCTTGTGGTCCAGGAGGGCCTGAAGTGAAGGACAAAGTTTCATTGTGGCTTTAATAAAGGAATGGCAATTGCATGTCATTCAATGTCCAAACTAATCAAAGCTGAATAAATTGCAATACATTTGTTGGAACTGTATTTATTTTGGTTTAGATTTTGAAACTACTTTGGAGGTCATCCTCCTCTGGTAACATATAATCACAGAACCAGCAGTTGCAAATCTTGTTATTGTTGTGCTTGTATTAACATGAGATTAGAGCCATGCTACGGAGCCAATTCAGGAGCCCTGTTTGCTAGGATGATAGCAGCATTGCTGACTTGAAGGACACAGAACTTGGCGAGCAAACCCTACACTATCACTTTTCCTGGGCAATAATTTAGCATTCTTCCAAATTTAGTGAGTTGAAATATAAATCTATTTCATGCTGTAATCTCATTAAAATCCCAGAGTTGATGTAAAAGTTTTAAGTGACACCTGACACAATTTCATACAACTATATCATGTTTGCATTTTTCTTCGTCTCTGTCCAATTGGAATCAGATTCGAGAATGCTCCACAGATGAAGGAGCTTTAAAATTATTTTGTATGTTTTTGTTGTAATGTGGGGTCTGAGTGGGACTGGAGTAAAGAGCATTCCACAAAATGCAGATATAGCTGGGAGCCATGCAGTTACCCATAGCGACATGGGTACTCTTAATATCCTTTACTTGGAGGACATGAGTGGAGTTGGAGATGTTGATCACCATCAGGGCAAGTTCAGGAGGGTGTTATTGGGTGGGGTCTGTTTGGGCCTCCATTCATAAAAAACATGGAGAGATGACAAACCATCCCGATGAAAGTATAGACAGATTGGACTTCCATTGGCCTATCGTTCCATGGCTCGATTTCTCACTTTTTATTCTAGTTCTTACTCTTCTCTTCCTTATCTGCTTCAATTTCTGGAGACAACTTACCAACCAGTTACTGATAGGGCACTGGGTAGAGTTACAGAACGAAAAGATCTTGGGGTACGTGTTCATAGCTCCTTGAAAGTGAAGTCACAGGTGGACAGAATGGTGAAGAAGGCTTTGGCATGCTTGGTTTCATCAGTCAAAACATTGAATACAGGAGTTGGGACGTCTTGTTGAAGCTGTACAAGACATTGGTAAGGCCACATTTGGAATACTGTGCAAATGTGTAGAAAGAGTGCAGAAAAAATTTACTAGGATGCTACCGGGACTTGATGTATTGAGTTATAAGGAGAGGCTGGATAGACTGGGATTTTTTTTCCTCTGGAACGTAGGAAGCTGAGGGATGCCCTTATAGAGACCTATAAAATAATGAGAGGCATGATCAGCCAGGTAGTCAATACCTTTCCCCAAAGGTAAGGGAGTCAAAAACTAGAGTGTATAGGTTTAAGATGAGAGGGGAGAGATACAAAAGTGTCCAGAGGGGCAATTTTTTTCACTCAGCGAGTGGTGAGTGTCTGGAACAAGCTGCCAGAGGTAGTTGTAGAGACAGGTACAATTTTATCTTTTAAAAAGCATTTAGATAGTTTTCCCCATGTGGTACGATGGGGATATTGGGATATGGGCCAAATGAGGGCAATTGGGACTAGGTTAGGGGTTTTTTAAAAAAAAAAGGGCGGCATGGACAAGTTGGGGCGAAGAGGAAACAGCAGAGGTTTCCATGCTGTAAACCTCTATGACTATCAATATTCACTATAAGCCATTGACTCCCACAACTACCTTGGCAGCACTTCCTCATGTGCCCCGCTTCCTGTCAGCACTCTGTTCTCCCTGTTTATTCTTTGTTGAATTTGTTCAGACAAAGTACGTTCAACATCTCTCATAAGATGATAAGCAAAGCAACCTCCCATATTAGCACTTGCAAAATGTCTTACTTTGTCCTCTACCAAGGATTTTCTGCAACAGTGGTTGACTGGCCCTTGGCCATGTCAATTCCATTTCATGCGGTTTCGCTCGCACCTCTACCCCTCTCTCCCTCCCAGAGCCATCACAAGGTTCCACTCATCCTCATATTTCACCCCACCAGCCTCTACATTCAATGGATTATCCTCCACCAATTCCAACACTTGCAATGTGTGATCCCAACCATATATTCCCACTCCACTTTCAGGTCTGCTCCCTCCATGACAATCTGGTTCAGTCAGTCACCCCAACACTTCCTCCACCTTCTATAAGCACACAAGAAACATATGAGCATACGAATTTGGAACAGAAAATGGTCACCCAGTTCCTTGAACCTGCTCTGCTATTCAACATATTTGCATTTTTTCATATCCTGCCCAGACTTTTGCCTGTACACCCAGCATTGTGCAATTAATGCTTTTTCTTTAAGTTTGATTCTATCTGTGATAAGTCTTCAGAGACAAAAGTCCCTTCACAAAATCCCTTTATTTATAATTCCAACAGCTGTATACAGAATGTAAGCAGTCTACCTTCAGGAGTGCCAGAGGAGCTGACAGTCCCAGTGAAATTTAAGGAAAGGATTCTCTGTTTGGCCCAGCATTTCATTCTTTAATCAGGGAGTTCATATTCTAATAGGCCAACCTCAATGGCCTGATCGAAGTCATTAAGTTATCTTTAACGCATTTAGTTAACCACAGTAGATCCCCTCCTTGAAAGTTTTCTTTATTATGGAACTTTCGTAAACTTACTCTAGATTTTCTGTTGAAAAAGAAAGCAGTTGAATGGGAAGAATTTGTTCTCACCTTGGTCCCCAGTGATTCCCTGTCGTCCAGATACACCAGTATTTCCCCTTGGCCCAGGGGAACCAGGGGGACCATCACCACCTGGCTGTCCAGGTTCCCCTTTCCGCCCTTTAGGTCCTGCAAGTGTACAAAAGGACGAACATTTTTACGTTTCTCCAAGGATCTACATCACCAATTGAAATCTGCTTCTTCAGATCTGCCTCTAACCTTGAAACGTAATTCGCCAAGATACCAGTGTTTAGTTCAAGAAAAAAAGAATTGAAAATCGAGGGAAAAAATGACCTTACCGGATGGTAAACGCATGCAGAATTTGAATGTTCATGCAGTCCATTACGATGTTTGTTCATACTTGTGTGTCTGCATTGCACAAAGGCAAAATTCCGTGCATTGAATATGAAAATATTAACAGAAAAGAATGGGAGGAATTTAAAGTGGTGACTGAGTTCTTGTCTGTAAGCTGAACAGTCCCACTAATTGATCACTTAGCAGTTCCCTATATTTGGAAAGCTGAAAGCAGCTTAATTGCTCCAAATGCAGGTAAAGTATGTGGGTAAAATGTGGATTTTTAGTTGAAGAAATCATAGAATCCCTCAGTGTAGAAGGAGGCCATTTGGCCCATCAAGCCTGCACTGATTCTCCAACAGAGCATTCCACCCAGATCTTATCCCTGTAACCTGACGTATTTAACCCCACTAATCCTGGGACAGTAAGGGGCAATTTAGTATGGCCAAAGGACATAACCTGCACATTTTTGGACAATGGGAGGAAATCAGAGCACCTGGCGGAAACCTACGCTGATACAGAGAGAACGTGCAGACTCTGCACAGACAGACAGTCACCCAAAGCTAGAATCGAACCCATGTCCCTGGCTCTGTGAGGCAGCAATGCTAACCATTGTGCCACCATGCTGTCCTTTGGTGAAATTTTCTGCTATCACCAGCAGCAGGCATTATGAAGGGTAGGATGTCCCACGATGTGTAGGTTAGATGGATTAGCCATGGTAAATATATGGGTACAGGTGTACAAGGATAGGGTGGGTGAAAGGGCCTGGGTAAGTTATTTTGTCAGAGAGAGTTGGTGCAAACTCAATGGGCAGAATTGTCTCCTGTACTTTAGGAATTCTATGATTTTGTGAAAAAATATACTTGTGTCTCATAATTATATTTCATTTTTAAATGATCATCCTTTTTTGTGTAGTGGCAGTAGTTAAGAAAGGAAATACATTTCCTCTTTGCACTCAGTGTCAGCTTCAAATGTTCTCAGTGTTACATGCAGCTATAGAATTTGATGAAGGAATCATAACAATGGAAGACTTGTCATTTACCTTCAGCAAGTTTATTCTACATACAACTCCTTATGGTTTTCCACAGCAACTGTTCCACCTGTGTCCAGTTATACTCTTTTGGAGGTTGAGTCATTGACCAGCAACTGTCTTTAACAAGGCAAGGAGCTTAACAATGCAATTGTCAAAGCATGCCCTTGCTGTTACATTGCACCCTGATTAGGTATGGCATTGGTTAGCTGTAGAGTAAACTTCCTTAAACTCTCTGCAATGAATGATCTTAAATCCAATCTCAACCATTTTCTGGAGTTGAATGCTTCAACAACAGGGAAAGAGAGAAGAAATTTAGCCTAGCCGTCAGCTGTGGTTCAGTATGTATTGTTATGACAGCCAGAAGATTGTGGTTTCAAGTCCCACTCCAGGTTATATTGTATCATTTGCTACATCTACTCGTGTTGTCCTAATGCAGAGACTACAGAATCTCAATATTTAGCTGAGGGGGGCTACATTGTTAACAATGCCAATGATAGATTAAATAAATTCCTGTCTGGTTGGTGTAATAGGCTTCCACTGCATGTTTTTTTGGATGATGCTTAGGGCAATCATCAACCTCCAATTGACATCAATAAAACATGTTTATCACATCATTGTTTTTGGGATCCTGCTGTGCACAGAATGAGCTGTCAAATTTCTTGCACAATAACCATGAACACACTTCAAAAGTGGTGATGTCAGAGTCTATGGCCAGAATTTTCTAGCTGTTCATGCCGGTGGGATCTTCCAGTCCTGCCGACAGCACACCCCTGTGACAAAGGATGCATTAAATGGGAAACCCTATTGACAACCGCGGGACCAGAAGATTCCGCTGCTGGCTAATGGCAGACCATCTTCACCACTGTAAAACATATGGCAGGCTGTAGAGAAAATCCCACTCTGTTTCAATGTTAGTTTTACTTTCCTTTCTGTTAATCCCAACTGCTGCTTATGCAGTTTTTATATGAAAACAAAGAAAATGTTGTGTAACACACTCAACTTCTAAAGTTACAGTCCCAGTAAAAAAGTGATTAAAGTTATGAAGGATATGATGGCATGAACTCTGCATATTTCATGATTGTTTCCTTTAGAAAGCACAAAATAAACTTAAAGGCTAGGTTTTACCAAACAAAAAAGAAAGCATGTAATAACATAATGAGCTTCCTATCATTATGCATATTTTGCTTATATCTATTGTGCTTTGTTACACTTTCTGACCATTGGTTTCGTTTGAACTTTCCACAGAATCCTTTAGCTAGCCTTGGGTTATCCACCCGATATCCTTCAGGAAACTTCCAAATGATTTCATGGCATTGCATGCAACATGTTCTGTCGTGTACTCCCTTCAATACACCTCACGTAAAGCAAGATTGATGCCATCAATCCCCAACTTATGGAACCCATACAAAATGCATGCTATGAAAGCAGGCAATACCTGGAGGGCCACGTAACCCAGGAGGTCCCATTCTTCCCCGTTGTCCTGTAAGACCTAAGGGTCCTGGTAGCCCTGGATCGCCTCTATAAAGACTCAGATCCACTTCATCAGCTGGGATAAGTGTACCAGGTGGACCTATAGCACAGCCAATAAACAAGTCAATAATTAACAACGTTCTGATTCAAAATATAAAGAGGCAACTTCAAAATGTGCCAAAATTTATCTGTCATGGTGATATGCAAGTATTTACAGAAATTGCTGGAGGAGTCCAAAATATTAGCACTTCCAATTCAAAGTTAATGGTCACACCCACCTTTCAGAATCTAAGTTCAGACGCCGAGAGCAGGAAAACTCAGCAAGTTTGGTTACAAAAACTAAAAAATGAGGAGGCGAGAAGAACTGGCATTTTTTTCATACAAATCTATTATATATAAATTTTTACATTTAAATGGTACAATTTGGGAAGCAATTTTGGCTGAATGCATCTGTCAGGAATGCCACAGGATAGCAAGAATATCAGCTGCTCAATCTCAACCATACCTCTGTTACATTTATACTTGATTATTCCAATGTTCTGCTGTCCAGTCTCCAATCTTACAAGTTCCATAAACTTGAGTTCAGCTAAATTCTTGCTATCTTGTGGCATTCCTGACAGATGCATTCAGCCAAAATTGCTTCCCAAATTGTACCGGTTGTCACCGGTTTTACCTCTGCCCAAATGTCTCTTCCACTGAAGTCAATGGAAGATATAAAACCAGCATTGCTCCTGATCCCCTGGGTTTCCTGCCCAGGAAGTGTGGTTAACATTCTCTTGACTGAATCTCATGCAAGACTTCAAATCTGGAGGAAGTATTTTATAATGTCAGGGTTTTGCCTCTCAATAGATCCCTCAGCTGCACTCACAGAATGCATCAGTGAGCTCTTCCTCAACTTCAGACTCAATCTGGACTCCTATAGAATAGTTAAAACTGCCCCAGAAATTAATCCACACAAAGCATGAAATCACACCATTGATAAGCACCAAACTATTTAATCGCTTGGTTATGACGGTACCACTGTCTTCAGTCCCCACCACAAATACTTCTCCTCACCCCACCCACCAACTCCATCCTTTATCTGACATGCTGTACTAAATGAGAAAACATCACCTCTGGTGAAATATTAGAAAATGAAAACTGCTACCTTTAGTCCATGCTGACATCCACATTCCTCTCCCTGGTCATTAGCCAAAGATGAAGGAGACTTTTCACAACATTGGCATCCTATTTGACTCCCAGATAAGCATCAATTCCACCACTAAGACTCCCTACTTCTACATCCATAACATCCACGCTGCCTCAACATATCAGCTGCTCAATCTCAACCATACCTCTGTTACATTTATACTTGATTATTCCAATGTTCTGCTGTCCAGTCTCCAATCTTACAAGTTCCATAAACTTGAGTTCAGCTAAATTCTTGCTATCTGAATCCCAACTTTAGCAAATCCCATTTGCCCATCAATCCTCTGCTCACTGGCTCCCATTTTTGCAACAACTGCATTTAAAACTCTCAGTGTCATTTTCAAATTCCTCCAGACATTCATACCTCCTTATCACCATAACCTCCTCCAGCTCTGCAACCATCCAAGGTATCTACCGTTCCTCTAATTCTGGACTCTTGCAGATTCCTGATTTACTACTAGTGGTCATGCCTTCAGCTAACTCAGCTTTGCATTTTGGAATTCTGTCTCTGAACCCCTCTATTTCTTTAGCTCCCTCATCCCCTTTAAAATCTCCCTCTTTGGATTGTCCCAATATCTCCTCATTTGGCTTTGTACCAAAGTTTGTTTGATAACACTCCTGTGATGTGCTTTTGATGTTTAACATTGTTGAAGGCACTTACTTAAATTATTTTTGGATAGTCAGTTATTATAGCTCACCTGGACTGCCTGAAGAAGTCACAGATTCAGCAGCAAAAGGGAACGCAGCACAGCAATGAAAACAAAGAAAGAATTAATACCATCAGTTAGATAATCATATCAAAATGTGAATTACATGTTTACACATAAATGATGGAATATTTTGCTCTTGGTGACTGCTGCTCCAATAACACTCAAGAAGCTTAACACTTTCCAGGATAAAGCAGCCCACTTGATTAGCCTCCCATCCATCACAATAAACATACATTTCCTCCACCTTCAATGCATAGTAGCAGTGAGATGTACTGGCTATAAGATGCACTGCAGCAATTAACTAAGGCTCCTTTGATGGCAGTTTCCAAACCCATGACCTCTGAGAAGGGCAAGGGTACAAGACACATGGAAACATCCATCATCTGGAAACTCCTCTTTGAATCACACACACCTTATTGACTTGGAAATATATTGACATTTCTTCATTGTTGCTGGGTCAAAGTCTTGGAGCTCTCTCTCCAATAGCACTGTTGGTGTACCTACAATACATGGACTGGAGCGGCTCAAAACGGCGGCTCACTACCACCATGTTCTGAAGGGCAATTATGGATGGGCAATAAATGCCTGCATAGCCAGCAAAGTTTATGTCCCATAAAGGATAACACTTAGAAATCATAGGGGATGGATTGGAAACATAAAATTTAGATTGCTGGGCACAAGAGAGACAGAAGCAGTAGGAACTAAGTGGAGGAAAACACATGCTATTCTGTACATGGTGACTTTGGGATTCAGGAAGAAAGGATCTGAAAGGAGGCCAATTATGAGGAAGATTCTCCAACATCCATCCTCAAAGACCAAAAGCTTTGACGAAGAGTCAGCTGGACTGGAAACATTGGCACTTTTTTCTCCTTACAGAGCTGTTGAAATTTTCCAGCATTTTCTCTTTTGGTTTCAGATTCCAGCATCTATAGTAATTTGCTTTTATCCTCAAAGGCAGCCCAGCTGTGCCAGAGTGATATTTACATGTCACAATCCAATACACTTAACTGTAGTAGGTTAATCAGAATCAGGTGTCACTTGGAAGAGCTAATTAAAGTAAGGCCAGGTGCACAAATTTCACAACTTAAATGCATGCAAATTATTGTGTCTCCCGAGATAATGAAACTGGAAGAGAAAAAGCAATGGAAAATTCCAAATCAGATGGGAATCATATTAAGAGTGTTCAATTTACAACCGTAGCCAGAGACAAGCTTGAAGTTAAAACTTGGTCAAATTATTGATGGTGATGCATTTCATAAGTGAAGTGGCAGAAACAGGACAAGAAATAGTCACCATAGGAGAGGAAAAGTTATTCGGGATAATAAAATGATATAATTCTAAAATAAAGGAATATATTTGACAAAAAAGTCATTATATTTTATTTGTTTATGGAATTGGATATAATTAGCTGGGCCAATATTTATTGCCCATCCCTAACTGTCCTTGAACACAGTAGCTTGCTAGGCTATTTCAAAGGGCGTTAGAGACAACTGCACTTGCTGATTACCAATGTAAGATCATTATATAGTAATTTCCTTGTTGAATTTGGTGGTTATTTTAGCTTTTATTGAAATAACACTAAACTACTTAAAATATATCCAATATTTTCTTCAAAAAGCTCCAGTTCAACGGCTCCTTTATTGGAGCTATGTTATCTTGGAGTGTGATATTCTCTTTTTAGCACACTTATAACTAGGAGCCTTCTGAGTGCCACCTGCTGAGACTGATTAAAAGGAAGAGGCCACCTGCCATAAATTTTGTGACAACTTTGCAATCACAAGCTTTCAGAACACCGTTCCTTTCTTAGGTGATTCACTGGAGAAAGGAGCAGCACTCCAAAAGCTCGTGATTCCAAGCAAACCTGTTGGACTTTAACCTGGTGTTATGAGACTTCTTACTGTGCCCACCCAAGACCATTGTTGGCATCTCCACATCATTAAAAGTTAACATTTATTTATTAGTCACAAGTAGGCTTACATTAACACTGCAATGAAGTTACTGTGAAAATCCCCTAATTTTCACACTCTGGTGCCTGGTCAGGTACACTGAGGGAGAATTTAACATGGTCAATGCACCTAACCAGCACGTGTTTTGGACTGTAGCAGGAAACCAGAGCACCAGGAGGAAACCAACCCAGATATAAACGGTCACCCAAGGCTGAAACTGAACCCTAGTGCTGTGTTACCATACCACCCTAACATCAGAGGAGATTGATAGTTTACCATTAAATTATTCAAATAAATTTTCCTCACTCCACAAGTTCAGAAGGTAATTCAAAGGTAACTGACCTTTCTGCCCTGGTGGACCAACACAACCAGGGTCACCTCGATCACCTGGAGCCCCCATTGGTCCATCAAGTCCGGAGAACCCAGGCAAACCCTGGTCACCAATTTCACCTTAACAATAAGCAAGAATAGAGAATTATAACTGCAGCCTGTATTTGGAAAAAAGAAACAAATTGCAATAATTTTTATCTTAAAAATCCATGTTTGAGCTATGTGAGCCTGACCAAGTGTGCAAGGTTGAAGGAGTGTGAAATTCAGCATTTAGGACTATGTAGCTTCATGTGCAGTTGGAGGTGGGGTGGTCATAATTTAAGGACGAGGAGTAAACATTTTAGAACTAAGATGAGGAGGGTGGTGAATGTGTAGAATTCACGATTGTAGAAAGTAGTTGAAGCCAAAACATTGTCTAATTTCAAAAAGAAATTAGACATAGATCTTGGGGCTAAAGGGATCAAGGGGTATGGAGGAGGAAGAGGTGTGGTTGGGGAAGGTGGGATCAGGATATTGAATTTGATGATCAGCCATGATCAAAATGAGTAGTGGAGCAGACTCAAAGGCTGAATGGCCTACTCCTACTTCTAATTTCTGTGGCAGGATTTTTTTTCCAATTATTAATACTTGTATGAAATAAGTGAGCGGAATCCAACTCTGGTGAACCAATAACTTAAAATACAGATCTATGGTAATCCAAGGAACTCTCATCATTTGTGCCATCATTCATCCTCACTGCATACAATAACCCATTTAAAAATAAAAGATTAATTAAAGGATGGAAGAAGGATGGAATCTTATTGTGTAGGATAATGCATGGTAGAGATATTACATAAGAACTTTGTTAATTTTTTTTTACAAATGACGGCAAAAGCAAGACGTTCAATAAGATAATGGCTGGTCTGATTGTGAACTTAACTCCTTTTCCTGCCTGCCCCCTGTAACCTTTGACTCCCTCAAAGTGGATACAGAACAACTGTTAGATATAATTGAAGACGAGGAACTGGTTCTGAAAGGACTAGCAGAATTCAAATTGGATAAGCCATTAGATCCTGATGGCTATACTTTCAGCTGCTGAATGAAGTAAAATAGGAAATAAAGGGTCTGATCACAACTTCTTATTCCTGCACATCTATGTAAATTGGGCTGCATTGGTAGCACTGGTAGCTGGAAATGAGCTGAAGTAACATCTGAATTCAGGAAACAAGAGAAGAATAAGATTGTGAACTAGAGACTAATCCAGAATCAATGATTAGAGAGAAAGTGAATGAGCTTGCAAAAATAAATGGATCAATCATGGATTCGCAAAAGCATAAATTTGAAAAATTCTGAAGAGATTCTTGAAGAAGTTACTAATTGGATAGAGAAGAGGAATGTAATATGTTTAGTGTATACAGATTTTGTAACTCCGTTAAATAAGGAGACTCAGGCTTGTAAGGAAAATTCATTTATATGGTGCAAGTGGAAAGCCAGTAGCACATCAGCAAAAAATTGTTTGGCTGGAATTTTACCGTTACGCCCACCACAGGAATCTGAGCGGGCGAGGGGCAGTCCGTTGCCTTCAGGCGGGATTAGAATCATAAAATCGTAGAAAAACTATAGCACAAACAGGCCCTTCAGCCCACAAGTTGCACCGATCATATCTCTACCTACTAAGCTTACCTATAACCCTCAATCCTATTAAGTCCCATGTACTCATCCAGAAGTCTCCTGAAAGACCCTATCGAATTTGTCTCCACCACCACCGACAGTAGCTGATTCCACTCACCCACCACCTTTAAGTGAAAAACTTACCTCTGACATCCCCTCTGTACCTACTCCCCAGCACCTTAAACCTGTGTCCTCTTCTGGCAGCCATTTCAGCCCTGGGAAAAAACTTCTGAGAATCCACCTGATCAATACCTCTCATCATCTTATACACTTCTATTAGGTCCCTTCTCATCCTTCATCTCCCCAAGGAGAAATGATTGAGTTCTCTCAACCTATCCTTATAAGGCATGCCACTCAATCCATGCAACATCCTTGTAAATCTCCTCTGTACCCTTTCAATGGCTTCCACATTCCTCCTGTAATGAGGCAACCAGAACTGAGCACAGTACTCCAAGTGGGGTCTGACCAGAGTCTTATACAGCTGCAACACCCGACTCCTAAGCTCAATTCCTCGATTGATAAAAGGATTGTATGGCTTTGGCATGAGCAGGGCTGTAAAACCCTGCCCAAAGAATAACAGATTGTAACATAGGCAACAAATCCACATTTGTTATCCGTATATACAGCTAATTTGGATTTGGGACATAGAGAATGCAATTTAAAACTATTCCGATGACACAAAGATAGATTCACCAATGAGTGAAAAGAGCATAAAAGACATCAGGATGATACAGCTTCTTAGTATTTCATTCTAAGGGACATGTGGAGATATGTTTAAAAAGTTAGGAAGATATGGGATTAAGGGGAGAGACAGTTGGGGGGGGTGGCGTTGGGCTGGATGAATTACACAGATATGGGGTGAGATTTTCCGCCCCTTCCCACCATCTCCAGCCTTATGTTTCCAACTGACAGGCAGTGGCACGTTGTTTGTTGGTGACAAGATTCTCTGGTCCCACCGCTGTCTGTGGGAATTCCCGCTGATGTCACTCTATGCTGGTGGGAAACTGATGGGCAGAAGTGCACTGCCGGTGGGACTGGAGAATCCTGCCAGCATTAATGATCGGGGAATTCTGGCCATAATGTGCCAAATGGTTTTTAATGCTTCCGTGGAAAAAGGCAAAATAAAATCAATAAAATATTACTACAGTTTCAATCAATCTCCAGTATGTATCATGAAACAGAGATTTATTATTTGTTAAGCCACTGCTTCTACAATGATTTCAGATCTGGTGGCAGATTAGCATTGCGTACTCTTGAGTGGCACATGGCAATACCGATATCTTACTGAAAAATCCAATTAAAATTGTACTTTGAAAATACCTTTGCGACCTGGTGGTCCTGAAGGACCAAATGAGCCACATGGACCTTGCTCTCCAGGTGGACCTGGAAAGCCAGTTCTGCCTGGTAGACCTGGATCTCCCGGATCCCCTTTAAACGGTGCGCAGGCAGCCCCCGGGTCACCAGGGAAACCAGGAGGACCTGTAAAAGAAGACAAGATGGCTGAATGTAAATAATTAGGGCAGGTGATCTAGCAATGAAAGCATGTAATACCACATAATACCCATTAGGTAACATCAATCATATACATATGACAGTTATAATTATGCTATAATTTATAGCGTTATGCTTTAATGCAGATCTCCCTCTGGCTACTGAGTAAAGAAATGTGTGTTTTACTCTTGTTCTCATTGCTCTATTACTGCTATTTGCAGTATTGGAACTTTTCATAAAGTAACATGAAGTTCATAATTCACACTCATTGATAGAGACAATATGAGCCATAAGCAGGTATAAATCCGTCTTCTCTGATGCTGCAGTTCTCAGTAAGGATCCTCAGCATCAACAACTCTCCAGGACCCTCCTCATCATAAACTAAGGATGGGGTAATGGTGGGGGTCAAACCTTAAAAATATCTACCTGCGATACCAACTATAACTTGTGTATGACACTGGGCAATACTGCACTGGGGCACAGCAGAATTGGAATAGATGATTGCAATTGTTAAAAAAAGTACTATATGTTCTTTGGATCTTTGGCAGCAAGCTAAAACAGCAGCTGGTAGAACGTCAAACCATTTGAGAAATTGAACATGACCCTGCCTCTGCCTCAGCTCATCTGTTGCTGAAATCTTCATCCATATCTTTGCTGCCTCTAGATTTGACTGTTCTTTCACACTCTTAGCCAGCTTCCCATATTTTATCCTCTGTAAAACGGAGGCAGTCCAAACTCTGCTGCTGTATTTCAACTTGCAACAAGTCCTGTTTTCTCATCAACCTTGGAATCATAGAATCTCTATTGAAGGAGGCCATTCAACCTATCGAGTCTGTCCCAATAACAATCCTACCCAGTCCCTATTCCTATAACCTCACGTATTTACCCTGCTTATACCCCTGACAATAAGGGGCAATTTTTCATGGCCAATCACTCTAACCCACACATCTTTGGAGTGTGGGAGGAAACCGGAGCAGCTGGATGAAACCCAGGCAGACACAGGGAGAATGCGCAAACTCCACACAGACAGTGACCCAAAGTTGCAATCAAACCCAGGTCCATGGTGCTATAAGGCAGCAATGCTAACCACTATACCACTGTGGCGCCCGTTTAAGAAATGTTTTGATTTCAATATCCACATCCTTGTTTTCAAATCCCTCCACGGTTTTGCCTTCCCTGATAACTGCAGCCTCCTCCAGCCTTGCTGCAGCCTCCAAGATGGGGCATTCTTTCAATTTTGGTCCTTTAACCATCTCTGATTTTAATCAGGCAGTCATGCCCTCAGCAATCAATACCTAAGCTCTGGAATTCCCTCATTAAATCTCTCCTTCTTTCTACCTCCTTTAAAACTCTCCTTGAAACTTTCTTGTTAAACACTAATTAAATATCTCATTGTGCAGCCTGGTGTCAAGTTTTGTTTGATAATCTCTCTTTTTACTATATTTAATGGCAGATTTTGTTGGTGCAGATGAAGGGGCTTTTCTGTACTGTACGGTCCTATGACTGTATGTTAGAGCTGCAAATATAAATTGTTCATGTCATCATATCACTGTGAGGAGTGAATAAGATTGTTGCAGAAAGGTTTATAAAATGTCTATTCATGTGGCTTGCACCTGGACAGAGCTGGCCCTGCCATCGACATCTTTATATCATGAAACTGCCTGGGTTACTTTTACTCCCACCCACAATAAGATATTCTGGATGCCACATGAGGGAATCTGAATAAGGATTATCTAATTTGCAAATGTAACAGGTGTGGGAGGAACAAGAAGGAATGAGACTGAGGCATCACGTAATAAAGAGGCTTTTGTTCATCCTTCTTCCTGAAGAATTTACAGGCCATGTGGACTGTATGAAGATCTCAATGTGGAATTCTGGATGAGAAGAGTGCATTTCTGCAATAAAGCAATGTAGCCAAGATCACACGTTCAGAATTCTAAAAGTGTTAAGATGTTGCACAGAAAAATAACCATTCTCCCATTGCTTTTTAGTTGATTTTTGAAGAATCAAACAGTAAATAATTATGTCTTAGTAATAAGAAGTAATCAATATAGAATACTCAATCCACTGACTGAATCAGCTGAAAACAAACTCACCATACAGGAAACCCACAGAGTCTTGTGAAACAATGCTTTTGCACCCTGCCCAAACACAACATTTTCCCCACTGGCAGGCAGGTTGGATTAAAATTCCCGCCAACCTTCTCAAAGCAATTAGTTGGTTGATTAACAGTGGGATCAAATCTCACACAAAACTCTGGTGAAATGAGTATGAATGCTTTCATTTAGGTTTCTCTATGGTTACTGACTTGCAAAAGCTCTCATACCTGGTGGACCATCGAAACCTGGTGGACCTTGATCTCCTGGTGGCCCAATGGACACAAAATCGCAAGGTGGTCCTCTTAAACCTGGAGGTCCTGGTGCTCCTCGTGGACCTGTAATTTCAATACAAATTGTTTGGACATATTGAAATGAACAGTCCTAGTAACCAAAGTAGATTAATGAATAGTTATATGATTGTCATACATTCTGCATTTCGACAGATATTAGAAATTATATTTATTAGTGTTGCAAATAGGCTTATATTAATACTGCAATGAAGTCACTGTAGTACTTGATAGAAGTTACACTTTTGTCACACATTCTGTATTTGACCAAAGTATATTAGAAACCATAGTATTTGATGAATATATTGTCTGCTTAAAGAGGAGCTGTATTTATCCAAATTGCTGCACGATCCTAACTTCTGTAGGAGGTATTTATTCAATGAATGATATTTCTCACTCCTTCCTTATGTCCATGTTTCAAGATCAGGCTCTGACGCTCTGATAAGTTACTCAGAAATCTAAGAACGTCAGTGCCAAACCTTGTGCGTACTCATTGATGCATCACATTGGGAGTGATATTTGTGGAGTAAAAGTACATTATTGAAAGGGTCAGAATATCAGTGTCCCAGAAAAACACTAGAACAAGTCAGGAAAAATATGAGACCATGAGCCAGGAGTTCATGGTGGATCGCTCACTGGCACTGAGATTGTAATTTGCCCCATGCCTGATCAAGGTGATACAGACAACATGCAAATTTCATGCTCTCTGCTCATCGTCATGGCTGCAGCATGCATCCCAAGCTAGATATGCTAATGCAAATCCAGCAGGATACCAAGACATTTAAAATTAATCTACAGTCCAGCCTACATGTCTAAAAGGTGCAAAATGTCAGGTCTGTTGCCAAACCAATGTTAAACTTTGATTGATATCATGATCTGTCTATTCTACATGCTTCTGGCACATAAATGGGTCTCCTAAACTATCATGCTCCCTAAGATGACAGTCAGAACAAGTCACGTTAGACCTGGCCAGAAGCAGATCCACTACTATTTTTATCCTCCTTCCATACCCATTGTGCTGAGATCAGTGGCACAACAGAGTCCAATTTTGTGACCAGCGACACAGGGACAATAATAGGGGTGCAAACAGAGTCTGAAAAAAATGGATTAATTCTATTGAATTGATGAAGCCCATTTGGCCTTGGTAAAATGGATAAATGAGGTCAGTGAAATGCAATTGGGAACTTCCACCTTATGTATTATCTTAAGTCCATGGAGCACAACAGATCAATAGAGGAATGCTGAGGTAAATATCCCGTTTACTCAATAATGATGGGCTTACTCCTTATGGAATTACACCATGGCCACCCTGGGCTTTCGAAGACAAAAGTGCTATTCAGGGGCTGTGTATGGTTACCAACTTGATCAAACAGTGTAAGTCATTCCAAGAGAATTAAAAACCGCCCCCTCAGCCTCTCTACATCCATTGAGTGGCTTGGTAGGCTCTGGGTGTGAGTGCATGTAGACTTTGCCAAACTGTTTTTGGGTTCCATGTTCTTGATTATGTTTGACGTTCATTCCAAATGTTTGGAGATATATTGCATAGATTCCACTGAGGAACTACAACAAAGTTTCTGCACATATGGGATACCTGCAGTCCTGGTTTCTGACAATGACACTGCTTTTACAAGCACCAAGTTTCAGACCTTGATGCTTTCCAAATGAATCAAACACCCTATCACCTGTCATCGAATGGGTTGGCTGAACGAGCGATATAGACTTTTAAACTCGGCATGGAAAAGCAACCTGCAGCATCCACAGAGCCCTAACTGGTGCAATTTTTATTCAACTATAGGACTACCCCTCACATACAATGACAGAAATTGCATCGGTGGAATGATTAATGAGATGGAGGCATCAAACAACATTAAACCAACTTTTCCCAAACCTGGGAAACCTGGAGGGAAGGATGGAGTCCCAACAAGAGAACCAGAAGAACTATAATTCTGTAAGGACAGACAGAACATTCAAAACCGACAACCGAGTCTTTGTGAGGAACTTCAGGGATGGCTTCAGTTGGGTTCCCAGGATCATAATGGAGAAAATAATGCTGAGTCTTATAAGGTCTAAGTGCAAGACAAAATTGTGAGGAATCACCTGGACCATCTCAGGAATAGGGAATCTCTGCCAGAGTAAGCCTCATAACCAGCCCTGGGGACAACCACTGCTGGCATCAAGGCACAACTAGAAATTGACACTACGCCTGCCCTCCTGGTGATGAAGGCATGGATTCTGAGATGGAAGTGGAAGAGACTGGCACCCCAACTGGAGAAAGACCTCAGGAAGAACTAGCATCAATGCTTGGTGGCACTTCCTGTAGAAGCAAAGATCTGCACTCCGCTTCACACCCCCAGATTCGGTCCTGCCTCCAATCAACCCCAGGAAGAACCTGCGTCAATGACTTGATGGCGCTTCCTTTAGAAGTGAAGGTTTCCACTCTACAGATCTTCCCCTGGGCATCAGAGAATGTGAGCTCCCCTAGTAGGTGAGTGGAGGGTCACCCAATAGGGAAGGAATAGTGCAGTGGGAGATTTAGAACCAGCTGGCTCCACTCAGGTCTGCAGTTGGAATCCTTTGAGGCTGACCTCAAAGTATGCTGCAGCCATTGAGTGGCACCTTGACATGATGTAAATAAACAGAAGACAGCCTCAGTAAGATTATTGCACCAATGTCACTGAAGGGGAATTTTTCTACAAAGTGTTTGTTAGTATAGGGGATAAGGTATACAATATTGGATCACTGGATCAAGAGAAGAGTTAGAATTACCAATTGCACATTTCTGTGATACAGCTACCAGCACAAATGACTGATATGGGAAAACAATTTTCTTTAATAACAAAAACTCAAATGATTTTTATATTGAAGTGCTCACCTGGAGGGCCTGGATTCAGTTCATAAAGGCAATGACCAAACAGCAGGAGACATTAAGGATTCATGTGATGGCATTAGACAAAGGCAGATACAAACATACAAATCAAAACAAGAATTAATACAACATGACAACAGATATCTTCATTTCATAAAACACAAACATAGAAACATGACAACATTTACTGGGTGAAACAACATGAAGCAACATTGGACCCAGCCATGTCTCCAAGTATCCAAATGAAGAGTATAATATGGAGTAATCTTCTCAATGGTTACCGTTAGAATTGATCAATGGACAATTTCCTTTTTAATCCAGGTTTGCTTAATGCGATTGACTTTTAAATGCTTCTCAAATGACCGAGAAAGCTGTTTGGCTCAAATGCAATTAGGAATGGGGAAAAAGCGCTGGCCTTGGCAGTGATATCCACATTCCACGAAAGCTTAACAATGGTCAGGATTTTAAGGATGGCAGGGTTTCCCTGCTGGTCATCTGAAGAGTCAATGTTGAACTCATCGACGTCAACATTAACTGCCCCACATCCATTTAGTTAATTCCATGGAGATGGGATTTGTGCTTCTCGCTTGGGAGGAATTCCTGCCTCAGTGAGTAGTCAGCCAATCTGATTGGCTCTAATCTCATTAGCGCCAAACGTTGCAGTGGATAACACCCCAGAGGTCCTGGAGGGCCAGGTAAGAATGGGGAGGGGGGTGATCTCCGGTGGGAGGAGTGGGAGGGGGTGTGGTCTGGAGGGTGGGCACAGGGTGGCAGACGTGTTGGGGAAGAAGTCGAGGGATGGGGGAGGGAAGCACCAGCAAGTGTTAGACCTTGTGCAGAAACATCTAATACTGAAGGCCTGAGGCCTGAGCAGGGTCACTTGAGGTTTGCCTTCACCGCCCCCTGAATTTCTCCCACCAGTTTGAAAATTGAGGTTGGGCAAGAAACAGTTCTCAGGTTGTCAATAATTAGTCACTTAAGGGCCTTAATTGGAGCACAGACAGCCAGATTGAGCTGGGCCTCACCCATCCCACCGTTAAATTGTAGACAGGTCAGGTTAGGCCAGGGCCACCCCAGGAATTTCATGGCCCTTATCCCACCCTACTGCCTGCACACTTGTTGGAGGGGGAATGTAAAATTCTGCACAATGTTAGAACCTGTCTAAGCCTTCAATCAATTGCCAACATTCTAATAATAATGATAATTGCTTCATAAAAGGTTATTCCTGCATGAGTACTTCGTCCAATACAAGCTGCTATCCAAATATCTATCTAATATGTGAAATTAGACTTTTTCTTATGGGCACAGGATGGCAGATGGTTTAAGAAGCTCAGTGAAGCCTCCTAATGTGAGCACAACCTGCCTTTTTGAAATATGCCCCTGTGCCAGTCAATGCAGCTCTCAGTTGCTAGTACATTCAGCATGTCTTTCACTGACAGGCATAGGGGTGCGGATCAACAGGCAAGCCAGAAGACTCTACAATCCTTTTAGGTCTCTGTAAATTAAAGTTTGCCTTATCTAGCATATGATCTTAAAAGCACAGCAAAGGGTCTAATGCAGTTAACAGTCTATCTAGCAAAATGAGGGGGAACAGAAAAAAACAAAGGAGAAGCAAACCAAACACTTTCAATAAGTACAAACTTGAAACATAAGCTTAATTCATCCTGCAAACTAGCCTCTCATCCATTGATTCTGTCTACACTTCCCCCTGCCTTGGGGAAAGCGGCTAGCGTAATCAAGGACGCCATACACCTGGGAAATACCCTTTCCCACCTTCGGGAAAAAGATATAAAAGTCTGCAATCACGTACCAACACTGCTGCCTTTGATTTTTGAATGGACCTACCTTACATGTTTCTCCACAGCCTTGTTGTGACTGTAACACTACATTCTGCACCCTCTCCTTTCCATCTCTATGAATGATATGCTTTATCTATATAGCGCACAAGAAATAATACTTTTCACTGTATACTAATACACAGGATAATAATAAGTCAAATTAAATTGTCTACACAAGTGATACTGCTCTGGTAAGGGAGGCAAAGCATCCTTCGATATGCGTTTATTTCAGTATCAGAACATATGTAGGAAAAGTTGATTTTCATGGTACCACTTCAAAACCATAATAGGACAGTGAATGCCACAGTACACTATGCCAATGAGGAAAACTGCATGAGGCTTACAAACAGCAACCTCTGGTTCTGTCTTTCCACATGGAATCTAAATAGTCTAGTAGTGCAATATAAATGAAAAACTTGATCCCTTAAGGTAACGTACTTTCCTACCTTCTGGTCCTCGATCTCCTACTCTACCCCTTGGGCATTGACCAGGGTTTCCTGGAGGTCCTGGGGAACCCTTTTCACCTTTTGATCCACATGGTCCTGGTGATCCTGCTGGTCCAACTTCACTCAGTCCTTTTTAATTACAGAAATATTAATAATCATGAGACCTATCAGAGGTTAAAGCTGAATATAACCTAAAGGTAATTAATGCTCTAATATCAAACAGCACCAATGAAAAATAGCAACCAAGTGAACAAAATTTTAGAGAATTGGCACAATTTGTGTAAATGTATTTGATACCTGTGTTCACAAAATGGTATCAATGTGATGGGCATCTGTTCTGACATGACAATATTTAGATGTGAGTTCCACTTATGACCCAGAAATGATGTGCTATCATTTCTGAGGGATATGATTTATATCAGTATCCAGAAATTTCAGCGCAATAATCTGAAAAAGATGTTGTTTGGGTACTACTGGTATCTATTTAAGAGTTGGTTAGTTGAAAGGAATGGTTGAACACTTTAACTGTAAAATCACAGGTAATAATCCTGTAGCTTTTACCTGGAGGTCCAGGTGTTCCTTTTTGTCCTTGCAATCCATTTAGACCATGTAAGCCAGGTGATCCAGGTTGACCTAGAATAAAGGGGAGATCATTTTTAACAAATTAATTGTCCTTTTTAAAGACAACAGCCAAGATAAGTCTAAGAGTACTTTAGGACTGATATTATTAGCTGAAAATAGTTCTGAAAGTAAATCAGTTGAAAGATTTCTCAGAAAGATTTGAGCATTTTGAAGTGGCTGTCTTCTATTGATTGGGCTGATAAGTTCAGGTTTTGAAAAGGTTTGGGCCAAAGATTTGATCCTGTATATCACCACCAGAGGTGGTCAGTCACCAGAGGTGACTGACCACCATATTCTCAAGGGTAAATAGGAAAGGACAATACAAGCTGGATTTGAAAATGACATCTAAGTTCCATGAAAGATATTTCCATGATTCATAACTTTGTATCATCAGCAGATTTGATTACAATATACTTGGTCCCTTCATCTAAGTCATTATAGATCACAAATAGTTGCGGCTCAAGCACTGATCTCTGTGGTGCACCACTAGTTACAGTTTACCAGTCTGAGACTGATCTATTTATCCCTACACTGTTTTCTGTTCTTTGGCCAATGCTTTATCTATGCTAAGATATCACCTCCATCTCCATAAGCTCTTATGCAATAACCTTTTATGGATGCCAAATTATTGAATGCCAAATACAGTACATCTATTAGTACCTCTTTATTGACCTTGCTTGTTACATCCTCAAGGAACATTAATAAATTTAAAAGAATTCTGAATTGGTTTGTAAGTAGACTCTGATTAGTTGAGGCATTGTCATAGAGAATGCACTAGATAATGGTGGCTAACAGTTAACTGCCAAGTGTTGTTTTAAAATTTAAACAGGTTGATACCATCCTTAGTTTCCTTAGTTAGCCATGGGTGACTCCTTCTTGTAGAGTCCTCCATTTTCAATGAACATATCTTTGTTCATGGTGATGAAATATCTTCATAAATATATGCCACTTGCACCTTAGCTTTTAACCTACTCTCCCCTTTAGATAATTCTGTCTCCATACCTTTTTAATAACTTTCATGTACGTTTATGACTCTAGTTTCAAACCCATACGTCTCACCTTCAAACTAAGTGGTGGAAAAATTGCAAGAAAGGCAAGGAATACTAGGCTGTACTTAGTATTATTCATGATATGTAATTCAGACTCTTTGAAGCAGAAGTAAACAAGATTCCAACCAAGAAAGCAGACCGTAAAACAGAAGATGTATATTTTGTGTGATCCTGTTTATATGAACTAAGTTCCTGGATATGATCATTATAGAAACTTATCTGGGAAAACTCTTCAGTTTGTTTTGTTTTGAACATTCTTTTAGTAGTTTCTGGATTCTTACCACTTCCCCACTTTTAAATAGTCATTATTGAAGTAGTCACTAGCTTCTGGTTACTCCAATTTACCTTTGGAGCCTGGTAGGCCATGCAGTCCCCCAGATCCTGGTTTTCCTGGGATGCCGGGTAATCCTGTTGGTCCTGGGCGTCCTGCGTCTCCTGGAGGTCCTTGATATCCTAATGAGATTAATTAACACAATCATTATAGCACAAGTTGAGCAATTGGCCATTCTGAATATGACTTTTAACTCTTAGTTTGTGCCTGCCAAATGCACTGTCATAGTGCCACATAACCCCTCACATCACATAATTCACTTCAAAAATGAGCAGACTACTTATTCCTATGAAGCATACTTCCTACTGCTGATTCTACGGCGGTAACTATATGTTGCTTGCACATGCATTCTTCACTAATTATATCATAGTTTATATCATTAATGAGATATAGTCAGCTTTTCAGCTCTATCTTGTTTGCATCCCACCTAATTATGAATAAAAAGAGACTGCTGCTGTGATGCAGCTGTTGCAATATGTTTAGATTCTTAGATATTCCATGTGCCTCTCCATCTTCCCTTGCGGTTTCAGATGTGAAGTGGAATATTATGAACACAATGCCAGTAACTATGGACAAAGGCCAGGATTTTATGGCCTCGCTCCCCACAAAACCATAAAATCCTGCCTGAGGTTAACAACCTTCCCATGATCTGTCCCTCGCCAGCTGCAAGTCCTGTGGCAGGTGGGATGGAAAAATTCCAGCCAATATGCCTTTTGTATCTTCCTGTTGCACTGATCACATCTTTTTGTGAGAGTTCCACTGTAAGAGCCTGTTATTGAGGCAATTGAGAATGTTATTTTTCTTTCCGAATTGTGCAGTAGTTCTTGGACTTTATACAGCACCATGTGTGCAGTGGCATCCATCTCCTAATTGTTCATCAACATCTGGCAGTCCTGAAACAGCGCTGAATGATGGTGAACAATTAACTGAAGGAAGAGGCTCCACAAATACACCCAGCCTCAATTAAGAGGGAATCCAGCACAACAGCACAAAAGACAAGACTGAACCATTTGCAACAAACTTCATCCAAAACAGTCAAGTGGGAATCCACCTCAGCCTCTTCTGGAGGTCCCCAGCATCAAAGCTGCCAATCCTTAGTCAATTAGATTCATTCCAAATGATAACATGAAAACGCTGAGACACCAAAAACTGAAGATCCTAGCTAAAGGTCCTAACTCTAAAACTAGCCACATCTCTATCCAAACTCTTTCTGTATAACTACATCATTGGCTTTATCCACTGTCATGGAAAATTACTCAGATATGCCCAGTCCACAAAAAGCAAGATAAATCCAATTGAGTCAGTTACCACCCCATTGGTCTACTCTCAATCAAGTGATGGTAGGTGTGGTTACAAGTGATATCAAACAGCACTTAGACAGCAATAATGCATTCACTGGTGGTCAGTTTAAGTTCTTCCAGGGTTACTCAGCTCGTAACTTCATTACAGCTTTGTTCCAAATATGGAGAAAGAATCAGAACTCAAGATGAGAGTGACTGTCCTTGGCATCA
The DNA here is from genome assembly GCA_024679065.1 of Sphyrna mokarran. NCBI lineage: Eukaryota > Metazoa > Chordata > Chondrichthyes > Carcharhiniformes > Carcharhinidae > Sphyrna > Sphyrna mokarran. Next base: position 20,474,105 of record JAGIQG010000003.1, on the reverse strand, counting down.
AGGCAGTAAGACTGACTGGCAATGAGGAGTCCTACAAAATTGAAGTCAATGAGAGTCGTAGGGAAAAATTTTCCACTAGTTGGAGTCACACCTAGCACTAAAGAAGATGACTGCCATGGATCAAGGCCAGTCATTTCAATTCCATGATATCACAGTAGGAGTTCCTCGAGGTAGTGACCTAGGCCAACCACCGTCAGCTGCCTCATCAATGACCTTCTCTCCATTGAAAGGTCAGAAATGTTCACTGTTGATTGCACAATGTTCAGGGCCACTGACAACTTCTCAGATACTGAATCACATTCATATTCATTGCAAAAAGTCTTGGATAGTATCCAGATTTTGGCTGACTGGCAAGTAACATTCACACTACACAAGAACCCAGGCATTGACCATTTCCACCAAGAAAGAATCTAACCATCTCCCTTTAACATTAAATGGCATTACCACTGCTGAATACCCAACTATCAATATCTTGGAGGTTACCTCTAACCAGAAACTGAACTAGACCAACTATATTAATACACCTGACTCCCCATCACTTGTTGACTATCTACAAAGCACAAGTCAGAAGTGTGATGGAATACTCTCCTCTTGCTGAGGCTCTAACAAGATTCAAGAGACTAGACACCATCCAAGACAGTGCAGCCTGCTTGATTGCAAACCCCCCCCCCCCCCGCCCCCCCCCCCCCCCCCCCCCCAACATCCATCACTATAAACATTCACTCTCTTCTCACCTTTGCACAGTGGCAGCAGTGTATATTGTCTATAAGATGCATCACAGCACTTTTCAAACTCATGACCTATACTATAAAAAAGGACAAGAGCAGCAGATGCACCAACTGTAAGTTCTCCTCCTTGTCCCACACCACTCTGACTTGGAAGCATATCGCCATTCCTTCAGTTTCACCGAGTCAAAATCCTGGGATTCCCTTCAAACAGCTGTGGATGTACCTACACCTCAAAGACTGCAAAGGTTCAAGTTGACAGCACACTGTCACCTTCTCAAGCGTAATTAGAGATGGCAATAAATGCTGACCTAGTCAATGATGCTCACATCCAATGAAAGAACTTTTAAAACTTACTATTTTCCAAACAGATTCTCTCATTAACAAAACAGATGTGCTGTAAGCTGCTTTGTTCCTTCAACCAAAGCCACCTTACAATCTTCATATCTGACTGTCACACTGTCAGTAACCAACAGGCAGTGTTTCAGTTGTTTCTTTTAAATGGCTATGAATACCTGGGAAACCTGGAACCCCTGGATCACCGTGAATTCCCTTTACTCCTGGTGCACCTTGCTCTCGATCAAGACCAGGGAGACCAGGTGGACCTGGTAAACCTTTCTCGCCTAAAAAAGGAGAATTAAAAATCAGTTCTTGTGCTGAAATTTACAAGTACTGCAGGTGGCATAGGCAGGTTTACTGTGCAGAAGGACAATAATTGTCTTCATTACTGGTCAATGTAGATTTATGAAAAGAACAGCTAACATCCAAAGCAATTAAAAGCAGAAAAATGCTACAAGTGACAACTTACCAATCAATATCTGACCTGGTTATCCCCCTAAAACATTGATCTGCTGTTTATAGATACTGACCTACTCAGATTTCAAGCCTTCACAATTTTTTCTTTACATTTATTAACTACCAGGTTGAGCACATTAAGATGTCAAATATTTCACAGTCAAATCCAAAAATGTGTGGGTTAGGTTGATTGGCCATGCTAAATTGCTCCTTAGTGCTATGGGGATTAGTAGGGTTACGGGGCAAGGGCCTGGTGGAATTGTTATCAATGCAGGTTCGATGGGTCGAATAGCCTCTTTCTGCACTGTAGTGATTCTATGATTCTGTTCTGTGATTCTAAGTATGACATTTCCTTGTCAGTTGTCAATAGCATTGCTACAAGGCAATAACAGCCTTGTGATTATGGTTATGGACTATGAACCCGGAGTTATAGAGGTTTAAGTTCAAGTCTGAACTCCAAAATCTGCCAATATATGAGCCAGGAGCAGGAAATTACCATGAAATCTTCAGTAAAATTCCAACTTCTGCTTTAATGTAGTCTTAACTGTTCTGGCCATAAATGACTCCAGTCCATCATTACACAGTTGGTTTATTGCCTCAAGCTCACAAGGAATGAGCAATAAATACTGATTAGCTGATGTTGTCCATAAGCCAAGAATTTGCTTTTTAAAAACCTGATGGGCAGAATTTAATATTACTGATGTGGTCTTTCCCACCTCTATTGGGGAAGGTTCACTGGACTTAACTGGTCAGTGTTGAGCCTTCCCTGGGAATTAAGATCTGGGTAGGAGATGGGGGATCCTGCTTACTGAGAGCTGCCAACTAATCAGGGGCCAGCAAGTTGCAACTCTACATTGCCCATGAGTGCCACTGGAATTGGTAACTGCTGTAAACACTGTATCCCCCAGAGGCCTAGGATCAACAAGGCCCAGATCACAGGTCAATGAGGGCAGGATGAGAGGCACTGGAGGAGGCTGCTGGCTAAGGGGTAGGGAAGTGTTAGTTGGAAGAAAAGGAAGGGAGAGTGGCTTGCAACTGGCAACCACTTGACCAGATATTGAATGTCTATGGATAAGGAAGCTCTTCTGGAAGCCTGCACGCAAACCCAACAGAGTTCATGTTTCAGACACCCTATGAGGTGGTTCCCTCACCTACCGCTGGTTAAATACTAGGTGCTAATACTAATTGCCCACTTAAAGGCCTCAATTAACATCTAGGTGGGAACCCATTCATTAGCGTTCCTAGCCCAGACTTAATTAGATAGAGGGAGGAAGAAGACAGCAAGGTCCACAGCCACCATCCTCCAGTCTGATTAAATGGCCCTGACCTCCAAACTCACCACTGCGGATGGCATTAAATTCTGCATTAGTCTCCCTCTGAATTTTTCTTTATATACGTGACCACTTTACCAATCCTCTTGTGAGAGATTGAAAGCTTGCTGAAAATGTTTCCAAATAATGGCTTTTGGATTAGTTGATTAATTAGTTCCATTTTTACTTTACAAACTTTGTCATAACAGATTATCTCACATTAGGCACTCCAAATCATAACAAGTCTTTTGAAAACAACTTATTTTAATGGATTTATGCTGGCTATCCCTGACTGACTCATGCATTCCTGAACGCATAATAATTTGATCTCAAATGGTGAATTCTAAGAGTCAGGCTACATGGTGACAGAGTGGTTAGTGGGACTCCCAGCTTGGGTCATTGTCTGTGTGGAGTCTGCATGTTTTCCCCATGTCTTTGTGGGTTTCCTCTGATTGTTCTAGTTTCCTCCCACAGTCCAAGTGATTAGGTGCATTGGCCATGCTAAACTGTCCCTCAGTGTACCCGAACAGGCGCTGGAGTGTGGTGACTAGGGGATTTTCACAGTAACTTCATTGTAGTGTTAATTAAAACTGCTTGTGACAATAATAAATAAACTCTAAACAACTTAGCATAACAGTTTGGAACATTTTCAAGTGTCTCATTGTGAGAGATGGTGGTGTAGTGGTAATGCCATTGGCCTAGTAATCTAGAAGCTAATACTCTAGGGACATGGGTTCAAATCCCACCACAATTGTTAGTGAAATTTAAATTCAGTTATTATTCTTTGTTCCTGTTCTATTAAATCTGGAATGGAGGGATTGTCTAAGTAATGGTAATCATGACAACTATAATGGGTTGTTGCAAAAACCCATCGGATCCACTAATAAAGGAAATCTGCTGTCCATACTTGGTGTGGTCTACATGCAATTCTGGACCCACAGCAAAGTGGTTGATTTTCAACAGTTCAAGGACAATGGGGGATGGGCAGCAAATATTGGCTTCAGTTGCAACACTCACATCCCATGAAAGCTTAAAAATATATTTCATGCTCCAAGGCATGAAAATGGTGTGGAGCTCACAGGCTGCACAGTCAGCTTTCCTTTTCATATAATCCAGCACTCTGTGCAGAAAGACTCTGGAGATATGACCCATACCATCACGCTGGTGGGGCCGGAAGAAGTTGGCAGCTGGGAAGCCCGAGATTGTGACATTCTCTTTCCCTATAGGTAACAGAGGAACCACCCCACCACCTCCACCCATAGCCATGGGGGTGGGGGAGGGGGGTACTCTGCCCCTCACATGCCCAAGGAGACTCCTCCCTACTAATGAAGTTCCCCAAAGGTCCATCCCCACAACTCTGCCAATGCCTGGGCATGTCCCTCTTCCACCACCAGAGTTATATTTATCTCTGCGTGCTTGGTAGGTTCCCTGCGTTGTAAACTTTGCTGACATAGAAATTCCAAATTGGGGGGGGGGGTGCGATACAGCAGGGAATCCCACTAATCATATTTAAATTTGTTAAAATAAGATCTTTTCTGGGTAAGTGGGAAAGTGGGAACCATGTTACATCACCGTGCAGGGGTGGAGGTTGGGGGGATAGGAAGAATCAGGAAAAGAGATCTCACTGTCTTCTGAAATTTTACGCCCATGTTGCTGTTTGCTCGTATGGCCAACGCAGGCACAAAAAAAAGCCTTCTACTACTGTAACCTAATAACCATAATAATCCCAGTTTCAGAAGAAAACATCTTCTACACGCAGAGATATTTCTAACTCTCAAACCAGCTCTCTTTGTGCTCTGAGGTAGATTGCCAATGATATCAGAATAGGTACTTCAGGTGCTCTGTGCCTTTCCAGTAGGAACATAGACTGTTAGTCTTATCTCTTAAGAGGCAATTTAGAGAATTAACTTCCATATGTGTTTTTTTCATTTGCCCATAGCAACGTCAAGGGAAAAGTAGAGGAAATCTCTGAGAAACAATTCAAAGATATTCCAAGATTTCCCTCTTCTTCTGCCAAAGTAACAGAAAATGATCATAAGTAACTTTTCCGGTTGGCAGAAGACTTCAACCTATCAGATTGTGCTGGACTCAAGTCAGGAACGTAGATATCAATGGACAATATTCTAACCAAACGCTACGCCCTGCAATCTCTGATTGTTCAACAATTCCACTTTACCTGGCTCGCCTGGGTCACCGATCAGCCCTTTGGGGCCAGGGAATCCTGGAAAACTAATAGAATCACCTGTGTCACCTGTTGAAAGAAACATTGTAGTTTAGTTTTCCAAGACAATTTTCATACCATGGGTAGTAATAAATAATATTGGGCTGAATTTGACATATTTATCAAAGTCCTTTCAGGATGTGACAAGCAGGATGGAAAAAAGAGATCCATTCGATGTAAAAAAGTAGAATACTGGAGAAAACAGGAGTAAGCCATTCGGTATTTCAAGTCTGTTCGGTCATTAAGCATCATCATCTCATCTTAATCAGCACTCTCTCCATTCCCCTTGACATCTTTAGAGCCTTAAAAGCTATTTAACTCCTTAGTAAACATATTTAGTGCTGTACCTCCACAGCTTTCTGTGTTAGAGAATTTCTCATCTCAGCTCTAAATAGCCAACCCTGTATCCTGAGACTCTGACCCCTTGTTCTAAACTGCCCTAGTAAGAAGTCTGACAACACCAGGTTAAAGTCCAACCAAGTTATTTGATAGTGAACTCACAAGCTTTCGGGATTTGTCCCTTCGAAGGACTTAAATCTAATGTTGTCAGACTTCTTACTGTGTTTACCTCAGTCCAACGCTGGCATCTCCGCATCTAAACTGCCCTGCCAGAGGAAACAATATCTCTGTATCCAGTCTGTCCAGCCTTGTCAGAACTGTAGTACACTTGGATCTCCAAAAAAAATTGAAAGATGTCATTTAAAAGGCTTTCATGCAAGATAACAGCTCATGGCCTGAAGGTGACATATTAGCAAGGACAGAGGATTGGTTAATTTACATGATGTAAAGATGCCGGCGTTGGATTGGAGTGGTAAGAACTCAGTAAGAATTTAGCAACACCAATTATTAATCCAACCGATTTATTTGATAGTAAAATAGCGAGCTTTCAACACTCCCGTGTCTTCATCAGGCAAGTGCAGTGTTCTGGTCTGCAATAGCACACATCAGCACAGACAGTCAGAGATTGCTGATTAGAATGCGAATCCTTACATCTAACCTGCTATTCAAGTGTTAAAGTGGCTAACAATGTGTGTGAAGGGAATCCTGAGCATTGTTAGAGAATTGTGTTTTTTCTCCAGACAGCACAGTAAGTGAGGTTTTTTGCTAACCCAGGCAAGTTACGGGGGTTACAGATAGTGTGTCATGAAGCCAAGATCCCTGTTAAGACCGTCCTCATGTGTGCGGAACTTGGCTATCAGTCTCTGCTCAGCGACTCTGCGCTGTCGTGTGTCACGAAGGCCCCCTTGAAGAACATTTACCCGCAGGTCGGAGGCCGAATGCCCATGACTGCTGAAGTGTTCGCCCACAGGAAGGGAACTGTTTTGCCTGGTGATTGTTGAGCAATGCTCATTCATCCGCTGTCGTAGTGTTTGCATGGTCTCCCCAATATACCATTCTTCGGGACATCCTTTCTTGCAACGTATTAGGTAGACAACGTTGGCCGAGTTGCAAGAGTATGTACCGTGCACCTGGTGAATGGTATCCTCACGTTTGATGATGTCGTCAATGTCTATGATCTGGCATGTCTTGCAGAGGTTGCTGTGGCAGGGTTGTGTGGTATTGTGGTCACTGTTCTCCTGAAGGTTGGGTAGTTTGCTGCGAACAATGATCTGTTTGAGGTTGTGTGGTTGTCTGAAAGCAAGAAGTGGGGGGTGGGGATGGCCCTAGCGAGATGTTCATCATCATCAATGATATGTTGAAGACTCCGGAGAAGATGTCGTAGCTTCTCCACTCCGGGGAAGTACTGGACAACAAAGGGTACTCTGTCCACCGTGTCCCGTGTTCGTCTTCTGAGGAGATCAGTGCGGTTTATCGTTGTGGCACGTTGGAACTGTCGATCGATGAGTCGAGCGCCATATCCTGTTCTCACGAGGGCATCCTTCAGCGTCTGGAGGTGTCTGTCACGATCCTCCTCATCTGAGCAAATTCTGTGTATACGGAGGGCTTGTCCATAGGGAATGGCTTCTTTAACGTGTCTAGGGTGGAAGCTGGAGAAGTGGAGCATTGTGAGGTTGTCTGTCGGTTTGCGGTACAGTGAGGTGCTGAGGTGACCGTCCTTGATGGAGATGCGTGTGTCCAAGAATGCAACTGATTCTGGAGAATAGTCCATGGTGAGTCTGATGGTGGGATGGAACTTGTTGATATCATCATACAGTTGTTTCAATGATTGTTCACCATGAGTCCAAAGGAAAAAGATGTCATCAATGTATCTAGTATATAACCTTGGTTGGAGATCTTGTGTGGTGAAGAAGTCTTGTTCGAACCTGTGCATGAAGATGTTGGCATACTGAGGTGCGAATTTGGTCCCCATGGCTGTTCCGTGTGTCTGGATGAAAAGCTGATTGTTGAAGGTGAAGACATTGTGGTCCAAGATGAAGCGGATGAGTTGTAAAATTGCATCTGGAAACTGGCAGTTGTTGGCATTGAGTACTGAGGCAGTTGCAGCAATACCATCGTCGTAGGGGATGTTGGTGTAGAGCGCCGAGACATCCATTGTGACAAGGAGTGTCCCTGTTTCTACTGCTCCGTGTGTGCTGAGTTTCTGCAGGAAGTCCGTAGTGTCAAGACAAAAGCTGGGGGTTCTTTGTACGATGGGTTTCAGGATGCCCTCGATATAGCCAGAGAGGTTCTCACACAGGGTCCCATTGCCAGATACGATGGGACGGCCGGGTATGTTTGCCTTGTGTATCTTTGGGAGGCAGTAGAGATCTCCAATGCGGGGAGTACGTGGAATGAGAGCCCGGAGGGTGTTCTGAAGGTCCGGATCAAGGGTTTCGATCAGAGTGTTGAGTTGACGAGTGTGTTCTTTGGTCGGATCTGCTGGTAACTGTCTGTAGTGTTTCTCATTGTTTAGTTGTCGGTACACTTCTTCACAGTAGTCCGTTCTGTTCAGTATGACGGTGGCGCCTCCTTTGTCTGCTGGTTTGATGACAATGTTGCGGTTGGTCTTGAGAGCACGGATGGCCTTGCGTTGTACTTGGGTGATGTTCGGGACTGTCTTGTAAGTGCGGTTGATGAATCTGGTGTTCACGCACCTCCTGATGGCTTGGGCATACATGTCCAGTCGGGGGCAGCGGCCTTCCGGAGGAGTCCAATTGGATTCATTCCTCTTCGGTTGCTGCACTGCGGATCCCTCTGTCGGCTGTTCTGGTTCATTAGCTGTCTCATTGAGTCCACTATTGGCCTCTTGGGGTTTGTGGAAGAACTCTCGCAGCCTCATTCGCCTGATGAATTCCTCTGTATCTGCTGCGAGACTGATGGGATCCATTTTGGTGGTGGGACAGAAATTGAGCCCTCGGCTGAGAACTTCGATTTCCTCTGATTGAAGTGTATAGTCCGACAAGTTAACAATGGACCTCCCTGCGGTAGTGTTGTTTTCTACTGTGGTGCCAAGGGAGGTTTGGTTGTTGCTGGTGGCGATGCCAAGTTTTTCAAGTTTCCTGTTCTTGGTGTGCATGTAAATGGTGTAGTTTCTTTGTCTCATCTGCTTGGCAAAGTTTCGCAGCTGGTCTGCGTCCTGAGTGCAAGTTGAGAATATGTATTCCATTTTACTTTCCAGGGTGCGGCGTTTGCTATAGAGCTGGTGTATGAGGTGATTGAGGAGTGTGAGAGAGGTGCGACGGCAAAGCTTCTCAGCGTAGTCCGTGTTATAGGTTGACCTGAGTGGGTTCGTGATCTGTAGTCCCTTTGGTATCCTGTCTGCTTTCTTGCATCTCTGTAGAAACTTGATGTCTGTGTCGATATGTGCAATCCTCTTGGAGATCCTCTCCACTTGGATCCGGCAGTATGCGGTGTCGATAGTAGTCATGATGTAAAGATGCCGGCGTTGGATTGGATTTACATGAAACAGAGCTATGCTACATGGCTCATTTTAGGTTGGTAAGCTCGACTTAGGGCACTACCTGTGGGTTTACTGCTGGGACCTCAACTAATTACAATCCACATCAATAACTTGAATGAAGGGAATTATATTGTAAGGAAATTTGCTGACAATACAAAGTTAGATAAGAAAGGTGAAGAAGATACAAAGTATCTGCAGTGGAATGTGGATAGTTTGTGAGTGGGCAAAAATGAGACAGATGGAGTTTAATGTGGGAAAATGTGAGTTTGTGTAATTTGCAAGATTAGAAAAGTGAATATTATTTAAATAGAGAGAGAAATAGCAGAACACTGCAGTACAAAATGATCTGGTCTCCTTGTGCCATTAATCACAACAATTTAGCATGTAAGAACAGCAAATAATTAAAAAGGCAAATGGAATGTTGACCTTTATTTCAATGGGGAATGGAATATTTGATTTGAAAGTTTATTTATTAGTCACAAGTTGGCTCACATTCACATTGCAATGAAGTTACTGTGAAAATACCCTGGTCACCACGCTCCAGTGCTTATTTGGGTACACTTATGGAGAATTTATCATTGCCAATTCACCTAACCTGCACACATTTGGACTGTGGGAGCAACTGGAGCACACAGAAGAAACCCAGACAGACACAAGGAGAATAGGGAAACTCCATGCAGGCAGTGCCCCAAACCAGGAATCAAACTGGGTCCCTAGCATTGTGAGGCAGCAGTGCTAACCACTGTGCCACCATGCCGCCATTTGATGTGATTTGAATATAAATGTAGTCTCTTTCCAACTATACAATGAAACTGTATGCATGTACAGTTTTGGTCTCCATAAATAAAGAGGGATATACTTACATTGAAAATAGTTTAGAGAAAGTTGGTTTCCTCAGTTGAAAGAGTTGTCTTATAAGAAGAGGTTGCACAGTCTATATTCATTTTAGTTTAGAAGATTAACAGGTGATCTTATCAAAGCAAAGGAGCTACTGAGGAGGCATAACAGGACAGATGTTGGGTAGACGTTTCCTTTCAGTGGGGGAATCTAGAAATAGGGGACAGTTTCAAAATATGGTGGCTCCCATTTAAAACAGAGATGAGGAGGAATTTCCTTTATCAGGTTGTTAGTCTTTGGAATTCTTTACTACAGACAGCAGCGGAGGCTGGGTCAGTGAATATAATTCAAAGGCTGAGTTAGATAGATCTTAAACTAGGGAGTCAAAGATTATTGAAAACAGACAAGAAAGTGAATTTATAGTTATAATCAGAACAGCTATGATCTTATTGAATGGTGGAGTAGGCTAAATGGGCTGAATGGTCTCTTCCTGCTCCCATTTCTTACGGTCTGAACTGTAATTTGAGAGGCAATTACTAATTTTATCATTCACTTTACTGGTGGAAATAAATACACCTTTATCTCTCATTTAAAAATCTTGTTAAATATCACCTGTCTTTCTTTTCCACCTCCATGCCCTTCCTTACATTTTCATGCAATTTTTTTTAATGATCGTGAAATGTGGGATGTTAATTGTGGGGAATAGAACACTTTGCTTTAGGAACTTGGCCTTAAATCAACCTACCTGGGAGGCTGAAAACTAGGTCATGGTTCAGTTAAGGTGGGATGGTGTGCACGGCTTACCAAGGCTTTTGTTATTCCAATCTGACCAACCACAAAGTGATTAGTTTTGGGAATATCCTTTTCTCAGCTCAGGAGTATAGAGGCCAAGACAAGTCTCCCAAGTGTTGCCCAACAAAGGGTGAACCAGGAATCAAACCACAATGCACAATGTGTGTGGCTTTGTAGTGCATTGGGCAGCACTTCTGCGTAAGTTATTAAGGGACCTCAGTAAATATTTTAAATAAATTTAAAAATGTTTACCCAACCTCTAAATAAGAAACTTGTGAACCTGGGGCCTCAAGTCACATTCAAACCTTAGAAGCCAGCACAACTCAATCACATTCTCTCAGTTCAATGAGCGTGAATGTTGGTCACTTTGTTAAAATATAATTAATGACTTTTATAGGAACCTGCAAATTCATTACTAAGCAATAGGGAGTTAATCAGTTGTATTTATACCTTTTGTTCCTTTGCAACCAGGTTCACCTTGGGGTCCAGGCAATCCCATTTCTCCATTGTCACCCTAATTGGAAATATACCACATATTATTTTATTGAAGCTTCTGCAATACAATGGTTCTGATGTTATAACAAGTACCTCAAAAAGCTGTTATAATGATTTTTCATACTTACCTTCTCTCCCTTACTTCCAGGAAATCCAATAATACCTCTTTGACCTTTATACCCAATTAATCCTTGTCGCCCAGGTAGACCAGATGGTCCAATCATCCCACAAAAACCTTTCTCGAAGCCTGGAGGACCAGGACTGCCAGGGAATCCAGGAACTCCTGGATTCCCAGGTAATCCTTTTTCACCTGAAACAATCATTACAATAAACTTAGTGCATTCAAAACAAAACTACTTGTGTTCACATTCAGAAGGGTCTGTCATAGTAACACAGCAAAGTTTTTGGCATAAGACAACAATCAGTCCACTAAGCTACCCTTTCAGACTGCTAACGCAGATTGTATAGGTCATTGGCTATAGTGAGATGCCACCCACATTGACATCTTGGACATAGTGGTATTCCCAACACTAAAGAATTACCTTTCTTTAAAAAAATTGTTTGAATCTCCTTCATTTTAGTTTATTTATTAGTGTCACAAGTAATCTTACACTAACACTGCAATGAAGTTACACTACGGTGCCTGTTCGGGTTCACTGAGGGAAATGTAGCATGGCCACTGCACCTAACCAGCACGTCTGTCGGACTGTGGGAGGAAACCGGAACACCCAGAGGAAACCCACGCAGTCACGGGGAGAGCATGCAGATTCCGCATGGAGAGTACCCAAGTCAGGAATTGAACTCAGGTCCCTGGCACTGTGAGTTAGCGCTAAATATAGGCTGGATTTTACAATACTTTTGGCCAGTGAGATCTTTCAGTCCCGCAGAAGATTAAACCTCCTGTCCTGCTGTGTGGATTTTCCTGGTAGGGGTACAGGCAAGCCACATAAAAAACCATAGGCATCGGCAGGATTGAAGATCCCATACATAGTCATTGGCGAGCCGCTTCCACCATGAGAAAGCATGACTTGGTAGCAGGGGTAGTGGTGGTGGTGGTTGGGGGCTGGGGGGTGGAATTCCTACCCTATGTTACAAATCACTACGATAAGAGCACTAGGTTCAGATATCAGCCAATCTTTAAGAAGTGCATTTAAATCTTAGCCAGGATCGCGCATGTAGAGCTTTTTCACATCCCATGTTGGATACTTTTAAGATGGTGCCTGTAGAGTTTTCTGCTGTATTCTCGTCCTTGCCAAGAGGTTGGTTAACATTTCATCCAAATGACTATCACAGCCAAGAGTGACTTCCATTATCTCATTTGGTCAGGTTTCAATTCATTCCAGAAGTGAAAGAATAAACCATTTATTTCAACAAGTGACTCATCACTACATGATAATTTTTTAACTAAACTCAGGATGTTTGAAAGTTAGTTTGACTCTGTACTCCTTACCTCGTGGCCCTGTATATCCATGTTCACCAGGAATACCTGGGATTCCCATGTTGCCTTTTTCATAAATGATCTCAGGCATACTGTCATCCCCCGGATCTCCTGTTACTCCTGAAACAAGACAATTGAAATTTCCCTGTTAATGCAATAATTTTTCTGTAGCTTAACAACACAATCAGTTTGAACTCCCTATAAAGAATTGCACTCTCTCAGATTCCTTCATTAAAATGACATTTCCTTATATAGATTGGAAGAATAGGAGATTTTGAATTATCCAGAGGTCAAAAATGACAGCAGTTCAGTTATCATCAGGCAACTAAAATATTTGGCTGTCAGTTCCGGGATAGAGAATATGTTGCTGTCTATGTTTTTGTGGTGGCATGGTGGCAAGTGGATAATGCTGCTGCCTTATTAGTAGTTTCCTCTAATCTAACCTGACTTTTGCAAGTGTCTGCTCTCCTAGCTCTCTCTTTAAACAGCTAATTCTCAATGTGTGGGTCATAATTCTCTGGCAGTTCACGCGTGGGGTTTTCTGGATCCATCGATGGTGCACATCTACCAGGGATTTCCTGGTGATGTGGGATGGAATCAATGAGAAGATTCCCCTCCCCACTCCCCACCATGGCTCATGTCTAATTTGCTTCCTCTATTTACAACCTGTAACAGGGTGGCCAGGTGGCACAGTGATTAGCAGTGCTGCCTCACAGTGTCAGGGACCTAGGTACAATTCCTGGCTTGGTTTACTATCTGTGTGGAGTTTGTACATTCTCTCCATGTCCGTGTGGGTTTCCTCTGGGTGCTCCAGTTTCCTCCCACAATCCAAAGATGTGTGGGTTTGGTTGACTGGCCATGGTAAATTGCCCCTTAGTGCCAAGGCAATTGACACAGTAAATACGTGAGGTTACAGTCATAGGGGCTGGATAGGGTTGCGGTCAGTGCAGCTCATTGGGCTAAATGGCCTCCTTCTGCACTGTAAGGATTCTATAATTCCATGTCCTGGGATGGCCTTTGGCAAAGAGTCTTTGGTGAATTAAAGCAAGGTATTTATGAATCCTTTTTTTATTTTTATTTTTAATCCATAGATCTATAAACATATACAGGGATCACGGGTAGAGGTGGGAACATCAGGGTGGCGGCGCGGGCTTGTTGGGCCGAAGGGCCTGTTTCCAGTGCTGTTTTGTTCTTTGTTCTTTGAATATCAGGAGCAGCTAACAAATTGTTCATTGTTTTTGATCTTCAAGAAAGCAATTTGGTTAACATTCCTTTCATTCCTTTGTTAAACGTGTGAGTACAGCTTGCTTTAAGGATAGTAATTATTTAAAATATCATTACTTTCGAAACCCTCTCTACCAGTAATGTCCAAGAAAAGTGACAATTCCTTATATGTTGTTTTCATCATTCAAGTTGAGCTATTCTTTGAAATTTGACCGTGCAAAGGGCAAGTACTAAGGGAGGCTGGGACAACACACATCACATGTACATTTGTCTAAGCAGTGAAATCAAGTTATTGAAGAATGTTCTATGACGCAGGAGATGCAAAAAAGGGAAGTTTTTTTTAAGTGAGGAAAGAGGGGGAGAGGATGAGGAAAATAATTCATAATCCTCTTGCCACAATCAGTTTTTAGAAACAAAAAAAATCTCCATTATTGTTGTAATAGAAATGCTGCTCCCTGCAGTTAACTATCTCCATTGCTAATTTTGTTAATGTATCTGAAATAAATACTATGATACATTCCTTATATTCTTAAACTAAAAAGGAGATGCAATGCTTGACACCTTTGAATCCTTTAATTCCATTTTCTCCATCAGAGCCTCTTGTTCCTTCATCTCCTCGTAGCCCTGGTTGACCTGGAATTCCTGGAAGTCCTCGTGGACCTGGTGCTCCTAGAAATCCCCTAATGCCTTGGCTACCTTTATTGCCTAACGCATGAAAAGAATACACTCAATGAGTGAATTATCGCATTTTATAAAGTGCATTTTCAGTAAATTTTTACAGCAGTCATCTGTAATTACAATAATTATAATCAGTTACTCCATTTTTCCCCTTCTCCTCAAATGGTTGAGTGATTATTACCTTGTGAGCAGTTGTCACAGGTTAGTTTTAAGAGTCTGAACTGTTTTCATCTGGGATAAAGTAGGGGACTGAAGTATGTCTATGATAGTATCAGAAAAAATGATGGGATATGTGTATGAATCTGCTGAACTGGTGCAAAAATAATAATCTCTCCTTCAATGTCAATAAAACGAAGGACATAGTCATGGGCTTCAGGAAGCGCAGTGTCCCTTTCTACATCGTCAAGTATGAAATGAAAATGGTCGACAGTTTCAAATTTTCAGATTGCCAACAACCTGTCCTGGTCCCTCCACGTTGATGCTATAGTTAAGAAAGCCCACCAATGCCTCTACTACTCAGGAGGCCAAGGAATTCGGGATTTTCACAACAACTTCCACCAATTTTTACAGATGCATCATAGAAAGCATCCTTTCCAGATGTATCACAGCTTGGAAAGGGTTGTGAACATAGCCCAATCCATCATGCAAACCAGCCTCCAACTCCATTGACTCTGTCTATACTTATGGCTGCCTTGGAAAAGCAGCCAAGATAATCAAGGACACCACACACCTTGGACATTCTCTCTTCCACCGTCTTCCAACAGGAAAAAGATACAAGTACAAGATCACATAATAACCGACTCAACAACAGCAACTTCCCTGCTGCCATTAAATTTTTGAATGGACCTACATTATATTAAGCTGATCTTTCTCTACACCCTAACTATGATTATAACATTACATTCTGCACTTAGCCCTTTCCTTCTCCCCATGTACTACATGAATGGCACGCTTTGACTGCATACTGAACAAGAAACACAATACTTTTGCTGTATCCCAATATATGTGTCAATAATAATAAATCAAATCAATGATTAATGATATGTGATGTGTGTGATTTGTGATTATGCGTGATGATATGTGAGATTTGTGATTATGCGTGATATATGTGACTATTTGTTATGTTTGTGTGTGAGGCGGTGTGTGTGATATGCAACTATGTAATGTGTATGATTGTATGTTCATGATGTGATTGTGCATGCACGTTATGAACATGTGATATGTATGTGTGTGAGATGTATGTGATGCATGAAAATTAAACATTTATTTATTAATCACAAGTAGGCGTACATTAACACTGCAATGAGGTTACTGTGTGATACGAGTGTGAGATATATGATTATGTGTATGTGATATGCGAGTGTGTGCCATGTCTGTGTGTGATATGTGAGTGTGTGTAATATGTGAGTGTGTGCAATATGAGTGTGTGCGATATGTGAGTGTGCGAAATGTGTGTGTGTGCGAAATATGTGAGTGCGTGTAATATGTGAGTGCGTGTAATATGTGAGTGTGTGTAATGTGCGAGTGTGAGATGTTTGTGTGAAGGGAGAGCAGGATTAGGCTTAGCTGTGTTGGCCCTGTTGCTGAACAGATTCCAAACATGAGTAAGGCCCTCAAAAAATCATTTTGTGTAAAGTACCATAGAAAATCTAAAGTGCCTGGAAGTATGGGAGAAAGAACATTTTTTTAGGTCCTCACTGTACAACCTGTCAAAGTGCGATCTTCCATTATTTTGTGAGAAGTTCAGCTCTGATTTTTGCGGGACCAAGTCAATTCCTACATCTGAAATCTACTTAGGTGGAAATCTGCCATTTGTGCAAACAACAAAAATAAAACTGACCACATAGCAATTATGTAATTTTCTCAAGCTTTATTATGGAATTGCCAAATAATGTTTCCTCCTGATTTTTAATAACTGTTGGCTAAGATGTTAATGGCTACTCAGAAAAAGAGGAAACTGAAAGACAAAGTATAAGTATAAAGCACTTTTCAGTAGGGGAGATGATTATGATTAATAATTTGCATTATAAATAAACTTTGTCTATCTCCCCAAGTGAGTTGAGTTGGATGAATATTCAGCACTTAAAGGGTGAAAAAGAATGAAAAACAGATTGTTGAAATGAAAGATTTTGCTCAATTATTTACTCTTAGGAAATATGAGAAATTCAACATACCTGGTGGACCAGGAAATCCTGGTGTTCCGCTGTTGCCCACAGGACCTGGTTGGCCTTGCATGCCCATTGGACCAGGCAGTCCCGGACTTCCAGGAATTCCTTGAACTCCCTTCAACCCAATTGGACCCATGGGACCTGGATTTCCTGGAAATCCTTTCAGACATTGACCTGAAACAGGAAAAATACTAAATATTCAGCAGTTTTCTCTTAGGTACACATTAAAATTAAACCCGTCCCAAGGCACCATATTGTCTAGGATTTGATGTTCTTTGGTGAGGTGTGGGAGGCAGAATGAGTAATCTCCTCGCTCCTGAACCCACCATCTCAAGTTATCCAATCAAGTTTGGTCAAATACTAGTCAGAAGGAGGACATTCAAAGGTGCAAAGGAGGGCTCTGCACCCAATTGAAACCGACCAAAGGAAGTCATGCAGCAGAAAGGTCATGCCACAAACAGCAGCTTGCTCACAGCTATAAATCTAAAAGCTCCTTTCCCCACCTCTTTCTGAATGTCTACATTTATTTTAAAAAAAGCAAGCAGACGTTGTTGCCTCCACCAACGTACTCCGCTTTTACATTCTGCCATGGTTCTGGTCACAGACTTTTCCTTCTACTCTTGTGCTACCTCGTCATAGCTGCCATACTACACTCTCATATTGCTGATGGCCAAAAAATGCAGCGGGCAATGGAAAATTTCAGACATATTGGGTTATCAATAAGTTCAATTGTACATTTGTGATTTCAAAATGGCGGCCAGGACCCTGCTCGCCCTGACCTCCATGTAACTTTATGGGGGGGGCATGGTCTCAGATGGGAAGGCTGTCCTTGCCCCAATCAAAACTCCTAAGTTGTCACTTCAGGGCCTTCTCCCACCCAGTCTCACTTTTCAGGCTGGCAGTCACTGGATAACTCAGGGAAGCAAATGGTAAAAATCACTATCCATGATCTGTCCGATCTCTATACTGAAGAAGCTATGGGGCAAATTTTCCAATTCTGCCACAATGGCGTTCGTAGCAGGCGAGGGGCAGATGATGGAAATTTCCATTGACCTCAGGTGGGATTTTCCAATTTCACAGTGAGCGCAGCCATAAAATCCTGTCTCCTAGTTTCTCATTGAAACACAAGAACATGTCCCTGGTTGCTGTTATCAAATTAACCGGCGTAATCAATTAGATTTATTTCAAACCACAACTTGCTCACTCTTCAAGCATTTCAAAGGCTTGGCAGTATATTTGAAACTTACTGCAGATTAAACTAGAATAGCTATATTTAACTGATTGTTTTGGAGAATGGTGTGGTGACATTGTGTTGCCGTCCCAACATCATCAACCCCTATGTACATTTATGGAGGGGTAGAAGGGAAGGGAGCGGGTTGCCTGATATATATTGCTGCTCTATGATGCATGAAAGCATTGTATAACTAATAGTGTAACATTCCCATTAATGTTAAAAATATTCTATCTTCTAAAACACACATAAAAAGATATATCTAGTAATAAACCATAAGACCACATCCTGTATTGTAGCTTCATTTTAAAGTGTTTAGCAGCAAGCAAGGAAACAACTGAATGACATTCACAGAAAAAGAGATTAAAGTACCTTTTTAAACATCCACTCGTATGTGTTATTGGGGGGCAGATTTTAAAACAATAGGATGCTTTGAAGAAAATCTGAGGAGAATAGCATTACAGGGGGGAAGTGTGCCTGTTACTGTAAGGGTGCATTATATACAACTTTCAATAGTGTGTCCTGGATGTAAAATGTGGGTCTGAGCTTTGAAGAGCAGAAGCAAAGAAGCTACATTTTAGATGCTAAGGAAATACGAAATCAACAAAGGTTCATAACAAATATTCAAGCCAACAGGAACATATAAATTCAATGAAATATGGGTCCACAGATGAAGCTGAAACCATTAATAGGGGAATCCTCTGCTTTTGATAATTGCAAGCAGATGAGGGCAATGAACACGGGAAGCATGCGGTGGTGGTGGTGGGGGGGGGGGGGGGGTGAACTCAGGATCCCCAAAACAGAATAAAAAGTTTTTTTTCCCCCCTCTATCAGTTGGCCAGGTTGACAGATATGTCAGTTATGTCAGTTGGGAAAACTGCAGTTGGAAGTGGTTGGGACTGTGGCTGACAAATAGGAGAGATCACGCAGGAAAAGGGAAGGGAGTTGAACCAAAAGTCAGGACTACGATAGCTCATGAGCAGAAATGGTGGGTATGTGGAGGGGGGGAAACAGGGTGGGGACCAGACTGGGAGCTAGAAAGGAAGGGGTTGTGGATCAGTGAGGAAGAATGCCCTGAGTTATGGGTTTTTAGGGTCAATTGGCTGATCAAGATTTGTTTGAGGGACAGGTGATGTAAAAATGGTGGCAGCTGGGTGCACAATGTAACAGGGTCACATTACAGGATTTTAAACTTTTAATTTCCCTAAATTCTCTCCCACCTGTTGTGGGGTGAGGTTATAATTTTGACGATGATCTTCTGATGTGAATTGGTTTCTACGTGTATGACTCCCTCAGTTATGCCAGAATGTTTCAACTACTCTTCACCTGGGGAGCCTTGTAAACCAGGGTGGCCAGGAAACCCAACTGGACCCGGTTCTCCTTTCTCCGCAGGGAAACCTGCTGGACCAGGATTCCCTGGTTGTCCAGACACGCCTTGATCTCCTCGGAATCCTTTTTGTCCTGGGAATCCTGGAACTCCATCACGCCCTGAGAATAATGGAAGTAACTCATGACTGGAATAGAAAGCAGGCATGATATGATTTCAGAGCTACTGCCCAGAAAGTGCACAGTGGGAGCATTTATTGTATTCATCTTAAATTCTTCAATCTGCTCTTTTGCAACAGATATTAAATTGTTTTATGGTAAATTAATTCCAATCAAGGTGCACAATTTACACAATTTAGATCAGTTTCCTGTCAGCAACATAAAATGATAAATTTAGTCTGATCCATAAAGAAGTTCCTTCGCCTGACATATTTTAACATTGTTTACATTCCTGTGTGATCCATTTTAACAAAATTATTAACGCAATATAAATGTATTAGTGACTTTGTTTAAATTGTGCTTACTAGCACTTAATGCGAGTGCATTTGCCGGTTTATAGAGTGCACTGGGGTCAGTTCATGTCTCAAGAGTATTCTTGTTCTGTTCAATACGTTCAAACTGGAATCTCAATGTTGAAGGATATTAATATTCGTAATGCTTGAATGGTAATGGCAAGACATGAAAACAAGACCACAAAACCCTACAGGAAGCTTAGGTTGGGATTTTACATTCCCCACAGCAAGTTTTGAGGCGATGGGAGAGGTTGCTGGGAGTGTGAAATTGCATGGATAGATTATCTCCAGGACCCCGCTTGTCCTGACCTGTATGTAATTTCATGGTGGGTTGGACAGGGCCTTGGATGGGAAGCCTGCCCTAGCCCCAGTTAAGACTCTTAATGGCCACTTAATTGCCACTTCAGGGCCTTCTCCCACCCACCCTCAATTTTCAGGCTGGCAGTCACCAGATAACTCAGGGTGGGAAATCTCATCGAAGATCTCAAGACAGAAGGCATAATCTCAGAGTGAAGTGTCGCCCATTTAAGACTGAGGTGAGGAGGCACTTTTTCTCTCATAAGGTATCGAATCTATTTAATTCTTTACCGCAGAGGACTTCAAAGGCTGGGTCGTTAAGGGCAGCATGGTAGCACAGAGATTAGCACTGCAGGTTCAATTCTGGCCTTGGGTTACTGCCTGTGCACATTCTCCCTGTGTCTGCATGGGTTTCTTCCAGATGCTTCGGTTTTCTCTCACAATGCAAAGACGCACAGGTTAGGTGGATTGACCATGATAAATTGCCCCTTCATTTCCAAAGATATGTAATGGTATGGTAAATAGGTATGGTAAATAGGCAGATTTATGGGGATAAGATGGGGGAGCAGACCTGGGTAAGATGGCTTGTCAAAGAGTCGGTTCAGACTCAATGGGCCAAATGGCCTCTTCAGCACTGTAGGGATTCTATGATTCTAAGTATGTTCGAGATTGAGATACAGTAAGAAGTCTCATAACACCAGGTTAAAGTCCAATAAGTTTATTTGGTAGTAAACACCCCTAGCTTTTGGGATTTGCCCCTTCGTTAGGTGAAAAGGCAAACTTTGAAAGCTCGGGGAGTTTCCTACCAAATAAACCTGTTGCACTTTAATGTGGTGTTGTGAACCTTCTTACTGTGTTTACCCCAGTCCAATGCCGGCATCTCCACTTCAAAGTCGAGATAGATTTTTAATCAATAAAAGAAAAGAATCAAGCATTGTGGGGATAAAATGGATAAGTGGAGTTGAGGATTATCATATCAGATTAGTCATGATCTCATTGAATGGTAGAGCAGACTCGATGAGCCAAATAGCATACTTTTACTTCTACACCTTATTGTCTTATCATGGGTGGATAAGTGTGTGAGGTGATGCTTCCATCGAAAGCCTCTTTCTGACTAAGGGCGACCTCCCCTCATGGACCAGATACCTTCTGTCATGATCTCAGCTGATGTTATTTCAGTTAGGTCACAGAACAGAATCCTGGCTCAATGCAGCAGAACTTCTATTTTTTTTGTTTTGAGATGCACATGAGCAAAGTCACAGGGTAGCCAATTAACTTTTAACAAGAGAATAAAACATTTATTAAACAGGAAAAGATTGACTGTAACAGTACTCCTCCATCCCACTTATATCTTCACTGATGTACAGAGATTTTTAAGGATAACACAAGTTAAAACATATATCTAATGATATAATGTTCTCAGTAAGTACTCAGTCCAAGCAAATCAACAGGCCAACTGCAGTCAAACACAAAACACTCTACTGGGGCAGCATGGTGGTACAATGGTTAGCAATGCTGCCTCACAGAACCAGGGACCTGGATTCGATTCCCAGTTTTGGTCACTGTCTGAGCAGAGTCTGCATGTTCTCCTTGTGTCTTTATGGATTTCCAGCAGTTGCTCCAGTTCCCTTCCATAGACCAAAAGATGTGTTGGTTAGGTGCATTGGCCATGCTAAATTCTCCCTCACTGTACCCAAATAGGCACCAGAATGTGGCAATTAGGGATTCTCACAGTAACTTAATTACAAAGTTAATGTAAGCCTACTTGTGACACTAATAATTAAACTTTAAAGATGCCATCCAGTAGAGAAATATATATTTCTCACCAAATCCCCCATATGTTGATCACACTGTGAGCCAACCAGTCTCACTGTAAATCTTGTGGGCTTTCCCACAAGATTTTCCAAACTCCATCCTCAGAAAAAAAACACGTATCTTGAAATTTTCTCCCAAACAATGCTTTCCTCTCAGATGCCTCATCGAGGATCCACTTTCACAATTACAATCTCTTCTTCCAGTATCCCTCTATCCTGGATTGCCATGTCCATTCAAGTTTACACACAACTTCTCAGATACCCAGCCAAACCAAAAGAACATCACTGCTTCTCAGGCTGTATTAAGGTGTTATTAACCTTAAGATTACTTCAGATGTCTGGCTTCCCATTAGCTGACTTCACCAGCTCTATCTTTCACTGGGCGCCTCTCTTTCTGCCCCTTCTTCTAACTTCCTTTAACAGTGCCTTGTTGGGATTCCAGCTCTTTGTCCCTTTGGCATCAGTTTTCCAGCAGCATCTCTTTTCATCTCCTGGTCTCTGGACCATTTTGATAGCTTCTTGGACTTTTTTCTGCCTTTCTCCATTTTTCTACCTCCTCTGGCAGTTTCTATGAGAACCGCTTTCTTTTCAGACACCTAGGGCCTAATTCTCCCAACCTGACACACACGTTTTTTGGCGCATAGGGTTAGGAGATGTGTGTGTTGGTCATTTCACGGGATTCACGCTTACATTCCCAAAGCATATGCATCTCCTGTCAGCGGAAAGCAGGCACAGTCAGGACAACACTGGAAATCAGTGGGATGACAAGGTAAGTGATTTAAATCTACTTTTAATCTATCTTAAATGTCATTACCAGACCCAGGACTGAATTCTCCATGTTCAATAGCATCTCTTTCCCCGCCAGGAGTATTTCATTCCCATGGGATTTAGAATAGTTCTCCTTTTGCAGGGAACAAGCAGGAGATCCCTCTTGAGTGAAGGGGGGGGGGGGGGCAGTCAGGGCCCCCAGGGGGTTGGGCAGTGGCAGGGCGGGGGCTGGTCTCCCTGGGGATGGGCACCCTGGCACTCCAAAGGGGCAAAGTGCCCATGCTGAAGAGACGCCCTGGCCCGCCAGGCAACAGCCAGTGCCAAGGGGTAGGGCCTATTATAGGTGGGGCCTAGGGGGTGATTGTTGGGGCTTGTGGGGGGCGGGCAGTCTCGCTGCAGATAGGATTGGTTAGTGCTGGAGGGAGGCCAGCGATTGGGGATCGTGGTACTGGGGGACGGGGATGGGGATAGGTCGGGGCTGGTACGGGAATGCTTGTGCAGGCTGCAATCGGCCTGTGGGGATATCTGGCCAGCAAACTGCAGTCTGACAGTTTGGGACCACTGCGCATGCGCCGAGGCTCGGAACTATCAAACTCTAGCATGAACAGGTCCTACCTCCTGAGCTTTTAATGATATTCACAGTTGTGACCTCTGTGGGTGCACAGATTGTGGGAGATTTGAGTCTGAATTCCCATTGAAAAACAATCTTGAGTTACACCATTTTCCCCGTCATTTCAGTACTTAGAATTATTTTGGGGGAAATCAGGCTCCTGGTTCCAACAAAATCTCAAGTATTATAGTGTGAGCTCCTGGTTGCTAAGCAACTGCTTAGATTTTTTTTTAACCTGAAGGATTCCTTTTATGTTGTAAACTTTAAATTATAATGTAAGGACCATTTGAAATGAAACCAAAACTTCCATGCAGGTGCCTTTGTTTAACATGAAGCTAATTAAAGTTTTAATCCTTTCTTACACAGGAACACAAAATTAAACTTACTTAAAGCCATACATTATTTTTAAACCCACAAATCCAAATATACTACCCTTGTCTCCTGACACTACAGACCTCCCTCAAACTATCCAACCCCCTCTCCGCTGCTCTCCCCATTCCGCCCCGCTACAATCCCTCAACAACTACAAGAAGGTATCCCTTACCTTCACCTCCCTGGAATCCCTGCCATTCACCTTCACTCCAGGCTTCCTGCACTTAGTCACAGGCATGGCCTGTTACATAGGACATAGAACACTACGGCACAAATAAGCCCTTCGGCCCACAAGTTGTGCCGATCATACCAGTAACTACCAGGCCATAGAACTATCTGTAACTCCCAATCCCATTAAATCCCATGTACTCATCCAGAAGTCCCTTAAAAGACCCCAGCGAGTTTGCCTCTACCACTACTGATGGCAGCCGATTCCATTCACTCACCACCCTCTGAGTGAAAATCTTACCTCTAACATCTCCTCTGTACTTGCCCCCAGCACCTTAAACCCGTGTCCTCTCGTAGCGACCATTTCAGCCTTGGAAAATAGTCTCCGAGAATCCACCCTATCTATTCCTCTCAACATCTTATAAACCTCTTATCAGGTCGCCTCTCAACCTTTGTCTCTCCAGGGAGAAGAGACTTAGCTCCCTCAACCTATCGTCATAAGGCATGCCTCCCAATCCAGGCAACATCCTTATAAATCTCCTCTGCACCCTCTCAATAGCTTCCACATCCTTCCTATAGTGAGGTGACCAGAACTGCACACAGTACTCCATGTGGGGTCTGACAAGGGTCTTATAAAGTTGCGGCATTATCTCCTGACTCCTAAACTCAATCCCTCGATTAATGAAGGCCAATACACCATATGCCTTCTTGACCACGTCCTCAACTTGCAAGGCCGATTTAAGAGACCTAGGACCCGGACCCCAAGATCTTTCTGCTCTTCAATACTGCCAAGACTCCTACCCTTGATATTATACTCCTTCATCCCATTGGTCCTGCCAAAATGGACCACTGCACATTTATCCGCATTGAAGTCCATCTGCCACTTCTCTGCCCAGTCTTGCATCCTATCTATGTCTCGTTGAAACTTCTAACATCCCTCCAGACTATTCACAACACCACCAACTTTCGTATCGTCAGCAAACTTACTAACCCATCCCTCACTTCGTCATCTGAGTCATTTATGAAAATGACAAACAGCAAGGATCCTAGAACAGATCCCTGGGACACTCCACTGGTGACTGACCTCCATGCAGAAAAAGACCCATCCACAACCACTCTCTGCCTTCTGCAGGCAAGCCAGTTCTGGATCCACAAGGCCAAAACCCCTTGGATCCCTTGCCCTCTCACCTTCTCATGGGGGACCTTATCAAACGCCTTGCTGAAATCCATGTAAACCACATCCACTGCTCTTCCTTCATCAATATGTTCAGTCACATTTTCGAAGAACTCAACTAGACACGATCTGTCCTTAACAAAACCGTGTTGACTATTTCTAATCATTTTGAGCTTCTCTAAATACTCATAAATCCTGTCCCTCAGAATCCTCTCCATCAACTTACCAACCACTGAGGGCAGACTCATTGGTCGGTAATTCCCCGGGCTATCCCTGTTCCCTTTCTTGAAAATAGGCACCACATCCGCAATCCTCCAATCTTCCAGAACCTCTCCCGTCTCCATTGACGATGCAAAGATCATCGCTAGCAGCTCTGCAATCACTTCCCTCACCTCCCACAGTAACTTGGCATACATCCCATCTGGTCCCAGCGACTTATCTACCTTGATGAAATTTAACAGTTCCAACACATCCTCTTTCTTAATGTCCACATACTCAATCTTTTCAGTTTGCAAGGCCTTTTTCAGCCACTGCCAAGGCAACTGGCCAACAGTTCTCTAAGCCAGAACTTCCTCCCAAGTGCAGATGGAAGTCCCACCTGCTGTCAATGAATGCTCATTTGATTGTAAAATGCCAGCAGGCCTGTCAAGAGTCAACAGGAATGTGTTCTTCACCCCCTCTCCAGATAACATGGATAAGTCTCCGCCATCTGAAAAGTTCAAGCTCTTGAGCAATGATTATAAGAACCAGAATATTTGTAAATGGGCAATAAATATCTTAAATTTACCTTTTGTCATTAGGTACTAATAAGTCTGTTCTCCAATAAACAGCGTCCAAGGTGAAATACTAAATCAGCCTTTACTCAAAAAGCTGAGGTGAAGCAAAGAATTATGGACATATTTATTCATGTATTCTCTCCCTTTTTGCAACCTGGGCTATGAACTTGCAAAGTAAGCACAAGAAATTGGATGCATTGTGCTTGTAGATTATCATTCAAAGCATGATAGGAATAACCCATGTGAAACTCAAAGTACAGTTTTAAATGAAATCCATCTGAATCCAACTCCTTCTCTCTTTAAGTGATAATAAAAATCTGTACTTCTATCAAGGGTAATGATACATCACTCTAGGAAGAGGCTTGTTTGCTGTCAGTTTAATGCCACTGTATAGAATGTATTTTTTTGTGTGATACATGCAAACTGCCAATGAGTCCCAATCAAGTAGTTACATGTCCTATTGCCCTGCTCACTAGCCTGTCCATTACACCATTCCATTAATAGGAATAAAAAGTGGAAGGTGGTTTCCTGTGGGAGCTGCATTTGAGGCTGATGTGTATTAATGAGTTAAATATTTAAAGCTGTGAGTTTGCTGATTGATGTAAAATCAACAAAGTTACTTAACTTGCCACTTATCAAAGATCATGAAAAAGGATTACCTGTACAATTACAACTCTGTGAATGTACTCTGTCTTTACAGTTTTAAATGTGTAACCTGATAGATCAGAGGCATGCCATAAGTAAACATGTTCTGCATTAGATTTTGCTCCAATTGTAGCATAAATGTAGAATATTGTTGACAGATGTTATTCCGATAGCTAGCAAACCGATTGCAAATTTGGTAATGTTGTGTCTTTATCCTAAAAGTTTTTTTTTTAATGTTTATTTTATTAGTGTCACAAGTAGGCTGCAATGAAGTTACTGTGAAAATCCCCTAGTTGCCACACTCCGGCAACTGTTCGAGGGAGAATTTAGCATGGCTAATGCACCTAACCAGTACATCTTTCAGACTGTTGGCAATGCTAACCATTGTGTCATTCTGCTGCCCATATACTGTGTTGTGCTGAACAAGCAGAGTGTTATCAAATTTGTTTCGAAATAAGGATACTGATAACCAGGTGAAGATATTAAACTCCATTAATAGCAATTAATCCATAGACCAAATTAATAAGTAGAAAATGAAAAATGAAGGCAATATCTGCTTTTCGATCTTTACCTTGCCTTCCTGAAGGACCTGGACCTCCAGTATCTCCACTTGCACCTGTTAAACCTCTCCTTCCTAATAGTCCAGGGGCACCTGCTGGACCATCATAGGAATCACCGGGTGGACCTTTCTCTCCTGTAACACCTGGCAGGCCCGGAGAGCCAAGTGCTCCACTTACTGAAGGTCCAAGAGGTCCTGGAAGACCTGGGTCACCAAAGAATCCTTGCAAACCTGAGAAGAAAGAAGCTGTAAGTTAGTTGTACTGCTCCCATCAACAGCTGACATGCTAAAAATTAAAGCTGAAAGCAGAGCAACAGCAGACCATATTGTATTATTGTCTGATGCTTCCCTCATTCCCATTGCTGTCTTTGCTCAATATTTCTGCCACCTTCCCAGATGTCAGTGTTACAAGCATTTGCAAATGCACTGTTTGGGCAAAGATCTCTAATGGTTTGCCTCTGAGGTGCCATTACCTTCTCCAAGTATCGACATGTTACTCCTTAGCCCCATGCTGCTTGTTTTCCAAACATTGTTCATCTATCCAAATCTGACTGCTTTCTTCCTAAAATGGTACCAGTAGGGAAGATTTGTTGCAGGCATGGGTGAGACTGCATATGAAGGTCTGCATATAGTTTTGGTCTCTTTACTGAAGAAGAGATATACTTGCAGCCCAGTGAAACTTCTCTGAACTGTTCTCTGAGATGAAGAGGTTGACTTGTGAGGAAAAATTAATCAAATTGTACCTCTGCTCACTGGAGTTGAGAAGAATGAGAAGTGATTTTACTTTAACATATCGGATTCTGAGGGAACTTGCCAGGATAGACATTGAGAGGATCTTTCCTCTCGTGGAAGTGGGGGTGGAAACTGGGGGCCACAGTTTAAAAATAAGGGGTCTCCTATTTATGGTGGAGATGAGGAGGAATTTCCTCTCCCAGAAGATTGTTAGTCTTTGGATTCTCTTCCACAGAAAACAGTGGAGACTGAGGGCTATTAAGACCATAAACATATCAGCCATAATCTTACTGAATAGTGCAGTAGGCTCAACGGGCCAAATGGCCAACTCCTGCTCCTATTACTTATAATCTTATTACTATGCTTTCAAATATATGGCTGTGTTTTCGTGCAAATATATGATTAAAAATGTCATCAGCAACTCTTACTTGCAGACATAATGATGACACATTTTAGGCTAGCTACTGCATTTCTTTACTATTTCAACAGAGCATCATCCTGTACTGAAATTGGTTGAAGTCTTTGTTAAAATAGCTGGAAACAGGAAATGCATTACAAAAGTGACCACATATCAATTGGCTGTAAAGCTCTCTGGAACATTCTGCTGCATCAATGCAAATCACAAATCCTTTCTTACATAATATAGTAATTGAATGTTTAATGCGACACCTGTTTTTTTCTCTAACTTTGTCTCTGCTATTAATGCTGGAAAATGCTTTCTCAAATGCTTGATAGCTTTTCATTGTCTTATTTCAACACATCTTTTCCAGTGTGAGCATTGACAAGATATGCGACCAACATAACCAACACTGATGCTGTCTAAATCACATCTGTACATATGCATAAAGGCTCATTAAATAGAACCATAGAATCTCCACAGTGCAGAAAGAAGCCATTGGGTTCATTGCGTCTCCACCAACTCTCCGAGAAAGCACCTTACCCAAGCCTGCCCACAAATCAAAGTGAAGAACCAATGTCCTTTAGGACAGATACCTTTAAGTTTGAAAAGAGGAGGACAGTGGATCAGATATGTCAAGAAATAATGTTATAAATGTGCTGAATTTGTGTGTGGAAAGCTGATAAGATTGTGAAAGGAAAGGAAAACCGAGGAAAGTAAATAATGCCACAGTTTCTGCTCTTGGGGAAAAATGTGTCTGTGTAGGAGATTGTGATAAGTCTTGGATTTACAAAGTAAGAATGCAGTGTGCAAGAGTTACATGTAGGATGGCATATTTGGAGCAGAGTCATTGTATCATTTGGAAAAAGGGGAGTGAAATTTAGACAGTATAATTGCAGCAAAGAACTTTATTCAGCAATGGTCACAGTAAGTAAATGTAAAGAAAGAGGAAGGAACAAAGATTGGGAGAGATAGTGAATGTGAAAAAAGAGAATGAAATAGTTAAAGAGTAAGAGAAACAGAAAAGAAAAAAAATAGCAGGAGAAGACTAAAGCCAATTGCATTGTTCAATTCCCACTCTGTTTTAGACGAATTAATTCACAGTACAGAAGGAGGCCATTCAGCCCATCAAGCCTGCACTGACAACAATCCCACCCAGACCCTATCTTCACAACCCCATGTATTTACCCTGCAAAATGCGTGATTCTAGTTTAGCCTTTCTTGCTAGGGGTAATTTAGCATAACTGATCCACCAATTTTTCGATTGTGAGAGGAAACTGAAGCACATGGAGGAAATCCACACAGACACAGGGAGAACATACAAATTCTACACAATTACCTGAAGCTGGAATTGAACCTGAGTCCCTAATATTGTAAGGCAGCAGTGCTTATTACTGTATCAACCCTCAATGCAGCTCAATCTTAGAGCAATAACACAGAACTCTTGATCTGAATTCTTCAGAATTATTTCACACAGTGTGCTTAAAAACTGAGCTCAAGGAGAGCTATTGCCAAAAAACTAGAACAAAGAAATCCACCAGACAGATATTAATGACTGCCTTTATTTGCAAATACAAATTCTTTAGCATTTTGAAGCCAAAGCAAACTCAGTGGCAAAACTGGCCAAAATTTTCCATTTACAAAAAGTAACCAGCTTCTAAATTATAATTCAGAAATAATCAGATTCATGGTACACCCAAAATTAAATGATTTAGTTTGATTTCCCAAATCCCTTTCTCTTTGCTGAAATAAAAACAAAATACTGCAAATATTGAAAATCTGAAATGAAAACAGAACATAGAACATAACAACGCAGTACAGGCCCTTTGGCCCTCAATGTTGCGCTGACCAATGGAACCAATTTTATGACCCTCTAACCTAAACTATTCCAATGTTATCCATATGCCTATCCACTGACCATTTGAATGCCCTTAAACTTGACGAGTCCACAACTACTGCAGGCAGGGCATTCCACGCCCTTACTACCCTCTGAGTTAAGAACCCACCTCTAACATCCGAACTATAACTACCACCCCTTAATTTAAAGGTATGTCCCCTCATGTTATCCATCTCCATCCGAGGAAAAAGGCTCTCACTATCCACCCTAACTAACCCTCTGATCATCTTATATGTCTCAATTAAGTCACCTCTTAGCCTTCTTCTCTCTAATGAAAATAACTTCAAGTCCCTTAACCTTTCCTCATAAGACCTACCCATCATACCAGGCAACATCCTGGTAAACCTCCTCTGTACCCTTTCCAATGCCTCCACATCTTTCTTATAATGAGGTGACCAAAACTGTACACAATACTCCAAGTGCGGCCACACCAGAGTTTTGTACAGTTGCAACACGACATCTCGGCTCCGAAATTCAATCTCTCTACCAATAAATGCTAACACGCTACACGCCTTCTTAACAACCTTATCAACTTGAGTATCAACTTTCAGGGATTTATGCACCTGTACACCGAGATCTCTCTGCTCATCTACATTACTAAGAGTCCTAACATTAGCCCTATATTCTGCACACATATTACTCTTACCAAAGTGAATCACCTCACACTTTTCCACATTAAACTCCATTTGCCACTTCTCGGCCCAGCTCTGCAACTTATCTATGTCCCTCTGCAAACTGTAACATCTATCCTCACTGTCTACAACTCCTCCGACTTTCGTGTCGTCAGCAAATTTACTAACCCATCCCTCTACACCCTCATCCAGGTCATTTATAAAAATAACAAACAACAGTGGCCCCAAAACAGATCCCTGAGGTACACCACTAGTAACTAAACTCCAGGTTGAATATATCCCATCAACCACCACCCTCTGTCTTCTGTCATCTAGCCAATTCCTAATCCAAATTGCTAAATCACCCTTAATCCCATGCATCTGCATTTTCTGCGATAGTCTTCCATGGGGAACTTTATCAAGCGCTTTGCTAAAATCCATATACACCACATCAACTGCCTTACCCTTATCCAGCTCTTTGGTCACCTTTTCAAAAAACTCAATAAGGTTTGTGAGGCACGACCTTCCCTTCACAAATTCATGTTGACTATCTCTAATCAATTCATTTCTTTCTAAATGACTATAAATCCTATCCCTTATAATTCTTTCCAAAACTTTCCTCACAACAGATGTAAGACTCATTGGTCTATAATTTGCAGGATGGTCTCTACTCCCTTCTTAAACAAGGAGACAACATTTGCTATCCTCCAATATTCTGGCACTACACCTGTAGCCAATGATGACATGAAGATCAAAGCCAAAGGCTCTGCAATCTCCTCTCTAGCCTCCCAGAATAACCTGGGATAAATCCATCTGGCCCAGGGTATCTATTTTCATACTCTCAAGAATAGCTAACACCTCCTCCTTATGTACCTCTATGCCGTCTAGTCTACAACCCTGTATCCCAGTATTTTCCCCAACTCCATTGACATTTTCCCGCGTGAAGACTGACGAAAAATACTCATTCAGTGCCTCACCAATCTCTGCAGGCCCCACGCACAACTTCTCACTACTGTCTCTGACTGGCCCTAACCTTGACCTAACCAATCTTTTATTCTTAACATATCTATAAAAAGCTTTAGGGTTCTCCTTTATCCTATCCGCCAATGTCTTCTCATGTCCTCTTTTAGCTCTTCTTATCTCACTCTTTAGCTCCCTCCTGGCTAATTTATAATTCTCCAGTGCCCTAACCAAGCCTTCACATCTCATCTTTATATAAACCTCCTTTTTTTTCTTCACTAGTGAACTAATTTCCTGAGCACACCATGGTTCCCTGGCTCTACCACTTCCTCCCTGCCTGACAGGTATATATTTATCAAGAACTCGTAGTAGCTATTCCTTGAATAAGTTCCACATTTCAGATGTTCCCAGGCCCTGCAGTTTCCTACTCCACCCTGAAAACACTGGATAAACTCAGCAGGTGTTACAGGAACTAAGGAGAGAGAAACAGAGTTAGCATTTTGGATTCAAATGATCCTTCTACAGAACAGAACCTTTCTCTTCCCACCTGGTTCTCCGTTATACAATAGCAGGCCCGGTTCGCCCTTCAGGCCTTTAGGCCCATCAAAGCCAGTTTTCCCCAGTCTGCCAGAAATTCCTAGAATACCCTTTGACCCTGTGGAAGGAAAAAGAGAATGGGTGAATTGCAACAAGCATGCAACGCAAACCAAAACAACAGCAAGGTCAGAACTGTTAGATAGGTAACTGCTTTACTTAGCTGGATTTTCATCCTCAAGGTGGGTAGCAGGAATTGAGAAATTTCAGAGATTATGGCCTCAAAGGGTGGCCAAGTCAAGTTTAAATTTATCCATTAGTGTCACAAGTAGGCTTACATTAACACTGCAATGAAGTTACTGTGAAAGTCCCCTAGTTGCCACACTCCGGTCCCTGTTCAGGTACATTGAAGGAGAATTTAGCATAGCCAACACATCTAACCAGCACGCATTTTGGACTGTAGGAGGAAACTGGAGCACTTGGAGAAAACTCATGAAAACATGTGGAGAAGTGCAGATTCCACACAGGCAGTGACCCAAGCCAGGAATCGAACCCAAGTCCCTGGCGCTAACCACTGTGCCTCTGTGCCACCCTTGGGTTGGGCCCACTGCTCTGAGCAGCAACCACAAAGGCTACTGAATGCAGAGGCGGGCAATTTAAAAGATCCACTTTGATGTTCTGGTACTTCATTGCAGTTATAATAAAAACAAAAAGGCCATCGTCCCACACATCGTTCCCATGCTCCTTCCATCTTCCCCTCATACCCTCCACTCATTCCTCGATGGCATCTCATACCCTCTATGCAAAATTAAACCTCTGCATCCACCGTCATGGCCCTTCATCCCTCCATGACAAACTTTGACATTCCCAGGCAAATTCATCAACTATAAGCTGTTTGGAATGAATAATGAACCCTAATGCGATAGAGTGCATTCAAAAAGCCTTTTAATAGTTCATTCTTAAAAACTGCTTTCACCACAGGCCAATCATTCAGTCCCTTTAAATATCAGAAACTTAAATACTCGAAACCTCTTTATCTTGTATAAATAAACATGGTGTAATTGACAGAAGAGATCACGACATAAGAACTGTCAGTCAACTAATATTTTCCATAGGGAATCAGCCTTTTCAGCATTCCAATGAAAAGATTCAGCATTCTTTTTTCAGCTAAGCCTCATTATGCATTCTTGGCTTGGGATAGGTGAAGGAAGCATTGGTAAAACCTTTTGAAACTACCTTTCAAAAGGTTCCCTCATCTACACATTGGGTCATGACACCACTGAAGTGCTACGAACTGGGACTTTTTGAAAAGCTGGCCATGACTCCATGAACGTTGCGGTGTACTAGGACACAGCTGTCCCCACAATAGAGCTATCCGGGTTGGAAGTGCAGGATGCTTGAACCAGCTCTCACCCTTCAATAGCACTGCTGGAATTCGAAAACCACGGGAATAGGGTCAGGAATCCAGGAATTGAGTCCTGGCCACAATTTTTGTCACTTCATGGAGTCTCCCCGGATTCACGGAAATCCAGCACCTGGATTCTTTCTCTTGTATATAATATGTTAATAACAGTAGATAGATTACAAGGCAGTGACCTAATCATAGATTAAATGTCAAAACTTTAACTCAATTCTCAATTTCTTGTTTTTGAGTAGTTCAACCACATTGTCATTCATTCTGTTAGATCTGCTTGCTGCTCAAATTAACATATTTTTAACATACAGTTTACAAGCTTCACAGCCACTTGTTCTAAAATGCAATACTGTTACTGGACTTAATTAAAGCTAAATACCTGGAGGCCCTGGCATTCCTTTTGGGCCTGGTGGGCCTGGGACACTTGGACATGAAGAGTCACCTACCAGAAAAGAAAGGTATTTGTGAATAATTAGTGTAATTTGGGGCAAATAGGATCAAAGGTTATAGGGGCGAATGGGATCAAAGATTAGGGGAAGATAGCAGGATTAGGCTATTGAGTTGGACAATTGACCATGGTCGTAATGAATGGCAGAGCAGGCTCAAAGGGCCAAATGATCTCTTTCTGCTCCTATCTTTTATGCTTCTATGTAACATATAATCATACTACTTAATTAATTCATCACAGCTTGCAAAGGTAACTTCAGATAATATTACAAAGTATGCTAATGTATAACCTGAAACTGATAAACTTATCCAATTCAGGATATACTTAATCGGGATTTTGTGGTTAAGATTTCTGTATGGATTAAGAACTCTGTTCACAAAAGAGTCAAGGAAATGATGGAGTTTAGAAAGATGAGAGTGGGGATTTCATTGAAATTTACAGAATACTGCGAGGCCTGGATAGAGCCAACATGGAGAAGATGTTTCCATTATTGGCGAGAAAAGGATCCGAGGGCAAAGCCTCAGAATAAAGGGACGATCCTTTAGAACTGAGATAAGGAGGATTTTCTTCAGCCAGAGTGTTGTAAATCTGTGGAATTCATTGCCATAGGAGGCTGTAAGGGCCAGGCTATTAAGTGTATTTAAGACAGATTAACACAGGTTCTTCATTGGTAAGGGGATCAAAGGCTACAGGGAAAAGGTGGAGAAAAGGGTTGGGAAGTTTATTAGCCGTGGTTGAATGGCACAGCAGACTCAATGGGCCAAATGGTCTAACTCTGCTCCTATACCTTATGGTCTTATAATCGAAAAGGTTGGCTTTGTGATGGATCTTGAGAATCTGGCATCAGGATCAATATCTTTTAAGGGATAAAGATATTTGATTCTACATACAGAACCAATGAGCCATATCATAACAATGGCAAGTCTTGAAATGCTCGTGAAAAAAGAAAAAAGAAAATTCATTCATACGTTCATATATAGAAAAAAATTATATTTCTTCCTGACATTGATTTATGCACCTTGGTGGCCACACTTTGATAAAGTAGGGACTGATACTATACCTTGAATTTCAGAAGGTGTTTTAAAAATATGGGTTGGTACACAAGTGCAAAATCATAATTCAGATATATTTATTATCAAAATGTAGCATTGACTATTTTGACCCGGGGAACTGAATTTCAGCTTTTAAATATATTGGCTCAGACATATTTCTGCTATTGAGGCAGGTGCATGTCAACCCTGGAAACAGAGGTTAGATGACCTCAAGGACAACTGTGTGCTAGGGTGGACTAGTTTAAAGACTCTCCTTAGCTCTTTGGGACTTTGACCCATGGTGTTAAAGATATCAGGCCTATTACCCCTCACACCTCATATGCTCTCCTACCTGCTTCTGTTCTCACCTCCGTGTCCTCCATGCCAACCCATGTCCCCATCGACACAATGTTAATTCTTGTGCTCATCCATCTCCTTAATGGGCCCTTCACATTCTGCATGTTAACCTATGCTCCTTCCATGTCCATTTACTCAGTGTACAGCATGTAGAGCACCAATAAGCCATTTAATAAATGGCATGTGTGGAACTGATTAGAAAAAAAACCAAAAAAAAAATTCTGCTGTTCTTACAATCCTATAAAATGCCAATCAGACAAACCATTAGAGTAACAATAAAAAGGTTTCAAACATTTCACACATTTTATGCACATAAAATGAGGTACACCACTTTCGGTGACAAGTGGTGTACCTCAGGGGTCTGTTTTGGGGCCCCTGCTGTTTGTAATTTTTATAAATGATCTGGATGAGGATATTGAAGGATGGATTAGTAAATTTGCAGATGACACTAAAGTCGGTGGAGTGGTAGATAGTGAAGAGGGGTGTTATAGTTTGCAGAGGGACTTGGACAAGTTGCAGAGCTGGGCCGAGAGGTGGCAAATGGAGTTTAATGTGGAAAAGTGTGAGGTAATGCACTATGGCAGAAATAATAAATGTGTAGAGTATAGGGCAAATGGTAGGATTCTTAGTAGTCTAGATGAACAGAGGGATCTTGGTGTGTATGTGCATAGATCCCTGAAAGTAGGCAGTCAAGTCGAGAAGGTTGTTAAGAAGGCATATGGAGTCTTAGCTTTTATTGGTAGGGGGATTGAATTTCGGAGCCGCAACGTCATGTTGCAACTGTACAAAACTCTAGTGCGGCCGCACTTGGAGTATTGTGTGCAGTTCTGGTCCCCACATTATAAGAAAGATGTGGAGGCATTGGAGAGGGTACAGAGGAGGTTTACCAGGATGTTGCCTGGTATGGAGGGCAGGTCTTATGAAGAGAGGCTGAGGGATTTGAGGTTGTTTTCGTTAGAAAGGAGGCGGCTAAGAGGGGACCTAATCGAAACATATAAGATGATTAGAGGTTTAGATAGGGTGGACAGTGATAGCCTTTTTCCTAGGATGGAGAAAGCTAGCACGAGGGGACACAGCTTTAAATTAAGGGGTGATAGTTATAGGACGGATATCAGAGGTAGGTTCTTTACCCAAAGGGTGGTTCGGGAGTGGAATGCCCTGCCTGCAGCAGTTGTAGATGCGCCAAGTTTGGTGGCGTTTAAGAGGTTAGTTGATAAGTATATGGAAGAGAAGGGAATGGTTTAGTTTGGAGGGGCATTGCTTTTTATATTGGTCGGCGCAACATCGAAGGCTGAAGGGCCTGTTCTGTGCTGTAATGTTCTATGTTCTATGTTCTAAACATTGAGACAATGATTAAAGAGATCACAACTCATTAGAACCACATCAAGCAAAGTTAACAGTTCTCTCCAATTGTCAGAATAGAACTCACTCCCCATGCCGAGGTAATCTCTTATGAGCCTGGGTCCTAAGCATAACATATATAATGAGGCCATCCAGTTTCATTGAAAGAGTTCTTACATCTGCCTTCATTATGAATGCTTGATAGTGGCAAACTACCACTGACAGAAAAACAACAAAGAAAATGGCTCAAGATTAAGCATCAACACACAATGAACCAAGGACTCACCTTCAGGCATAGAACATATGAATGTATGAATGGATTTTTGAATGGGTATTTCTTTTTTCATGAGCATTTCAAGACTTGCCATTGTTATGATATGGTTTTGTATGTAGTACATACTGGCTGAGTTGGTGTGGATGGGACATGGGAGGGGAGCATGAGCATGTAAGGCATGGAAAGATTAAGATGAAAACATTGGCAAACCTTTCAAGTAAGGCTTTCAAAGGGTTTCTGAATCAAGACAATAGTTTGCAACACCTCTGAGAGACTATGAACCTTAGTCCTCAAGAGATCAGCTTGATTCCATGACAGTTGTGGTGAGGTACAAGATGCCTACCTCCATAATGGAACCAAACAGATTTGGAATGTACAGTACAGGTTCACTACCTGTACAGTTTCCCATACCAGTGAAAATTGTCAGTGTCGGGATTAGGGGCAGGAATCCTGGCATCAGACTACACCTACTATTTTGACAGGCTTCTGGAAATAGCCCAAATCCACGAAAATGTGGTTCATAGCCCTGCAGTTTCACAAACTTGCATTGCATTAGAGTAGTATTACATTACAGTCAGGTTTACAGTCCTATGTTACATTAATTTCCTGTTAAAATCAATCTTTATATGGTACTTGTAATGTAGTAATTAAAAAATATTTCACATTGGACTATTTCAGGTTTCATTACCTTTTAGGCCTTTTTGGCCTTTAGAACCACTTTCTCCAGGAAAACCTCTCTCTCCTACAGGCCCCATTTGACCTTTTGGACCAGGATAACCCAAACCTGAGGGTCCAGGTGGTCCTGGACTACCCGTACGTCCTGGAAACCCCGGTAGACCTTTGTACCCTGGAGGTCCATGCTTTGCATCCCCCTATACGAAATATAAATACAAAGGCAATTAAATATTTAAGCTTCAGTATCAAGATAAAAATGATAAAGAATGTCTTTAACCTTACATGTCAGAAATCAGTGGGTCAGGCAATTAAAGTCGCCTGGATTAATTTTATCTATCCTGGATCCAATAGGGTCTGATAGGTTTCAATTTTCACCAGCTTTCCTGAGAAAGCTGCCAAAATCATAGCTCCAAACCATCCGGGTCCTTTTTAACATATGCATGTCTGGTCCTGATGGTGCCATCAGGTGATGACAACAGGTTTTACTATACAGCTTGATTGGGAATCAGTTTCCCCACCAGGCCAATCCAGCAAGGAATAAGATTTGAACCAAAAGAGCTCAAAAAAAAGCATTCTATTTTTGTGGAAGAAGCTGGGATTTCCAGCACCTCATTTCTAACTGATCTCTCAGTGATTACATACATCAGTTTTGAACAGCACTCTTCATGTTCTTGGAAATGGCAATTTGATGACCTCAATGTCTCCTATTTTTCATCTGCTCAGCTTCCTCATAATATTAAATCTTCAGTGCCCAGAATTTTCTTGGTTGACTATGCAAGCAATATTTTTCACTAACAGGTTGCTCCTGTCAGTCCAAACAGACACTTTGCTAGACATACATTGCATGTGAATTTCAATGCTTGTTGCAATGCTAGTATATAGGTCATAAGTCTCAGTGATTGGCTGATCGAATCAAACAACATGTTCCTTCAATTGTACATAACAGGCAAACTGCAGATCATACTTAACAATCCTACACTTGCAAAACCTGAAAGAAAATGTCCACTGCTGAACAATCCTGAGTGTGCCAAAAGCAACACTAACAACCAACCTAAGACCATCAGCTGAACTCATATTGTGGCTCATTTACCTCTGCAAGAATTGAAATATTATCATGGGACCAATTCCCCACAAAAAGAATATGTTCAGGCCTTACACCTTTTAAGGAGCTTGGTCAGCCTATAGTTCCCCATATCTTTTCCCATGACAAAGCTTTGGCCAACTTGCCAAACAATTAGTATTTTTTTCTCTTGTAGTAATAAATTGTTGTGAATTCTTGAAATTTGGCCTTCTTGTCTTTGCATTCCTGATGAGTGCGAGATGAAAAGCTTCAGCAACATGTCCCCCATTTCAAAAATATTCAACTAATGTTTTCTTGATGATTGGTGGGGACCAGAATCGGAGACAATGTTCCAAATGATCTCTGAGCAGAAGAATAATATGGGCCCCTAATTTTATCTGCTTCTTTGGCACAGAAGTGCAGGTGGACGTAATGTATGGCTGGAAAAGTATTTCACCAGGTCACCATTCCTTTATCCAAATTTTGGAGATAAGTTATGCCCTTATACCTGGTAATGACAATATGCACATGAAAAAAATGTGTATCATGATTTGCTTCTGATCATTTGTTCATTGGAATGTGGGACTAAAGAATGACAATGCAGAGAGAATTTAACTATCAGTAGGCCTGTTTTAGCAAAATAATTGTTGGTGCAACTGAAACTAACTGTATGGATACTGGCAATTTTTAAAAAGTACTTGTTCCTTGGGATCATTGTGATAAAGGAGCACAGCATTAGTATGATTTTACACTCTTCCAGGCCCCTCAACCTAAAGGGGTAAAATTTACTCAAGGGATCCTCCTGATTTTCTGTTGTAGGTTTGGGAAAAGACCAAAAGAAATCAGGTAAATGAAACTGAGGAAATCCTGTGGAAATTCTATCCCTGGCTGTTTCACAATCAAGAGGCTGGGGTGGCCACTGCAATAATGAAGAGGATGAAGGTGAGCTGTTATAAGGGCTCAACCACAAACAAGCTCTCATTTTCATTTATAATCTCCTTTTGTTTTGCAGTGTCATCCATTTTGTCATTTAATTCCTTGAACTTTCCACGCCTTCTGAACGCTTCCCTTTTGTTCCCTCTGTGCTCACTCCTCTCCTGACCCCTACCATACCCCTTCCTTGCTTCTGTACTTCTCAAAACCCGTTACCTCTCTAGCACTTGGTCATCAACGAAACGGGCAAGATTTTACCAACTTCTAACCCCACCCCTCCAAGATTAGTTTAGGAGGCGAGGTGGGGGGAGCAGAGTTAGATGGGACAGCAGTGGTTAGCATTACTGCCTCATAGTGTCAGGTACCCAGGTTCGATTCTAGCCTTGGGTGACTGTTGGGTTTTGCATGTTCTTTCCAGGTCTGTGTGGGTTTCGTCCAGGTGCTCCAGTTCCTTCCCACAGTCCAAAGAAGTGCAGGTTAGGCAGATTGGCAATGGTAAATTACTCCTTAGTGTCCAAAAATGTGTAGGTTTAGTGGATTAGCCATGGTAAATGCTTGGGGACAAAGTAGAGGGGAGGACCTTAAGCAGGATGCCCTTTCAGAGAATCACCAGGGCAGGCTCAATGGGCCAAATGGCCTCCTTCTTCACTGTAGGGATTCCATGAAAATGCTGGAGAACACCATGGGGAAGGTTCCCTGATGCACTCCTAGTGCTGTATCAGTTTACCAATGGTGGGAACAGGACTGACTCCTTAGCTAAATAAAAACCCAATCGAGGGTCATCTTCCCAGGTTGCTGGAGGGTGGTCAGTGGCAGAGTAAACCAGTATTGTGTGGGAAGGCTCCATGTAGGCTTCATGGTGGTGATGCAGTTAGACCAGTGTTGGACAACTTGCAGCCTAGGGGCCACACACAATCCATCTGGGTTCTGAGTGTGGACCATGAGACATTTTGTTGATCCTTGTCCATGAGCAAAGTTGCCACATTAACTTATTTTCTTACTGTTATGACTGAAATGATTTGCACATAAAGCAAGGGCAAGTGAAGTGAAGTGCATGCTGATTGCTCACTACATTGAGAGTAAAAGACGTGTGCTCCTTCTGCATCCAAAGTGTAACTATTTATTTTGTTTCTGCCATCTGAAGTTGATGATAATTCTATCAATAAATAACTGATTAAGCATTTTCTGTAACTTATGAGATTTTAATTGCATATTAAATATATTCAATCTTATCCATGGGGTCATGGTTAGAGAACATGCCTGATTTCAATCTTCGGTCCACTGAGAGGAAAGAGGGCCACCAATGTGATCCACTCATTAACCTAGATCATCCATTCCTGAGATAGATCAATTGAGGAAGGACTCTATACGGTAATAGCCATCTCCACAACTGCATCACTGCCACTGGAGGATACAATACTCCAATCATCAGGATCTGCCTGCTTTCTGTCTCCCTCACCTCAGCAGAGAAGCAATTTGACTTCCTCCTCTGCCAAAGGGTGACCTTTCGTTCTCTTTACAGACCTGCAGGGGACACCTCTTGGTGACAATGCTGACGCTGCAGAGTTGCCTGCCCCCTGACTGGGTCATCATTGTGAGGACCAGCCTGCCATCCTTAACTGGACAGAGGGTCTGGTGGTAATGTCAGAACTTACTGCAGCCAGTAAAATCCCCGCCTTTAGCTCTGCTTCTCCCTCTTCAGATGCCCAGCTGTGTATTTCCAATATTTTTTGCTATCTAACATCAGATTTCCAGCATCTGCAATACTTTGCTTTTGAAATACTTACTGGAGGTCCAGGCGGTCCCATGGGGCCTGAATTTCCAAATTGACCAGATTGTCCTGGTCTTCCTAAAGCTCCTCGAGCTCCTGGATCACCTCGATTTCCTTTCTCTCCTGTTGAAGAAAGATATAAAAAAATTCAGTATCTGCAGTAAGTAACATAGGTAACAGTAAATATAGAGGAGTTAATGATTGTACATGAAGCACTTGCTACATTTCTGTGAGTTTTGAAACATTCTAGAAATGCAAGCATTTTCCTTTCTTCCAATGCAACTCCTCATATTATTGGGCAGATATTTATGAAAGAAGTGTGTTTTGCAGAAGATGTGACCTGCAACCTCTTACATACAGTTTGTCCTATTCAAATGTTTTAATTTTCGGTTAAAGTGTTTCTATGTATGTCCCAACATAATTGCTTGCCCTACAAGTGGCCTATTTCAGAAAATGACACTCTTCCATTATGAAATTCTTACTCTCACTTAGCTGATTTTTCCATAATAAAAAGTAGAAAAACATGAAATGAATCAGCATTTCAGGCAGCATCTGCAGAGAGAGGAACATTTGTTCTTTTTCGCACTCTGTATACTTCCACTCGCTGAAAACATATAGCATTCCTAATCTTTCCAGTTCTGATGGAAGGATAATGACCTGAAACATTGGACAGGATCGGACATTCATAGACTGTAGAAGGAAACGATTCATTCCATCCGTCAAGTCAGCACTGACCACAATTCTTCCCAGACTCTATCCCCTTAACACCATGTATTTACCCGAGCTAGACCTCCTGACATTAAGGGACAATGGTTAATCCATCTAACTCTTTGGACTGGGAAGAAACTGGACCACCAAAAGGAAACCCACACAGACACAGGGAGTATGTGCAAACTCCATAAAGACACTGACCCAAGCCGGGAATCAAACCCAGATCCTGGCGCTGTGAGGCAGCAGTGCTAACCACTGTGCCACCATGCCGCCCCATTCTTGCCTGAAGTGAACAGGACCTTTTGCTGCTCCGTTAAATTTTCTGTTCCATTCCCAATGATTCTTGCGACAGGCAAGACTAGAAAACGTAGGCTGTTAACTCTGTTTCTCTCTCCATGGGTGCTGCTGGACCTGCTGAGCATTTTCAGGATTTTCAGGTTGTATTTCAGACTTCCAACATCAGCAGTCTTTTTTCTTCATTCAAGGGGTGTGAACGTCGCAAGCAAGGCTATCCTTTATGATCGATTTGTAACTGCCCTTGAGAAGGTGGTGTTCAGCCACCTTCTTGAACCGCTGCACTCCACATGGTAGAGGTACACGCACGGTGCTAATAGGAAGAGAGATCCAAGATTTTGACCCAGCGATGCTGAAGGAATATGTCCAAATGTGTGACTTGGAGGGGAACTTGCAGATGGTGGTATCCTTGCCCTCCTAGGTGGTAGAGGTTGCAAGTTTGGAAAGCACAGTAGAGTGAGCCTTGGCTAGTTGCTGCAATCGATTTTATAGATGACACATACTGCTACCACTATGAGGTGGACACAGTGCAGATTTAAGATGATGGATTAAGAGGGCTGCTTTGTCCTGGATATTGTTGAACATGTTGAGTGTTTTTGGAGCCACACACATCCAGGATGGAGTGCATTCCATCAAATTCCTGATTTATGCCTTGTAGCTAAGGGTTTTGAGGAGTTCGGTGGTGAGTAACTTACTGCAGAATTCCTAACATTTGAACATCTCTTGTCAGAATACTATTTAAATGACTACTCCAGTTAGTTTCTAGTCTTTACTACCACCAAAATATACCTGGAAATTGGAGTAGAAATATATCTGTGCCTGAATACAGGCAGATAACATTTTCTCTTCAGCAAGTTCTCCAGTTCATTTTGGTGACATGTATTTGAGCTGAAAAAAATATGGGGACAATTTTCCCACTCACCACACCTGCTATAGATTTTCCTGGCCAATCCTGGAAAAATTAGATTTGCACCCAGCAAATGAAACAGTTTGGAATCACCATTTCATGTCCCTTTTTACTGGTGCAAACCAGTGTTGAGTGGGGGATATCAGTTGTCACAGTGAAGGACCCATCGGGAGGACTCTGATGCTGGTCACCTGTATCAAGGAAGGGTAGGGAAGATGATGCCAATGAAGCAGGGGAGGGGGAGGGGACAGTTTCCCAATGTCTGTAGAAGGGGAGGGGGTGGTGTCTCACAAGTGAACCATGAAATTGGAGCACCTCTGCAAAATGACGCCCAAGCGCTCTAAAGTGGGGTTCATCAGCATGATTATCTCACATACCTAGATGGATGCATTCTCCAATATGGGCTTTTTGTTGAGGGAATCTGCAATTGGACACAACTGCTTAACACAAACATCAGTGGCACAGTTATCAAGCACAGGGGTAATGGATGACTGGGACATTAGAAACTTGAAGAATAAAAACTACTTAAATTCAGGATTATGTATAGATTAACAATCTCACCTTACATTGTCTTCACAGTGTACCTTAACCTCAAGGTTAAGCGAGCAATTGTAGCTTCATCCTCAAATGCAATGAACACTATGCAAATATTCATTGCAATGCAAATTATAACATTTGTAGCAAAATATTGTTAGGGACCAGATCAGAAACTCCAAAATATATTATGAAGTTAGCCTAGACCCCAACTATTTTTGACTTTGGCATTAGTGTTAGCTTAAGATGTTTTGCTCCATGTGTGATTTTATTGACCCACTAGGAAATGCAATTTAAAACAAACTTTATTGGACAATACAATTTACTATAACAAATAAAATTAGCATATTTTTTACTAATTTAAATATTTAAACATGACAACGCATCATTCCTAACTGTTAGCTGTCTCTAATAGTTCCAATTTAAGTAATATCCCATAGATGTAAACTCCACTTTAGAAGCAGTCACAGACTCTCAGACTGTAATCTCCAGAGAAAGACCTGTCTTCATATAGCAGAATTCCAGAGAGAGGAGGAGAAAACACCTCTTGCCTTTTATGGACTGCTGGAGAGAGATACCTATTTTCTAGCAGGTCTCTAACTTCAATTTCCAGAGAGAGAGAGAGCTATATAAATTAAAACAGCAACTGCCTACTTTTTTCTCTATAAACCTGAGTTTTCTTCTCATCATTCAATTTAATTAAACCCTACTCTGAAACCTCAAGGAGTAACCCAACAGTAACAAAACTCCATTAACTCAGATTAAAACAAACACTCCAATAATTAAGTATAATAACTCTTCTGCATTATCAGCATGTGTGGCTATAGGTATTGGAAATTCAGCTCGATTTTAAACAGAGATGAATCTTAACATCACCTTCA
This sequence comes from Sphyrna mokarran, assembly GCA_024679065.1. NCBI lineage: Eukaryota > Metazoa > Chordata > Chondrichthyes > Carcharhiniformes > Carcharhinidae > Sphyrna > Sphyrna mokarran. The sequence continues at coordinate 20,429,567 of JAGIQG010000003.1, read as the reverse complement.
CAAGAAACATAACACAAATAAACTTCATAAAGTCATAGTATAGTCACAATATTTAATTATATCTTAGCGGAAAACTTTAGGTAGTTTAAACAATTTAATGTTGGATTACCTTTTTCTGCCGGTTGACATGGTATTCCTCTCTGGCCCTTTGCACCTGGAAAGCCGTTGTTCCCAGGAGATCCCTATGGGTATAAACAATGATGCTCAGATTGAGAACTGCCATAACCTAGTTTAGTCTTGGTCATGTTCTTATTCTTCTTGAATTAAGAGACTGTACTAGTCAATGAAACAGCAATCATTGGCAATTTCCTTGGTATCTGATACGCCATGAATGAGAGACATCTCAAAATCATCTCTAAATTGTCTCAACAAAGCAGATTGCTTTCAATAATAGGAAAGTGCTTCTATGGCAACTATATACTGTCATCCTCAGATATGATTAGATTCTGGATAAATTCTAACAATATATGCCCCGTTGCCAAAGGTTTTATGCAACCAATTTGCAACTTGGATGAGCCAGCTCAAACATCTTTCATTTACAGGTTTAATCCCTTTAATCAATGTTAGATTTAAACCAAGATTCCAGTTATGAAGGACAGTACTGTCATCCAGTATTTGCAAACACCAATCTCACCAAAGTGTTGATATAGAGTCACAAGATAAAATATTCAAAACACCTATTAGAATCATAATATTAAAGCACTCAATGTTTTATTTCCCATTACAAGAATCCTTTCCCAAATAAACTCAGGATTTAGATAGTATATGTATTGTTCCTTTTCAATCATTATAAATAACTGTTTCAGATAATTTACTAATACTATGCTCACAGTAAGTCCTGGCAATCCGTCTGATCCAGGTGCTCCACGGTCACCCTGCTCTCCCTTTCTTCCTGGATTTCCAGGATTTCCTTCAGCGCCTGGAATACCTGGATTTCCTTGGGATCCTGGAGTACCCGGCGTGTAGACACAATCCCCTGGATCTCCTATCCAATAAAAGCCAAGTCGGAATATAATAGAAAGTAAATTTAGTGAAAATATTCCTTGCATATCTCTTATTTAAACATTAGACTTAATTTTGGTCTTGGTTAGTGTAATTCAGTCCATATCCACCAGTTTAACGCAATGGACAGGATTCTCTGGCCCCAGCCACCATCGGGATTGTTTGGTCTCGCTGAAAGTCAATGGACTTTTGGCTGGGCCATCACATCCCATCCAATGGAGCCGGAAAATCCTAGCCTACGGAATTTGACTAAAAGAAAGTCATTAAGTATATTCATAGTGGAGTGTTCATTGATGTCTTAGCACTTACCTTTTAAACCCCGACTTCCTCTTGGACCTGGAGATCCTTGTTGACCTAGTGGACCTGGCAGCCCTGGAGAACCCGGTCCTTCACAAATAAAACCTATACTTTCATCCAGACAAAATAAATCATCAGTGTACACAACCACATTTCTGTTTGGCATTGTTACAATTTTTGACATGTATTTGGGATTATTTTCGAAATTTCTATTTCAGTAACTAGCTCTGCTGTTTCCAGTTACATTTTCATTTTGGGAGTCCAGGTAAGACAGTCCAGAGGAAGTTTTATTTCCCCATTCCTTCTCCCCTGACATATGCTAAGGATGTCCCAGTAGTGAATACTAAAGGCTCTAAGATGGTCACTACCCAGGAAACACAAATAGGACAAGCCAAAAACAATATGGCATACGACAGTGATAACATAATTGGATGCTTGCAGATCTGATGAAGAAACTGTGATTAGTCACTGCAGTGTGTCTTGTGCATAATATGTACTGCAACCACTCTGCATGGTAGCTTGAGGGAATGCAAATGGACTCCTGTGCCAATGAAGCGACACATGATAGCATCAAACTTCTTTAATGTTACTTTGGACATAATCCTTTAGATATTTCCTGACATAAACTTTGTAGATGGTAAAGATGGACAGAAGGATCAGCAGGTGGGAATGCAACCTCTCTCTACTCCCAAAATGGTATGTTGACATGCTTTTTGAATCATCGATAGTAACGGGTGAGGTGCCTTAAGACGGGAGAATGGCAAATGTTGTGCTTTTGTTTAAAAAGGGCTGCAGGGAAAAGCCTGGGAACTATAGGCCAGTGAGCTTTACATCTGTGGTGAGTAAATTGTTGGAAGGCATTTTGAGAGACAAAATCTTAAGGCATTTAGAGAGGCAAGGGCTGATTATGGACACTCAGCATGGCTTTGTGAGTGGAAAATCATGTCTCACAAATTTAATTGAATTTTTTGAAGGATAACCAAGAAGGTAAATGAGGGCAGTGCGACTGATGTTATCTACACAGACTTTAGCAAAGCCTTTGGCAAGATACCGCATGGTATGTTGTTGCATCAAGTTAAATCTCACGGGATCCAGGATGAAGTATCTAAATGGATACAAAATTGGCTTAGAGGGTGGTTGTAGAGAGTTGTTTTTCAAACTGGAGGCCTGTGACCAGCAGTGTGCCTCAGGAATCAGTGCTGGGCCTACTGTTATTTGTCATTTATATTAATGATTTGGATGAGAATATAGACAGCATGGTTAGTAAGCTTGCAGATGGTGGCATAGTGGACAATGAAGAAAGTTATCTTCAATTGCAACAGGAACTTGATCAATTGGGCCAGTGGGCTGACGAATGGCAGATGGAATTTAATTTAGACAAATGCGAGGTGATGCAATTTGATAGATTGAACCAGGGTAGGACTTTCTCAGTTGATGGTAAAGTGTTGGTGAGAGTAACAGAACAAAGGGATCTATGTTCATAGCTCCTTGAAAATGGAGTCACAGGTGGACAGAGTAGTGAAGAAGGCATTCGGCATTTTGATTTCATCAGTCAGAATATTGAATACTGGAATTGTATTCCTGTATGATGAATTGTTCCACCATTCATCTTGTTGAAGTTGTACAAGACATTAGTAAGCCCACACTTGGGATACTGTGTGCAATTCTGGTCACCCTATTATAGAAATGATATTATTAAACTAGAAAAAAAATGCAGAAAAGATTTACTAGGATACTAGTGGGACTTGATGGATTGAGTTGTAAGGAAAGGCTGAAATGGGACATTTTTCTCTGGAATGTAGGAGGCTGAGGGGTGACTTTATAGAGGTCTATAAAATAATAAGGGGCAATAATAAGGTAGATAGTTAATATCTTTTCCCAAAGGTAGGAGAGTCTAAAACTAGAGGGCATACGTTTAAGGTGAGAGGGAAGAGATTCAAAAGTGTCCAGAGGGGCAATTTTTTCACACAGAGGGTGGTGAGTGTCTGGAACAAGATGCCAGGGGTAGTAGTAGGGGCGGGTACAATTTTATCTTTTAAAAGCATTTAGATATTTATATGGGTACAATGGGTATAGGGGGATCTGGGCCAAATGCGGATAATTGGGATTAACTCAGGAGTTTTAAAAAAAAAGGTGGCGTGCACAGGTTGGGCCGAAGGGCCTGTTTCCATGCAGTAAACCTGTAGCCTCTATGACTCTATGACTAATTCGGATAAGTTTGTAATTAGTTAGTGTTAGCTCAGATGGTGGTGGACTTGACAATAATGACGGCATTAAAGAGGCAAATTGTTGTGTATTTTTCTGTCGAAGATGGCTATTATTTAGTATTTGTTTGGTATGCCCAAACTGTTATTTGTCAGCCTAAACTTAGATGTTTTCCAAGCCTCGCTGTAATCTGGTCATTGAGTTGTGCAGCCCAGAAAAGGCCCCTTGACCCGTTGAATCTGCAGCGACAATAGCTACTACTAAAGTCGCGCTAATCCCATTTTCCACCACTTATCCTATATCCTTGAACACTATGATGTTTCAAGTACTCATCCACAAGGAAGCTATTTCATCACTGGAAGAGTTATGAATAGAACTGAACACAGCAAACATCCCCATTTCTAAAATTCTAATCATTAATGAAATGGATAAAGGTGGTTGGCTGAGAACACTGCTACGTGTAACTCATGCGGTGAATCCCTGGGGCTGCAATAACAGACCTTGAATAATCAGGTTGGTGAGGACAAGGTTAAGTAGGCTATCTTATGTTGTGCCCTAACCATCTGACCCAGGCCCTGACCTGGCAGCCATGTTGTTTAGAACTCAGATAGCATGTCAATGGTAGTGGCACCAAAACAAGCTTGAAGGTCCATAGGCAGAGCATACTTTGTGTGTCTACTTCCTTCAGATGTGTTAAACATGAAGAAGTCTTCAGTTATCAGCTGCAGCATATCGTAAACAGAAGGACTCTTCCTAGATATTGATTGACTTGACATTCTGGGATTCAGGGTGAATACTGTGGTCACCAAAATCAGAGTTTCCCCTCATCGTGACATCATGTGCTGACCTATGAATGTCTGTGTTAATAATAGACTTTCAACTAACAGACATATTTGATTCTTTCTAACATTCAACTTTAAGTGAGATGTACCTTGGACATACTTGCTGTAATTTTACTCCTCGCCCTCCCGAAGCTCATAAGATCCTGCCCAAGGCCAATGGAGAATGCCATTCGGCGAAACTTGGCCACTCCAATTCTGGGGTGGCTGAGGTGGTAAAATTCCGGCCATTATGTTCTTTGCAGCCTGATTATCAAATAGATCTCTGACCATATTTTCACATACCTGGCCTGCCTTTTGCACCACGAGGACCTGGAGGTCCTACGATGCCTTGGGGCCCTCGAGGACCTGGGATTCTCTCTGGTGTCGGACAATCGGCACTTCCTTTCTGTCCTTTCTCTCCTTTAGGACCATCTAAACCCGGAAACCCTGTCCGACCTGGCAAACCTGCACAGAAAAGATACCTTTAATTATAATTTGAATAATAAATTGCTGCTAACTGCATCAGCACAGAAGAACAAGAACAAAGAACAGTACAGCACAGAAATAGGTCCTTCAGCCCTCCAAGCCTGTGCCGCTCATGTGCCTCACTAGACCATCTGTTTGTATCCCTCTATTCCCAGTCCGTTCTTGTGGCTATCTAGATAAGTCTTAAACAATCCTGGCATGTCCGCCTGAACCACCTTGCTTGGTAGTGCATTCCAGGCCCCCACTACCCTCTGTGTAAAATATGTCCCCCTGACATCTGTGTAGAACCTTGCCCCCAATCTTGAACTTGTGACCCCTCATGTTTGTCATCTCTGACCTGGGAAAAAATTTCCCACTGTTCATCCTATCTATGCCCTTCACAATTTTATACACCTCTATTAGGTCACCCCTCATCCTCTGTCTTTCCAGGGAGAATAACTCCAGTTTGCCCAATTTCTCCTCATAGCTAAGACCCTCCATATCAGGCAACATCCTGGTAAACCAAATCAAATATAACTGCAACAAAAAAAAAGATAGGATATCACTAAGTGTTAAACACTGATTTAAATCTAAACCAAGAGAAAATGTTTTTGTCAAAGGAAGAATTATTACCAGCAGTTCAATTTTTTTGTATAATGCTTTTACAATAGCAAAATGACAATATTACACCAGATCCTACTACTATAGAATCAGTAAATCGGAAGATTGTAAATTATTCTGCTAAGTAAAATGTTTGAGCATTATTACTGATAGTAATGATTTACACTTATAATTTAGCATAACAGTACAATGGCTCCCAATAATCACCATTTACCAGATAGCCTATAGTGGAGCAAGGAGCTGGTTAAACTGGGTGTCTGATCTTCCTTTCAGCTCACTGGACTACTGGCACATACTTAGGGATTACAACAATTGGTTTCCATTAAAGTACAACAGCTAATACTTATTCCTGGATACCACTTGTAGCAGATGTAGTGTGTGATCTACCTCAGTGGGATAGATGTATCCATGTTAGCAGCAAACATTATTGTGTCAAATAAATGACACTCATATTGAAAAACAAGAATTATATATACAGCTTTATTTGGAATATGGATTTCAATTAGACAAGGAGGGAATACCAATTTTTGGGAACCTTATGCCCATAACTATTGCATTAAACTTGCTGTCACCTCATACTGGCAATGTAGACCCCAAAATATTGAAAAGGTCAAAAAAATAGGATCATTAAAGTCATTCCAAGGGTCTTAATGTAAAATGATCATGTTAGGAGAGGTAATGGTCTCGTGGCATTATCGCTAAACTATTAATCCGGAAACTCAGCTAATGTTCTGGGGACCCACATTCGAATCCTACCACAGCAAATAGTGGAATGTGAATTCAATAAAAATACCTAGAATTAAGAATTTCCTGATGTCCATGAAACCATTGTTGATTGTTGGGAAAATCCTTCTGATTCACTCATGTCCTTTGGGAAAGGAAATCTGCTATCCTTACTTGGTCTGGCCTACACGTGCCTCCAGAGTCACAGCAATGTGATTGACTCTCAACTGTCCTCTGACCAAGGACAATTAAGGATAGGCAATAAATACTGGTCAGCGAGCGATGCTCATGTTCCATGAATGAATAAAAAAATTACAGATTTTAAGTATGATACAAACATCTTCAAACAAATGATTTATTTGAAGGCAGCCAAATGCAATATTTGAAATGTAGGTTCACCCTGAAGTTCCTTACATTTTAGTCATCAATCTTAACCAGTGCATTTGGAATCGTTGCAAGTGCTTTCCTAAAAATTAGGAAAGATCATGGAGGTTAATCTTATGCCTCCTGGTGACTAGTTCAAGAGTAGAACAGGTGAAGGTTAGGAAATACATTGGTCCCTGTCCAAATGCTGGAGGAATTCTACAGAGCAAACAGAACAAAACTACTTCATTAAAAAAAGGGAGTTAAACAAATCAATATTCCAAATTATATCTCCTTATTGGCAGATCAGATTAATTTGAACATGGGTTTCTCTGCAATAAATATCAGCTCCTTTTAAAGTTGGAAAGTAAATTGCTATCATGAAGCTGCAAGATTCAAGAAATGGGAGAATGAACATTTCCCCAACTTTTGCAATCAGTGGTACATCAGCTTCTCTTATTTCAAATATCTTATAGATTAGAGATACGCCAAACTCTATACATTGGCAACTAGTCATGTGCCTTAAACCGCTCTTTCAGAGGAACTATGCTAGAGTTGAAATCGATTATTTCTTGTGTCCCTTTTGCACATGTGAAAGGAGCCAGTGATGCCTGAAAATAAATCAATATGGAGTTGGATGGATTTCCATTATTCTTGAGACATGAGGCCATTGCCCTAGAAACTGGCATTTTTCATACATATTGCTCTCCTGAACACTGGGCCAAAGGAACAATTTCTTCACTTTTATTTTCCACACTGGGTGTCTTCTTTGTAAGTAGACTGCCAACTCTGGGCAAAGTAATAACAAATTACTCAATCCTTTGCGTAGTGGTTTCCTGGCTGGTGTGAGGTGAATTGTATGTTTCCTAATATCATATTATGGTAATCTTTTATAACTAGTCTGGACTGAAACTTCAATTCACTTTCAATGAAATGAAAACCAGGTTGCAGAGCTAGAAGTGCAGTGTGTTAATTCATTACACCACAAAATGCCTGCATCTTTGACAGGTTACGGTTTTGGTGTAAACTATCATTTTACCCTCACTGTCATTAAATAATTGTATGTGCTATGAGCTAAAGTAAACTATTACCTGCTCCCATTTCACCTGGCCTGCCTGGCTGTCCGGGAAAACCTGGCAGTCCTGGTTCGCCCCTTTCACCTGGTAAACCTGGCCTACCCGGGTCTCCTGTAACACAAAGATAATGTTGTCAAGAATTATTGATTTCCCTTTATATTAAACAAAAAGCCATTCAATGTCTTCATAATGATGTTTAAAACAGTAGATATCTCTGTAGTCATTAAAGCAACTTTTCCTGAATGATGGAAAAACGTATATTAATTTTGAAGATGCTCATTTCAAGACTTGACATCATTGATACTTAGGTGGGGTACAGTGCTCTCGGCATCAATTATGCAATTCAACACCACTAGATATGAGATAGTACAGCTTAACAGGAAGAACTGTGAGGTCACTTATTATTTGTAAGGAACAAACCAGGTTAGGTAAAGAAACAAAGGATCTCCGTTTACAAATACACCATTAACTCAAAGTTGCACACTGTTGATTTAACTCAGTTGGCTAGTGATACAGAGAAACACCAACAGTGCAGGTTCAATTTGTCTATCAGTTGAGATTATTCATGAAAGTCCTGCCTTCTCAACCTTGCCCCTCACTTGAGGTGTAGCGATTCTCACCCCCAGTCACAGCCTATGGATATCTAGGACTATGGTGACTTTACCTTACAACACCTGAAATTAAGTTTGACTTTGCACATTAAAAACATTGGCTCAAATCTTATGGATAGAGTCAGTGCTGAATACATTGATGCTGCCCAAAGATTCCTGAGACCTGATCCGTGTACAATATTTCAGCCAGGGCTTCTGATCCCAGTTGAAGTACCAAAGGATTATTGCAAGTACTCCCAGTGAAAATCATCAGGTGCAATAAAAGAGACGGATGAAGGGAGATCACAACCCACTTCAAATAACAGTAGCTGCTTCTGTGTTCAGGTAAGTCTGTAAATGTCCAAGTCTTTCAGTCAGTGAGTGAGTTGTGAACAGGCGAGTGGGTGAATGATTATATAGGTGAGTTTTTAAAATGGATATCAGGTGTCAGGGATTGGTCAGGTGCTGGGGGAAGCAGGATGATTGCATGGAGTCTGTTGTGGTGCTCAATTGGAATAAGGTTGGCTAGCCACCAAATTAGAGCAGATATTAAACTGTTTAATATTTCCAGAATAAGTGACATTAGCAGAGGGTCCCAGGCAGCAAAGAATAATCCCATTGGAATTTACGTTTGCTGGGCAATATCTTACTTACTCATTAGCATCACAATTAGGCTCACATTAATCCTGTGAAAGTCCCCTAGTTTCCACAATCCGACGCCTATTCAGGTGCACTAAGGGGCAATTTATCATGGCCAATACACCTAACTGGCACAACGTTTGGACCGTGGGAGGAAACTGGAGCAGCCAAAGGAAGGCCATGCAAACATGGGGAGAATGTACAGACTCCGCACAGACAGATCCAAGCTTGGAATCAAATCCGGATCCCTGACAGCAGTGCTAACCACTGTGCCATTGATCTCTGCACGTATCTGCATCAAGATTACTGCAGGGTCCAGTTATGTATCTTCCAGTGTTACATCTCATCTCTGATGATCCAAAGACTGGAAGATTTGGGCAATTATTGTTTTTTTTTAAAATCTGACTTAAATGATTTAATTATCAACTTGATAGATTCTAACCTCTCGGAGGATCACAGTGTATGGGTCCTGGTGCTCCAGGGGCTCCTGGCTCTCCTCTGTCCCCCTGAAAGAAGCAAAACAGATAGATTTATTTTTAGGGTACACCTATGTCATTGTCACATTCTTTCTTTCTACCTATAGCTCAACTCCCAAACTTTGGCTCAGATTTTAGCCATGATAAAGACGGCAAGATTGCAGTTTGCAGATGCACAGTTTCCCTAGGCAGCCTGCCACTTAAATCACCAGCTATCTTCACTGAAGTGGAATTTTGATAGGCCAGAATTGAGAAACTTGGATTGTGCAGATTAAACCAGGTTAAAGCAAGTCTGAACTTTATCCATTTGTTTGGTAGCAAGGTACATCTTTTGGAAAGGTAAGGAACCGCTTTTGATATGGTCTCAAGGCACACTTTGGATTGTTCAAAGTAAACCTGATGGTGTTTAAAAAGTGCATAAAGCTAGGGTACTCACAAAGCTGTCAAAGAACTGTCAAATATGTCAAAGGACTGATAAAGCTTTTATGGCTGCAACAGAACTATCAGAGAAGATTGTTGCTTCTCTAAGTTGCTTAGAAGAGGGTGAGGGCAAAGGGTGGTGGGCCTGGGCTAGCAGTAAGTAATAAACAGTCATGGAGATGTGGAGGATAGGTACAGAGACATAGGTTGACAGAGTGGGTGTGAAATGCCATGAGAGAACATAGGAAATGTGCAGGGAAAGTTTCAATCTTTTTTAAATTTAATTCAACAAAGTACTAGAGCACAGAGGCAGTTCTGCCCAAAATCTCCCCGCAGCTGATAGCCTCTAGACTTCTTTTAGGCTGGTAGACTCAACTTTGAATCCAGCTTCTCAGTGCCCCAGTATTAAAATCAGAATTGCAGCCAGCTATCTTTATTAAAGGTCAGGCTTGCACAGACAAGAACTTTCCCATCTCTGTGCACCTGATGTGGAAGCAAAAATCTGGACATTGTCAAACTTTTCACAAAATGATAACATCACCTACTTTGAATGGAATGGCACTGTAATTCAAATACCACAACATTCATTTATATGGTAGATAAATGCATTTTTGGCTTGAAGGCAGCAGTATTCTGGCAGTGAAATATTTATGTTACCACTGCATGCTGGGAGCGCCAAATGGTTTGTTTCACTTGTTGCTCAAATCATTGGGGTACTTTATCCATCAAGAGTACTTTGAGATAAACTGAGCATGAAACTGAACTTTTAGGCATGAAAGTGGTGGCCTTATACATGACTTTCAGTGTCTGTATGATGCCTAATACAAAGGCTACACCTCCTAACTAATGGATCATCTCAAACAATATGTCCTTTCTGTGGGGCGGGGGGTGGGGGGGGGGGGGGTGCTGCTGTTCACAATAGGCAGACTACTGACCATTCTCACACAACTCACGGTGCAAAACTCAGAACTAATGTCTGATGTTAAATGTGATTCTGCAATTGGCCAGCACTTGCTGAACAATCCAAGTGAGCTAAGAGTTATATTCAATAACTAATTGAAGATTATCAGTCGAGCTTGTATTATGACTCATTTCCACTTGCTAAAGCTACATATATTCATATGCAGTGACCTGCCCTCTGTAAGTAAAAGGAACATGACCAGAAATTGCACCTTTTTTGAACAAACAATAGACCTGTGATGCATTTGCCATGGAAATGCCTTAGCCAATCACAGCCAACTTACCAACCAATCAGCACCCTTTTCTCATGCAGTATGAATTATGGTTCCCTCTGAAATTTGGCATTCTTGCATCTGTCTTGATGAATGCAAGACCAAAAAACTTTGAAAATATGTATCTTTTCTCAGCAGCAAAGTTTAATTTAAAAATCTGAAAGTGTCACTGAAATGCTTGTCCCTGATATTTTCAAAGAACAGGAATGAATTTTTGTGAGAAACTTCGATTTTCAGAGAGTGGAAGAGAATTTTAGCATCAGCCAATGGCATCAGTGCAATATTGTGCATATTTGTTTATAATGTCTCTAAATGAGACCTGCAATCAATTAAATCTAAATTAGGAACATGGTTAACCCATCTAATCTACATCTTGCAACACTAAAGTGCAATTTAGCCTGACCAATCAACCTAACCAGCACATCTTTCAGACTGTGGGGAGAAACTGGAGCACCCAGAAGAAACTCACATTCACACAGGGAGAATGTACAAACTTCTAATTTACAAACTTGTAATTTAGATATAAAATGAAAATGTGCTAACCAACAGTAAGAAATCTGATTTTTGAACCAAATTTTAAGCCGCGGTAATCCTTTACTGAATGGTTGATGAACACTTGTTCCTTGATTCCAATGTCGCACTCCCACCACTGCCACAGGAAATTATAAATAACTTCTAATTGTAAGAACGATTAGAAGTTTAATAAAAGATGAACATTGTTCATGTGCAGTTCATTTCAGTTAGCAACTTTTAATACAGGTAAATACTTGCTCATCAAAGGGAAGACTGGGTTATTTGACAAAATACCTGTATCCCCGGATAGCCATCTGGTCCAGGTCTTCCAATGAGTCCGCGCTGACCCTAAAATAGATAGGATGAAATGTTAGCGGTTCAAATTATAGAATTCCTACAGTGCAGAAGGAGTCCATTTGGCCCATCAAGTTTGCACCAACTCTCTGACAGAGTACCTTATCCAGGACCTGTTTCCCACCCTATCCCCACAACCCCATACATTTCCCATGGCCAACCCATCTAACATACACATCTTGGGACACTAAAGAACAATTCAGTGTGGCCAATCAACCTAACCAGCATGACACTTAGACTGACGAAACTGGAGAACCCGGAGGAAATCCACACAGACCCAGGGAGACTTTACACAGACAGTGACCCAAGAAAACTTGGTGCTGTGAGGCAGCAGTGATAACCATTGTGGCCATCCAGATGGTGAAGGCAAAGCAAGCTTTATATTCTAAAAATTTTAAAAGATTATTTTAGATAAAGATATTTATGACCTTATTGCTGAATTGCTAAAGCAAAGATAATTGGGGTATATGTGAAGCTATGTTACTCTATTGGCAAAATGTGCATTGCATTGTAATGGTGTAAGTAGTTACAGGACACAGCTGATTGCTTCACCCCAACAAGATAATAAGATGTTGCCCAATAATAATTGGTGCTTGAAGCACAATCATATTGGAGCAGTTGATAAGTGGTCATGCACTACTGACAACTCAATAAGATGTATACTCAAAAAACTGACACTGGTGACGTATCACACTTGATCACCCATACAGCGGCATAGTGGACAGAGCAAACATTTCCCATGTCTATCAGAGAACATCAAAATGATCAGTGCACAGCTGCACAGCAATAGTGTTGAAATAGGGTTCCTTTCATTCAGTCTCCTTCGTCAGTTTCTCCAAATAAAGTAGACTGACTACACCTTCAGCATCCCATTTGAGTTTCCAATATCACATCTTCTCCTTCCCTCAAAGAAAAATGCCTACTTTAGCACTGTTCAACTCTGCCACTATCTCAGTCTAACTGAGGAAACCTCACTCATGCTTTCATCACTTCTGAGTGTGACCATTCCAGTGGCTGTCTCCCATGCATTATCCTCCATAACTTCAACTCACCCAAAACTCAGCCACCTCTTACCTATCCTGCACCAAATCCCACTGACCCATCAACCCTAGTCAAACTGATCCACATCGGCTCAAACCTCATACTCAAAATTATTTTTCTTGTGTTTTAAGGTTTTTTTTTATTATTCATTCATAGGATGTAGGTGTTGCTGGCTGGGCCAGCATTTATTGCCCATCCCTGAGGGCATTTTAAGGATCAACCACATTGCTGTGATTCTGGAGTCACATTTCAGCCAGATCAGGTAATGGTGGTACATTTCCTTTCCTAAAGGACATTTGTGAATCAGATGAAGATCCTTCATGACCTCACCTATCTCCATAAAAACTCTTTATTCCTTGAATTCCAGCCCATTATGCATCAATGTTTGTCCATCATTGGCACTGATTCTCCAGCTCTTTTTCCTTTAACAATCTCCTTAAAATGCATCTCCTTGACCAAAGTTTTAGTGATCTCTCCTAATATACACTTCTCACATTAGCATCCACTTTTGTCTGACAATGCTTCTGATAGAACTTTGACATTTATGATACAACAGCTATGTAAATATAAATTATCATCGTCAAATCAAAGATTCTTCACATAATTGTCTTTGGTATTTTGTTCACATTTACTTTGTATATGAGCATGAAAGTGAATTTGAAACTATGTTTGTCTACATTTCACTTCAAATACATTGGGGTAATCTGAATATGGGTTTCGTTGTGTGATTTCAAGAGGAAATTAGATATAGCTCTTGGGGCTAAGGGGATCAAGAGATATGGGGGGAAAGAGGGATCAGAATATAGAACTTAATGATCCTCATAATTAAAATGACTGGCGGAGCAGGCTCAAAGGGCCAAATGGCCTATTCCTGCTTCTACTTTCTGTGTACAAGACTAACATATTTTTAATAGGTTTGGGCAACTTTTATGGTAAATCAAACAGGAAAATGATATAAAAGATATTTATTTTAAACCTTTGCTCCTGAAAAGCCCAACGAGCCATCCTGTCCAGGATTACCCTTGAAAAGAAACAGATTATCATCAGCATACAAGACAACTGACACTCTTTGCAAATTATACTTTTTAGTCCAAAATATTTCTATTTTTAATGGCAATTATCAAGTTGAATGAGGTCAGTGCTGGACATTTGAGTATAACAGTTTCTTGGACCCCAAATTTGTCTTAATCCCAACATTTTAATGACAAACTCCTCTGAGCCAGTGCCAAACATCCTGTAATAACAATTCATGTAGCAGATTGTTAATGTAACATCTCATTATTGGCAACTTAAAACTGTGGGCTCATAGCTACCAAGAATGTGTCAATCACTGACTCCCTGACAGCTTCACCAGAAATATAATGAGCCAAGATGATTAAATCATATAAGCAGGTTGCACAGACTTGGCTTGCCTTGTCTTGAGTAGTGAGGACTAAGGGGTGATCCAGTTAAGATGTTTAAGATGATTACAGGATTTGATAGGGCAGATGAACTATTTTCCTTGGTGGGAGAATCCAGAATTCAAAAGTGAATCCAGAAATTACTTCTCCACACAAAGGATAATGGAAGTCTGGAAATCTCTCACTCACAAGGCTGTTGTGGCTAGGTCAATTGAAAATCGTAAAACTAAAATTGACTTTTTTTATTGGCAAGGACCTTTGGAGGATGGTTAGATAACCAATGTGTGTGAGTTATGCTATGGTCAGCTTTGGATATTATGACAATATAGGCTCAATGGCTCACTCCTGTTGTTCCTGCCAGAATTCTCTGATCTCACCTGTGGCTGGGATTCCCCAGTCCAGTGCAGTGAAGGCAGTTTTGGGTCCCAGTGCAGTGAATGGAGTTTTGGCTGTGCGCTAAATTCTCTGTTGTCAGTGGCGGGGCAGACAAGATCGGGGAATCCTAGTCTATATTTGTTCTTATTGCTCTTATGTGGCCTATGTGATGTTCATTTCATGACCTGAATGGATAGTCATTGGGTGGAATTTTCCAGCCCATTCACAGTGTGGTTTCCAGTGTGGCATTGGCTCACCATTGACTGCTGGTGGGATCATCCACTCCCACCAATCTCAAGGCTTTTTGTATAGCTGGTCTGCCCCACCATCTGAGAACTCACCATGGGTGGGGTTACTTCAGTGGGACTGCAAGATCCCACCTGTGGGAAGGACTGGAAAATCTCACCCATTACTTGAAATTTTTCATTAATAAGAGTTCGTTCTCCATTCACATCAATTCTATAGAATTAACTTGCAGTTTAGTTTTTGATGTATTGCACACCTAGCTATCACAACACCTTTCCGATCTGTAAATGAAGGAGGCATTTGTAAATTGACCAAAAATCAGTTTTGCTGCTTACCCGATGCCCAGGCAAACCAATGATCCCCTTTTCACCTTTTTCAGTAGGGCAATAAGACAAATCCTTGATGTGAACAAAGAAAAATAAAAATTAGATATTATTTGTGTTTCCTTATTGAACTGAATTTACAATATGAGTAAATTTATTAGAAAGTACATAGAAACTAGAAGCAGAAGCAGGCCATTCAGTTGTTTGAGCCAGCTCTGCCATTCATTATCTTTGTGGCCGACCATCCAACTCAATATCCTGATACCCCCTTTCCCCCATACGCCTTGATCCCTTTAGCCTCAAGAACTATATCTAAATTCTTCTTGAAATCAGATAACATTTTGCCTCAACTATTTTCTGTGGTCATGAATTCCACACATTTGCCACCCTCTTGGTGAAGAAATTTCTCCTCACCTCAGTTATGGTGAGCAAGTGGGTAAGTAAAGCTGAGTACACAAAAAGATCAATCATGATCTTATTGAATGGCAGGGCAAGTTCAAGGAGTCAAATGACCTACTCCAGCTCCTAGTTCTAAAAGGTTTAGCCCTTATCTTCAAAATGTGGCTCTGAATTCTGGACTTCTCCCACCATTGGAAACGTTCTTTCTGAATTTACCCTGTCTAACCCTGTTAGAATTTTATAAGTCTATTTGGAATCCCCTCTCACTCTCCTAAACTCCAATAAATATAATCCTAACTGACTTAGTCTCTTCTCATATGACAGATCTGCCATCTCAGGACTCAGCCTGGTAAATCTTTGCTGCACACCCTCTAAAGCAAGAACATCCTTCCTCAGATAAGGACACCAAAACTGTACACTATACTCCAGCTGTGGCCTCACCAATGTCCTAGACAATTATAGCAAAACATCCCTATTCCGGAGTCAAATCCTCTTGCTTCAAATGATTTTTTTCTAAATCAAAACAAAGCTTTCATAGATTTACATTGAGACTGAAACAATGCCCTTAATTAAAAGTGAATTTGAATCAATGAGAGTAAGACTTATTTTTTTAATTCCCCCTTTAATGAGTTTTTCTATTTAGCATTCATTCTGAAAATGTAGGCAATGCCCAGCAAGATAACATTCATTTTTTATTTGTTTATAGAAACCAGATGCCATTGGCTGAGGCAGCTTTTATTGTCCATCTCCAAGGGCATTTAAGAGTCAACCACATTGTGTGGATCTGGAGTCACATGTAGGCCAGACCAGATAAGGACAACAGATTTCCTTCCCTAAAGGACATTAGTGAACCAGATGAGTTTTTCCAACAATCAACAATGGCTTTATGGTCATTATCAGACTTCTTTAATTCCAAATTTTATTGAATTCAAATTTCACCATCTGCCATGGTGGGGATTCGAACCCAGGGTCCAGAGCATCACCCTGGTCCTCTGGTTTAATAATCCTGTGACAATACCATGACCTCTCTCTATTTCCCATCCCAGTTACCCTGGGAAGATGGTAATGATCCCCTTTGATTCACTTCAGCCTCTGTGATAATAGCAGTTTCACAATAATGGGAGATGGGAAGCTTTAGGATTATAACACAGCAACAACAAATCCGAACAGGAAAATGCTTTGTACTCACTGGCTGTCCAGGAACTCCCATAGGCCCAGGAAGCCCGTGGGGGCCTTTCTCACCCTGCAAAATAAGTTTTTTTCTTTTACATCAAGAGCTGATTAATTTATTCAGCCAACATTATGTATATAAACGAAGGCATGAGTAATTTTTCTTTAGTTCAAAGAGTATATTATGCATGCATACATTTAACCGAGATTTATCTGTATGAATTGTGCAGGTTAAAGTTTTATTAGAAATCTCATTGTAATACACCAATATTCAGCATGATTATTTGTATTGAATCATTTCATGATGCTGATTCAGCATCAATTATTGCTCCACTGCAACAAACCCCAATTACATTAGGAGGTTAAGATCTTTCTACTGTAAGTTAATGCCACTCTTGTCTCGATCCACATGGTTGTATGTCTAAGGGCCGGAACTCTCTGGCCATTCTTGCTGGCCGGATTCTCTGGTCCCACTAGTAACACATCCCCTGCCATGTGTTTCCTGGTGGCGTGGGATGACTTCAACAAGAACTCCCATCAACAGCGGCAGGACTAGAGGATCCGATTACAAGCGAATGGCATGTTGCCTCTTGCTGCTGAGAAAAATGCTGAGGAAAGGCTAGATAATCTTGACCCGAGTCCCACAAGGACTTGAGCACAAAATTCAAGGCTGGCACTTCAGTAAAGTACTGAGGAAGTGCAGCACTACCAGATGTGCAGTCTGCTGGAACTTGCTTTTTCTCTTCCCACCAGGCAAAAACAAAGGCAGAGGGAAATAAGTTTGTATTCCAGGTAATAGACAGAGATGGGCTGACTGTAGTGTATTGAAAATTGCATTGTGCATTTTACCCATCTGAGGTTGCCATACATAAATGGCCAGCAGAGGGAGTTTTCTGGGAAGATTAATAAAGGATCCAGGTTTAATAGGATCTCAGTTAGCAGGTGGCAATGGTGAGAAACTGGTTAGCTTCTCTGGGCCCATGCAGGGAGAAGCGTCATTAGCAGGCAGACCAGGCAGTGTCAGTTGAAACAAGAAAGAGGGAGAGAGAAGCAACTAGAAATACAAATCCTGCCCTTGTGACACTCAGATGGTGCCCTTGTAGGGTGCTGCCCTTGTAAGTGGTGCCTTCCTTTAGAACAAATATTAAACTGAGGTCCTTTCTACGCTTTCATGTGGATATAAATAGTGCGGCATTATTTCATAGAAGATCTGAGCTGTTCTTCCTGGTGTATGCCTCTCAACCAATATCATTAAAACAGATTAACAGGTTATTAAAAATTCACTGTTTTTTGGAGTTTCATGTGTGGAAATTGGTTCTGCAGTGTTACCTATAATTCAACAATGACTACACTTCAAAAATCTTTTATTGGTTGTAAAGCGATTTGGAACATCATTAAGTTGGGAAAGGAGCTATATAAATAAAAATCTTTCTTTTTCATGTTCATAGGAGCAATATTTTAAATATTAATACTGCAGATGTTTTAATTCAAATATTTGATTATGCTAAGTAGTATGCTGTTTTATTTTATGATTGGTTATTTGTGACATTTTGCATTAATGTAAAGTACCTACATTGTTGCTATGTGTTACATATGTGAATGGCCCTAGTATTAAAAAGACTAGATCACGATGCCACAGGATCATAATGTGGTTGCTGAATGCCTGTTCCTTGTTAATTATACCTGATCTCCTTTAAAGACAATTTCTTCCTTTGGCTTGGTGAATTCAACATGTCCTGGGTCACCTTGTTCACCCTTAAGAGGAGGAGAGAACAGGCAGATGGTATAAATAATGGGAATGACAAACAAGCAGATGGCAATATTTACAGAAAGGATAGAAGAACTTGATGCAGCTCCACTTCATTCTTACACGATCAATCGCAAAAGATTTAGCATACAAATTACTCACAAGGGAAGTTAACACAGGCTTACTTCTGCTTGGAATTCTCCCTCAGCCTATACCATCCTTGAGCCTAGCCTGCAGACACTAAACAAACAAGCTTTCATCATATCTGTATAATGGTTTTGTCTACTCTAAAAGGAAATTCTAAATAACTGGAACAATGACCTTGTTGCCAAACCATCACATTCAAAAACATAGCCTTTTTATTTGCAATGGTTATCCTTTATTGGCTCAAGTAGTAATGTTTTCTCTGCCCAAGATGTTTCTCTATTTTTCGTCACTGAGACAACACAAGAGAAGGAACAGAAGAACACAAAATCATGATTGCTCAGCGGCCCATCCATAGATATCAATCAACTCAGTAACTAGCTGCAATAGGAAATAAAGTAAGGGATAACTTGCAGTCCCTCGCAGCCATTTGTATCCACTTAATGAATAATAATGATGTAAATTAGTTATTTAATCTAATTCCATTATGAATCAATGAAGCAATGCCAGTACATCAATCAAAGGTGAGACAGCTGTATATCTCTTTGAGAACAGGATGAAATGTTATAGCTATAACTCATTGCTGAGCTATTGACCCATATCCCAATGATCTAGACAATTTGGACTAGACAACCTGAAAACTCAGTTTGGTTAGGGATGGACAATGCAAGTTCATAATGTCACTTCAAAAACTTAAAATTTACAAATTGGAAGTTTATCTGTGGTTACTATCCTTTCTCAAAAGTCCCAAAGTAGAAGAAGCTTTTAAAAGTTTTGGAAGTTTATTTATTAGTGTCACAAGTAGACTTATGTTAATCCTGCAATAAAGTTACTATGAAAATTCCCTAGTCACCACACTGTGGCCCTGTTCGGCTACACTGAGGGAGAATTTAACATAGCTAATGCACCTAACCAGCACATCTTTTAGACTGTGGGAGGGAACCAAAACACCCGAAGGAAATCCATGTAGACCCAGGGAGAATGTGCAGATTCCGCACTGATAGCAACCCAAGCTGGGAATCAAACCCAGGTCCCTGGCTCTGTGAGAAAGTAGTGCTAACCACTGTGCCACTGTGCTATCCCTAATGACTATAGGCAATATTTTTTAAAAGCTATTCTATTGTTTAAGAAAATACTTGTGGAGAATGAAACATGTATCCTCCTACCTTCTCGCCTTTCTGGCTCGGAAATCCAATGCCCTGCCAAAAATGATCAAATATGCATTTGAGAAAAGAAATTCCCATTGAGACTTGTTTGGCAGAGTTTGAAATCAGCAACGAGTGACGCCTCAAATACATTGAAAGATATCACCTCAAATCACAAGATCACTCAAGGTAGGTAAGTCATCTCAGCTCATCCATCCAGAAAGATCTGTCACAGCATCTAACTGCTTTGTAGATAATTTCAGGGTTTTGCTTCCCTTACCCAAACCCCATTTTCCAATTTGAGCTCTTATGTACTTAGATGTCCTCAGCATTTATCAGATATTAAACATCCTCAAAGTCCATTCATAATTTCTCTTAGTAACACATGATAATTGCCATCAATCTTAGAATACTTGTGCTACTGTCTGTCAAGGGTCTCAATTCCCCTCTTCCCAAAATTGAGAGATTAAGAATTAATGGAAAACTGATTACCCATTTGTTTATATCATATGAGGCTGCCTGATTAGGCCCTCTTGGATATCCAAAAGTACAATTTTTCTGAATCCTGTCTTGTTCCACCCAGTGGAAGCTAACTTTAGAGGTACAACAAAGCAGAGAGACTGAATCCTACCCCAAAATATAAGGTGACTCACGCTATCGGACAGCTTGGTTAGGTAATTAACTTGATCCTGTGTTGGTTCAAATCAAAGAATCCCTATAATTTAGAAGGAGCCCAACAGAGCATCTTACTCAGGTCCAATCTGCCCTTTCCCCAAAACCCTATGTATTTACCTGGTTGATCCCCCTAACCTACACATTTTGGGACTCTAAGGGGCAATTTTAGCATGGCCAATCAATCTAATCTGTACATCTTTGGACTGTGGGAGGAAACCAGAGCACCTTGAGGAAACCCACTCAGACACGAGGAGAATGTGCAAACCCCACACAGACAGTGACCCGAGCCGGGAATCGAACCCAGTCCCTGAAGCTGTGAAGCAGCAGTGCTAACCACTGTGTTACCATGCCATCCATGTTGTGGGGCATCACCAATGTTCTATGGCAGCATATGCTGGGTAAATGTGTCACAACCAATCATTCAGGCCAACACTGTTAATACAATTAATTTATGAGAAGAACATCCAATATTGCTTAGTATTAGACTTAAAAATACAAGTTATTCACAGCTTAGCTGTTCATAAAGAAATAAACATTATGCAATTAGTTGAAGACTTTATCAAATTAAACATTCAAGCCAAACAATTCTTCAGACCACAGGATAGTTAAAAACTTACCTGGTCACCTGGTAAGCCTTGAGCACCAGGACTTCCCTGGATAAAGAATTTATAAATATTAATTCAAGTATTTCCTTTGGGATGAGGAATCTAGGCATATGCAAATAGAATATTATTTGTTTTTCTCCAACCCACGTTTCAATGCCAACATTTATTTTTAACCAATGATTTGCTGAATTAACGCTCTATTTATTTTGAAATGTCTTAATACTTTGATCCTCATACAGTTTTAGTGTAGGACCACTTTTCATTAGTAATCACAGACTCGCTCCATCAAAATAATAAAATTCTATATTGTGTACATTTCCAAATATATACAAATTATAAACTAAATTATATAAAACATTATTTAAACATATGAATGTACGCATTATGTGAAGGATTAGGCTTTTCGAACTTTCAACTAGTTCCGCTATTTGAAATGACAGTGGCTGATCTGATTGTTCACTTTCCTGTTTATCCCCTGTACACTTTAACTCCCTTAGTTAAGAATCTGTCCAAATCAGCTTTAAAAAATTCAACAACACTGCCCATCCCCCATCTTCCACAGTTCACTGGGAAGAAAATTCCACAGACTAACAACCCTCAGAGAAAAATATTCTGTCTTAAACGGAGACCCCTTATTTTTAATGTGTCCCCAAGTTCTAATATCTTCCAACAGGGAAAGGGCATCCACCCTTTCAGGAACCCTAGGGATCTTACATCCTTCAATAAGATCACGTCTCATTCTTCTAAATTCTAATGGATACAGGTTCAACCTTTCTTCATGAGATAACCCCTTCTTTCCAGGAATCAGTCAAGTGAACCTTCTCTGCACTCTTTCTAATGCAATTAAGTCCTTTCTTAAATTAAGATACTAAAACTCTGATATAGTACTCTAGTTTTGTTTCAACATTCATGGGAGTTGCTGGTCAGAACAGTATTTAATGCCCATCCCTAATTGCCCTTGAGAAGGTGGCGATGAGCCACCTACCTGAACTGCTGCAGTTCATGTAGTGTATATTCACCCACAGTGTTATTAGGAAGGGAGTTCCAAGATTTTGATCCAACCACAGTAAAGGAATTGTGATATAATTCCAAGTCAGGGTGCTGTGTCTGTTGGAGGGGTCTTACCCATGCCCTGTCCAGCTGTAGCAAAACTTGTCTACTTTTATATTCCATTCCCTTTGCAATAAATGAAAACTTACAAAAATGATAAATTATAAATGTATAAGGTTCATAAAATTAAAGTTCTACACATAAAAAGTATTTTAATAATGCTTCCCAAAAGCACAAATGAGAGTGAGACAGGCATTCCTGTCTATCCCTGCCAGGTGAGACCATCAACCCACTGTGCACTGCACATGCAGTGGCAGCAATTCACTCTCATTCTCGAATTGAGGAAAGCTTACAATGAGAGAACATGAGCAGGCCATTTCAAACCATCCTAACAGTGCCCAGTCCAGCAAAGTTGATTTTGTCAGATTCTTTGGAGTTGGATTCAGGAAGAACGTTAACAGTCGTTTGATGGCCCTCATTAAATCTTGAGTTTATGGTGAACACATTCTGATGGAATTTCTCCAACTCTCTCATGCGTCACTAAGTATGAAGATATTAACTGCTCTATATACTAGGGCTTTTGTTAATTCATTGAGGGGGCTAAGATATAATTTGGATGCTAGAGGGAGTTTTTTCACACAGAGGGTGGTGGGGTTCTAGAATGCGCTGCCAAGTAAAGGGGTGGAGGCAAGCACTCTGGAGTTATTTAAGAAATACTTGGATGGCACATGAACAGAATGGGAAAGGAGGGGTATAGAATCTATAAACATAGGCAAGGATCATGGGTACTGGTGGGAACATCGGGGTGGCGGCGCGGGCTCGTTGGGCGGAACGGCCTGTTTCCCATGCTGTTTTGTTCTTTGTTCTTTGTCTTTGTTAATGAATCAGAGTTTGGGTAGATCGCCAGATGGTCAGTGTCATGGGTCCTGCACTCTGACAGTCAGCATTGTGGGTACGGTGCAATAATGATCAGTTAAATGACACAGCGCACAATGGTCAGAGTTGTGGGAGCAGCATCCTGATGGTCAGCATTGTAGGTGCAGTGCCCTGATGGTCAGCATCATGGATGCAGCACACTGATGGTCAGCAACATTGGCGCAGTGCATTGATGGTCTGCATCATGGCCACAGCATTCTGATGGTCAGTGCTGTGGGCACAGTGCCAGACAGTCTGTGTTTTAAGCAGTTCCCAGGGATGAGTGAATAGCTCCTTTAGACCATGGAATTAACCTCAGGCACTCCCCACCCAGTAGACCGACTTTTACTTGCTCAATTATTTCCAACACTACACTGTCCTATGTCAGGCCACAATATAGCCTCTATACTTGCAGTATCTCACTTGCCCCCCTGTATTCTTTCAGCACAAAATGCTGAAATTAACCTGTTTTCATGATGGTTCAATCCTTTTTTGTGAAACTGTCATGATTTCATTTAAAACAGGTTTCTCTGCTGCATGGATTAAACCGCCACAGCAACTCCTTATTCTGATGGCAATTATTGAACCCTTGGATGTGCCCACAAAATAGTGAAGCAAACTCATTTTAGTTGTAATCTACTTACTGGAAAACCCGGTGGACCTCTCGGTCCTTCAATACCTTGGGGACCTTGAATTCCTGGATAACCCTAAGAGAGAGGAAAAGAAGAATGAATTCCTGCCATTGATGATCAATGATAACAGGACTAGGATAAAGTTTGCATTTGGTGCAAGACTGATTCTACAATCAGATTGAACTTTCAAAGCACAGACACAATGAACTGAATGACTCCCTTCTGCTACTTCATTCTTATGATTCCATTTCTGCCTTTTAACACATTGAAGTATCATTATTCTCAAGAACTGGCATCGCCGATTAGGATGAAGTTTTACTTATCTATAACTTACTTTTTGTCATTGGTTAATGTTCATGAGCAACTTGAGAATAAATGAAAAAAAAATTTCATTAGTTCAACGTTAACTAATGTTCCAGCCAGTTTGCCCCAAATAGAAACCATTGTGTTTCATTTCATTACGTTTCACTGTTTGATCATCATCCATCTTTACTTTTCTTTCTATAAACTTTAATCTGCTCATAATCAGCTACACAATCACATTCTTATTAAACATGGAATATTGGTTGTGCTGTATTATTATAACTTGATTTAGAATTAAATGCTCCAATTGTTCTCTAACACATGATCGGAATTGTTGATAGCAGCTTCACATACATTGGCATTATTTTAGTAAATAGTGAATCACTACCAGAAATCCTTTCCTTTTCTACCTCTATTCAGTCTACATGAGTTCAATCTCTCTAACTCTGCTCTTACTAACAGTAAATTCCATCAGCACTGCTCAGTCTGTACGTACAATTGGTCCAAATTGCTTTGAGCACTACCAATTTTCCTTAAACTCATCACTTGGCCACTTAATTTGATATCGTCCTTGTCTAGTGTGTTTCAAACTAATTAGTGCCTTCAGTTTTTGGATTCCAAGGCAACCTTTGTTTAACAAGCTACTCTTCTATTAGTTCTACTAATCTTCTACAAAAGTCAGACACACGGAGCTAATTTAATGATGTATACATTATTGAAAAACAGATCTTGTATTTTCTGAATTAATTCAAAGTCTACAATTATATCATAGATTTAAAAACAATTAAAAGAATATTTAATTAATTGCTTGATGAAAAAGTTTTAATTTCAGTAAATCGTGGTTTTAATTGCACATTTAGTTGTTACGATTGTTATCATTTTGCTAAGTACCAGTTTTTTTGGTAATTTCTGACTGCCCTGTTGGGTATATTTGGTGTCTGTTTCTGTCTGTGTGACAATAGCTTGGATTTTCCAGCTCCATTGTTGCATGGGAGATTTGGCAGCCAAATTAAAACTCAAATGACTTGTGGTAGGACTGGATGACCCCAGCAGTGAGCGGAGCTGGAAGATTCATCCCTCTTGCTCTTTTTTTTGTTCATTAATGGGATGTGGACGTAGTCAGCTGGGACTAAAATTTGTTGCCCATTGCTAATTGCCCTTGAATTGAGTGGCTTGTTAGGCCTTTTCGGGGGGGTATTTAAGAGTCATCCACATTGCTATGGATCTGTAGCCAGGATGTGGAGATGCCCGCATTGGATTGGATTAAACATAGTAAGAAATCTGAGAACACCAGGTTTACATCCAATTGATTTATTTGATAGTAAACTCACAAGCTTTCTGGGTTTGTCCCTTCATCAGCTGAATGGAGAGTTCTGGCCTCAGTCAGAGCATATAACAGCGCAATCAGTTTTCAGATTACCGATTAGAATGCAAGTCTTTACAACTAACCTGCTATTCAAGTCTTAAAGATGCCAACAATGTGAGTGGAAAGAGCATTATGCATAGGTTAAAGAGATGTGTATTGTCTCCAGACAGTACAGTAAGTGAGGTTTTGCAAACCTAGGCAAGTCATGGGGGTTGCAAATAATGCAACATGAACCCAAGATCTCTATTGAAACCGTCCTCATGTGCGGAACTTGGCTATCAGTCTCTGCTCAGCGACTCTGCGCTTGGAGAACGCTTACCCAAAGATCAGAGGCCGAATGCCTATGATTGCTGAAGTGTTCCCCAACAGGAAGGGAACAGCCTTGCCTGGTGATTGTCAAGCAATGTTCATTCATCTGTTGTCGTAGCGTCCATGCATCTGGCCCATCAAGTCTGCACCAATCACAATCCCACCCAGGCCCTATCCTGGTAATCCTACTCATTTACCCTAGCTAGTCAACCTGACACTAATGGTCAATTTAGCATGGTCAATCCACTTAACCCACACATCTTTGGACTGTGGGAGGAAACCAGAACACCCTGAGGAAACCCATGCAGATACGGGGAGAATGTGCAAACTCCACACAGTGACCCAAGCCAGGAATTGAACCCAGTCCCCAGTGCTGTGAGACAGCAGTTCTAACCATTGTGCAACCATGTCACCCATAGTGAAGATCACTAAACTTCTAATTCCAGATTTTGATTGAATTCAAATTGCACCATCTGCCGTCCTCAAGGCATTATCCTAGGCCTCTGGATTACTAGTCCAGTAACAATACCACTACACCACCACTTCTCCAATGTTTATCACAGTGATTAATCTGCTGGGGCAAAGCTTGATTATAAGGTGGATAAATTAGCACAAAAAGCATTGATGATTCAGCATATTTAATTTAATGCCATACTGCAGAGTTAGTCAGACGTACTCAAAAATCAAACATTTGAAAGGCAAAAGAAAATATGTTAAAGTTACATTTCAAGCCATTCCCATCTTCAGTAAAGGTATGTATAACTGAGTAGAGTGTCAACTGTGTCTGACTGGATGGCATCTGCCCGAGCCTGAACCCTGTTTCCAAATGACTCAGATCTTCCCTCCAGGTAATTTATTCCCATTGACTCTCAGGCTTTCTTTCCTAGTGTTCTTTCCTGGCTCTGCCCTGCTGCCTCAGCATTTTCCTGCATCCCATTCCTGCCATTACCCAGCTCTTTTTCCTCTTTTGGATATTCCCTCCCCAAATTCTGTTCTGGAATGTCTGTCTCTGTAACTACAACATGTAACATGTTAACAAAAAAAAACTGCCAAGAAAGTAATAAATTAAAGTTAAAAGCCAATTGCTGCGGATGCCGGAATCTGAAACCAAAATGCTGGAATCTGAAAGCAATGCATTAAAGTTAAATGTGATTAATTGTCAGGCCTAATTGAACACTTCCCCTCCTAGTTCACAACATAACCTGATTCATCCTCCGCCTCAGATCATTATCTTTAATCACTTGGAGAGGTCTTTAGTCACTGCTTAGCACATAAAGCCAAGGAAAACATTAAGCAAAAGTAAGGAAAGTCATTATTACTTACAGGATAGCCTGGTGGCCCTGGAAGTCCTTGCTCTCCCTAAAGAAAAGAGAACAAATTACTCCATTAATTTTCTATGTAAATGCTTCAATTGTCTATAACGCAAATCTAACAAAGTTTATCTACCCAATCAGATTAACCATCCTGTAATTAACTGCTGATAAATTCAATTTCCCACAATTTTCATCCACAGTTGGCATTCCTAACATTCTGCTTTGTATCTTTCTGCAGAACTTCAATTAGCTGTTCCCCACCAACAGTTCCTGTGTTCTACATTTCCATCATGTATTTTGGTATATGTGGATTAGATTTATCTAGTCGTTCACAGTCAATGAATAGAAACCCTATCTTTGTAATCCTCTATAACCCACTGTTCCCCACTGTACAGCCATGATATTCTGTTATTTTTCTGGATGATTTTAAAGTACTGTTCCCCACTCTAGCACCTTCATCTCATACTGTTGTTTTGTGTGCAACCAATCTAATAACCCAATACCTATCCTGCATAGTCTTCACCTCCTCAATTTAGAGTCTTGGGATGGATTTTCCCAACAGGGACAGGAAAAAAAAGTTGGAGCAGTTTCTGAATCCTGAATCCTAAGACACCTCCTTAACTGACATGAAAAGTTCCCTTCTCAATTAAGGCAGACTCCTTGAAAGTTAGAGGGCTGATCAGAGGCCTTCTGGTTTGAAAGGAGTAGCAGAGGAATAACCGAGAAGGTGCTTCAACGTTGAGGTGCCCTCTCCCAAAACACTCTTAAAACAGTGATTTAAAACAGTTCTTTCAATCAGCCCAGTGGATGGATAAGGGAGATCCCTTCTCCAAGGTAGTCAGTGGCTTCCTTGCAGAGATGGCTTCTAGGGCTGTCTGGGGTGCTGTCACACACCGTCTCCCACCCCTCCCCTCCCCTCGCACCATCACCAGTGCGTATCTACCTTAACTGGTTCCTGTCAGTCTGGGGAACCGGCAGCTGCAGCAGAAAATTCCAGTCAACCTCTTCAAGTGGGTTTAAAAAGACTCTTATCAAGTTTGATTGCTGTGTAAGACCCAGTAGCCCTACCAGCTACAATCCTGCCTCTGTCAATTGGTTGGCAATAGAAACAGCATTGGGAAAGCCGAAGGTCAACCAACGTCAGCATTTTTGGTACTTGTCTGTCTTCGTTCCCACCTCAGTGGGGCCCAAAAATTATACCTACTTTGTCTCACTATTTCCACTGTGAGGTCTCTAGAGATACCCTTCCATCATATAAAAATCTCTTTAGAAGGAGACAAACTTTACTTGATTTTAAATGGTTCTGTACATTCTCAGATAACATTGAACAGTGTCTACGTGTCATCCATAAGAGCTTCTCATTGAGTTCCTTCTTTACAACTTTCAGTCAATAACGGTGAGCAAATTCTAGCAGACCATCAATTATCACCGTAAAAATTAGGAGCTTATCATCTTCATAACCAGCATGTTGGCTGAAATTTTCCTGTGCTACCCACTGGCTGGATCGTCTCATCCCGTCAAAGGTGATACCTCGATAGTACAACAGGAGAACCATGCAAAATGCCATGGACTTTGGCAGAACCGAAAGACTCCGCTGGCGGCCAATAGCAAACTGCCTCCGTTGCCAAAGAACACATTACAGGAAGGGGTACAGGGGCACAGAAAATCCAACCCACTGTTTTCCTTTGGGTGGAAAATCAACCAGTCAACAATTTCCTGACCAAACTTTGCCAATTTCCCAAGCTTCCTTTCGTTTAGTAAAATTAGCTTGAAATCAGAATCTCGTTGGTTTGACAATTAAAGCAATTCTCACCAAGTTATGTTGCCCACACCTTTACCCACAAGTTACCCTACAGTACATCATTAAGGTCAAGCAATCAGGTGAAAATACACCATTTAAAAAGTAAAGAAGTTTAATATAGAAGTATGTGCCTGTGTGTGCGAACCAGTAGATTAAGGCATTCAGCCAATTCAAATATAGTCTCGGCATATTGGTTTGTGTTCTGTATTGATTGCGCAGCTAACGATTATTCAACTGATTACTCAGACTAAATGCAAAGATTGTTTTTCAAGCAAATAAACTGAGCTGAACAGACATTGGCAATCAAACATTGAAGCATAACCTCATTTTTTAACAACTGTAGAAAAAGATACACAAGTAAATTCAATCACAGTCACGACATTATTGCACTAATTTACTGTTCACACTGATTTGCAATAAACTCGAGCACAGATTTTCAACGATTCGAATTGAACACAAATGACTCAAAGCAAAAGTATTCAGTTTTCTGTAGTTAGTTAATTCACATAGGTTTGATATTCTTCAGCTATTGCTATGAAATCTAACCACAATTTTTGCTCTTATTGCCTCTTATTTTCCTTTCCCTTCAGGCAAAGTAAAGGCTACGTTTCTGTCATCTGCATTTTTTTCCACAACAATAAATTATGTGAATACAGTAAAATCATAGATCATAGAATCCCTCCTGTGCTGAAGGAGGCAATGCGGCTCATTGTGTCCGTGCTGACCACAATCCGACCCATGCCCTATTCCCATAACCCCACATATTTATCTACAAATTGTCTTGACGCTAAAGTCAATTTAACATGGCCAATTAACCTAACCTGCACATCTTTGGACTGTGGGTGGAAATCAGAGCACCCAGAGGAAACCCACGCAGACACAGGGAGAATGTGCAAATTCCACACAGATAGTGACCCAAGGCTGGAATTGAACCCTGCTCCCTGGCACTGTGAGGGAGCACTGCTAACTCTGAGCCACCATGGTCTGCCTTAACTGGATATACATCTAATTCACGTATATAATGATTAGTTATTATTTCTTCCTCTGCGTCAGAAAAAAGTTTAATAATTGTTAGCTTTCGTCCTTAACTGGTGGCTATGTCAATACCTGCAATGTTGCAATTCCTAAGTATTCCCAAAACAGTCCCCCACCCTCATGTTGTTCTTCTGTTTTTTTATCTGTAAACTGCTCTAAATTAATGGTAGAGTATAAAAGCTAGCTAGTACAATGATGATATATAAATTGTATTCTCGTTCGCTATGACTCAAAATGTTGAATAAAAATTCCAACCACGCTAATTTGCAGGACATAACAGCGACAAGAATGGTACAGCAAGGACACAAAAAAATATAATTTTATCCATAAGTTCAGTATCAACAAAGCTCAAGATGGCTTAGACTATTATTTTTTTCCTACCCAGACTACAATAGAAGAAAAGAGAAAATAGTGAACAGTAATCAATGCTTTAAACGGAACACTCACCATTAAATTCGTATAAAAATATGTAGCAGATATGGAATCTCCTTTTGGCCCTTTCGGCCCTGGCATTCCCTGCAACAAATAAGGAACAAGTTTTATATGAAATTATAAAAACAAATAGCAATACCAACACTCTTTGACATGGGAATCTTACAGATCTTACCAAAACATATGCATTCTTTAAACCTTAGTTATAATCCAATACTAAATATTAACCTACAATTTATTAAAACATTTGCATTGTGAGTAAGTGAGGCCAGTAATATTTTCATTTTCTGCTATTCCTAAAAATTTAATGCACTTAAACATAATTGTTGAACTTCTGACTAGTTGATTTTCCAGTTCGACCTCCAAAATACCACCAACTGAGCCCTGTTGCCAAGAAACCCTTCTGCTGTCACTTCATGCTGAAGAGCCATCTTAAATTTATCAACACTCTTAGCCTTTTCAAAATATTCACCTTTTCCTTCAGTTGTTCACTGCTACCCACATTCACCAATCCCATCTCCCTCTCACATTTCTGCTTTGTACCTTCATCCCACTGCAACTCTAATACGCATTGTTAATTTACTTCTGTGGCTAACAGACAGAAATCCAGTCTCCTGGGGTATAGGCCTATTGAAAATCATATACCAAACTAAAGAACAGATCTTGGAGAGGTGGCTAAAAGCATGATCAAAGAGGGCAGTGTCTTAAATAAAGAGAAGCATAAGTTTTTGGGGGGAGGGAATTTCAGAGCGTGGGTTCTACAGGAGCTGAGAAAGTGGTGCGAACAGGTCAAATTCAGAGGAAAGGAGAGGCTAAGAAGATAGGAATGTGTGATGGTCGGTACTAGCTTTAATGGACCATGAAGAGAACTCAAGGATTAGAATTTCTAATTAAACATATTGGAAGATTGAAAACAAATGTAAAACAATGAGTACAGGTAGAAAGAGGAAATTGATGTTAGTGAGAACAAGACATAGTTAGTTGAAATTTAATATGTAGGGAGCAGGAGACTGTAGAATACCAGAACAAAATATTTTAGATGCTGGAAATCTGAAACAAAACAGAAATTATTATAAATGCTCAGCAGATCAGGCAGCATTAATGGAGAAAGAAACAGAGTTAATGGGCAGGATGTTATGGCCTCGCTCGAGTGAGACCAGAAATTCCGACCCAGAGCCAACGGGCATTTTTGTTGTCTGCCCCTGGCATGCTCCGACTCAATGGCGAGTGAGGGGATAGAATTCCAGCGAATGTTTTGGGTCAATGGCCTTCTGTCAGAACTAGGAAACATTACAATCGTAATGGATTTTAAGCAAGGGAGAGATGGGGGGTGGTTCAAGATGGGATACAAACAAAAGAGAAGTTCTGTGATAGGGTGAGAGGCAGGAGACATTAAATGACAAAACAGATGGAAATGAAAGGCCAAAGGTAATGAAACAAGTAAAGAAACAAAAGATGTGTCTAGAGAAGCTGTGAATAGTAGAGTGGTTAACATCTTCCATCCAAAAGCGAAAGCAACAACAGTGGTTAGCACTGCTGCCTCACAGTGCAAGAAATCCGGGTTCAATTCCAACATTGGGTGACTGTGTGGAGTTTGTATGTTGCTCCTGTGTCTGTATGAGTTTCCTCTGGGTACTCTAGCTTCTTTCCACAGTCCAAACACATACAGGTTAGGTGCTTTGCCCATGCTAAATTGCTTCTTAGTGTCCCAAGATGTGTAAGTTAGAGGGTTTAGTGAGGTAAATACGAGGAATTACGGGATAGGGCGCGGGTAAGATGTATAAATTCGGTGGATCAGCCATCGTAAATCCATACTATTACAAGCAGACAGTGGGCCTGGATAAGATGTTCATCACAGAGTCAGTACAGGTTTGATAAGCAATGGCTCCTTCTACATTGTCGGGATTCTATGAAGAGAAAAGCAATAGTAAAGCTGAAACTTTGAAAGATAAAGGAAACACAATTGGGGCAGAGATGTCAGAACAGTCTGACATTGTTGATCTTAACATTACATGTGGAAGACTGTGAATTGCCTGATTGAAAGATCAGATACTGCCTCTCAAGTTTTTGTTGAACAACAGAATATCAATAATTCCTATACAAATAGATTGAGCTATGGGATAGTTGTGTATGAATATGGCAAATGGCACGAGGACAGATGAAACGACGGTGGACAATGGAATGTTTACAAGAGAGAAGACTCTTGAAGGCAGTGAATCAAATAGGATTTAAGGTTTCAAACTGTGACCAGTTAGGTTTTGAGGATGACCTATGAAGAGCTGGTCCATGAGCAATGGGGCTGTTCTAAAAGAATGAAAAACTCTGGTAGATACAAGAAAACAAAAAAAAAGAGAAAAATGCAATCAACACATTGGCTCATCCAATCATCCTGGTTCTTTCCTCGACCTAATTTTTTTAATCACCTTTCTCTCCAGTGCCATATCCCTTTACTCTCTGGAGTGAAAATTATATCCAATTGCTTTAGCAATGACTGCATTCTATTAGTATTCCATTCTGTCGGTGGTGATACACTTTTTCAAATCTTATTAACTTTTCCGTCTGAAGATACAGTGCCTTATGATGAAATTCAAAAAGATTTCCCTACCGGTAAACCAACTCTTCCTGGATACCCTGGTATTCCAGGAGGGCCGGGGTCTCCTCGAGATCCATTGCAGCCATCCAATCCAGGAGGCCCTCTTGGGCCTTGCAGTCCAGGAAAACCCTAAAATCACCAATATTTCAGTAAGTTGTTATGAAACCATCTGTAGGTGCAGGATTTATATTTTGGGTGTTGCTGAACTTGGGAAATTTAGTATACGCTCAATCATAAGCAGATCAAATCAGTCTAGCAGAAGTAAATGTCCAGTCACAATTACACTCTGGTCATCAATTGGAAAAAGTTCAAATAAATACTCACTGGAATGCCATCTAATCCTGGAAAGCCAGGAATGCCAGGTGGACCCTGGAAAATGAAAACCATTATCGGATTCTGTAAAGTATTTTCTCTCCTTTCTCTTTGTAACAATTAACAGTACAAACAGCTGATCAACTCCCACTATTCTACCAAAGCTGCTCCCGCTCAGTCTCTAGAATGTGCAACACGGCAGCCCTGAGTAATTATAGTACTTGCTGTCTTTGTCAAATGGTAACTAAATTAAATTGAACATTTCTTTTTCTCCACCTAAATTTGTAAACCTTTAACAGTCATTTTTCCAGTTTTCAAATGCAAAATGGATTTTTTTTTTGTCCCTAGGAAGTAGGCACTGCAGGCTGAGCTGGCTTTTGTTGCCCATCTCTGATTGCCCTCCAGAAGAAGGTGAGCTGCCTTCTTGAGCCACTCCAGTGGCATAAGTGCACCCACAGGCTATTAGTCTGCACAGTAACAATGAACTACAAAGTGGAGAGTTTCCCGCTCACTTGACCAGCAGTCACTTCAAACTGATGGCATATCCTAATGTTGTTGGGTATTGACAATGGCTGGGTTACTCTCATTATATGAGACGGTGATGGGTAAAACATTTTGCAGGCAGCTATGTTTTGTTTCATCTTACATTGTCCCCTTTTATTCCAGGAAATCCAGGTAGCCCACGATCTCCACTTTGTCCTTTTAATCCTGGTGGGCCTTGTGGTCCTTGTAATCCAGAGGAACCTGGTTGACCACGGATTCCTAATAAGCCTGGATGCCCCTGAAATTAATAGATAAAATGTTTGTATTCTCTTTCAAGAAAACAATTTTGCAATAAAACAAAGCTCAACAACAAACTCCATCCACGGTTAACTTCACTTGTCTCCATTATGTCACCTGAAACAGGTGCAGAGAAGGGTGCCGACATTCTTCCCTCCCCACCCCCATGCCCACCCCCACACAAGAAACCAAAAAGGCCATTCAGTTGAAAAGGCTTATTGCATTCCCAAATTAGGTACAATTCACTTTATGACAAACGCTAACAAACCCACACAATCTCCGGATGAGAAAATCTGTAATGATTCTTCCTGCCCATGCCCCTCTCCCCTAAAAGGAAATCTAGCAGAACTCCAGAACACAGGTATACCTAACGATAAAACTTACCATATACCCTACATTGTTCATTCTTGACTAGGTACTTTCCTAAGCATGACATTCTCTTGGTTTATCAAGAAACCAGACTATTCTACAGTGTATTTGGACCTAAATCTTCGAAAGCATTCCCAACCAGATATTCACCCAACTCTTGGAATGCGCTGTGATGGAAAAGGAAAGAGTTTGCATAGAATTTTATCGCATCTCTCAAAGAAAATCCCCCAGAGGAATTCAGAGACAATGGAGGCATGTTTTCGTTTTGCTATTTTTCATTCCATTGAGTGTTTTCTGTTTTATCTGAATCCAAAAAAATGAGATATGTGCAAAAAATGGCAAAATATCTGTTTCTTTTCAACCTGTGGACTTCTTTTCCATATATTTTTCTGTGTCAAGGCAAAGTCAACATGTTTGTATTTATTTACAGGAAATTGAGTGTGACAGAAGACCTGAGCCATACCCAGAAACGCTGAGGAGAATAAAATGATTAAAGATAATTGGTCAGCGCACCCATTCTCATTTCAGCTTGACAACCCAATTGTGGATTTGCATCAGCTTGCAAAACTGACTGCATTTTAAGTTAGCACAAAAAAGATGTCAAATTTGATAAACATGCATTTCTACTGACTGCATGTACCCTTAAAAAGAATGCAATTTGCAGTCAAAGCTTTTTTATTTGGAGGATGGGATAACTTGCCCCTTACATATTCACATTCCTCTTACTCACAGAGCAGTTATTATTTTTCTATAACGTCTAGATGCAGATGTAATCTTTCACATTTGAGAAACAGCAGCTGTGTTAAGTTACAAAGGCAATTTTTCAGGCTGTGATTCAGGACTCGGTTGGTCTGTGATCTAAGTGATTAGTAAAAACAATTCCCTTAAACAGCAATGAAAATGCTTCAATTGATGGTTAAGAACTTAGAATTTAGAAATCCTACAGTACAGAAAGAGGCCAATTGGCCCATCAAGTCTGCACTGACCACAATCCCACCCAGGCCCACTCCCATATCCTTACATATTCATCCACTAATCCCTCTAACCTATGCATCTCAGTACACTAAGGGCAATTCTAGCATAGCCAATCAACCTAACCTGCACATCTTTGGACTGTAGGAGAAAACCGGAGCACCTGGAGGAAACCCACACAGTCACGAGGAGAATGTGCAAACACCACACAAACAGTAACCCATGCTGGGAATCAAACCCAGGTCCCTGGAGCTGTGAAGTAGCAGTGATAACCACTGTGCTACCGTGCCACCGTTTCTTCTACACAATGGACCACTGCGTCTAATGCTGGGCAAATTTAAATAATATGGAAATATCAGTCCTGCAGGCATGAAGTGCTGACAAATTACATTTTCTTGAATGGCACAGTTGCACAGTTAGTGACTGGATGAATTTTAGTCATTGTACTTTGCAACAAAATAAAATGCATTTTGAGATTGTCACCTAAAGACAATTAAGTTTGATTTAAAATAGTTTCTGATGTAAAGTCAAGTTACAAGGGATTACTCTCCAGAGTCCCAGCAATCTTTTATGGCTTGATACTGACACTGAATAAAAAAGCTGACACTGAATTATGGCTAGTTAAGACTTGTGATAATTTGTCCCAATAGAAAATTAGTTAGTTTGTCATTAAAATTAAATCCATTCATTCAAAGACAATGGGAAGTTGTTCAGTGGACACGAACCAAGGTGATGGTTCGTATCCCTGGACCTATTTTCAACAGAGGTTGCTAATGGAAGATCAGAGATCATGGTCATGAGCTCTGGAATTGGCTAACTTTGGACAGTTTTGTGTCTGGAACTATCACTTTGAAGACATGAATGACATTTACATTTTTCATTTTATTCTGTCCTGTGATATGGGCATCGCTGGCCAGGCCTGCATTTTTGCCCATCGCTAATTGGCTTTGAACTGGGTGGTTAGGCCATTTCAGTGAGAAGTTCAGTCATGTTACTGTGGCTCTGGAGTCACAAGTAGGCCAGAACAAATTAGGTCAACAGATTTTCTTTCCTAAACGACATTGCTGAACCAGATGGGTTTTTGCAAAAGATCAATAAATGGTTTCAAGATCACTATTACTGAGAGTAGCTTTTTAATCCCAGAAATTGTTAATTGAGCACAAATTTCACCAGCTGCCACACATTCCCAGAGCAGCGGTCTGGGCCTCCGGATTGTGAGTACAGTGGCATTATCACTATGACACTGTCTCCCGCAATTAGTTGAAGTCATGTTGTTGGCACAAGAAATACGAGTGCTCTTGTAAGTCTATTTTCTGAAAAGGCACGCAAATATGCATTGTGCCACATGTAAGCTTACACAGTCCAATACTGTACACACAATGAGGGATGTTACTACTATTATCCCTGAGTTATGCAATTGCTAATTAGATTTAATGGAACCATTAGTTTCCAGATTCTCAGCGATATAGACTTGCACACAGGAATGACTAAACAAGAGAGAATACTTAGTACAGAACTAACATTTTTAAATATGCCTGATTAAGAGATTTCAATGAATGCCAGACTTAGAATGTGAGTCTTTACACCTAATCTGCATTCTAATCAGTAATCTGTAAACTGTCTGTGCTGTTATATGCTCTGACTGAGGCCAGAACTCTCCATTCACCTGACAAAGGGGCAAACCCTGAAAGCTTGCAAGTTTACTATCAAATAAATCGTTTGGACTTAAACCTGGTGTTGTCAGACTTCTTACTGTGTTTACCCCAGTCCAACACCGGCATCTCCACATCATCTCTTAGCCTCACAGACAACCTGACTGTAGTAACCTTCCCACTGTTTAATTAAATTAATCTTGGACACACACACACACACACACACACACACACACACACACACACACACACACATCATTATCTATACA
Organism: Sphyrna mokarran; assembly: GCA_024679065.1. NCBI lineage: Eukaryota > Metazoa > Chordata > Chondrichthyes > Carcharhiniformes > Carcharhinidae > Sphyrna > Sphyrna mokarran. The sequence continues at coordinate 20,392,397 of JAGIQG010000003.1, read as the reverse complement.
GATTATCAACACAGGTGCTGGGGGGCAAGTACAGAGGAGATGTTAGGGGTAAGTTTTTCATTCAGAGTAAATGGAATCGGTTGCCGTCGGTGGTGGTAGAGGCAAACTCGCTGGGGTCTTTTAAGAGACTTCTGGATGAGTACATGGGATTTAATGGGATTGGGAGTTACAGATAGTTCTATGGCCTGGTAGGTACTGATATGATCGGCACAATTTGTGGGCCGAAGGGCCTGTTTTTGCTGTAGTGTTCGATGTTCTATAATCCCAAAAAATATATTTTTAAAAATCTTTCACCACACATTGAAAGCACATTCGCAAAGAAGTGAATTGAGCACCTGTCTCTCACTAGGACACAGCTATTGCTATTCAATTTCACTATTTGAAAGCTTCCCATCTTGCCAGTTTCATTGAACAAGCACTCCTCACGTACTGTTGCCTAGTGGATCCTGGTGGGTTCCAAACAACTCAAGGAATCCATGCACTACGCAAAATCCTCAGTTAACTCTCTCTTTGACAATCTTAATTCATCATCCATTAAACATCTATAGTCAAGGGAATATACTCCTCATTAAGTCTTGCATTCTCACTAAGAGAGAGAACCTCTACCAATTCCTTCACAATCCCTTTATTCTTCCTCCAGGTTTCCTCTTTTACTCCTTCCTGATCTCTACTACTAGGTTCTCCCAAACATCTTCTCAACATCCACCCTATCAAGACCTCTCAGAATATTATATGTTTCAATCAAGTCATCTCTTACTCTTCTGAACTCCAGCGGATACAGATCCAGTCTGTCCAATCTTTCCTCACAAGACAACAAACCCATTCCAGCTGTTATTAGTCTGGTAATTAGCTGATCGCAGGCGCAATGGATTCACTTTGCTGGACACCACAGATCCTCTGCTGATGACGCTAGGTTCAAAATCATGTCAGAATACTGAAAAGCAACCCTTTAGAGCATGCTAAACTTCTTATGGGCAGCTTCTTTTAAGGTCAGCAGTTAGCTTTTTCCTTTGGTCGTTTACTGAAAATTTCAGGCCAACTTGCCGAATCAAAAATACACTAAATAACAATATCTAATTTGGAGACAAACTTGAAATGTTAATCCTAAATAAAATGTTCTGTGAGAAATTTCAGGCCAACTTGTCGAACCAAAAATACACTATAAATAATAACTTGGAGAAAAAGTTGAAATGTTGATTGTAAATAAACATGTCTTGTTCCTTGAAAAAAATATTATACCTGAGCAGCTGTTTTAAAATTGTTAGAGCTGCTAAATTGAAATGAGTTCATGTTCTACACCCTTGGGTGCTTACAAGTATGTGTTTGTAACAAATGGTACACAGTGGGAAGATTCTGTCACAGCCCACCAATGCAGTTTTGAAATGTGAAATCTGGAAGAGGACATACACCACTCATGAAGAGGAATGTTTCCAACCAAAGTCATATTTTCAGTCAGAAGGAACCCACAAACAGTGTAAAGCTATTTAGTCTCTGAAGTCTGTTCTTCCAGTCTATAACATCATGACTGATCTTTATCCAAGTTCTATCCACCCACTTTAGTTCCATATCCTTTCATACTCATGGCTAGAAAAGATATCTATCAATCCCAGGTTTTCAATTTTTAATTGAGCTAGCATTACTGCTCTTTGTGGGAGATGGTTCCATACTTCAGGTATTTTTTTGCATGTAGAAGTGTTTCCCAACTTCTCTCCTGAATGGCTTGGCTCCAATTTTTAGTCCATGACCTTTATCCCAGGCTAATCACCAAAAGGAAAAGTGTTTTCCGGCCCTTCCCTGGTGGTGGGGTGACCAAGTCACGCAAAATGCCGCACAGACTGATGGGAGAGTTCAATGGGACCGGAGATCCACAAACTGCCTCTTCCACCAGAAAGCTCGTCGAGGAGGGGCTGAAAATCCCACCCTCTTTCTCCACTCTATCAATTCCTTTCCTGTCAGAGCCACTTTGCACTTCTGGAAGATAAATCCTACACAAATATGTGTGATGTCGATCCTACAATTCCTCAAACTGTCACTTCAAAAGCTTTACACATTTTCTGCTCTTACACACCAAAATCTGCGTATACCCTTTTGCAGCCTGCTTCTATTATATGTCCTCTACTGCAATCAAATTCTATTAATTGTATTTATGCTGCTCAGGTGACATTGCTTGCACCAAAAAGGTTTGTGTTAGTTTGAAAATCAGATTCTTTTTTTTCAAAGTGCTTTACTATCTAATCAGGATACTTTGGAAAGGAGTAAGTTAGTCAACATGCTGAAATCAAACTGCAAGTGTCTCAGCAGCTTGTTATGGGTGTATTACCTCCTCCACCTGTGAATTCAAACCACTTAAGTAATTCTCTGAGTCCAATCATTTATGTTGATCAGAAACAGTTATTACCTCTGCATCATGATTTAGTACATCATTCCTTCGCCTCAGTCAACCAATATCCACACTTTCCTCTCTTTCAGATGTTTTAAATCTAAGATGCTGATGGCATTAATAATTTTAAAATACCCATTTTAAATTTATTGGTACACACTATACATGTATATAAATTCCACACTATCGGGGTAAAGTTGAACTAAGTTTAATAGAGCTGCAAGACAGACTGGTAGCAGACTGTATCCATTATACCCACAAAAGTTTTCCAATGGTACAAATACATTATACCTTAAAGGCACAGTATCATCACATTAGGGATTGGAACTTGATGTAGGCAGTGAAGATGATAGTTTCAATCTTCCCACTATTTAGTTGAAAGAAATTTCTGGTAACTCAATACCGGATATTGGGCAAGCAGTGTGACAATATAAAGGTAGAGGGGAGATTGAGAGAGATGACTGTAATGGAGAGCTGCAAATCATCAGTGCGCATGTGAAAAATGTTTTTCAGGTGAACTCGTCAAAGGGGAGAATGTGAACAAGAAAAAGGAGGGGTATAGAAATAGTCCTTTGGAGACACCAGAGTCAATGGTGTTGGAGCTGGGAGTTGAGCCATTGTCATCCCAACCAACTGGACAATGGAGCTGTAAACCACATCAAATGTTACAGACAAATTGAAAAGGATACGGAGGGATAGTTTGATAAGAGCCAAAACTCTGCTGTCTATGTCTTAGCACACACCAAATCTTGTTCTCCCATCGCTGCTTGCTGATCTTCATTGATTCTCAGTCAAGAACATTTTGATTTTGAAATTTTGACCCTTGTTTTCAAATCACTCAATGCCACTGCATCTCCCCATCTGTAATTTCCTCAATCCCCTTTAATTCTGGCCTCCTGAGCATTCCTGATTTTAATCCTTCTATCATTGATGACCATGCCTTCAGTCACGTTGGCCCTAAGCTCCGGAATATTCTGCCAAAACCTCTCCATCTCCATACTTTGCTTTCCTTCATTAAGATGCTTCTTGAAACCTGATTTTAGACCAAGCTTTTGGTCTCAAATCCAATACATCCCATGTGTCTGGCCGTTGCATTTCGTTTCATAATGTTACTGTGAAGGGCCTTTGGTCAGTTCATTACTTTAAAAGTGCTATATATGTACATATGAAGTATTAAAGGAAAAAGGGACATGCTGTCAAAGCTTCTCATCTTGTGTTCATCAGAACAAAGACAGCACGATGGCACAGTAGTTAACACTGTTGCCTCACAATGCCAGGGACCCGGATTTGCTTCCAGCCTTGGGTGACAGACTGTGTGGAGGTTGCACATTCTCCCTGGATCTGCATGGGTTTCCTCCCACAGTCCAAAGATGTGCAGATTCAGTGGATGCTTAGTATCTAAAGATGTGTAACTTAGGGGGATTAGCAGGTAAATATATGGTATTAAGGGATAGGGTGGGGTGTGGGCCTGGGTAAAATGTTGTATTGGAGAGTTGGTGCAGATTTGATGGGCCGAATGACTTCATTCTACACTGTAGGAATTCTGTAATGGCAAATTCAAAGTGTTGTATTTATAAACTGTTGTTCCCTTTTGAAATTTAGCAGCCTACCACCTGGCCCAAGAATACAAGGAAAAAGGTTCAAAATCATGCTTCTTTTTTCAGCAGGATTCAAGTTCTGTACTACTAGGCAGTTATAAAGATTTCCGGTGGGGCAAAAACCTAATTGGAATTATTAAAACATAGAACTTCTAAAAGTATGGGCATAGGTGGCACAGTGGCACAGTGGTTAGCGCTGCTGTCTCAGAAAGCCAGGGATCCAGGTTCAATTTCCAGCTTGGGTCACTGTCTCTGTGGAGGTGGCACATTCTCCCTGTGTCAGCGTGGGTTTCCTCCGTGTGCTCCAGTTTCCTCCCACAGTCCAAAGATGTGTAGGTTAGGTGAGTTGGTCGTGCCAAATTCTCCCCAAGTGTACCTGAAAAGGCGCTGGAATGAGGCGACGAGAGGGATTTCAAAGTAAATTCCTTGCAGTATTAATGTAAGACTATTTGTGACCAATAAATAAATAAACTTTATAGATTTGAGTCATTACAGCAAAAGGAATCGAGATTGAAGATATCAGCACGCTAATACTGAGGCACTAATATATTATGCCACTAAGAGAGGAAGTGAGTTTCCATTGATGCCTATGGAAAAAATGTCCTAGTAACATTGTTTAATTCTTTAAAAAAAAATTGCTCCCATTCTTAAAGTTACAAATAGTAAGAGGAAACCCGCAAACCCAAATCCATCTCCAACTTCAAAAACCAAATTCAAATTGAATCCAATTCATGGTCCCCACAAGAAAGACAAACAAGATCCAAGCTGACAAGATAAGCCATTGCACCCTGTCCTGGGATTGTACTGACACTTGATCTTAGCCAATATCGCTCACTTTCCCATAGGGAAGAAAAGAAAAATATATGAGAGCCAACATAATCACAAGGCTTCTGTTCACTTATCCATTTACCCCATTACAGATTAGGTCATGGTATCTGATTTTATTTGGAGGAAAGAATATATTGTGACTAGAGTCAATGGAAAGCAAGGAAGAAACAACAGAAAACAATCTGAAGCAAAAATAAGAAAATAAATAACATTTTTGGCAAGTTATTTTCAAAGAACCATTAAAAATAATAGGAACCAGGAAGTTACTGGAGATGGCTCCAAATAGCCACTAGGAGACAGCAGAGACAATAGAGAATGCTAAATGATGCTTAACATTAGCAATGTTTTCTCAAACAACTTCCTAAATTCATCCAATTTGTTGGTGTCTTTCCATTTGTTCCATGCACTGTCCCTTGTGTGCACTGATCTACCATCCTAGGGATAAAAGTCTGAGCTTAAACGGCAATGTTTGTAGTTAATTCTGAATACTAATACACGGATGTTAATTATCTGCATATTGAATTGCATTTGCTGTGATATTTTCTGGCTTCCTCAAACACATTGGCTATGATCCCAGCTGGAAATTGGTGGGATAACCTCAGAAAACAACAGTAAATATGATTTCCTTCTTCTGTCCCTTACTATCGTGCAGCTTGACCAGAACTGACGTGTCCAACTCCACACATTTCAAGTAAATATTAGGGCCTAAATGTCAGGAGGCTTTTTCTCCCTCCTTTCCTCCTTATTACTGCTGGTGGGCAGAAGGCTCCTGGTAATGATCCTAAGTTCCCTCACGAAGTGACAGTACCTTGTAAAAGGTTCCTCTCCCTCTAGTCTGACTCAGAATTTACTGGTATAGGCTTCGTCCCAGTGGAAGATTTACATGGGACGGTAACCACTATTGATAGGTTTTAAAAAAGAGACGGTGGACGGGGAGATTAGCAGGACCAAACCTTTTGCAGCTAGATTTGAGATGGTAACTCATAAGACCACAAGACATGGGACCAGAAGTAGGCCGTTTGGCCCACTGAATCTTCTGCATCATTCAATGAGATCATGGCTAATCTGATAAAATCCTCAAATCCACTAGTCATAAAAAAAAATTCTCTTCCTACTACCTCCAACAGTCAGTAACGCAGCCTTCCATACAACCCTCTAAAGTAAAAGTATGCATTTGGCTTGAGTGATTGAAATGAAGGAGGAGGCAATATATTGCAGGACAATACCATGGCTGAGAAGCGTTAAAGAAAAAAGTGAATTAAATCAAGGAGCAGTGGTTAAATATTCCCAAGATTCTCTCAGTGGAGATTTTAGCTCACTAAGTGACTCCAGCAGCATGTCAGAACTTGCTGTATCTGCCATCTCATTCCATCACAAGACAGCAGGCAAAAAAAAAATTCCCACAAGTCAATTACAGACTGTTGTCGAGATGCGATCACAATAATTCACCCTCTTCGATGAACACCAACAACATCACTGAAATGAATGCACAAAGAGTTGCCATCCGCACTGAGAAAGCTGGCTGTATATTATTCTTTGTATAGTAATAAATCCATGGAGTAATTCTGAGAGTGCAATTGAATCTGATGGTTATAAACACCATGTATTTTTCTTTGCTTTTTATATGGTCATCCATCCTTCTCAATTATGTGCACTCAGTAACATATCTCAGATACATCCATTATTCTAATACAGGGAGACAAAAGTGGCTGACCATGCATCAATCATAAGATTTAGACAAATAATGTGTTGACTTCATAGGATTTGAGTATAGGAATAGGGATATTTTACTGCAATTTTATAGAGCATTAGTGAGGCCACATCTGGAGTAGTGTCTCAATTTTAATGCCTTTATCTGAGGAACGATATCCTTGCAAAAAGGGAATACAGTGAAGTTTACCAGGCTGATTCCTGGGATGGCAGGTCTGTTATCTGAGGAGAGACTAAGTTGGTTAAGATTACATTCACTGGAGTTTAGAAGAGGGAGAGGGGATTTCATAGAAATTTATAAAATTCTAACAGGGTTAGACAGGGTAGATTCAGAAAGATTGTTCTTGATGGTGTGAGAGTCCAGAACTAAGGATCATTGTTTGAAGATAAAGGGTAAACCTTTAAGGGCTGAGGTGAGGAGAAATCTCTTTACTCAAAAGATGGTGAATCCGTGGGAATCCACTACTACAGAGAAGTTGTTGAGGCCAAAATGTTGTCTGATTTCAATAAGAAATTAGATATTGCTTTTGGGGCTAAAGGGAATCAAGGGTTATGGATGAGGAAAGGGGAAGGAATCAGAATGTTGAATTCAATGATCAGCCATGAATTATAATGAATGGTGGAAATGGCTCAAAGGGCTGAATGGCCTATCCTCCTTCTAGTTTCTATATTTACGTAGGGTGGTAACCATATAGATGGGTATTAAAAAAGGGACTGAGAGTTTTTATTTTAGGGGAGGAGGAGGCAAGTCCAGATTTTTTGCAACTAGATTTAAGTTGGCAACCGCAAAAGGAAAACCATGTTCTCCACCTCCTACCATCCCTTTCAGTAACCCAGAAAATAAAATTGCCTGCCTTTCAAATAATAAGAAATTATATATTTGTATTGAGAGATCGAAAGTGAAGGAGGATGACAACCACTACGCAGGACAAAGTTGAAAAGAATGACAGGAAAAGGGGAAGTAAATCAAAAGCTATGGTTAAATATTACCAAGATTCCCACATGTGGTGTGTTTTCCAACACCAGAGTCAGCTCACCATTGGCCAGAATCTTCTAGTCCCGCCAAAGTCGAGAACATCTTGCGTGGTTTGTCCTTCCCGCTGCCAGGGAATCCATCTGCAGGGGTCACCTTTGACAGCACTGGAAGATCCCACCAATGAAAAGGGCTGGAAAATCCTGCCCTTCATTTGCAACAAATTCTCAAAATTGAGGAGAGGAATTAGTAAGTCATAACTTCTGCGATATGAGCAATGAACGAGTGTGGGGTGGTATACAATGTCCTAGTTACCCATACACATATACCAAGGCAAAACACAGAAAATACTGCATTTATCTACGTGGAACCGTTCACATACCTGGGCTCCTTTTGCTGGAAAGCACTGGCAAACTGAACAATCTCTTCCGTCACAAGGACCTGTGTAGCCAATCTGACCCTGAAACAGGAAAATCAAGGGTGAGAGGCAAATAAAATGCAGAAAATATCAACAAAACAACAATTAGTAAACACCTGTCAAACAGCAAGATAAATTGAGGATGTTCTTAATCCAGGTCTCAACAGAACGGCCCAACGCAATCATGATCCTGCAGGAATGAATCCCAGCAAAATAATTCAAAAAGCAGGTGGCCGAAGAGGTCACGAGAAGCCTACAACAGATGGAATGCGAGGTTTCCTTACGGGGCCAGATTAGACATTGAAGTTCCAATTTCTCCAATCTATCTATAAAACTAAAGTTCCTCATCTCTGGAACCATTCTTGTGGACTTTTTCTGCACTTTTTCCAATGCCATCATGTCCTTTGAAAGTGTGGTTCTTAGAACTGACACAATGCTCTGGTTGACACTGAACTAGTGTTCTTTACAGTTGTAATGCTATTTCTTTGCTTTTGTACTCTGTGGTTCTACATTATAGAATTATAGAATTCCTGCAGTGCAGAAGGAAACCAATCAGCCTATCGAGCCTGCACCAACAACAATCCCACTCACATAATCCATATAATTACCCTGCTAATTCTCTTATCACTAAGGGGCACGTTATCATGGCAATCAATATAACTTGCGCATCTTTGGATTGTGGGAGGAAATCAGAGCACTGAAAGGAAACAAACTCAGACACAGGGAGAATGTGAAAACTCCACACAATCACCCAAGGCCATAATTGAACCCAGATCCCTAGCGCAGTAAGGCAGTAGTATGAACCATTGTGCCACTGTGCCATGCCTAATTAGATTGATGCTTTATTTACCGCGCTCTGAATCCATTCTGCACATTCAGTGATTTATGCACAGGTCCCTTTGTTCCTGCACCCCACTTTAAAATTGTACCCTTTATTTTATATCTTCTCAGCGCTCTTTTCTGACCAAAATGAATCAATTCACGTTTCTCTGCATTAAATTTCAAATGCCACTGGTCCACTCATCCAACAACCTGTCTTCTCCTTTGAACATTGAACATTTTCTTCTCACAGTTCACAATACTTTAAGTTTGCAGGTTAAAATATTGTCTGGAGCTAAATGACAACATCAAAGACTTTTGGATCTTTAATGAAATGTGCTTTACATGGAATGGGGACTTCACATGCAACCCAAAACTTAAGAGGTTCAAATGACATCGGGTGGTTGTGCAGCATGGGTCTGGTGATTACCACCCTGCTGTTCCCATTCTGTCGTCTATGAGCTGCGGTTAAGGAAGGGGTTGAATTTGGGGCTCATGTGTGATGCACAGGAAATACCTGCTTGTGTTCTGCAAGCAGGGAGCTAGCTGCAAGTTCCCAAACTAAATTCCTGATGGGTACTGAATAGACGCAGTTCAGAGTGAAGAATGTTTGCAAATGCTTAAAGTACGGTGTCTTGTTCTGCAAAGCAAAGTTTTATCTATCTCCTTGTAGAAGAATCTAAGTGATCCTAATCCGGCAGCATTAGGGTTGCTTGTGTTTCTACTGCCAGCATGGCAGGGAAGAGGAAATGCTTCCATCAGCTAACCACAAAGTTGCAGAGCTCCAGGTACTGAAGATAGCTTGAGTTACTGCTAGCAATACCTCCAAATGGTACTGTTAGTACAAAAGCTTCCACTGACAGGAATACATTCAGAGAACATTGACAGTCACAAAAATAATTATTGCTGCTTTTGGTTTTGTTCCTCGGTGACACTAATTGCATCAATATTGCAATATCAATTTTGAAGCTATGACCCAACACGTTTTCTTTTCTTTATTCAACTGTGGGACATGGTTGTCGCTGACTGGCCAGCATTTATTGCCCATCCCTAGTTACCTGAGAGCAGTTGAGAGTTAACCACATTGCTGTGGCTCCAGAGTCACACGCAGGCCAGACCAGAAAAGAATGGCAGATTTCCTTCCCTAAAGGACACTAGTAAGCTAGGTGGATTTTCTGACAATCGACTATGGTTTCATGGTCATCAGTAGATTCTTAATTCCCAATTTTGTTTAAATTAAATTCAAGTTCCACCAGCTGCCATGGCAGGATTTGAACCCCAGTCCCAGAAAATTAGCTGAGTTTCTGGATTAATAGTAGAGACAATATCACTAGGCCATCACCTCCCCAGCCAAAAATTACTATAGCAGCTAGGATTCTCCATCCCTTTCTCAGTAGCCAGGCAAGCCACTACGGATGGAGAATCCAATGGGTATCCCCAAATGGCTCTTAGGTTGGCAGGATTTCCCATTTGCCCTGTCCGCTCATCCGTGCCTTAATGTGGTTACTGCCTTGAAAGACCAGAAACTCCATTACCTATAGTTACACATCATCAGCAGGCTTCCGGCTGTATCTTACCCCTACCTTAGGTAACAATTAACTATGCCGTACCTTGTCAAAGGCCCTGCTAAAGTCCATGTAGACAATATCAACTGCACTGTCCTCATCTACCTTCCTGGTTGCCCCTTCAGAAAATTCAATTAAATTTATGAGACATGATTTCCCACTCACATGCTGACTGTCCCTACTCTGTCCTTGCATCCCTAAATGTCTGTAGATCCTGTTTCACAAAATACCTTCCAACAATTTACCCACCACACATGTGAGGCTCACTGGCCTGTACTTCCCAAGCTTTTCCCTGCAGGCCTTTTTAAACAAAGGCACAACATTTGCCAATCTCCAGTCTTCAGTCATCTCACCTGTGACTATCGATGATTCAAATATCTCAGCTAGGGGACCAGCAATTTCCTCTCTAGCTTCCCGTGATGTCCTGGGATATACTCATCAGGTCCTGCAGATTTAACTCCCCTGGTTAAGAACCATTTTGGTATTAAAATTCTCACTGTTCTTTTCAAATCCCTCCATAACCTCATCCCTCCTTCTCTCTCTAACCTAGCCTGGTCTAAAACCTTCCCACAATATATGTGTTCTTTTAATTCTAGCCTCATGAGTATCCCAGATTTTACTTGTCTACTATTTGGTGGCTGTGCATTCAGCTGCGAAGTGCCTAGGCACCGAAATTTCCGCCTTAAACTTCTGGCTTGCTACCATCCTTTCCTACTTTGAAGATGTTCCTTAAAATCTACTCCTTTGGCCAAACCCTTACATCTTCTCGTGAGACTTAGTATCAGATTTAGATCTATTATGCTGCTGTGATGCACCTGTGAAATTTCATTACATCAATCTCATGGGATTGAGAGTGAGGATACAAAATTGGCTTCTTGACAGAAGCCTGAGGGTGATTGTAGAGAGTTATGACAAGCAGTGTGCCTCAGGGATCAGTGCTGGACCCATTTTTTTTTGTCATTTATATTAATAATTTGAATGAGAATATAGAAGGCATGATTAGTAAGTTTGCAGATGACACCAAGATTGGTAGCATGGTGGACAGTGAGGAAAGTTATTTTCAATCGCAGCTAGATCTTGATCAATTGAGTCAGTGGGCTGACGAATGGCAGATAGAGTTTAATTAGACAAATGTGAGGTAATGCATTTTCATAGATTGAATCAGAGCAGGGCTTTCTCAGTTAATGGTTGGGCATTGGTGATCTAGGGGTACATGTTCATAGCTTCTTAAAAGTAGAGTCACAGGTGGCCAGAGTGGTGAAGCAGACATTCGGCATGCTTGGTTTCGTCGATCAGAACATTGAATACAGGAGTTGAGGCTGAATAGACTGGGAGTTTTTTTTCTGCAGCATAGGAGGCTGAGGGTGATCTTATAGAGAACTATAAAATAATGAAAGGTGTAGACAAAGTAGATAGTCAGTTTCTTTTCTCAAGGGTAGAGGAGTTTAAAACTAGAGAGCATAGGTTTAAGATGAGAGGGAAGAAATACAAAAGTGTCCAGAGAGACAATTTTTTCACACATGGATTGTGAGTGTCTGGAACAAGCTGCCAGAGGTACTAGTAGAGACGGTTACAATTTTATCTTTTAAAAATATGGGTATACAGGGATATGGGTCAAATGTGGGCAGTTGGGATTAGCTTAGGGGTTTTAAGAAAAAATAAGGGCAGCATTGACAAGTTGGGTCAAAGGGCCTGTTTCCAGGCTATAAACCTCTATGACTCTATGCACTGGGAAATGAGCCATAGAATATTGGATGACAGGTTTACAAAGGGAAGACACGGGAGGTTGTCTAGGTAGAGATTGAAATAATCAGCTCCAGAGACGAGACAGATAGGGGACAGGTTCTCAGCAATAGATGAGCTGAGGTAAAGACAGAGTCAGACAATGTTACTGAGATGGAATTGGCAGTCTTAATGATGATACAGATAGGTAGTTAAAAGCTTATCTCACAGTCAGATAGGACTCTGAGGTTGTAAACAGTCTGGTTCAGCCACAGACAGCTGCTAGGGAGACGAATGATGTCACTGACTAGGGAATGAAGTTTGTCACGGGATCCAAAGGCAGCTGATTAGATGTTTTCAATAGTTAACTGAACAAAATTTACACTCATTCAATACTAGATGTTGGACAAGCAATCTGATTATTTATAGACAATGGAGATGTTGAGACTGGTGATGGTGAAGTAAAGGTAAGGCATGAGGTCACAACATCAAAAGAAACAAGAGTAGGAATACACCATTTGGCCCACTGAGCCTATTCTACCATTCTATCTGATTATGGCCTTAATATTTAAAGGGCATTAGTTGCTTGAAGAAGATGAATACTAGAGGATAAGGAGAATGAGCAGATGACTATGTTTGGAATAGATGGCTTGTATTGAGAATAATGCCAGAGAAGATTCATGACCAATTTGTCTTTTTCTGCCATGCAACATTTTATAATTCCATTTCACGCAGTCTCTCTTTTTATCATTCCTGCCTACGCATTACTTCCTCTTATTGTGGAGTTCACACATAACTACTTTTATTGCCTTAGCATTGCTTGTCGTTGTCAGTCAAAGCTGAAGGTCAAGTCCTTGCCCACCTCCCGCCTCTTTCCACCCAGCCCCACCGTCCACTAGGCTGGTTAGTCTAATATAGGAATCTGGCACGTATGGGGTTATTGTGGGACTGAGTATGGTACCACCTACACAGAGATGCAAGAATCAACATGAACTTCATCTAGGGTCAGTAATGATGTTGAATAGAGACATGTTATGACTCTGGACATGGAGCTAGCTCCTTGCCTGGACCCTTTACTAATGATTAATAAAGACTTGCTGTTACCATACAGAAGATTGTGAAGACTTCTTAACCAGATACATTCTGCAACTGACACCATCTAAACATGGTGTCAATTTGGATGAAAACCCTCAACTTCAAAAAAATACTGAAAGATGCTGAGAAAATCCACCAGAGAAAGCTCCAAAGCAAAGAGCCTGGAAGCTGAAAGCAGAGATTCTACTACAGCAGAAGGCTCTAAAGAATCTCTGTTGGGAGTCCAGTTTCAGCGGGCAGAGTCTAAAACCTGCAAATGTGTGCTAAATCTTTTAAGTTACAGGTTTCCACTACTCCTGTAAAACCATTTTACTTATCCATAGTCAGAAGAACTGTTTGAATGAAACCATCGCTAAACATGGGTTTCCCAACTTTGAGCCTCAAAATGTGTCCTCCAAGTTCAAAAAAGAAAAAACATTTTTTAAAAAATTATTAATAAAATTACTTAGCCTCTTGGAAACATCATCACTATCTGACTTGTAAAAACGCAACCCTGTGTTGAATTTGAATACCTAACTATTCGTAAAGTAAACTACTGGATAAGTCTACAGATAGTTGACCTATGCAGTCATTATTTAAAAAAATGTCTTCCAGAGTGTGACAGTGATGGGAAAAGTTGCACAAAACTTGCCAGCATCAATAGTAGCTTTCTCCGTCATATTATTGGGAATATAGAAAACAAAAACTTCAAGCATGGGCTCCACAATGTCATGGACCCCTAGCACTGCCTGGGGCACAGGCCAGGTAGTATCCGGCATGACTCTCTTCTCCTGAGCAATGCACAGACCTGAGCTCTTCTAGGAGATTTGTCAGCCAAATGCATTATGTGGGAGACTAGTCCTAATTCATGCTGGTGAGCCTGGAGAAGGCAGAGATTCTACCACAGCAGAAGGCTCTGTAGAATCTCCTTTGCAACATCCAGTTTCAGTACATAGAGTCCAGAGCCTGTAAGAGTGAGCTAAATCTTTCTAAGTTACAGGCTTCAGCAAGTCCTGAAGATCGTTTCAGTTTCCAGAGTCAGAAGTGCTGTTTGAATGAAATCCATTGCTAAACTTCACGCCCCAAATTGAAGTGGATGAAATGGAAATGTTTCAGGTCACCAACAATCCGTCCTGGTCCCTTGTTACGGATGCTATACTTAAGAAAGCCCACCAATGCCTCTACTTTCTCAGGAGGCTAAGGAAATTCAGCAGATCTGCTACAATTCTCACCAATCTATACATATGCACATAGAAAGCATCCTTTCTAGTTGTATCACAACTTGGTATGGCTCCTACTCTAACCAAGGCCACAAGAAACTACAAAGCGTTGTAAACGTAGCTCAGTCCATCACGCAAACCAGCCTCCCATCTGCGAATTCCGTCTACATTTCCCACTGCCTTGGGAAAGCAGCCAGCATTATCAAGGACCTCATGCATCCCAGACATACTTTCTTCTATCTTCTTCCTTTGGAAAAAGCATACAAAAGTCTAAAAATACATACCAAATGTCTTAAAAACAACTTCTTCCCTGCTGTCATCAGACTTTTGAATGGTTCTATCATATATTAAGCTGGTCTTTCTCTTCACCCTATCTGTAACTGCAACACTCTATTTTGCACCCTATGCTTTCTTTCTCCCCTATGTACTCTCTAAATAATACGTTTTGTCTGTGCAAGAAACAATTTTTTTTTACTGTAGCCCAATACATATGACAATAATAAATCAAATCAAGTGACTGAAGTATAGATGCCTAATAATGAACAAATAACAAAGAAAATTTCAGCACAGGAACAAATCCTCCAAGCCTGCACCGCCATAATATAATTAAAACCCCCTACTTCCGGGGACCTTACCCTCTATTCCCATACTATTCATGTATTTGTCAAGACGCTCCCTAAATGTCATTATCGTATCTGCTTTAACTATCTCCCCCAGCAGCGAGCTCCAGACATCCATCACCCTCTGTGTAAAAAATTTGCTTCGTACATCTCCTTCAAACTTTACCCCTCGCACCTTAAACCAATGCCCTCCTAATAATTGACTCTTACACCCTATGAAAAAGCTTCTGACTATCCACTCTTTCCTTGACCCTCATAATCTTGTAGACATCTATCAAGTCGCCCCTCAACTTCTGTCATTCCAGTAAGAACAAACAATGTTTCTCCAACCTCTCCTCATAGCTAATGCCCTCCATACCAGGCAACATCCTGGCAAATCTTTTCTGTATCCTCTCCAAAGCCTCCATGTCCTTCTGGTAGTTTGGCAACCAGAATTGAGCACTATATTCCAAGTGCAGCCTAACTAAGGTTCTGTAAAGTTGCAACATGACTTGCCAATTTTTAACCTCAATGTCCTGGCCAATGAAGGCAAGTATGCCTTCTTGATTATCTTCTCTACGTGCACTACCACTTTCAATGACCTATGTACCTGTCACCCAGATCCCTCTGCCTATCAATACTCTTAAGGCTTCTGCCATTTACTGTATATTTCCTATCTGTATTAGACCAAAACGCATTACTTCACATTTGACAGATTAACCTCCATCTGCCATCTTTCTGCCCAAGTCTCCAACTGATTTATATCCTCCTGTATCCTCTATGGTCCTCATCACTATCTGCAAATCCATCAACCTTTGTACCGTCTGCAAACTTACTAATCAAACCAGTTACATTTTCTTCCAAATCATTTATAGATATTACAAACAGCAAAGGCCCCAGCACCAACCCCTGGAGAATGCCACTTGTCACAGCCCTCCATTCAGAAATGCACCCTTCCACTGCTTTCTTCTGTCTCCAATGACTGAGCCAGATCTGTATCCACCTTGGCTCACTTTTGATCTCATGTGACTTCACCTTCTGATGTGCAACAATGTGCAAATGTATTATAATGACAGTCCCGAAGTTGAATATCAGGATTCCCATTATGTCACTTGGGGGCTGGGGAGGTGCGGGGGTCTTACTGGGACAATCCCACTGTGCTTCAACATCAACGTGAATCACAACTTGTGCCTCTCCACTTCAATCGCCAAAGTTGCCCAAAAAGAACGGGAAATCCACCCCCACCATCCCCCACCCCCATCCCGCTTCTTTCAAGTGGAAATAGTCTCAAGCAGTGTCAGTCTCCACTCATAACTCAGTCACCGTGTTCAGTGTTATCCCAGACAATCTATGCCATATGATCTCCACAAGAGTGATTTTGATGCTACTACTTGCCAGGGAGAAAACCTGGACTTGTCTAGCATGCCCCTTGTGAGGTATCTTATCGGATGCCTTCTGAAATTCCACAAACAGCATTCCTTTTATCTTTCCAATCAGTCTTTTTTTTTCAAAAACCTCAATTAAGTCTGTCAAACATGACTTACTTTTAACAATTCTGTACTGATGAACCCATGCGTTGCTAAATGTTCAATAACTTTATCTTGAATTATGAATTCTAAAGAGTTTATCTGCACCTGAAATATGAATTGCGTTAGTTACTCAGTTTATCATTCTTCTTCATTATGTTGACAAATCTGTCATCCAGTTACAAAATTCATATGTCTAAGGATTGGAAAGCTGTAGTCAAAGCTTCTGCTCTCTCCTTTCTGATTTTCAATAGTCTAGGGTGCCTTTCATATTCCTTTTTAGCCATACTATCTTCCCAACTACATATTCTATATTCCTCATGATTATCTTTAACTTTATCATATGCTTTCAGTGTAAATATGTCAATGATCAGCTCATGCAGATATATTCAGAATCAAGAGCTTCTGCCAAGGGCCAAAGATAGGGATACTATTTTAGAATTGGTCAGACTGTGGTGGCTTAATTTTGAACTAGTGAATTATTTATCTATTCCCTTTTAATGTGTCTCATTTTTATTGCTGCTTGGTATATGTCATTCAACCTTTTGCATTTCATAAAATAATCCATTCATCTTTTTTGCTGTTTGTGGACCATGGCCATGCACAGATCGACTACAAAATGTTTATGCTAAACAGTGATTATACTTGAAAAGTATGGCAGCACGGTAGCACAATGGTTAGCAGCGCTGCCTCACAGTGCCAAGGACCGCGTTCAATTCTAGCTTTAAGTGACTATTCATGTGGAGTTTGCACATTCTTCCCAGGTCTGTGTGGGTTTCCTCCCACAGTCCTAATTTGTATGAGTTAAGTTAACTAGCCTTGGTAAATGCGATTACAGGGATAGAGCACGGGTAGTGTGCCTATCTAAGGTTCTCTTTCGGAGAATCAGTGCAGAGTCAATGAGCCAAATGGAGGTGTTCTATAGTACTTCATTCACTGTAAAAGACTTGTGAACATCTTCAGGTCATATATCAATACAAATCTTTCTTCTTCTTTCTCTATCTTCCATCTATGCTAAATCAATTGAAAGTTTTTAGATAAAATGAATTCATGACAAGTAGATTTTTCTCATTTCAAAATACTAACAATTCTCTGATGAGGAGTATAGAGCCATAGAGGTTTACAGCATGGAAACAGACCCTTCGGCCCAACTTGTCCGTGCCACCCCTTTGTTTTTAACCACAAAGCTAGTCCCAATTGCCCACATTTGGCTCATATCCCTCTATACCCATCTTATCTAAGTAACTGTCTAAAGACTTTTTAAAAGACAAAATTGTATCTGCCTCTATTATTACCTATGGCAGCTTGTTCCAGACATTCACCACTCGGTGTGAAAAAAGTTGCTCCTCTGGACACTTTTGTATCTCTCTCCTCTCACCTTAAAGCTATGCCCTCTAGCTTAGACTCCCCTACCTTTGGGAAAAAGATGTTGACTATCTAGATGCTCTATGCTCCTCATTATTTTATGGACTTCTATAAGATCATCCTTCAGCCTCCTATGCTCCAGAGAAAAAAGTCCCGATCTATCCAGCCTCTCCTTATAACTCAAACCACCAAGCCTCGGTAGCGTCCTAGGAAGTATCCCTAATTCCCCTTTCCAATTCTCTTCCTGAACCTGGTAGTGCACTGAGGCAGACTTTCATCTGTTTCCATAGCTAGTGTCACTGGAAACAGGTCACTAGTCTGTCATCAGAGGTTTATAGCTTGAGGAATGCTACTCCATATCAAGTGTAGCTGATCAGGAGTCTCTCTCTCTCTTACTGCAAGCCAGTTGGAAGGACATTGACATACTCAACCTGTTGAACCTGTAATGAATGCACCTTCCTTGGCCATCAAATATTGTGGTGGGACTCGAACCCAGAGCTTCTGGCTCAGAGTCAGGGAAGCTTGCCACTGCACCATAAGACCTCCAACACATTAAGATTACACTGTGTGATGCTTAGCAGTCCAGAAAGAGTCATGTTTAAACTTGGCCTTCCCTTTAAAGTCAATCCTCAAGCCTGTGGGGAAAAGATGCAATAAGCATTTTCTAAAATCATGTTAGGAGTTTCAGTAATTGGCAACAGTTTGTAAATCCTCAGTTCCTGATGGGCTATCAAAATCATAAAGAGCAGCGGGAAATATAATTTTCTCTACATATTGAAGCGTAATAGATGTGGGCATACACGACAGTCAATAAAAATTGTTTATCTTTACGTTGGTACTTTGCTCTTCATTATTTTCATGTCTTCAATAGATTCTATCTATTTAGTTAGGAAGGTTTCCAATACTGTTTTACCTAAAATTGCCTGAAGTATATTATCTGAATATTCAAGCTGGGTTCAGAAAGGGAGAATGAGAAGCTGACAAGTGCTACATTTTCTGCATTATGATGTTTGTTCTAATGTTGCCTTCAAAGCCATGTTAGAAGTGAAATATGGAAGCAGGAAAAAGTCAATGTAGTTGAGGAGAATACTGAGATACAGACTTTTAGATTAGATGGGATTGAGGTACATAAGGAGGAGGTGTTAGCAATTCTTGTGAGTATGAAAATAGATAAGTCCACTGGACCAGATGGGATTTAGGAGGCTAGGGAGGAGATTGCAGAGCCTTTGGCTTTGGTCTTCATGTTGTCATTGACTACAGGTATAGTGCTGGAAGACTGGAGGATAGCAAATGTTGTCCCCTTGTTCAAGAAGATGAGTAGAGGCCATCCTGGGAATTATAGACTGGTAAACCTTACTTCTGTTGTGGGCAAAGTTTTGAAAAGAATTATAAGAGATAGGGTTTATAATCACCTAGCGAGAAATGAGAGAGGTGGCAGGTGGCAGATATTCAAGGAATGCTTGTCTGGAGCTTTGCACGACAACGTTCCGGTGAGAAAAGGAGGTTTTGGTAGGACGCGGGAACCGTGGTGCACGAAGGCTGTGGTGAACATAGTCAGGAAGAAAAGAAAGGTGTATAAAAGGTTCAAAGAGCTAGGAGATGTTGGGGATCTAGAGAAGTATAAGGCTTATAGAAGAGAGCTTAAAAAGGAAATTAGGAGAGCCAGAAGGGGTCATGAGAAGGCCTTGGCTGGTAGGATTAAGGAGAATCCCAAGGCCTTCTACAAATATGTGAAAAGTAAAAGGATGAGAAGAGAAGGGATAGGACCTATAAAAGGTGAAGGGGGAAAAGTCTGTATGGAACCAGAAGAAATGGCAGAGGTGCTTAATGAGTACTTTGCCTCAGTATTCACGGTGGAAAGTGATCTGGGAGGATGCACTACAAGTTTGCGGCAGACTGAAAAGATTGAGTATGTAGATATTAAGGAAGCGGATGTGTTAGAACTTTTAAATGCTATCAAGATAGACAAGTCTCCGGGACCAGATGGGATGTACCCCAGGTTATTGTGGGAGGTGAGGGATGTCATTGCAGAGCCCCTGGCGATGATCTTTGCGTCGTCGATGGAGACGGGAGAGGTTCCGGAGGATTGGAGGATTGCGGATGTGGTCCCTATTTTCAAGAAAGGGAACAGGGATAGTCCTGGAAATTACCGACCGGTGAGTCTGACCTCAGTGGTTGGTAAGCTGATGGAGAGGCTTCTGAGGGACAAGATTTACGAGCATTTGGAGAAGTTTAGGTTGATTAGAAATAGTCAGCATGGTTTTGTAAAAGGCAGGTCGTGCCTTACGAGCTTAATTGAGTTCTTCGAAAATGTGACTGAACACATTGACGAAGGAAGAGCAGTGGACATGGTGTACATGGACTTCAGCAAGGCATTTGACAAGGTCCCACATGCAAGACTTCTTGAGAAGGTGAGAGGCCATGGGATCCAAGGGGCTTTGGCCTTGTGGATCCAGAACTGGCTTGCCTGCAGAAGGCAGAGGGTGGTTGTGGATGGCTCTTTTTCTGCATGGAGGTCGGTCACCAGTGGAGTGCCCCAGGGATCTGTTCTAGGACCCTTGCTGTTTGTCATTTTCATAAATGACCTGGATGAGGAAGTGGAGGGATGGGTGAGTAAGTTCGCCGATGACACGAAGGTCGGTGGTGTTGTGGATGGTCTGGAGGGATGTCAGAAGTTGCAGCATGACATCGACAGGATGCAAGACTGGGCGGAGAAGTGGCAGATGGACTTCAACGCGGATAAATGTGTTGTGGTCCATTTTGGCAGATCCAACGGGATGAATGAGTACACTATCAAAGGTAGGAGTCTTAGTTGTGTGGAAGAGCAGAGGGATCTTGGGGTCCGGGTCCATAAGACTCTCAAATCGGCCTCCCAGGTGGAGGATGTGGTTAAGAAAGCTTACGGTGTACTGGCCTTCATTCATCGAGGGATTGAGTTCAGGAGTCAGGAGGTAATGCTGCAGCTTTATAGGACCCTTGTCAGACCACACTTGGAGTACTGTGCGCAGTTCTGGTCGCCTCACTATAGGAAGGACGTGGAAGCTATTGAAAGGGTGCAGAGGAGATTTACAAGGATGTTGCCTGGATTGGGAGGCATGCCTTATGAAGACAGGTTGAGGGAGCTGGGACTGTTCTCCCTGGAGAGACGAAGGTTGAGAGGCGACCTGATAGAGGTTTACAAGATGTTGAGAGGAATAGATAGGGTGGACTCTCAGAGACTATTTCCCAGGGCTGAAATGGTCGCGACGAGAGGGCACAGATTTAAGGTGCAGGGAAGCAAGTACAGAGGGGATGCTAGGGGAAAGTTTTTCACTCAGAGGGTGGTGAGTGAATGGAATCGGCTGCCGTCGGTGGTGGTCGAGGCGAACTCGCTGGGGTCTTTTAAAAGACTTCTGGATGAGTATATGGGATCCAATGGGATTGGGGGTTATAGATAGGTCTATGGCTGGGTAGGTTTTGATGTGTTCGGCACAACTTGTGGGCCGAAGGGCCTGTTTGTGCTGTAGTGTTCTATGTTCTATGTTCTAAATAAATTGATTAGGGATAGTCAACATGGTTTTGTGAAGGGTAGGTCATGCTTCACAAACCTTATTGAGTTCTTTGAGAAGATGACCAAAGAGGTGGATAAGGGTAAGGCAGTTGATGTGGTGTATATGGATTTTAGCAAAGCGTTTGATAAGGTTCCCCATGGTAGGCTATTGCAGAAAATGCAGATGCATGGGACTGAGGGTGATTTAGCAATTTGGATTAGGAATTGGCTAGCTGATAGAAGACAGAGGGTGGTGGTTGATGGGAAATATTCAACTGGAGTTCAGTTACAAGTGGTGTACCTCAAGGATCTGTTTTGGGGTTACTGCTGTTTGTCATTATTATAAATGACTTAGATGAGGGAGAAGGATTGAATTTCACAGCCGTGAGATCATGTTGCAACTGTACAAAACTCTGGTGCGGCCACACTTGGAGTATTGCATACAATTCTGGTCGCCGCATTATAAGAAAGATGTGGAAGCATTGGAAAGGGGGCAGAGGAGGTTTACCGGGATGTTGCCTGGTATGGTGGGAAGGTCTTATGAGGAAAGGCTGAGGGACTTGAGGTTATTTTCATTAGAGAGAAGAAGGTTAAGAGGCGACCTAATTGATGCATACAAGATGATCAGAGGGTTAGATAGGGTGGACAGTGAGAGCCTTTTTCCTTGGATGGTGATGGCTAATACGAGGGGGCATAGCTTTAAATTGAGGGGTGGTAATTATAGGACGGATGTCAGAGGTAGGTTCTTTACTCAGAGGGTGGTAAGGGTGTGGAATGCCCTATCTGCAGCAGTTGTGGACTCGCTAACTTTAAGGGCGTTCAAATGATCAATGGATAGGCATGTGGATAACATCGGAATAGTTTAGGTTAGAGGGTCATTAGATTGGTTCCACTGATCAGCGCAACATCGAGGGCCGAAGGCCCTACACTGCACTGTAATGTTCTATGTTCTATGAATCTCCTCCATAAGAATCAATGCAGCAATCCTTAATATTCTTGCATTGATGGCACTTCAAATGATCTAATTCCAAAACTGTTTTATACCCAATGTAAGTCGTCAGCAATATTTTTGGTCAAATGAGTGCTCTCCACCAAATAATATATTAATAGCATGAACATCTGGGGGCTTGGAATAGACCTCTTACAGTAATCCAAGTATCTGTCCAGAGTTTTTCCATCCCGCCCACCATGGGAATCGTGGCAGGTGGTGGGTTGGGACATAAGGCCATAAGACATAGGAGCAGAATTAGGCCACTAGGCCCATCGAGTCTGCTCACCATTCAATCACAGCTGATATTTTTCTCAAATCCATTCTCCTGCCTTTTCCCCATAACTCCTGATTATTCAAGAGCCTATCTATCTCAATAAGGTTACTGAGTGTCTTAAAGACAATCCACAGCCTTCTGCGGCAAAGAGTTCCATAGATTCACCACTCTTTGGTTGAAGAAATTCCTTTCAACTCTGTTTTAAAAGACTCCCTTTAGCCTGAGGTTGTGCCCTAGATCCATATCTGGATCTGGTTTTTCCTACTAGTGGAAACATCCTCTTCATGTCCACTTTATCCTCACAGTATCCTGCACGTTTCAATAAAATTCCCCCCTCATCCTTCTGAACTCCAACAAGTACAGACCCAGAGTCCTCAACCATTCCTCATACGACAAGTTCTTCATTCCAGTGATCATACTCTAACAGTATTCCTAGTAGAAATGTTGGGCTGGTTAATTTATAATCTCTTCTGGACCTTTGTAAGGCTAACAAAGACCTATTGACCTCGGGCAGGAGTTTCAGTCTTGAGGCGAGTGTGGCCGGAAAATTGCACTCTCAGTGTTAACACGACAAAGCTTTTACCTTACTTACTGTTTATGATTTCTAAGCTAACTTTCTGCCTATCTAATTTTCTTGAATTCATCTTCTCTAAATGTTCTGTGGACCTGGGTTTGAATCCCGCCATGGCGGGTGGTAGAATTAAGAATCTCCTGATGGCCTTGAAACCCATTGTTGATTGTCAAAAAAATCCCAACTGGTTCACTAATATCCTTTAGGGAAGGAAATCTGCTGTCCTTACCTGGTTTGGTCTATATGTGATCCAGAGTCACAGCAATGTGGTTGACTCTCAACTGCGCTCAAGGAACTAGGGATGGGCAATAAATGCTGGCCAGCCAAGCAAAGCCCATGTCCCAAAAATGAATTAAAAAAGTGTTAAATGGGAAATATCACGAACTGACTTCTAAAATTTCAGATAAGTGATATCTGCTTTGACCTACAATGTGTGGTCTTCAACCTTTGTTTAGCTATTCCCTAAAGAATTCCAGTAAATGAATGAGACATATATCAAGTCCAAAACTATGCAGACCATATCTTATGGCCTTTGCATTCTCCAGATAATTATTTGTAACATTGTTATATAATACTCTAACAGTAAGTAGTAGAAATGTCAGGCTGGTTAATTTATAAACGCCAGGTTTGCATCTCATCAAGTTTTAAATATTAGCATGTTGCTTGCCTTTATTCCATTCTCAAGCTCAGTTCCCTTGATCAGGACCTTCAAAAATTGTAATGAAGAGCATAATCCAATTTCTTCCTTGTTCCTTTAAGCATTGATCTGTCCATCATAGAGAATCCAGGAAAAGTCTTTCTCTTATACCCACAGAACTATTGGCTTAATGCTATGTATTAATGTACTGACCATTTATTATTCCATTCCAGAACAACTGTCCAGTACCAGTAATTATTATCTTGAGGGATCAAATCTGACAGATCCAATAATGTTGCCAAACTTAGGATTCCAAAGGGCAAGTGGTGTACTTTAACCCCAGAAGGAACAGTGCTTTCCTGATGGTAACCCATGCTCCTTTTCCCTCTCATCCCCATATCTCCTTTTTGTCCCCTTCCTTTTGTCTTAAACATCATAATATTTAAGAATATTCCTGTGGGATGATTATTTAAACTTAAAAGTATGAACCATGTTCCATGTTAAAAGGTTGTAAGTAAAGGTTGCTGAAGTAAATTTTAGTCACACATTAACAAGGTTATGGTTTTATGTAGAACTGCTGAAAATAATTCAAAGCAAAGCTATTCCTATTTATAGGGTCACATTGCTGGGGAGCAGGTCACATTCCTCTGGGATGTAGTTTTATGTCATGTACCAGCCAGCCTTGTGGCTCCTTCGAGTCAATTAATTGACCACTAATTTTAAATTGTGGTTATTTCAACGTAGTTTGAATCCCAGCAACCAAGAGCACAGCTAAGGCAGCCCAAACATATTTGTGATGGGCCTTTACAACAAGCAAGGAAAACAAAGATTTACTTGATCAGTCTAGGCTGGATTTATATCCGGGTCAGTGAGGTGAAAGGGGAATTGTAACTTACCTGGCGAGTGAGAGAGAGTATAAGTGTGTTAAATCAGGGAAGGTCATTAGACAAGATAATCCCATCCTGGAATGGAGCCCATCCTGGGATCTCAAGCATTGATTTGATTTATTATTGTCACATGTATTAACATACAGCGAAAAGTATTGTTTCTTGCGTGCTATACGGACAAAGAATATTGTTCATAGAAAAGGCAATGAGAAAGTGCAGAATGTAGTGTTACTGTCATAATTAGAGTGGGGATGAAGATCAACTTAATGCAAGGTAAGTGCATTCAAAAGTCTGACAGCAGCAGGAAAGAAGCTATTCTTGAATCGGTTGGTATGTGACCTCAGACTTTTGTGTCTTTTTCCTGACAGAAGAAGGTGGAAGAGAGAATGCCCAGGGTGCATGGGATCTTTAATTACACTGGCTGCTTTTCCGAGGCAGTAGGAAGCGTAGACAGAGTCAATGGATGGAGGCTGGTTTGCGTGATGAATTGGGCTACATTCATGACCTTGGGAGTCCAACCTGAGTTGGTGGGGAAACTGGAAGCTTCTGTGGGGAGGCTCTTGGGTCAGGGATAGGGGAGATCATTGGGGTTGTGGGGGGGGGGGATGGCGAAAGAGGAGCAGTGGTTGTCAGAAACTTATAGGTTATCCTCAGAGGGCTAGAATGAATGGCCGACAATGAATGGTGGCCAAAGTGGAAGCATCAGTTTGGTTTGGCAGACAAGATTCCCAAATCCTGAGAAACAGCTATCTAATCTCAAAAACACAAATGATGAACAAAAATATCTGTCACTGATCACCACCCCCACGGTCAAACATCCCCCCTCCCCCACCCCCTAGAGAATTCCCTGCTCTCCCCTCCAGTGGATCTCCCTCCCAATTAGACTCTACTCCATCAGGCTCCACGCCCTCAGGCCCTGCCTTCCCCCTCCCAGGCCTCATCCCTTATCACTGCCAGGATGCCAGACTGCATTGTCTCATGGGCACTGCCGGGTCCTGCTCCCAACCACACAGGGGGGCTTCAATGGCATCTGATCCTACTGGTGATGCCATTACGTCTGGTTCTCACTGATCCTTGCCAGTGAGGACCTCGACCTGTAAGGAAGCTAAGGTAAGTGAGCCCAAACTTTAGCATCTAGAACTCATTAATGACATGTTAATCATGTCATTAACATTGAAATCAACCATCCACTTTTCCTCGGCACGAGGCTGATTTAACTTTTACTCATGCCCTCTGCCCTGAACTGCTCTCTGATCTTGCTCAAATATCACATTAATGTGGACAGAACGTAAGTCGTTCATAAATTTAAACATTTCAATCATATCCTCTCAAAGGCCTCTTCCAAAATAAAAAGGCCCAGTTTCCTAAGCAACCCAAGAGCCCTTAAAATGTTTAGAGAAGAAGCAATTGCTCAACAATTAGTTAAAGGCCTCAACAACCATCAAAATTTGACAGCATTCTTGTCGTCAAACCATGGCCTTATTAAAGAGAAGGATTGGGCTTCTGTGGGTTTTAGAGTTAATTATCCTGGCTACATATCATTAAATTACTTTTATAACAGCATTACAATTTTTAATTAATTTAAATTATTCAAAACTACAATCCCCAGGTCCTTTTCTTAGCAGCATAGTTCCTTGAGCCTGCTCACCATTTAATAAGATTGTGGCTGATCTGATAGTAACCTCAAATCTGCATCCCGCCTACACTGATAATATATCACCCCCTTGCTTACCGAGGATCTATCCACTTCTGTCTTAAAAATCTTATGATTAAAAATGCCTTACAAATCTAGTGGAATTTTTTGAAGAGGTGATAAAAACGGTTGATGAAGGACAAGCCGTTGATGTCGTCTACATGGATTTCAGTAAGGCGTTTGACAAGGTTCCCCATGGTAGGCTGATAAAAAAGGTGAAGGCGCATGGGATACAGGGCCAGGTATGTAGATGGGTTGAGAACTGGCTTGGGAGGAGGAGACAGCAGGTAGTAGTGGAAGGCTCTTTTTCCAACTGGAAGTCAGTCACTAGTGGTGTGCCACAGGGCTCAGTACTAGGACCTCTTCTATTTGTGATTTATATAAATGACTTGGAAGAGGGGGTAGATGGTGTGATCAGCAAATTTGCTGATGACACTAAGATGCTTGGATTGTCAGGGACTGAGGAGCAGTGCCAGGCAATACAACAGGACATAGATAGGCTGGTAGATTGGGCAGATAGATGGCAAATGGAATTTAATCCGGATAAATGAGAGGTGATGCATTTTGGCCGGAATAATGTAGAGGGGAGTTATAGGATAAAAGGTAAAACTATCCGGAGTATAGAGACACAGAGAGACCTGGGGATGCAGGTTCACAAGTCTCTGAAGGTGTCAGTACAGGTGGAGAAAGTGATAAAGAAAGCGTATGGTATGTTAGCCTTCATAAGAAGGGGTATAGAATACAACAGTAGGAGTCTGATGTTGCAAGTGTATAGAACGTTGGTTAGGCCTCACTTGGAGTACTGCGTCCAGTTCTGGTCGCCGTACTACCAGAAGGATGTGGAGGCCGTGGAGAGAGTGCAGAGGAGATTTACCAGGATGCTGCCTGGTATGGAAGGGCTGTCTTACGAGGAAAGGTTGAACGCACTGAGGTTGTTTTTCCTTGAAAGACGTCGGCTGAGAGGGGATCTAATAGAGGTATATAAGATTATGAGGGGTATAGATAGAGTAAATGGTGGTAAGCTTTTTCCACCATTAGAATCGGATAGAACGAGGGGTCACTGCCTTAGGGTGAGGGGGCTATGTATAAGACGAATATTAGAGGGCATTTTTTCACACAAAGGGTAGTGGGGGAGTGGAATGCACTACTGAGTAAGGTGGTGGGAGCAGGCATGCTAGGGTTGTTTAAGGGTCTCTTGGACAGCCACATGAGCGGTCTGCAGATAGAGGGATATAGGAGAACTGTTTAAATACTTTAATTGTTTCCACAGGCTGTTCGGTCCATCTTGTTGACCAACAAGGTGCATGCATTCGGCAGGTCGTGCGAGGGCTGCTCCTGGATGTTACTTCAGGAGTGGCCTAGTGCTTCATGTCGTTAGTGTATGCTTAAACTGGACCATCAGATGTGCAACATGACAGCTCAGAGACTATCGCTGTTGCTGTGCAGACACATGGATTTGGGCCTGTGTCTGCGGGAGTTTGCGCGTTCTCCCCGTGGTTGCGTGGGTTTTCTCCGGGTGCTCCGGTTTCCTCCCCCATCCCAAAAATGTGCTCTTAGGCTGATTGGGTAACAAATTGTCCCTATATTGGTCTCTACATGTCATTAAGACGTTAGGACGGCGGCGCGGGCTCGTTGGGCCGAAGGGCCTGTTTCCCGTGCTGTGTTGTTCTTTGTTCTTTGTTCTTTGTTAAAAATATTCAAAGATTCTACTTCCACCATCTTTTTAGGAAGAGAGTTCCAAAGACTCATGACCCTCGAGTGAAACGATTTTGCCTCCTTTCATTTTAAATATGCAACCCTTTCATTTTAAACAAATGCCTAGTTCTAGATTCTCTCACAAGAGGAAACATCCTCTCCACATTCACCCAGTTAAGACCTCTCAAGATCTTATATGTTTCAATCAAGTCGTCTCATAGGCTTC
The DNA here is from genome assembly GCA_024679065.1 of Sphyrna mokarran. NCBI lineage: Eukaryota > Metazoa > Chordata > Chondrichthyes > Carcharhiniformes > Carcharhinidae > Sphyrna > Sphyrna mokarran. The sequence goes on along the minus strand of JAGIQG010000003.1, from coordinate 20,364,097 downwards.
GAAACTCCAATGGATATAAGCCCAGCCTATCCAATCTTTCCTCAGAACCCAATCCAGACATTCCAGAGATGGAATCTCCTGTCCTGCCTACCAGCAGTCAGGACACTGACCGTGCAAAGGTCTGTTGATCTTGGGGTAAGTATAGCTGGAAAATCCCACCTGAGGCATTAGTCTGGTGAACGATTCAATGGGAAACCCACAGTGTCAGTGGCTAGAAAATCAGCAGCAATATTCACCGAATAATACTTAGTGTTTGTGCTATCCAAATTGTTTATTCACATTTTCACCCACACAGAAGATGCCATCAGCACCTGTCCTATCAGCAAACAACTCTAATCTGTAGCTCTGACTAAAAGTCTGTCTGAACAAGTCCTGGAGGTCTGTGGTATTTAGTAAATCCAATGAATGAAATAACACAGTATTTAAAAAATTAATCCTGAACAACTCAGGTGATCATTTAATTCTTGCTCTGAGGAGAAATGTAACTTATTTTCTGTTATTATGCTAGATCAGTAAGTGTTTATATATAATGGAACTTGTCCTTGTAACGTGACTGGCAACACAATATTCACTTTGGAGTACAGATTAGATTGCTTTGGTAACTTCTGTGAATCATCTGCCTCCAGTTCTGTTCTGTTTATGCTATTTTGTACAGTTACTATCCTGTCAAACTTGTCCAATACCACAGAAAAGTAGACGAAATATAATTGGGTGTGATGTTTTACACGTTGTAGCTTCAACATGACTGCCTTGGAATGGTATGATTGATGTTTTTATTCCACATTGTTACAGTTATAAGGTTTATAAGATTATTATATTTTGAACTGGAGGAAGGGGGTTTCTTTGACCAGTTCAGTAATCTGTTTGGCAGTAAGCCTGTGTGTTAGAGCTCAAGTGAGGACTTAATTGGTTTAGTAAGCTGATGGTACAAGGTACTTACGCTAGGAGACAATGGCAGCAGTATCTGAATTTACAGAGGGAAACACGTTAGATTAGTAAATTTTTGGATGTCTCTATTTCATAGATCTGTGGAAGCTGAATCACTGAGCATGCTCAAGACAGAAATTGATAGCTTTCTGTATACTAATGACATAATGAGATATGGGGATAACGTTGAAAAGTGGCATTGAGGTAAATCATCTGTCATGATTTAATTGAATAATGGTGCAAGTTTGATGGGCCACATGGCCTATTCCTGCTCCTGGTGTTCCTACAATGAGTAAACAGTCTCCAAAAGACCCAGAAAGATGATGTTGGTACTGGACTGTAAACAGTTGTGCTATACACTGTCATTTACTTCTAAGTTGAAAGAGAATTGGGATCATGGATAGCTAATTACCATTTCTATCTGGATGCAAGATTGATTTCACACTGCCATGGAGAAAGAGAGAAGAGAAAGCTCTTTTTGATATCAGGTTACAGCCCTCCCTAGAAATCAATGAATATCACAGACAGACATCAGAGGTTTTGTGTGGTCACCAGATAAAAGATTACTTGGCTTGTGAGCTACCACGGCAAGATGCAAGAGGCAGACGGTCTCTAATCAAAGAGACAGACTCATCCTGCAGTCATCCAAAAATTCCAGTAGGTTTATCATGACAGAGCCAGGGAGAAGAAGGATCATCAGAACAGGCTTTGCTTCTGGTGATAGATTTAAGAATCTCCAAAAGCTAAGGAAAGTACCTGGAAGCAGTCATTCAAAGTTCACAATCAGCAGAATAGGAATCCACTGGAAACTGGGAACAATGATGGACTGCTTTCATAAGGGGAGTGCAATGGGTGAAAAGTATTGAAAGGAAACTTTCTGTAGTTTAAAGTATAAGTTACCTACAAAAAAGAAAATAGTGTTTTTGGTAATTTCATAGCATCTCTACAGTGCAGAAGGAGGCCATTCAGCCCATCAAGTCTGCATAAACACAATCCCACCCTAAAACTATGCCTGTAACCCCACATATTTATTCTGCTACTCCACTCAGGGTCAATATAGCATTCCCAATCAACCTAACCTGCACATCTTTAGACAGTGGGTGGAAACCAGAGCACCCATGGGAAGAACATGTAAACTCCACAAAGACAGTAACCCAAGCAGACAATTGAACCCAGGTCCCTGGGGCTGTGAGGCAGCAGTGCTAACCACTATGCCACCCCGATTTGTTGCAGTAAAAGTTTTAAAACATGAAATCTTGCTGTATCTTTGTTTCAGGTGGAAACTGGAAGTTTGACTCATGAAAATGTTTTTAGTCTCTATGGAAATCATAACAACAGCATCTACCATAGCATATAGAATTCTGGAAAAAAGTTGACTAATCACCTCCTGATGTATGGGTGTATATTACAGTGTAGTATTTTGGGATATATTAAGGCATCAATAAAAGTATCCTATTGCAGGGAAAACATACATTTTATTTATCGCATTCAATATAATCTATGTATATTCAAATCAAAGGAAGGAATGAGAATAGTTTATTTCATTACAGAGCAGCCAGAAATCTCACAAATTATCGTTTAAATGCTCAGTTTCACACGGTGGCATTGTGGTTAGCACTGCTGCCTCACAGCGCCAAGGACCTGGGTTAAATTCCAGCCTCGAATCACTGTCTGTGGAGTTTGCATGTTCTCCCCATGTCTGTGTGGATTTCCTCTGGGTGCTCCAGTTTTCTCCCACAGTCCAAAGATGTGTTGATTAGACAAATTGGCCATGCTAAATTCTTCCTCAGTGTACCTAAACAAGCAGTGAAGTGTGGCAACTAGAGGATTTTCACAAAAACTTCATTGCATTGTTAATATATGTCTACTTGTAACTAATAAATAAACTTTTTACTTTTACTTTAACACAATCAGGAAAACAATACAATGGTTTCCAATGCTGTATTGTTCTTTGTTCTTTGTCAATTCTTAATCATGATGTGCTGGGATCAAAAAGGCTGCCACAGCTGGGACGAAATTGTTGTCCTATGAGAAAATTGGCATTATACACTCTGGCGTTTAAAAGGATCTCTTTGAAATGCGAGATTTTGAAGGGGCTTGACAAGTAGACACGCAAGTCATTTCCACCGACTAGACTATCTAAAGCAGGGAAGAACACAGGATAGGGGGCTGATCCTTTAGGGTAGATGAGAAGAAGGGTTGCAAATCTTTGGAATTTCTATCCTAGAGAGTTGCACATGTATCTATTTAAGGCTGAAATAGACAGATTATTAGTCTCTCAAGAAATCAAGGGACATTGGAGTGGGAGGGAAGGTAGAGTTGAAGTTGAAGATCAACTATGCTCATTTTGAATGACAAAGCAAGCTCAACAAGCCCGATGATTTATTCCTGCTCTTATTTCTTACCCTGACGTTCTACATCAACTTGAAGAGATAGGTCTAACACAGTACTTTACCCATTAGTGAAATACACCCTAAATAGTCAAATAATTTTCAGTTATGATCCTTGAAACTGACAAATTACAGCACCTGCTTTTCCAAACCAATTGGAGAAAGGAAATTAACACTCCCTTTCGTCATTTGCCACCAAATGCCAAGATGCTACACGTTTCTCTATGACTACTCTCAGTGGCTCAGGACATACAAGATTCACACTTTAAATGCAGTGAACTAGTCACTATCTACCTTTTATGGGTCCAAGATTTTTCTGCATTTCTGTGCAGAACTCAGTTCATCGTGCCTGTGGTAAATTTGGAGAAACTTACCTACCCTGCAGGCAGACTATCTTGAGTTATGAACAGCTGACCTTCTGCTTGTGTTGGAGGAGCTCTGATAGATAACCTGTGTTATCAGGCGGATATGTAACAACACTGTCTCGGTTGGAACATGTAAACTTCCAGGGTGTGTGACAGATCCAGTGTTCTCAAAAAATAGGAATGCCTGGCAGCATTTGCAAAGGAACCTTATCCCATTCACACTGCCCACAATGGGCTTATCAATTTTCAAGCTAGATAGTGTCTGTTATTTTTTTGAAGAGTTTTTAAACAAGGCAAATGCACATCCTGTCACATTTAAGCAATGCAATAAACTTATCTTCACCTTGTTGTCAACTGGTCTTAGAGTTCCCCATATAATCACCAGCTTGTATGATTAAGGATTAAAGCATACCTGCTAATAGTACTCAACATCATCAAAGCTACATTTTGTTTGACAGCAAAGAAGTGACAAGAGCTTTCATGGAAATTAAATTATTGCTGATATCTTTTTAACCAAATCTGAAATTGTCACCAACAATCAAATTTTGGGATTCCCATCGCTTCAACTGAAGAGTTTGATCAACACCCCGAACTCAAGAATGTTTAGGATTTGTAACCAAAGCAACTCTTTCAATTATCCAGATAGTCCACAGATAATCTCAGGTCACCATAACTATATATCTGATTTAATAACAGCAACTTGCATCCATGGAGCAATTTGACCTCCAAAAATGCCCCAAGGTGCTTAAAAAAACATATGTAGTCTGTAAGTAATGCATGTAAAAAAATAAGAAATAGTAGCTGGGGTAGGTCCTTTTGCCCTTTGAACTTTCTCCACTATTCAGTATGATCTTGACTGGCCTTCCCCTTGCCACACTATCCCCAAATCCTTGACTTCCCTCTGTATACAAAAATTTATTGACCTCCATCTTGAATTTACCTGAATGCCTGAATATCTATGGGTCACTGGGATAAAGAATTCCAAAGATTCGTCACATTCTGAGTGAAGAAATTTCTACCCATCTCAGTCCTAAATAGCTGACCAATTATTCATGGCCTGTGACCTTGGACAGAATTCAGTTGTGGCAATGGACATCATGCACACCAATTACAGAACCAGTGGGAATCCCATGTTACATTTCGATGGGTTCAATGCTATTTGAGTGCAATCAGACATTGACCTCTCCTCCCATGCAATCAAAGCCCAAGTCAAGTGGAAATTCTGCCCACAAGAGTTGCTGGTCAATCAGCGGCTAGCAACTCCATTATCAGCAACTGCTGATGAAAACGTACCAAGACCTTCACCAGGGGTTGTTACTGAATACCTGGAATGGTAAGACGGCTGGAATGCAGTCATGGAAGAGGGATTCACCAGCAAGAGGAAAGAAGTGATCCTATGCGAGTTCGAGGGGGTGGCTTTCAGCACCCAATCTTTTCCAAAGTCAGGTCTCTCAAATCAAGCACCAAGTGCCTGTGAATGAGGAACCCCAACGAGACTATTGGCAAGCCTGGTAGGGCTTACTGTGGGTGTTTTGGGAAGTGCTGAACCAGGTCCCTAAGGGGTCCCCCCTCCAAATATGCTGGGAAAACCCACCCAAGAAAACCCACATAGACACAGAGAGAATGTGTAAACTCTACACAGACAGTGACCCAAGCCAGGAATTGAACCCAAGTCCCTGGAGCTATGAAGCAGCAATGTTAACCATTGTGCCACCGTGCTACCCCAATATTATTATAGAGAAAGGAATCGCTGCTATGGGGGTTTGGTTAAGAACATGGAAGCGAAAGCCCCCAGGAAGACTGAGCTCTCCAATCAGAGGTTGTACCCAAGCCCCAGAGCAGCAAAAATAATCAACAGGTCCAAAGCAGAGAGGGCATTCTGCTGGCAGAAAGCGCAGCCCACAGCAGTAAGTGCAGAGTCTGGATCCAAACTGCAGAGAGAGCTTGTGAAACCTTCCAAAATAGGCGAGGTGCAACTGCTACTTTAAAGTCATAGAGCACCTCTCTTTGTGGCTAGCAGGTCTGTCTGATTGAAAATTGGTGAGAGAGTATTTGAGTCGCGCATTGTCTCCCAACTCCAATATATGAATGATGCCATTGTTTCACATTATGTTGCAACAAGATACGTCAGACATGCCTAGGCGAAGTGATGTGCAACCAGGCAAAAAATGTACTGAGCATGCCTGCAGCCTCAGCACCATGTGAAAGAGGAAAAGTCCAGCAAGCAATTTTGCACCATGTTATTGATGGCAAGGTAATGATCATTATGATTAAATTTCAAATAATCAATGTCAGTTTAAGCTGAAATTGATGGATCATTATGATGGTAGGTGCAATATTTTTGGTTTGATTTATTATAGTCAAACATATTGATATACAGTGAAAAGTATTGTTTCTTGTACGCTATACAAAGTATACCATTCATAGAGTACATAGGGAAGAAAGAATAGAAGGGTGCGGAATGTGGTCATAGCTAGGGTGTGGAGCAAGATCAACTTAATACAAGGTTGGTCCATTCAGAAGTCTGAAGTAGGGAAGTAGTTCTTGAGTCAATTGGTACATGACCTTTGAATTTTATCTTTTTTTCCTGACAGGAGAAGGCAGAAGGGAGTATGTCCAGGATGTGGGAGATCCTTTATTTATGTTGGTTGCTTTTCCAAGGAGCAGAAAGTGTAGATGGAGTCAATGAATGAAAGTTGGTTTGTTTGATGGACTAGGCAACATTCATAATAGTCCTTTGTAATTTCTTATGGTCTTCGTCAGAGCAGGAGCCATATCAAGCTCTGAAACATCCAGAAAGGAGGCTTTCTATGGTGCATCTGTAAAAATTAGAAAGAGGTGTAGCAGGCATGTTGAATTGCCTTAGCCTCCTGAGAAAGTAAAGGCATTGGTGAGCTTTCTTAATTATTACATTGACATGGAGGGACTAGAACAGATTGTTGGTGAACTGGATACTGAAAAGCTTGAAACTCTTATTATATACTCCTCCATCACTAACAGATTGTCATTTAGTGAAACTGAGCTATTGATTACTTCACGTAGAATCTATATGTAATCTGACTTCAGCAGTATTATCTTCCAGTTTGTCATTGCTGAGCATGTCCCTGATTTTACTTAGAAGTAAAACTGCCAGGTGAGATTGTTATACTGGAGGAAATCTGGATACAGGCAAAGGTCAAATTCACTATCCATAAAGTTTCAGCTGTTGGTATCTGGGAAACCCTCCATCTGAGGAGAAGTTAGTTTGTGGGAGATTCTGCCTACAATTTAGCAACATCGGAGATGCTGCAAAACCTTTTGGCACAGAAATTACATTTTATCAAAGACAACACCATATGAAGGCTGTGATGTCCTCTTTGAGTGATGAGATGTCCCCTTTGTGGACTGTAGTATTGAGAAGGGGCTGGTTAGTTTTCTGACAACCTCCTCTTCAGGTTCCAAGAAATGCCTAAATGACCTTGGTTTGCCTTATGGGGATGAACTGCTAAGAATGAAACAATGGGTTAACAACTGAGTCACTGAGGCTGTTTATCTGCTTATTCCTTTCATTGCCAGGATATTGACATCTCACAGAAGGTGAGGGACAGGGGCTGTGCAGTCTGCAGTCAAGCTAGTGGACTTAGGAAAGAAGTCATAGGCTGCCATGGGGCTGCTAGTTGCAGAGGCAGGATTGTTAAAAAGACCTGTCTCAGTGCCGTGGGACTTTGTCCCAGTTAAAATAAAACAGGCCTTCAAGCCATCACCCCTCAGCCTCTAGATACTCCGCAAAGCCTTGCTGTGCCACCTCACAAGCCCATCCATCATTCATACCCACAATGCCTGAGTAAGATGCTGTTTCAGAGAGTTGTTCCAGGCTCAAAGGGCTGAATGACCTTCTGCACTGTAGGGATTCTATAGTTCTAAATGTCATCTTATTCGTCTCCACTCACCTCCCATGGCCTCTCATGCCCCATAAAGCTATGGAACTCCAACTAGCTCCATGACTGTTAATGCCTCTTATGCCAAGCTATAGTATGTCCATGCCTATTTATCCATTATACAATATATAGAATCAATGAACTCCACAGTGACAGTGCAATATGTCAAAAGAGCTTTAAAAAGTAATTCATTCAATACTTTCCATGATGTTAAAAATGTACCTTTCATTACAGTCCACTAAAAATGTCAATCGAACAGATGCTTTAAAGTATCATGATCAAAAGCACAAGCCTTTGAATCAATTTAACCTTTTGTAAATAAACATTGCACAATTGACAGCGGACATCAGACAGCCAGAACAATCAATCCAACAATGTTTTCCTGGGAAGCAGCTGTTTCAACAAGAGTAATGGATGTCTAAACCCTCCCTCCCTCTCCACTATCATGCTTACCAAGATCCCATCTTGTGCTCTCACAGTTGCCATCAACAACTTCAACCCTTGCCCACCTCGGCTCCCTGAGTGAAGTGATTTTTTTAAAAAAAGAATGCACCCTACCTGTAGTTGGTCTTGAATAGAACCAGTTGGGCTGGGTAAGCTTAACCAGGCTAACTCCAGTGAGGAGCAGCTCAACTGGACTTATTTTGATGATCAGTTCAGCCAAGCCAGTTAGCAATTGGCTTGAGTGTCTAGATCCAGTCCATTTTGACTTTTAGACCTCATTTGCATCAGTAGAAGAACTGGGAGCTGGAAACAGCTCATGAAAGGAGCCCATCAGCTTAAGAAGCTTTTCCCTGTTAGGTGATTCTGTTGGCATGAGGCAGGGTTGGAAGCAGGTGCTGAAGAAGATGATGGGAAAGGGTCTGCTGGAGATGTGGCTCAGGCTGGGTTTGCGAAGCCTGGAGGAATACTGCAGATTTTCCATGTCCCACAAGACTGAAGAGGAACTCACCTTCAGGATCTGCTTCAATCAGATCAGCATCTGATGCTGGCTAGGAAACCATGCTCATTGACAGAAAGGAAATTTGGGGAATAAGGGAGTGGAAGGTTGCATGTTGGGTTGAACAAATGTAAATAGGGTTTTAAAAAATGGAGCTAGGCAATTCTCAGAGAGCAGTCCATAACACAATAAACGAATTTATCAAACTAATCTGAACAAAATAGTAATCAGCACTTGAGATCAAATAGGAACTATATTTAAGCAAACAATAACTGGGAGGAGGTGTCAGCCATTCAGCCCTTCGAGTCTGCTCTGCTATATGATAAGATCTTGGCTTCAATCCTAGTTTCCTATACCCTTTTATAACCTTTGTCTACCTTGCTTACCAAGAATCTATCTAACATGGTTTTAAAAATGTTGAGTGGCCTTGCCTCCACTGCTCTCAACAAGAGAATTCCACAGAATAAGAGCCCTCAAGTGGAAATATTCCCCCCCCCCCACTTATCGATGGGAGGCCTTTTATTTTTAACCTGTGTCCCCCTCTTGGTTCTATTTTCTCCCATAAGAGAAACATCCTTCCAGCAAAAGGCCTGTCAAATCCCCTCATAGAAACCCTAGAGTGCAGAAGGAAACCATTCAGCCCATTTATACCGAACCAACAATAATCCCACCCAGGCCCTCTTCCCTTTAGCTACACGTATTTACCCTGCTAATTTTGACACTCTGCTAATCCCAACACTGAGAGGCAATTCAGCATGGCCAATCAAGCTATCCTGTACACCTTTAGACTGTGGGAGGAAACCAGACCGCCAGGTGGAAACCTATAGACACAGGGAGAATGTGCAGACTCCACACAGACAGTTTCTTTTCACTGTGAGGCATCAATGCTAACCACAGTGCCACAATGCCAGCCCTAAAATCAGTTTTCATTTTTTTAAACACCAATGGGTACAGAAACAACTCGTCCAACATTTCCTCAGAAAGGATCCCTTCAACCCTGGAATCAGTGGATTGAACCTTCTCTGAACTATTATATGCAATTGTTATGTTTTGATTGCAAGGCAGAAGAGGAATGCATTTTTATAGTGGATTGGTTACCCAATCTCATAGTTAACTGTAACTATAATTCCTTTCTTTCTCAAATGACAACAAATTTTCAGTTTGATAATACAGATCCGAGCATGTCAGTAAGCTTGAGAAAAATAATTTGCAGCCCTATCTTATTGGCTTGCGATTCAAATCGGTCTTTTGATGCAGACTACATGCATTGTTTATGTCTAGATGACCTCCATGAAAATTTGGCTAAAAGGTATCAGTTCGTGCATACATCAGCGTTATCAGTTAAATGCCTCTCAGCTTCCAGACTAGGCAAAGATCTCGGAAAGTGACCAAAATATAAATCATTTGTTATCTGTTGCTCATGGTATTTTGACCATTGTCGTTGAGTTTGGAAGTTGAAAATGTCCTGAAGATGTGCTTACTTCAAACAGTGATTATTTTAATCCATTGGCTGGAAACTTGAACTTTGGAGGACAGACTTTTTAACGCAACAGGCAAAAGGGAGGACTGGAAATCATAGCCAAAAAGCTAACTGGTATTTGGAAAGAGAGATAGTTTTTTAAGTAGTTTGTATTTATATTTGTGGGTGCGGCTTTAAATTTGAACTTAATTTATATTTCTACAGTTGAGGGTTAGGGAAACTTTTTTTTTATTCATTCGTGCAAGATAGGCATCGCTGGCTGGCCAGAATTTATAGCTCAAGGCATTGCTGTGGCACTGGAGTCACACATAGGCTAAATCCAGGTAAGGACAGCAGATTTCCTTCCCTAAATGGCATTAGTGAACCAGATGGGTTATTCAGACAATCAACAATGGTTTCATGGTCATCATTAGATTCCTAATTCCAGATCTTTTTTATTGAATTCGAATTCCACCATGTGCTATGGCGGGATTTGAACTCAGGTCCCCAGAACAGTTGCTGAGTTTGTGGATTAATGGTCTGAGCGAAAATACCATTAGGCCATTGCCTCCCTCTCAGCTTACTTTCACTCTAAAAGATGTCTGCATTTTAAACACTTTCTCAATAAATAGAGATGGGACGAGTCCCAGTACATTATACTGGCATGGCAGACTCATTCAAAGATCGGGGCACTTATGGGGACTTGTCATGATTAGACATTTCAACATGTAGAGTCTATCAGGCATGAGATCCTGATCTGCATATTTAAATGGTTGCAAATGGGAATCCTGATGTTTAAAGTCAGGATTCCTGTTATAATCATTGGCAAGGACAATCAAACCAACGATATAAAAGAGTTAACAGACTCCCACTCAATTCTCCACACCGTCTACTACTGCTACCCCTCCAAAGAATGGAAGTGCAAAATCCACCCTCCCCAACCCAAGTTTTACAAAACTGGGCAATTGCGCCAAGCAAAGTAGTTTCATGTTTAGTGATTAAGTTCTGAGGTGCAGGGAACAGTTTGAGTCTCTCTCCATCAGGACATAGAGGGAGACTGCAGAGAGTAGGACTCAATCTAAAGAACAGAAAACAAGGAAGAGGGACAGAACAACATTCCAAGAAGACCTTACCATCAAAGGGAAGGAACTGGAATTTGGAAAAGGTACTGTTAAGTGAAGAGTGAGAAGCAGAACTTCCAAGTTAAATGACAGGTTGTAGACCTGAGATAACCCTTCTTTTTGAAAGCCAGAGATCTAAGGAGACTCAAAGATTGATGACTCTTTACTACATGGTACATCAAACTCAGTTAATGGTAGGGCATTGGGGAGAGTTATTGAACAAAGAGATCTAGATGTACAGGCTCAAAAGCTCCTTTAAAGTGGAGACAGGTGGATAGGGTGGTGAAGAAGGCATTTGGCATGGTTGGTTTCTTTAGTCAGAACATTGAATACAGGAGTTGGGATGTCTTGTTGAAGTTGTATAAGACATTGGTAAGGCCACTCTTGGAATACTGTGTACAGTTCTGGCCATCCTATTATAGAAAGGGTATTATTAAACTAGAAAAGGTGCTGAAAAAATTTACTAGAATGCTACAGGACTTGATGGTTTGAGTTATAAGGAGAGGCTGGACACCCAGGGATTTTTTTTCCCTGGAGCATAAGAGGCTTAGGGGTGATCTTATAGAGGTCTATAAAATAATGAGGGGCATAGACAAGGTAGATAGTCAATATCTTTTCCCAAAATTGGGAAAGTCTAAAATTAGAGGGCATAGGTGAGAAGGGAGAAGGGAAAGATATAAAAGGAACCAGAGGGGTAATTTTTTCACACAAAGGGTAGTGAATGTCTGCAACAAGCTGCCAGAGGCAATAGTAGAGGCAAATATAACTTTGTCTTTTAAAAAGCATTTAGACAGTTGCACAAATAAGATAAGTATAGAGAGATATGGCCAAATGTGGGCAATTGAGGCTAGCTTAATGGGAATAACAAGGCGGCCTGGATAAGTTGGGTGAAGGGTCTGTTTCTATGCTGTAAACCTCTATAACCTCTGTGCTGTGAAACAGTGTTGGAGGTTGTGAATCTGAGAGATTGCATGTGGCACACCAGGGCAGAGGAGCACCAGAAGGAGAGTTTGAAACCTTGGAAGTGAATCCTTGTTTAATATACATTTAAATACATGTGGCACACCAGGGCAGAGGAGCACCAGAAGGAGAGTTTGAAGCCTTGAAAGTGAATCCTTGAACAATCCAAGTGAAACCAGAGTTTGGGAAAAGATTTCAAGGTATGATCTTGATAGCAAAGATTGGAAACCCTCTTGTGAAAGACAGAATTCAGTGAGACTAGTCAGCTAACAATTGTCAGGAGTTAATGAGAATTCTGTGGGAGTTGTTCTGAGAGGCTTTTGTCACTTGGTTTCCAAGTAGGGATGTCTGATTACAGGTCACCTATTGGTTTCATAAGGCTTATCTAACCTTTTCACTTGGAAGACCGTATTTGCATATTATTCTCGCTGAAGGGGAGAGTGAGAACATTTCCAGAAGATAAGATTTGGCAATACACTAAACTGAATTTCAAGAAAAGCTGGGGTTTTAAGGAAAGAAACAATTTATGAACAAAAGTACAGCAATGCATGAGCAATAAATTGTTATCTTTAAAAAGAATTAATAGAAATGACCAGCATGTGAGAGGGTCAGTGTATGTGGATCGGAGAGTGCGAGTGGATGGGATGTGCATGGGGGTGAAATTGCGTGAACAACCTGAGATCAGGTGCAAGAGGCTCACACTCATCTTCATGACTTAGACACTATAACCATTAAATAAGATTACAATATCTTAGTAGTTAAAGTAAGAAGTCTCACAACACCAGCTTAAAATCCAACAGGTTTATTTGGTATCATGAGCTTTTGGTGCGCTGCCCCTTCATCAGGTAAGGGGAGAGTTGGGATCATGAAAGGGCATATATACACAAAGACTCAATTGCAAAATAATGGTTGGAATGTGAGTCTTTACAGGTAATCAAATCTTTACAGGTACAGACAATGCAAGTGGAGAGAGGGATAATCACAGGTTAAAGAATCTCAATTCAAATTCAGATTTGAATTGTCTCAAATCTGGACAGTTAGTAGGATTTTGCAAGCCCAGGCCACATGTTGAGGGTTACATGTAGTGTAACATGAACCCAAAATCCCGGTTGAGGCCATCCTCATTTGTGCGGAATGTGGCTATCAGTTTCTGCTTGGTGATTCCGCAATGTCATGTGTCTTGAAAGCTGCCTTGGAGAACACTTACTTGAAGATCAGAGGCTGAATGCCCTTGACTAGCATTCTCATTCCTTTGTACAAGTTGTACAAGGCATTGGTAAGGCCATACAGGAATACCGTGTACAATTCTGGTCACATCAGTCTGGTGATTATTGAGCAGTGTCCATTCATCCATTGTCGTAGCAACTGCGTGGTCTCACTGACATACCATATCTCGAGATATCTCTTCCTGCAGCATATGAAGAAGACAATGTTGGTCGAGTTGCATGAGTATGTACTGTGTACTGTGGTGTTCTCATGTGTGATGATGGCATTTGATTCAATGATCCGGCATATCTTGCAGAGGTTGCCTTGGCAGGATTGTGTGGTGTTGTGGTCGCTGTTCTCCTGAAGGCTGAGTAGTTTGCTGTGAACATTGGTCTGTTTGAGGTTGCATGGTTGTTCAAAGGCAAGTAGTGGGGTGTAGGGGTAGCCTTGGCAGGATGTTCATCTTCATCAATGACACAATGCTTCGGGGAAGTAATGATAATGAAGACTGCTCTGTCCGCCATGTCCCATATAGTTTTCTGAGCATGTCAGTGCAGTTTTTTGTTGTGGCATGTGGGAACTGCCGATCGATGAGTCGAGCATCATATCCTGCTCTTACAAGGGTATCTTTCAGCATCTGTAAGTATCTGTCGCATTCCTCCTTGTCTAAGCAGATCCTGTGTTTACAGAGGGTTTGTCTGCAGGGGATGGCTTCTTCAATGTGTTTAGGGTGGAAGCTGGGGAAGTGGAGCATTGTGAAGTTATCTGTGGGTTTTTGGTGCAATGAAGTGCTGAGATGACCATCCTTAATGGAGATGCATTTATCCAGGAATGCAGCTGACTCTGAAGAGTAGCCAATGGTGAGTCTGATGGTGGGATGGAAGTTTTTGATGTCATCATGCAGTAATTCTTCGCCAAGAGTCCAAAAGAAGAAATTGTCATTGCTATAACTAGTGTATAGCGTCAGTTGAAGGTCTTGTACGACAAAGAGATCTTGTTCGAATTTGTCCACATGTTTAGTAGCTAAACAATTATGGAATTAGCGTATAATTCCTTTTAAATTAAAAACACTTTTATGATGAAACCAGAAGTGTGAAAAGAAGGGAACCATTTCACTTCTGCTCACCTATTCGTAACAAGAATCACAGAATCTTAATTCCCCGCTAAGTAACCGATTAGAATGTCATGATCAGGGGGCGGGGTGATGGAAGATATGGCAGGATTTGTAACTTTTCTTTTAAACACAAGATCATAAATGACAGTCTGGGCAGCAGTTACCAGAAAGAGCAGAACTTTCCTCACTTGCTGTCATCAACTCCTTCAGTTCATAATTAGGCTGTGGATTGATTGCCAACCTCAGAATAATCACAAATCCTATCAGAAACATGGATTAGATGAGTCAGGAAATAAATACAGCCTCGAGTTGGGATTATGTGAGCTGGGAAGTGGGAGGAGAGCGCATCCATTCCATTACACAATATGGGGTGGACTGGTAAGTGGGGTTTTATAACCTTGACATTCAGCCACTCGCCCACTCTGATTCCCATGATGGGTCGGGTGGTAAAATCCTAGCCACTGTCTCAACTTGGTGAACATGATGGAGAGGGATTGAGAATAGTATGAAGCTAACTTGGTAGCCCACAGTTACTAAGTGCAGTGTAGTTGCTGTTAGGGAATCAACAAACTACTACAATGAATAATTTCTTACTTTTGGTATTTCGTATCTCTATCCAAATTGATTTGACATTTTTACCTTTAGAACTAAGATCAGCTCTCACTATTGTATTAATCAACCATGAGCAACCAAAACTATAAGGAACACACCCAATGGTGTGTTCTTTAAAATAAAGCTTGGTGTATATTTTGAATCCAAAATGATAAATCAAGCAAAACTAGACGTCTACCAGTCCCCATATATCCACTATTCAATTATAACCTAGCTAAGTATTTATAAAAGTGTTTCGCAAAGTTCAATTGCACTGCAGAAACTTGTAATTCTAAGGTCTAATCCACAGATACATGATTCTCTAGAAAAGAAAAAGTATTTTAATCCTTAGATTCTCTGAAGACTTGTTAATGTTGAACACATTTCTCCGGTTCTGAGTCCACAGTCCAGATCAAATAGCATGTTCACTACCATCTATACCTCTCAGCATTTTAAAGAGTTAGAACACATTCCTCTCCCCTGCCCCCATTCCCTTCCGATCTTCTTTTCTCCAATGAGAACAAGTTCAGCTCAGTAGGACAACACATCCTGAATCATAATCATTACTAAAAATAAAGCTTCGACAGAATACCTCTTCACTTCAGCAATGTTCAAGCGTTACAAAGCAATAATTTCAGTTTTGCTTTTGACCCTTTGGGAAAGGCTTCTTTCTAAAGAAGGGAAGTTAAACTGCAGAAATTTTGTAGGAAGTTAGAGTTACTTGGCAAGTTATGATATTACCTTGGCATTCGCATTCAACCATCAATTTTTGCTTCTACTCACTTCACATACCTTTTTTTCACCTCTTTACTCTTAAAATAAATGTTGTTTCTTCATAATTTGAATTCCAGAAACATATGATCTTTCTTTTGCTTACTGTGGTTCTGTTTATTATTATTCCCTTGATTAAGTAAACTGGATTATACAATTTTTGAAATGGGAACTAATCAACATTGGCAAGAATACAACATGCGTAGATGTGTACCTTGATCTTTTGCTAATGAAACCAAATTCCCAATGTGAGTAATAATTTCACAAAAACCCTTGCCTTCAGTCACCTTAGGTTCTCACTTGGGATCAATCTAGGTCACTTCTTCCAGCCCATTACCCTCGCCTCCTTTTGAAGACCTTCTAAAAGCTTACCACTTTAACCATGGCCTGAATTTTCAAGATAGCGAGTGTTCTGCATCTGCCATCCTGAGAGTTGGTGTGTGAATACCCCACTGACTGCAACAGGCCCAGTGTCATTTTATGCTCAATCATGTAGCAGGCAGGACTTCCATCCTCTCTTAAAACATAGAACATAGAACATTACAACGCAGTACAGGCCCTTCAGCCTTGATGTTGCGCCGACCAGTGGAATCAATCTAATGAGCCTCTAACCTAAACTATTCCAATGTTATCCATATGCCTATCCACTGACCATTTGAATGCCCTTAAAGTTGGCGATTCTACGACTGCTGCAGGCAGGGCATTCCATGCCCTTACTACCCTCTGAATAAAGAACCTGACATCCATTCTATAAACTACTACCCCTTAATTTAAAGCTATGTCCCCTCGTGTTAGCCATCACTATCCTTGGGGATAGGGTGGCTGAGAGAGCCAGAGTGCCCATGTCATGGAATGAAGAGCATCCCAAATCTGAAGGGCCCCTCTCCATCTCCCCCCACTTCCTGACCGAGATGGAGATTTTCAGTTTCCCACCTGGTTCCAACCATCAGCTAAAAATCAAGGCTTGTGTGACCACTTAGGAGCCTTAATAAGAGCATGAGTAGGCTTTCTATCTGAGGCCTGGTCTTCCCCACCGTGAAATTACATTTCGGTCACGACGGTGCAAGAAATCCCATCCATGCAATTTTAAGCTCCCCACTCCACTCACCACTACTCCACCACTGGTGTGCTAACATTTTCTGTATGACCACCAGCACATTTATTCCTATGAATATACATGACAATAGCAAGGCTAGTCAATAAGAAAATGATTTGGGTGACAAAAGACACATATGCTTAGCTATGGGTGATAATTTCTCGTATGTTTATGAGCAATGGATACAAAGCGCATAAAATTCTATGAAAATGTGGTTCACTCCAACAGGATAACTTCCATAGTGCCAGCTTCACTCAGTGAACTTAAAAAGCATTTTGGCAACAATTTAGGTAATCCAATTAAAACATCAAAACAAATGCTTGACATTTGTAAACACCATTCAGACAGGTTAATTCTTCAAATCACACAACATTGCTGGGTTTTTTTGTAAGTCTGCTGGCAGCAGAGTTTCTTGCCACCCTACTCTTTCATGGGTCTCCTTTTTATATTTAGTATTTGATCAGCTTGCAGCAAATACCCCCATTCCTGGGGGTGGAGGGTAGATACTGTAGTGCTAATGTCACTGGACTAATAATTTAGAAGCCTAGACTAATGTTATGGGGACACAGGTTCAAATCCCATCATGGCAGCTGGTGAAATTTATAAAAATCTGCAATTTAAAGCTGATCTTGATAATGCTAACTGTAAAACTTTTGACTGTCAGCCAGACCCATCTGGCTCACTTCCTTCAGAGAAGGAAATCTACTTTCCAAACCTAGTTGTGACTCCAGACTCACAACAATGGAGTTGATTACTAACCGCATACTGTGATGGCCTTGCTAGTTTCCTAGTTCAAGGGAAATTTAGGACAGGCAACAAATATTGGTCCAGCCAACGACAACCATATCCTACTAAAGAATTTTTTTTAAAAAATCATTCAACTCTATTTCCATGACATCATGAATAATGTCAGGAGTACAAAACTTCCACAGGAGAAAAAAAGCAACTAACTTTATAATTCCTAAATCTTCTGTTAAATTAGCACATAACAAGTTTCTCTTAAACTGTTTGATAATATAGAACTTGTACATTGCTGAAAAGGGAAGCACGTTGCCAAAGTATGGTGGCACAGTGGTTAGCATTGCTGCTTCACGACATCAGGGCCCCAGGTTCAATTCTGGCTTCAAGTCACTGTCTGAGTGAGTTTGCATATTCTCCCTTTGTCTGCATAGGTTTCCTCTGGCTGCTCTGATTTCCTCCCTCAGTCCAAAGATGTGCAGGTTGGATTGACTGGCTATGCCAGGGTAATCGGGGGATTAGCAGGGTAAATACGTAAGATTACAAAAATAGAGCCTATGGTCAGTGCAGACTCAATGGACTGAATGGCCTTCTTCTGCACTGTAGGGATTCTATGATCTTACACTCATCAGGAAAATGCTGGAATGCCAAATTTAAAACAATCACATCAATTTATACGGGAGGAGGAAAGGATGCTGATTGGTTGGCAAGTCAACTCTGATGCCATGGTGTTGCTGTGGAGAAAATAATGGGAAACCACAGGGTCTCCAAACTCCTGGTAATTCAAAAGAGGTGCAAGGCTTGGATGTATTCTTTTCACTCGTAGAGAACAGGTCAGTCCGTGTATGAACAAGTGTCACTGCCAGCAGACATAAATAAGTTACATTAGGTGCTTGAATTGGTTATTAGTGCAGCTCTCAGCTGGTACTGTCCAATCACCAACTCCTAATGAGTTCAAGATAAAAAGTTTTGGCAATATGTCTCTCTTTTCAGCAACATTCCTTTCAAAAATAAATAACAAACCACAAATATATTCATAAATTTATACCACATCACACCATGTTACAAAGTAATCAGCAAGGTGGTGCATATCTATCAATACCTTTTGTTGTAAATCACTAAGATCTAGTTCATCAATCAATAAGTAATTTGAAGTATAAATGACATAGCATGCATCGCTCAATAAGTTACAACAAACATGGGCAGGAACAAGGTGATCGCTCAATATGTTACAAAGTGCATCAATACAATGGTCCTCTTCAATGAGTTCTGCCAAACATGGACAAAAGGATACTCATCATTTGACACATTGTGTAAAGAATCATTAAAACAATGCCTATTTCTTGATAATTACTTTAAATACTACTGAGATCAAAATCATCACTCAAGGACTAAAATGAATTATCATTGAAATGATGTTAGTTAATTTACAAATTACACACTGAGTTGACGTCCAAAGCCCAGTGAGCTATGCTAAATTTTGCAATATCAAGATATTTGCACTCAGTGATGCCAGTAAAGGCAGATTCATAACTGTAAACATGGACTGCATATATGGAGACAGAAAGCTTTCTGGAACCACCTTTCCTTTTTTAAAATGGGCATTTAAAAGATAGTTAAAATGTCTGTCAAAAGTTAGATAATTTTTGCAATTTCTACTCAGACTGCTTCAAGTCTCCAGAAAATTCTTAATAATCATGGATAGGGGCCTCCCTCTTGAATGGATACACCAAGTCAAAACCCATCTGTGAGATTTACACCAGCTATCCTTTGTAGATTCACCCATACCCTATAGGCCCCAAGATTTCCAATGATGTTTCATCAGCCAGCTGCTCAAAGCCTTGTGAATAAATGGGATAGCACCAAGCCATCCAAAAGAGAAAGCCTTGGTCTGTGTTTAAATGGCTCTTTTCAGCCAGGACTGCAATGCATATGGTACAGCTGGCCTCAATACCTTCACAGCTGGCCATAATCGCTCCAAGTCATCGAGGGGAAGAAATCAGTTTGCTTCATATTTACCATCCAGGGACTTACTGCTGGAAGTTTTTGTTAATATATAATTTATAACAACAAGAAAAACTTGTATTTACATAGATGCTTTAACATAATAAAACATCTCAGAACCCTCATAAGACCATCAGAAATCAATACTTGCCAACAAGCCACAAAATGTTATACTGGGAAGGTAGACAACTAAAAGCTTGGTCAGAGGTGTAGGCCATTAGGAACATCTTAAAGGCAAAGTGAGAGCTGGAGAAGCAGAGCTATAACAGGCCATTCAACTGGTGTTTCATATCTTGTCCTACTCAACTTAATCTATCTCACCCTATCAACATTTTTGTCTATTCCTTTCTCTGTCGTGCACTTACCTAGCTCCCATTAACTGTATCCATGTCTCAAACATTTTCCCCTGAATCCCTTTACTGGATTTATTATTGACTATCTTATATTTTTGGCTCCTGTTTATGTGTATCACTAACAGCTGAGGACAGGGCTAAGTGCTTAGGTATTTTACCTTCCATGAATAACTTGTTGGCAGTCCCTACTACTTGGGTTCACATCAGTACTGCAGAGTTGCTAGTGCCAGTGCAACCATAATCTAGCACATGGAGAAAGAGAAAAAAAATGGGGAAATTTTTCTTCATCTATCTTTAGCACATGCTGGCACCATTTTGGGGTGGAGACAACAGTAGAAATGCCAAATAGATTATCCAAAAAATATATGCAACTTCAGATAAGATTGTTGAAGCATAAAGCAACATTCCTAAACAAATCTTAAATACAATTCCATAACAATAAGTAGAAATTCTACACACCATAAATTGTTGGTGTAGGACACCCCTGACTAATGCTATTCAAATCCCTAATCTAGCTCTGAGATATTCAGAAGAAACTGTACATGAACACAAACATAACTAAGTTAGTGGCAACAAAAAGGATTTCTGTACAAATCCCAAATGCAGATAGAGGATGGCTTCATTCAATTATACACTGACACAAAATTCAGTTCTGGGGAATCAAAAGTGCTTTTTTTAAGAAACCATTAAGAAAACTTTCTGTGCAAGCCCTGAATACAATTGTAATTCACAAAAACAATTCAGCAAAAGCGTGGGCACAGGCTATTAACGAGCATTACACAGGGACACTAAGTACAAGTCATAGATATTTATGTGTGTTCTATTCTAAATACAGACACAGAAAACCCTAAATATAGAAATAAAGAGTAGTATATTTGAAAGCAACACGCACAAACTCCAGTATCTATGTGCAACATTGAAGAGACAATGGACCATATATACACTGACCAATCAAAATGCTGCATCCTGAAATATCAACAGAGAAAATCCAGAACAGATTTTACAAAGAACTCAAATACAAGCTTAAAAAATTCCTGTAGAAGTTCTACATAAATTCTAGTACTTTTCTACAGGATTCATAAGCAATTTTATATTGTCTCAGGAGACAATGGGCTTTGCCTTTAATATATGTCACTTCTGGATTGAATATTATCTGTTGTGGTTATAGACATCATTATGAAGCACAAGATTATAACTGTTAACTGTTGCTTCTGTGTTGTGCCAACATAAATATGAAGCTGAACTGTCCTCTCCAGGGTGCATGCTGGGGCAAATAGTATAAAGATCCCTATTTGCCCAAGCATCTCTCCTCTTTCCCCCTCACACCCCCATCAGCATTGCTAAGTGGCATTGGCCAAATTAGGAGCAGGAGTAGGCAATTTGACCCCTGCCTGCTTTGCCATTCAATAAGGTCATAGCTGATCCAATTATGGTCTCAAGGCCATTATCCTTCCTACTCCAATACCCTTTGATTCCCTTCCTAGTCAAGAGTCTATCTACTTGTGCCTTAAAAATATTCAATAACCCTTCTTCTTCTGCCCTCTGGGAAGAGAGTTCCACAGGCCTGGCATGGTGTCACAGTGATTGGCACTATTGCATCACAGTGCCAGGGACCTCGGTATGATTCTGGCTTTGGCTGAATGTGTGAAGTTTACATGTGCCTAGCTGGTTTTCCTTTGGGTGTGCTGGTTTCCTCCTTCAGTCCAAAGATGTGTAAGTTAAATGGATCAGTAAAGTTTTACAACACCAATTTTAAATCCAACCAATTTATTTGATAGTAAATCCGCGAGCTTTCGACACTATGTGCCTTCGTCAGGCAAATGCAGTGTTCTGATCTGCAGAGGCACTCATATCCACACAGACAGTTACAGATTGATGATTAGAATGCGAATCCTTACATCTAACCTGCTATTCCACATGGCCTGATGTGTGATATATTAAAGTGGCTAACAACTTCAGTGTTTTGGGTGGTGAAAGATTGGGTAACATCTGCATTCAGTCGCTCTCCCTTTCTTATGTGTAAGTTTGTCGTACTACTCTCTCTTCTTTTTTTCAACTGCTACCTCACATGAGGAACACGGCATATTGTGTGCTTTATCACTCACGATGCCTCAAAATGTATCTTACATCTAACCTGCTATTCAAGTGTTAAAGTGGCTAACAATGTGTGTGAAGGGAATCCTGAGCATTGGTTAGAGAATTGTGTAACTAAGTTCCGCACACATGAGGACGGAAATTGGCTTCATGTCACACTATCTGTAACCCCTGTAACTTGCCTGGATTAGCAAAAAACCTCACTTACTGTGCTGTCTGGAGAATATTCTAATCAGCAATCTGTAACTGTCTGTGTGGATATGAGTGCCTCTGCAGATCAGAACACTGCATTTGCCTGACGAAGGCACAACATAGTGTCGAAAGCTCGCGGATTTACTATCAAATAAATTGGTTGGATTTAAAATTGGTGTTGTAAAACTTTACTGAGTTTACCCCAGTCCTACGCCGGCATCTCTACATCATTAAATGGATCAGCCATAGTAAATGCACAGGGTCACAGGTATAGGGCAGAGGGGTGAGCGTAGGCAAGATACCTTTTCAAGAGTCCATGCAGACTTGATGGGCTGAATGGCCTCCTTCTGCATTATAGAGTTCAACTATGAACTCTGTGGACCCACAACTTTGTGAGAAAAAGTATTCATCCGAGGAAGGAGCAGCACTTCGAAAACTCATGATCCAAATAAACCTGTTGGATTCTAACTTGATATTATAAGACTTCTGGGAAAAAGAATTTTGCTTAATCTCCATCTAAAAGTGAAGATTTCTTATGTTGTAAATTGTGTTCCCTAATGCTGCTCTCTACACAAGGGGAAATGTCCTTTCAGCATCCATAATGTCAAGCTCCCTCAGGATTTTGAATGCTTCAATAAAATCACCTCAATTCTTCTAAACTCAAAAGGATACAGACCCCATCTGTTCAACTTTTCCTCATAAGATAATCCTTTCTCCCACAAATCAGTTGGGTGAACCTCCTCAGAACTGCTTCTAACAAAATTATATCCTTTCTTAAAACAGGAAACCAAAACTGTGCATAGTACTCCAGATGTGGCCTTGCAAGTGCCCTGCACAAATGAAGCATAACCTTTCTATTTTTATATTCCATTTCCTTTGCAATAAATAATATTTGCCTTCATAGTCAGTTGCAAAGTAAACTTTTTTTTGATTCATGGACCAAGACACCCAGATTCCTCTGTAGAGTTCTGCATTCTTTCTCCGTTTAAATAATGTGTCACTTTTCTATTCTTCCTATCAAAATAGACAAGTTCTTGTTTTCCCACATCTACCAAATTTAGGATCACTCACTTAACAGTATATGTCTCTATCACCTCGATCTTATTCCTATTTTGTGAAATCAGCAAACGTAGCAACTACACATGTGGTCGCTTCATCCAAATCATTGATATAGATTGTAAATAATTAAGGCCCCTGTGGCATTTCATTCATAATATCTTGATAACCTGAAAATGACCCATTTATGCCTAATCACTGTTTCCTGTTAGCTGACTAATCTTCTATCCAGCAATGAAATCAGTACTGTTAGGTACCAGCTCTGCGACTGGAGTGACCTGAAGATGGCAGACTACTAGATACAGTACTGCACTCTGGATTTTTTGTTGGAGTTTACTCTTTTAGCAACCTTCTCTCCCAAAACACCAACAGAACAATGGGACTATTTATTCCAATTTGTGGGCAACAGCACATAATCACACGCCCTCAGGCCAGTATGCCATGTGCCTGGGAACCAGACAAATTTTACATAAATCACCAAATCTAGGTTTTTGGGCATCATTAAAATTCTGTTGAAGTCCAAAGTACAAGTATGTGGAATTCGATACAAAACTCAAGTACATCTATGAAGCAACTGAGAAACTTTGCAGAATTTCTAATAAAAAAATGCCACGATAGAAATAATATTTATGAGCTGAACTGAGATGACATGCCAAGAATATGGTTAGAACATGGTTATATCTTCTTTAAACTCACTCTATTGTTTCACCTTCACATTCACATTGGGCACTCACCATAATTCTGTGGCTATCAACTTCCACAATGATATGGAAACATGTCAGAAATTGTATCAATATTGAGTTCCAACAACTTCTTGTCAGTCAAGAGGAAAAATTGTGCATTGATATAATGTCTTCAATGTAGCAAAAAGGCACCAAGGCACTTCGGGGGGGGGGGAGGCGAATTTTCAAGTCGAGTTTGACACCTACTATCTAAAAAGACTAGGACGGTTGACTAAAAATGTGGCCAAAGAGATAGGTTTCATGCCATTATTTGAAGGAGGAGAAATAAGTAGCCGAGTGGCAAGGTCTAAGAAAGGAGATTCCAGAACTTAAGACCCAGGCAGCTGAAGACATGTCTACTTGATGGGCTGAATGGCCTATTCCTGCTCCCACAGGCAGAGTTTCCTCTCAAAATATTCTAAATGCCGAATGGGCAAGAAAAAGAATAAGGGCTGTGATTTTTCAGCACTCTGTGCAAATCAGGAGCTGTCATGCGATTCTCACCAGGAAGGGAATGGGTCGAGCTTAATCTCGTTAAACAAGCCAGCTGCAGAGCTCTTGGGGCACCATTGTGCAGATGTTATGATCTCCCCAGTGCACTAGGAGATCTCCAGTCACTTCCCCCCTTCCCAGTCATTGGACCCATCGCCAATCAGTCTCAGTGCCAGTCTTCCCCCAGGACATCGCACCCCCCACCCCTCAATGTGTGAAGCTCCTTCCACCTCCTGAACAATCAACATCATCTGCAGAGTTCCCCCTTCCCTCATTTCTACGGATTCCCCCTTGTCTCCCCCCAGCATGGCTCCATCCATTCTCAGACCCCACTTGCTTAGAATTGTTCCTGGCACTGCCAGGGTGCCAGGCAGGCAGTGCCAAGGTTCCAAGCTGGCAGTGCCAAGATGCTGGAGAGCACTGCCAGATCTTGCCCCCAACCACCTGGAGGCTTCAATGGTCTCCAGCTCCAGATAGCATCCAGAACTCACGAGTGGTACTTAAATTATATCATGAACATTGAAATCAGCCTAGGGCACAAAGCTGATTTCACAAGCAAAACAATGCCGGTACAATTGGCAGAGCAAAAAACCAGCCAAGAACCCAATTTCCCGTCTCTCACACTATCTTACCAACTTGCCACACCGATCGACCAGTGCGACGAGCCACTAAGGTCATGCCCCATGCCTCAAAATGGGAATCTCAATCTGGGACCACCGCTGGAGAAGTGCAGGGATTTCAGATTTGTCAGGCTGGAAGAAATTATGAAGATAGGGAGGGCTTGAAAAACAGGAATAAGAATTTGAAAAAGAAAAGCAGGTTTCTGGAAAGTGAGCCAGCCAGTGTAGGTCAGGGAGTACAGGCCTGGTGGGCGAATGGGGCTTGGTGCAAGTTAGGATAAGGATAGCAGAGTTTTGGATGATTTAGATCAGACACGGTAGTTTTAATATCCAGATTATTTCGTTTCTCTTTCTGACAGGGTTTGAACTTTTAAAAAAAGTAAACAACAAAAGGTTCATTCTAAGAGAGCGAATTGCAAATCAGATTAGACCTGTGTGGATACTTTACACGGGATATGATTTAGTCTTAAATCGTTATTAATCACCTCAGCCCCGTTATGTGTTGTCACACATGAGCTGGAGCCCAGCTTGTTTATGTCGCTCACTTACCGCATGAGTTACCCAGAGCCAGAGGAATTGGAGCAACAGTAACCTGGAAAAGAAATAATTCATCGATTAGTGATCAGTCCACTTGCTGAACTTTAAGCGTGCTGATGCCGAATAAGGAAGTGGTATCAAAACAGTTTTAGCGCGGAAGAAACAAGTAAATGTCTGTCTGCCTACCCCAGAAGGCTGAAGGGGACAATCCGGGGAGAACATGTGTGGAAGATTCCCTTTGGCGCCATTCACGAGTGGCTGGTATTCCCGATGACAAAGAGCTCTCCGAGAGTTTGCCCGGCACCTTCAAAACAAATAAGTGACAGGAAAATAAAATCATCCTCCAAAGATAATCAAATCTCATTCTTTATATCAACAAGAAAATCAATTCACAGAATAGCACGCATGGCGCAGAAAATAGGACCTAGAATATCAAACTCTTTTGTGACAGAAAGATCATGATTTCCCAATAAGTGGACATTTTCCAGTGCCTCTATTCTCGCAGGTGGAAGAAAACGTGAAACAGAAACGTTCTTGAGGAAGGAATTTAAAAAAAAACCCGGTAAGAAGGAATTCTATCCTTGCAGGCGAATCTCTCCCGAAAGAAAATGCAAATCAGAAACTTTCTTGGAGAGGGGAGAAAAAAAAACTGACAAGAAGGAAAGTTGTTAAAATCGCACCAGTGTGGAGTAGGGGTGTTGCCCCCGAGGAAAGAGTGGAAGAAGCCAATATTCTTCTAGAGTTGGACACATACTCTTCGGGGAGGGGAGAGAAGGTGGTGGGAGGCGGAATTCATGCAGAGAAAGGGTGAAGAGAGCGGAATTCATTGCACCGCTCTGGCACAGAGCTGGCATCGTCGGAATGGGCCGAATGGTCTCCTGTGCGATTCTCCCTCAGCCCTTAGCTCCTGTCAAAAGTTGTCGGTGACAAGTTAGTCTCTCTTGCCCTCTGGTTTACTGGGTGGTGAACGGGAGACAGGTGGACTAAAACCACCGGACGAGGTCTGACCTTACCAGCATTGCGAGGGACAACTTACCGGATCTAGCGGTGAATCTGACACTGACCCGTCTCCAATTCCAGGCTGCAAGATTCACACTCCAGTCCCACTGCCGCCATTCTCCACCTGCAACTGGGAGGGGGCAAAGAACTTGGGTCCAATTGACGACTGGTGTGGAAAGGAGAGCAGCCGCGATAAGTGGGAGGGAGGGTGTGGGAGGGGGGGGGTTGAGGGTGGGGTGGAGGGGGAGGGAAGTCCCTATTCTTTTTGGCAGAAAGTTCACCGCTTTTGCTCAGCCCGCCGAGCCGCTCTCCCAGCCTTATTTCTCTTCCGCCGGTGAATGAAACCAGGTCCGAGATGAGAGGTGGAGCCCCATGTGCTCATGAGGTGTGGCCCGAGGAGAAGACAAGATTCATTTGGTTTGCCCACATCCGAGATCGTAATGCGGTGAGAGGTGCTCTCTGGAAAATGCCCAGTCCGATGCCAGTCCTCAGTTGTCTCCTGTTGCTCCTGTGCATCGCGACCCTGACAGAAGCGGTGAGTGTCTTTATCTGTCCTTATCTAGGAATGTTGGACTGCTGGATTGTTTTACTTGGGGGAGTGGAGTTTGGCGTGGTGGGGGGGGGGGAGTAACTAAATTACGACAGGAAAAACGAATATCGCCGTCCGTCCGTAAAGCGTGTGGGCAGCCTGCAGTGACCCAGCCCGCTGTGGTCACACTTCATTAATACCATGCTGACAAGAGAGCTATAATCTGCTGTTGACTGCCCGTCTACAATTACGTGTGGATAGCACTGTCCTCTGCTGCGGAGAGCATCTTACTTCTGAGAACCTGCACACGGAACTTTTAAAGTTTCGCCAGTTCACCCTCGGTGTGTGGGCATCGCTTAAATCTGTTGTCTCCCTTGAGGAGGTGGTAGTGGGCGGCAATCCTCGTGGTTGTGGGGTTACCAGCATTGCTGCTGGGCGGGAGAGTTGGTGGGATTGTAGAGGCAGCAGGGATGAAGGAACATCTAGTGATACCGTTCCAACTCAGCGAGATACGTGACTCGGAGGGAAACTTGCAGGTGCTGATGTTCCCAACGCATGTTTTTTGATCTTGTCCTGCTGGGGCAGTGCTGTGGAGAAAGTCTGCAGTTACATTTGTCGATGGCACACACTGCTGCCACTGTGTAAACAGTAAGAAATCTGACAATACCAGCTAAAAGTCCGACAGGTTTATTTGGTAGCAAAAACCACAAGCTTTCCGAGCGCTTGCTGCCCCTTCGTCAGGTGAGTGGGAGTTATATTCACAAGCAGGGCATATAAAGACACAAATTCAATTTACAAAATAATGGTTGGAATGCAGGTCTTTACAGGTAATCAAGTTTTAAAGATGCAGACAATATGAGTGGAGAGAGGGTTAAACACAGGTTAAAAAGGTGTCTATTGTCTCCAGCCAGGACAGTTAGTGAGATTTTGCAAGCCCGGACAATTCGTGAGGTTACAGATAGTGTGACACTAACCCCAAGATCCTGGTTGATTCCTCGTGTGCAAAACTTGGCTATCAGTTTCTGCTCAGCTACTGTACACTGTCTTGTATTGTGAAGGTCACCTTGAGAACATTTACCCATCGATCAGAGGCGAATGCCCGTGATCGCTGAAATATTCTCCAATAGGAAGAGAACACTCTTGCTTGGTAATTATCGAGCGGTGTTCATTCATCTGTTGTCGTAGCATCTGCATGATGTCTCCAATGTACCATGCCTCAAGAAATCCTTTCCTGCAGCGTCACAGGTAGACAACGTTGGCTGAATTGCAAGAGTACGTACTATGTACCTGGTGGATGGTGGTTTCATGTGAGATGATGGCATCCATGTCAATGATCCGGCACGTCTTGCAGAGGTTGCTGTTGCACCATTTCATGGTGTCGTGGTCACTGTTCTCCTAAAGGCTGGGTAGTTTGCTGTGGACACTGGTCTGTTTGAGTTTGTGTGGTTGTTTGAAGGCAAGAAGTGGGGATGGCCTTGGCGAGATATTCGTCTTCATCAATGACATGTTGAAGGCTTCAGACAAGGTGTCACAGCTTCTCCACTCTGGGGAAGTACTGAACGACGAAGTGTACTCTGTCCACCGTGTCCCGTGTTTGTCTTCTGAGGAGGTTGGTGCGGTTTTTCGCTGTGGCACATTGGAACTGTCAATTAACAAAGGAAGAAAATGTTATTGATGTGTCTAATATATAGCATCAGTTGAAGATCCTGTGTGGTGATGAATGATGAACAATCACCGAAACAACAATATGATGACATCAACAAGCTCCATACCACCATCAGACTATTCTCCAGAATTGATTGCATTTTTGGACACATGCATCTCCATTAAGGACAGCCATCTCAGCACTTCACTGTACTGCAAGCCCATGGATAACCTCATGATGCTCTACTTCTCCAGTTTCTACCCTAAACATGTTAAAGAAGACATCCTCTATGGACAAACCCTCTGTACACACAGGAGGATTGCAACAGACATCTCCAGATGCTGAAAAATGCTCTCATAAGAATAGGATATGGCACTTGACTCATCAACCGACAGTTCTGATGTGCCACAGCGAAAAACCGCACCGACCTCCTCAGAAGACAAACACGGCAACAGTGGACAGAGTACCCTTTGTCATTCAGTACTTCCCCAGAGCGGCAAAGCTATGACATCTTCTCCAGAGTCATCAACATGTCATTGATGAAGACAAACATCTTGTCAAGGTCTTTCCCACTCCCCCACTTCTGGCCTTCAGACAACCGCACAACTTCAAACAGACCATTGTCTGCAGCAAACTACCTAGCCTTCAGGAGAACACAACAAAATCTGGAAGATGTGCTGGATCATTGACATGGATGTCATCATCTCATGTGAGAACACCATCCACCAGGTACACGGTACATATTTTTGCAACTCAGCCAACGTTGTCTACCTGATATGCTGCAGGAAAGGATGTCCCGAGGCGTGGTACATTGGGGAGACCATGTAGATGCTACAACAACAGATGAATGAACACTATTTGACAATCACCAGACAAAAGTGTTTTCTTCATATTGGGGAACACTTCAGCGGTCACGGGCATTCGGTCTCTGATCTTCGGGGAAGTGTTCTCCAAGGCAGCCTTCATGACACACGACAATGCAAGCCACTGAGCAGAGTCTGATAGCCAAGTTCTGCACACATGAGGATGACCTCAACCAGGATTTTGGGTTCATG
Source organism: Sphyrna mokarran (assembly GCA_024679065.1). Lineage (NCBI taxonomy): Eukaryota > Metazoa > Chordata > Chondrichthyes > Carcharhiniformes > Carcharhinidae > Sphyrna > Sphyrna mokarran. Next base: position 20,334,204 of record JAGIQG010000003.1, on the reverse strand, counting down.
TCACACTATCTGTAACCCCACAAATTGTCTGGGCTTGCAAAATCTCACTAACTGTCCTGGCTGGAGACAATACACAGCTCTTTAACCTGCACTTAATGCCCTCTCCACACACATTGTCTATACCTTTGAGACTTGATTACCTTAAAGACCATTATTTTGGAAATTGAGTTTGTGCCTTTATATGCCCTGTTGGTGAATAGAACTCCCACTCACCTAACAAAGAGGCAGCGCTCCAAAAGCTAGTAGCTTTTGCTACCAAATAAACCTACTGGACCTTTAGTTGGTGTTGTGAACTTCTTACTGCGCTTAGCCCAGTCCAATGCTGGCATCTCCACATCATGGCCATTGTGTACCAGGGAATTAATGTTTATGGCAGCTGATGTGATGCCAAGCAAGAGGATTGATTAGTCCTGAAATTAGACCTTATTGAAACATATAAGATGATTAGAGGTTTAGATAGGGTGGACAGTGATAGCCTTTTTCCTAGGATGGAGAAAGCTAGCATGAGGGGACATAGCTTTAAATTAAGGGGTGGTGGTTTTAGGACAGATGTCAGAGGTAGGTTCTTTACCCAGAGGGTGGTAAAGGTATGGAATGCCTTGCCTGCGTCAGTTGTAGATGCGCCAAGTTTGATGGCATTTAAGAGGTTAGTAGATAAGTTTATGGATGAAAAGGGAATGGTTTAGGTTAGAGGGTCACTGCTTGTTCCTAATTGGTCGGCACAACATCGAAGGCCGAAGGGCCTGTTCTGCGCTGTAATGTTCTATGTTCTATGTTCTATGAAGGGTGACACAGTGGCACAGTGGTTGGCACTGCTGTCTCACAGCTCTAGGGATCCAGGTTCAGTTCCTCCCTTGAGTCACTAACTGTGTGGAATCTGCATGTTCACATCATGTAGGTGTTAGTTTCCTCTGTGTGCTATGATCTCCTCTCACAGAACGAAGATGTGCAGGTTAGGTGGATTGGCCATGTTAAATTGCCATTCAGTGTCAGGGGGATTAGCAGGATTACGGGGATAGGGCCTGAGTGGCATTGTTGTCAGTGTAGATTCAATGGGCTAAATGGTCTCCTGCACTGTAGGAAATTTATGATTCTATGACTTCTTGATTTATGTTGGAGCTGAACCCATTCAGGTAAGTGCGGAGTATTCTACCTGATTCCTCCGTCTGCCTTGTAGATGATGGTCAGGCATGGGGAACTCTGGAAGCAAGGCATGCACTGTATCGATATCTAGCTTCACCTGATTTTGTAGCCATAGTATTTATTTCCACTGAAGATTCTGATCAATGGCGAGATTCAGGAAATTGATGGTGGGAGATTTGAGGATGGCAACATCATTGAATGTTGAGGAGGGATAAGTAGAGTCATTGCCTGATACTTCTGAGATGCAAATATTACTTTTCACTTATTAGTCCAAGACAGGACGTTACTCAATTCTTGAGGCTTGTGGTTGTTGGCTGCTTTATTTCCCAAGGAATTGTGAGAGGAATGAAACACTGCAACCATCAGCAAACATTCTGCCTTCTGACCTGATGATGTAGGGAAGATCTTGATGATGTAACTGACAATGGTTGACCCTAGGACATCACTCTGGAGCTACATTCCAAGACAGAGAGGATTGGCCTCCAACAACTACAACTATTGTACTAATTACGGCACAAGTCAGTGGAAAGATTTCTCCCTAATCTCCAATTACTTCAATTTTACTTTCATGACACACGTGGTCAGATTCTGCATTGATGTCAAGGGTCATCCCTCTCACCTCTGGAATTTAGCTCTTTCATCCTTTTGCCTGGACTAAAGCTGTCATGAGCTCTGACAGAACACAAACTGAGCTTCGATGAGCAGGTTATTTACAAGTAAGTGACACTTGATAATGCTGTCAGTAACACCTTCCATTACGTTGATGAGGATGGAGAGTAGGCTGATCATTGGAAGATTAGATTTACCCTGTTTTTTGTGGAAAGGACATACATAGTCATTGGTTAATTTCTTAAGTTAAATTCCAGTATTGTAGCTGTACTAGAACAATTTACTTAAAGACACAGTTCTGGAGCACAGTTGATCAATATTAGAACCACAATGTTGTTGGGGTCCATACATATTCTACATTCTGTGCACTCAGCCATTTGTTGACATTGCATGTAATGAGTCAAATTGACTGAAAACTCACATTTGTGGTGACGTGAGCCTTAGGAGGAGGCCAAGATGAAATTCCGCTCAACATTTCTGACTGAAGGTGATTCAGAAAGCTTCAGGCTTATTTGTTGTATTCATATGCTGGACTCTGCCATTGCTGAAGATGGGGATGTTTTATGAAGCCTCCTGCTCTTATTGATTGTTTAGTTGTCAACACCATTTGCAGCTGAATGACAGGACTACAGAACTTTGGTCCATTAGTTATGGGATTATTTAGCTCTGCTCCTGTTCTCCAGCATGCATACATAAATGCAGTATCTCAAATCCAGCTATTTGAAAACCAAGGATGAACAAAAAATAGTTATTTTTAAGCTGCCATTCATGAATTTCCAGTATTATTAGAAGAGCAAAATACGGGTGGCACAGTTAGTATTGCTGCCTCATTAGCACCCAGGACCCGGGTTTGATTCACAGCTTGGGTCATTGTCTGTGCAGAGTCTGCGTGTTTCCCTGTGTCTATGTGTGCTTCCTCCAGGTGCTCCGATTTCCTCCCATAGTCTGAAAGATGTGCTGGTTTGGTATATTAGCCTTGCTAAATTCTCCCTCAGTATACTGAAACAGGTGCCAGACTGTGGTGACTGGGGGATTTTCACAGTAACGTCATTGCAGTGTAAGCCTACTTGTGACACTAATAAAATAAACTTTAAAAATTTAGCAGCTTGTTGAGCTAAGTGCTACATTGGCCAGCTGGCACACTGACTTTTGTGCACCTGTCTCTTCCTGTGCAGGGTAGTCTCAATGGCCCTTGCCCCAATCTGAATCTCCAGACCCATAAACCAGTAAGATCCAAAATATGACATGGACCTCCTCATGAGATTGCCAGTTTTGAAACAATATACTTGACGTTTGGGTGGCATAATGGCACAGTGATTAGCACTGCTGCCTCACAGTGCCAGGACCTGGGTTCAATTCCAGCTTTGGATGACTGTCTGTGTGGCGTTTACACATTCTCCTGTGTCTGTGTGGGTTTCCTCCAGTGCTCTGATTTCCTCCTACAGTCAGTTAGGTGGAGATAGATAAATGTACAGGATTACGGAGATAGGGTGGAGGGGCAAGCCTAAATGATATGTTCTTTTGGAGAGTCACTGCAGACCCCTTGTGCCAGAAAACCTTTTGCTGCCCTGTAGGGATTACATGGTTTTGTGAAGTTTTACAAGGTTGGTAGCAGAGTCCCTAATTTAATATTATTCTTCTATGTATTTCTCAGTGAAGCGTGGTTGGTCGCCTGGCTTGTTGGAAATGGTGGAGTGAGCTTATGGAAGACATTACATTACAGATGTTAAAATGCTATTCTCCTACTGCAATTGGCATACAGTCTCTCATGGTTCTCCAATTTTGAAGTGCTTTATCTTAACCTCTTCCAATTAGAATAGTGGTAGTAACACCCAACCTAATACAGGATGAAGACTAGATATGGTCTCTGTAAGACTGTATGGCGGTCACTCCTGCCAATAATGTTTTGGGCAAAGTCATATAGAACCATAGAAAATTACAGTTCAGAAACAGGCCTTTTGGCCCTTTGTGTCTGTGCTGAACCATTTTTTGCCTAGTCCTGCTGACCTGCACCTGGAGCATATCCCTCCACACCCTTCTCACCCATGAACCCGTCCAAGTTTTTCTTAAATGTTAAAAGTGACCCCACAGTTACCATTTTATCTGGCAGCTTATTCCACACTCCCACACTCCCACCCCAGCCAAATATTCCCTTTAAACTTTTCTCCTTTCACCCTTAACCCATGCCCTCTGTTTTTTTTTTCTCCGAATGACCAGTATGTCTATGAAGATGAGGTTAAATGACATTTCACCTCCCCCACAACTCGTGTCTAAGTGGTTTCCTTCATGACTTGGCCAGTTTAGTCAGTAATGTTACCACAGTAATGTCACTCCTGATGATAGACATTGAAGCTCTCACCCAGAGTATCCTCTTGTGTGCATTGAGTGTTTTTTTTAATATTTGAAGTTGGTGTTTCTGTGTTGGTTGACTGTGTTATCTGTACATAGGGTGGGATTGGTGTGTGTGTGGCGTTAATATTTGTACGTGTTCAGGGCGCTTACCTGTTAGAACTGTATATGTATGTGCGTGTATCTGAAGTTGGTTGGTTGGATGAGTATCCGTATGGAATGGTAAATGTGTGTGAGTGGGGACAGGGGGCTTTGCATACCGACATGAAGGGGGATGAGGGGCGGCGAGTGAATGGCCTGGGCAAATTGTCACTTCTGGTTCCGATTTAGATTAAACTCCAAGGGGAATAAAAGTTCCATCTCCCAGCTTTGTCCTCGAGTGGGTTATGTGCCCATAGCAGAATACATACATACCAGCGCTGCCTTCTCAGCTCGCCGTTCACTTATTTTAGGAGATTTATTTGTAGCTGATTATTTTTATGCGCTTCACGCAACTTGGGAAAGGCAGAAGAGAGAGAGAGAGAGAAGACTTTTAAGTAGAGCACGGATATGACTTCACTGACTTTGCAGCGAGATATTCCAATAGTACATCCGCTGGGAACTGGGTCTGGCCCGACTTCCAGGAGGGACAGAAACAAATGTCAAACTGCCTGTCAGATCTAATGCAATCGCTACTTCCGGGCTGTAATAGAATCCGTGGTCGCTCAGCTGTTTTGCTGTTTATTTTGGTCGGTCAGAATCCTGAACTCTACGTGGCCGCAGTGTTGAAGAGTCAAGAACCCACAGCAGTGGTTTGCTGCCGTTGGAGAAGTTTTAGTGAAATTGTTCTTTGTCGCAGACCATTTGACAGACATACGTGCGTGAGGTAGTGTAGAAGGGGTAGAACAGCATTCATGAAATGCACATCTGTAATGATGTGGAGATGCTGACATTGGATTGGGTTAAGCACTGTAAAAAGTGCCCACCCATAGGGTAACTCACCTGATGAAGAAGCAGCGTTCCGAAAGCTCGTGGTACCAAATAAACCTGTTGAACTTTAACCTGGTGTTTTCAGACTTCTTGCATCTGTAATGTCAGACCTAACTCTGATTTAATTGCCAGTGTACAAAACTGAGTAAGTACATGAAGCTCAGTCCAATAATGCAGTTTGGCTAGTATTAATGCACCTCCATTGAACTATAACTTTGTGAGGGCAATTCAGTGGTTTAAAAAAAAAAGTGGCATGGACAAGGTGGGCCAAAGGACCTGTTTCCATGCTATAAATCTCTATGACTCTATGAAACACAGTCTCAGGATACAGTTTGATTCAATTTATTATTGTCATGTGTACTGGGATATAGTGAAAAGTATTATTTCTTGCTTGCTATGCAGGCAAATTATACTGTTCATAAAGTTAGTAAGGGAAAAAGAGAGGATACAGAATATAGCATTGTGATTACAGGTAGGGTGAAGAGAAAGATCAGCTTAATATATGACAGGACCATTCAAAAGTCTGATGACAGCAGGAAAGAAGTTGTTCTTGAGTCAGTTGGTGCATGTTTTCAGACTTTTGTATCTTTTTCCCAATGGATGAAAATAGAAGAGAGTATATCCAGGGTACTGGTACGTTGATTTATACTGGCTGCTTTCCTGAGACAGCAGGAAAGTCAATGTTCTAACTTTAAGATTACTTAATTTTATAAAAAAAAGTGGCTTGTGGCAGACCAGTGTGGTCAAGGATTTAATAACTGGACGCTTACTTAGCAATATCACGCAGTCACTACTAGGCAGGCAGTTTATTAGAGACAAAAGCAGAAGACAAAATGCTGTGAATGCTGAAACATAAGTAGAACATAATTGAAATACTCAAACATTAGTTGTGGAGAATTAACTGTTTCAGATTGCCATCTTTATGTTCTCATGGCAACATGCAAAATGTTAACCTATATTTTTTCTTTTTAAGATACTTATGGTCATTCTGTACATTTCCAGCAATGACAGTATTTTCTTCTGCCCCCTTTCTCTCCTTTTGATTCAGAGTGTGGTATTGAAGATTGAAAGTTTAGTTTCTACCTCTAAAGTCCTTTCTTCCTTTGCAATATACGCATCTAATGTCCTGTGCCTTTACTGAGGTGGTTCTATTCTGAAAGTCTTTGTTTCTCTGTCATCAGCTGAGATTCTGCTCTGCTTCTTCAATTTGGCTAATTAGAACTTTCTACTTCCATTTCATCCACTGCCTCTATAATCACAATAGGCGTATGCCTACGAAGACATGCTTAACATCAGATGTAGATACAATCACCTGTGAAAATGTAAACATAATTATAAAATTGTGACTTTTAATGGATGATCTGTGAAGCTCCATTTCAATTAATACTGGGTTAAATTTTGAAATTTATCTCTCTTCAAATTTATGAAAAGTACATATGATGACACTGAATATTTCAAATGTGTCAAAATGATATAATTTACAATATGTAACCCATGTTACATTCATCAGATATCTGAGTAATAAATAACAGGTAGCATGCAGATGTTGTAAGTTGGTTGGCTAAATGAATTCCATCATTGTATGATTTGGGGCACTCTTTCTAACAAGGTGTTTTTTTTCTGAACAGAACTTTTACATTTTCCTCCATGCTTTGCTGTGAATCACTTAAATCAATCCATCCTTTTAAAGTAATTGGATGTCTCCTTTTATTCTTCAGTATCCTTAATGAAATAGGATACTTTATTTTCTTTTAGCTACATAACAAAACACGGAAAGATGTGGAAAAATGTAACCTCTCTTCTTGAACCATGTTTGCTTATCACCTTGGAGGACTTGTGACTGGTATAAACAGCAGACAATTCATTCACTCAATAACTGGGATTGTGATTGGTGCAGACTCAATGGGCCAAAATACCTCCTCCTGTACTGTAGGTATTCTATGATTCAATGAACATGGTAAATGAATTTATTAAAACTGACTTCCATTTGACTGGCTTAAATTGTCACCGACAGTAAATTACCATTTGACAATACAAACAAAAGCTAAGTTCTTGCATTAATTTACCATCAGGAGTGTCTTACATCACTATCACCAAACCTCCCCCCAACATAGGATGATTCCATGAAGATTTACCAGTACCCAGGAGTGTTCTGTAACTCACAAGACAGTAATATATTCATTTCCAAATTAATGGATGAAACATTATGACAAACATGTGTTGTAAATTCTAATGCACATCCCTGTGAAACTTCCTACTGGAAGCATGAAATTAACTTTCGTATATATAAACAAATCTGTATAATACCGAAGAAGGCTTTTCAGCCCATCAAGTCAGCATTAACAACAATCCCACCCAAGCCCTATCCCTGTAAGCCTATGTATTTTGCTAATCCCCCTGAAACTGAGGGACTCAGTTTCACCTATGCCACTCATCTCTGATTTGAAAGTGAATCCCACTAGTGGTGTAACTTGATCTCAGAACCAGAGAGCACCATTTTGATGTTTACAGTTTTCCACTAGATTACTGTCATGTTTGATTGCAGTCTCCCAGTCACTGGCTTCTGAGCTAAATCTTCACTTTGTTTCTAGTGGTCCAAATAATCAATGCTGGAGTTACAGTCCTAATACTTTGCTTGTGGACTACACATTTATGTTTCCCTGTTCAAGGAATGTTGGTAAGTTTGGTAAGGTCACTTTTAAGTTGCCTTTGAATGGGTGGTGTTGGACCATCTTGAATCATTGAAGTCTTTGCAATGACTATCCTCTGACATTGGTTTTAGGTGAGGAATGTCCGGATTCTGACACTTCATTTATACTGGTGATATATACTCAAGTAAGGATACTGAGCATCTTGAAGAGGAATTTAGAAACTAGTGGGTCCCCTTGATATTGCTGCTTTTGTTCTGGGTAATAGTGGTGGGAGCCTGAGTGTGGACAGGCCTCAAAGAAAACCTCACCACTTACCATGATTTAAGAACAGAGTCACTTAAATGTAGAATACTGTTTTAACTGAGTTTAACTACAGTTCTGTATCTTCTGGTAACTTGGTTTGCTGGCTTGTTGGACTGAAATATCGGGTTAGAAGTTATTCTGAGCTTTGTCTTTGAAAAGTATAGAATCTTACATTGCAGATGGAAGCCATTTGGCCCATTGAGTCTACGCTGACCACAATCCCACCAAGACCTTATTTCCCCCCGCCCCCCGCCCATAAGCCAATGCATTTACCCTAGCTAGTCCCCTTGACACTAAGAGTCAATTTAGCATAGCCAATCCATGAAACCTGCACATCTTTGGACTGTGGGAGGAAACTGGAGCACCCAGAGGAAACCCACGCAGATACGGGAAAATGTGCAAACTCACACATCGAACCTAAATCCCTGGGACTGTGAGGCAGCAATGCTAACCATTGTGCCACCATGTTGATATGCTTGTATAAAGTTCCTAGCACTGAAAATCTGCCATCCACTCCATCATTATAACAATAGCAGATTGTAAACTCTTCAACACTGGTCAGCTACACACCTGACTCCCATGGGAATTTCTGGTTGGAGTTGTCACACAATTTAAATTAACTGGATCGATGTCAGCAGCAACAGTGATGAAACTAGAATAGCCAGTTGTGTATAGTCACAATCATTATTGCAGGAATGCTCCACATAATACATCAAAGCATGGATATTTTCAACAGTCAAATAAAAGTTTTGAAAATTCATTTCAGTTCTGATTGGGGAACCATTTTCCCAAAATATCTCAGCTGGTCCACAGGGGGAAATAGTGATATCTAAAGGTAGGTGGAGTGAATAACCCAAGTTGCTTCCTCACTCAATGTACAGTAGGTAAAGTTGCCCTCGTCCCAGATGACCATACACTGTCTCCTCTTTGCGTTTTTAACCTGAGGATCACCAAACCTTAAGCAAGGGTCAAGGTTGAAAAGGTGACACTTTCATGAATAACCTCAGATGGTACAGGACTTGAACCCATGTTGTTAGCATCGCTCTGAATCACAAACCAACCATCCAAGCTAACCAACTCCCTATACTGATGGATGGTAATATCTCTCAACCACGGAGAAACTTTAATGACATTAGAAACAGACCTATCTTGCATTTCTTATTGTCTAAAACAAAGCTCGACACTAAATCGTCAGCTGAAAGCTTCAGAGCCCTAAGCATGTGCAGCTGTTACAGAAACAATAATAAAGAAGCTTTGGTGAGGACAGAAACTGCAAATGGCACAAAGTCACTTTCAGCTATAATTAACATAACAAAAGTGCTTTTCAAATCTATTTCTGTGTTCAAATGCACAGCTTCTGTTTCTGTCTGGCACATCGGGCTGAATTTTCAGGAATCCAATTGAGAAGATGAGAAATGTTTTCACGCAGAAAGCTTTGGAATTCTCTACCCCAGAGAGTTATGGATGCTCCATAATTGAATACAGTTAAGGCTGAGATGGTCAGATGTTTAATCTCTCAGGTATGACAAGGAGGTGCCCTGGAGGCACGTGGCAGCTGTGGTGCCCAGTAGAGAGGTCTCTATACGGTTTCTACTGATGTCTCCCTGCCAGTTGTGCTACTAAATACAGACATATGTACAAATAAATGTAAAACAAAAGGATAGCTCCCTGAAAACTATTCCCATGTGGCATACCTGGGATGTCCCAAATACAGATATAAATGAATTAAATTTAATTTCCAAGACTTTCCTTTAATCTGAAAAGTATATGGATACTTTCAGATCTTTGGTAACTTACCTGTTGCTTTCCTACCTTTTTTGGATCTGGGAAATTACATGAATAATTTAAAATCCTTTTGAAGATGACTGTACACATCTTGTCCCCACAAGAAATTCAAAAAGGATCCATCCATTATTTAGTGTTTATCCACATTCAATTTGGACCTTGTTATAGGCCACTCTTTGAAATGGCAATTACTTCACATCTGTTTACAAGCTTCTCATTGGGAATTCCCACTCATCTTACATTCACAAATGTAGGGGTGGGCTCTTCCATGCACTCCCAAGGTGTGTTATGCAGCGATAGTGTAACCCATTGATCCTCTGATCCCGCTACTGTCAATGGAATCTCCCATTATGTGCAGTCGCCAGGAAGCCAACAGCAGGGATTTACTATATGGTGGACTGGTTGGAAAATTTCAGCCTACCCTCAAATTAAAAGTTAAACTCCTAAACCGTATGAATCATAAAATTAGATATTTTCACCACACTGTCTAATTGCTATTTGTTATGATCGTGGTCTGCAAAATATCGCAAGTCTTTGTATTCTATATCTGCTAATCTTGCCAGAACAATTCAAAGAGTTGTCTCTAATTTTTGTACATATTCAATACATTAATCTCTAATTTGGCAACCTATGAATTTCCAATTAACTCATCGCCGTATAAATGTTTGACTAACTCTAGTTTCTAAATATTTTGTGTTCCTGTATTTTATTGGTGTGCCAAATTCATTGATGTTGTGATATGTGCACTGAGCATGTTTGCAGGAGTTTTCTTTGTCCATCATTGGAAAGTAAGTGGTTAATATATTGAACATAGGGCTGATTCAAACGTACAGAATATTCATGTATGAATGGAGCGCAGCATAATTCCCCAGCAGTGAGGCTGAATGGTACGAGTGCCAGATTCACCATACTACCTGCAGACTAAAGTGACTGGGTGTTCACCAAGGAGAATCTCAGCATCCCCACATGATTTAACGGTCAGTTGATTATTAATAGGAGTGAGATAGGAATTCTGCTCCTCAGGAACATGAAGTTCTGTCTTGGAGCTGCTGGCCAATCAGAGGCTAGCTATCCCGCAACAACTTCAAGGTAGAAGCTTGGGACATTGGATCAGGGTTGGGTCAATGTGGAGAGGGGCAAGGGGGCTTGCTGAGTGCTAAACTGGGATGAAACAGGATAACAGGCTGGGGTTTGAGAGTCCAAAGGGGGTAGAGTGGGTGTCAACCTGGGAGGGGTGTAAAACATTGTGGGGTGAGGGTTGGGGGGTACTTTCCAGGGCACTGGGGGCCTATTAAGGCAGGACACCATTGTCTGCCAGCAGCCAGCACAATGAAACTGCAAGATTGACTACTTGGCATGAATCTCTCCCGCCACTAGTTAAATCCCAGAAGTGGTGGGATGAGGCATTTAAGTGGGAATTAATTGCCTAGTTAAAGCTTTCAATTGACGTATTGGAAGGTGGATCACCAGCCATCCCAGCGTGAGTATTATTGCAGTGAGGTCAGTGCTGGCCACTGGATATGCCGCCCACTGAAGTTACCAAGCCCTTCCTTCATCTTCAAACTTGCCAGTAAAATCAGTTCCTGGATTCTAAGCTCATTTTGCATTGTAGTTATTTTGATGATCGTCCTATAGTCTTCAGTCTTGCCTTTTTGTTCTCTATGTTCTTGGCTCATTTAATTATTCACATGGCCAAAGTTCCAAAAGTAGAGAATGTAAGTTAAGATTAGGAATTTACATCAAGCAGGGAATTCAGATGGAATTTTATTCACATAATGATAAATGAAATTGTCAAATAAGTGACTAAAGAAGGTTGAAAATACAACAAAGTGAGATTTTGGAGAAAGAAGCGATTAGGATTTAGAAGACAAGGATACTCAGGATTCACAGCAAACAAAAAGGATCAGGTTTGTTGGTGAATATTGCACCTTAAACCGAAGCTCCGTCTGCCCTCGCAGGTTGACATAAAATATCCCATTTTCAATATCATTCTAGTGCCTGGCCAATGTATCTTTTTTTCACTAAAGCAGATTATCTGGCCATTTATTTCATTGCCATTCCGAGAATACCGAGAAAATGAGGAAATGTCCATTAAGAACATAAATGAATGGGAACAGTCCAAAGGTGTAAAGGTTAGGTGGATTGGCCATGGTAAATGCATGGGTTATGGGGATAGGACTAGGCATGGTGGGCTTGGGTAAGGTTCTCTTTCGGAGAATCAAGACGATTTGATGGGCTGAACGACCACTGTCTGCACTGTAGGGATTCTGTGGTTCTGTGAAATCTATAAAATATCTATAAAATCAAAGAAGCTGTAGAATTTCAAGTGGATGATACTTTACAGATGACAGAACTGGCAAATAATAGAAGAAAGAAGCCTATGCAGGAATCTTCAACGTACAGAAATAATCAACAATCTATGGAACAGAGCGAGCTAGGTAATATTCGAGCAGGATTGTACAAACTATGCAATAAATCTAAAGAATACTGGTAAGTCATGACTACAAAACAAAGGCTGGAATTGTCAGACCATTATGCCAGCAGGATCCCGCTGCAGTGAACGGAGATTTAGCCGAGCGCCGAATTCTTCACCCTCACTTGCAGTGACAGAAAGGCATGAACAACTGAAAAATTCCAAAAATGTTCATAGTAAGTATAGATGCCTAGCAATCTACAAAACACAGAGCTAGTCAATAATCCAAAGAAAGACAAACTGCATTTACATAGTGCCTGTTGTATCCTAAAAAAAAAATCAGAGCTAATGAAATACTTCTGATATGTACTCAGTGATATACAATAAAATGCACAGCAGCCAATATGCACACACCACGCTCCCATAAGCAACACCATGGCAATGACCAGAGATTCTTCTTTAGGAATATTGATTGAGGTGCAGACATGGCCAAGATGTTGTAGAAAACTCTTCAACATAACAGCGCCTGGTATCTTTCATATCCACCTGGAAGGGCAGACAGGGCTTCAAATTAACATCTTGTCCAAAAGACAGCACTTCCAACAGTGAGGCTCTCCCTTATTACTGCACTGTGAAGATTCCCCACAATTATGCTCACTTTCCCTCTGCTCACTGCATTATCACATATCAGAAATCTAATACCCCCACCAGAACCTTGACCAAATGTGAACTAGAAACAGCTTAAAAAGATTTACCTATGTGGTACATCATCATGACAAGAGTTCAAAACTTACATTTCATACAATGAATTACATTTGAAAAGTGTGACTATTATGAATCAGACAAGTGTACAATTCTTGGCAGATGAAATTCCTCTGCATCTTAGAGCTAAAGTGCACATTAAGTAATGTTAATACACAGTGGTGTGCATTAACATATTATATGTGTTTGTGAACTAAGTGGATTAACAGAGGCCAGTTTTCACTTTAAATAGGGTGCAAGCCTCAAATAGGGGTCAGCAGCTTTATTGTTTGGTTAACACAGGCAAAGAGACCATGGTCAATTTGAAAGGGCCCAACTGGTATTTACTTTTCCTTGATGGGAAAGCACTCCCAAAGTACCTGTGTGTTTCAGGGGGTAAGACTATTTCAATGTGAAAGTCAGTGTCTTAGGGTACTGATTGCCATTTGAGGTTGGAAATGGTCAGAACATGTACCATATTAACTCTGATCCTTACCATAGGTGACACAGGAGAGATCGAAATCAGCCAAAGTAATTTGGATTTTGTTTTTGCAAGGGTCTGGTAGAACAGCACTTCTTCTCCAAGCACTCCAAAAGTAATCACGGTTGCTGCCTCCCACTCTTCACTGCAATCTTGATGATCTTCAAAGCCTCTCTACATTTACTTCGGTCAGCCTTTGTCTAGCCATGAACATAACCTTTGTTTAGTACCCCACAGCTCTCCAGTCAGTTCAAAAAAACAATGGGTACAGGTGACCAGTTGATGTGGGTTCTGGACACCAACCAGCATGGGTATAGGCTGCTGGCAGTTTCCATCCAGAATCAGGTATTATTACGCTGGACATTTGGAAGTCGTGGCTTATGGGGAGCAGACAGGAAAGTGAAGTTAAGGTCAAACTCAAATCAGCCATGATCTTATTGAACAACAAAGCAGGCTTTAAGGAGCCAAATGGCCATCATCTGTTGCTACTTCTTATGACCTTGCAATCTATTCTGAATGACAAAGAGAAACAGCAGCAGAACTTGTAGGTCATAAAGTGATGCCCTCCAAGACCTGCCATAATTGACAGACTTCAGTTGAAAATAGAGTTGGATGGAGTGTAAAAGGATCTGCCCATTTGGTGTTGCATGTTTTGCATCACCAGAACAAACACATTCCACCCCTATTCAATTCAATGTTGTACATAAGCAACAGAAGGAACCTGAGAATGATCTAATTAACTGTTTGGAAATGGTCATTACAATATTTTAAATATCTCTTGTCTAAGGCAGGGGTTGCTTGCATCACACACTTCATCTAAACAGAAAGCATTTACACAAGTACCTTTATTATTTGATGCTTCAGTAAACATCAGTGTGCTTTGTTCATGGCTGGTCAAATGCAGGAAGAGATAATATTCTCTAGGACAAGAAATAAAATGTATTAATAAAAAGATCAAACAGAGGTAAGGATGTGTTAATGCATAGTTTCAAACACTTTGTATTGATAGAGAACCATTAGAAATAAACTTTTGAAATTAGATATAGCCACTGCTATTGGCAATAATATTATTGACTATCACTCTGGAATTATTTTAATTATGGCTAAAGCTGCAATGTGATTCATCATTCCTGAATTGAAAATTATTCTATAATGAGCAATTAAATTAAAATAATCCAGTTTGTATTTAACAGTATGTATGTAGACATCAGTACAAGCAGAAAATAGCAGAAGATGGATTTGAGTTGGAACCAACAGATTATGTGATGGAGAGCATGGTGGCAAAGTGGTCAGCACAACTGTTTCACAGCAAACCCAGGTTTGACTCCCAGTTTGGATGACTGTGCAGAGTTTGCATGTTATCTCCATGTCTGCATGGGTTTCCTCCAAGTGCTCCGGTTTCTTCCCACAGTCTGAAAGACATGCTAGTTAGGTGCATTGGCCAGACTAAATTCTTGCTCACTGGAGCCAAACAGACACTGGAATGTGGCGACTAGGGGATTTTCACAGTGACTTCATTGCAGTGTTAACGTAAGCCTACTTGTGACACTAATAAATAGACATTAAAAAATATAATGGGCAGAATTTTACCTTTTGTTGGCAGCAGGCAGTGGTATTGAAGTCACTGGTACCCTGCTGTATTGGAGGGACATAGAGAAAAACTTTCCCTGCTGTATTGGAGGGACATAGAGAAAAACTTCAAGAGGCTGCTTGCACGACATCACGCTGGATCTGACTGGGGCTGTCTCGTCAGCAACTTCACTTTTTAAAGATCGGCGTTCCATTTTTAAAGTCCACACTGGTTTACAAAAGATCATTTGGAACCCCCAACCCTACACCAATTGCCCAGCATTGTCCTGTGGCATTATCCCCTGACATTACCCAGGCAGGACCAGGGGCAGTGCCTGGAGATGACCCTCTTCCCTCTGGAGTGGTGCACTCACCTGAGCTGCTGTGGGAGGACTGCCCATCAGGCACACTGCGATAGCCACAAGTCTATAATTCCCACAAGTCTGCTCTCTCACCAACAGCAGTGGGGAGGCGGGGTGGAGGAATGATCCAGGTAGGGGCCTGTTGATGATATTCATGATATTTACTGTAATGATGTCCCCACCATTGAATGTCAGAATTCCTGTTATGTCTCTGGCAGGAGATGGGGTGGCACAGACAATTGTGATGGGACTTCCCACTGATGTAAGATGCAATTTGGGTCACTCATGAAATTTTCCAATCCTGTCACCCGAGAAGAATGGGAGCAGAAAACCTTGGCTAATGTATAACAAAGATTGATCTGTTACATAGATATAAAGAGTGCCATTACTGGTGAGGGTTGTACATAATCACTATTGAATAGGTAGACCAAAAGTGGAGAGATGTCAAAATAACATAGACAAATATCAGAGAGTTTTCTTCTTTGGCAATCCCTCAGGGTCGAGTATGATTTGTTTCCACTCTGGGAAGTTGGTCCTGCAATAGTTGAATGGCCCAATGCTGGAGCCGCAGAATCTGTCACAGATTTGTCAGGTGGTGTTCGATGAGATGGGTGGATTGGACTTTCTGGATTTTGCGTTCTCTTGCCACTGTTTGCGTTTGGTCTCCGCACACTCCACCAGGTGATGCCTGAGGTGATTGGCGCCTTCACAGATGCTTTTTCTCCAATTTGTGTGTTCTCAGGCAAGCGATTCCCATGTGTTGATGGGGATGTTGCATTTATTTATGGAGGTTTCTAGAGTGTCCTTGTAGTGTTTCCTCTGCCCTCCTAGGAATAGCTTGCCCTAGCAGAGCTTGGAGCATGCACCTGCCCCCTCTCCCAGCCAAGAGTGCCTCAATGTTGGGAATATTGGCCTGGGAGATGACATTCACTTTGGTATGTCTATCCAGCCAATAGATTTGGAGGATTTTGTGGAGGCAATGTTTGTGATATCTCTCCATTGATTTGAGTGTCTGCAGCGCATTATCCATGTTTCTGAAGCATAAAGGGCAGGGACCACAGCTGCTTGTAGATCGTAAGCTTGGTGCTAGATTTGAGAATAATAAAGGAATAATTGGAAAAACAGATCCAGTAAGGCACAATCTGTGTCTAATTCTTCAGTTCAGCCCAATTCCTCTGTGTTTGACGAAAAGTTCAGATGCTCTACAACTAGAAAACCTTTTCAGAAACTAGACTCAGTAGTCAGCAGGCAACATATCTGGGTTCCCTCTGTGTTTTTTTGGGGAGTTAACAGACTCACGGCACACATTGCATGAGTCCACTGCAGTAGTTGAGCCCCTGCAATACTTTCACTCCCGGAGTTGTTGTCACTATCAGTTCTCAAAGACATCTTCAATGTTTGACTCATAAATGTATCAAAACTCCTCTTTGTTACCATTGCTGCATCATTGGTCCATGAGAAGAACTTGGTGCAAAGCTATTTGCATTTTAAAACTAACCACATAAGTGTAACATGTTTTCAAATCTTTCCTGTGACAGATAGCCAAAAATAACACAGTCAATTACAGTGAACCAGCACACCCAGGATCAGTTTATTTGGTGTGTCTTATTGGGAAGTAACAAATCCCAGGAGTTATTTTGACTTTGGATCAGAGTTAACTGGACAATATTGAGTCAGCTTCCTGTTATACATTATTAGATCTCCACTAAAATATTGTGTACAATTCTGGATACTTTCATGGAAGTTGCCAAAGCTTTGAAGTGATACAACAAACATTTATGAGGATGATACCAGGGTCTTGGATTATTGTTCACAGGGCTAGGACTTGTGCAGAGACCTCTTAAAGATATTCAAAATATTGAGGGTTTTTGATAGAGTAAATCAGGAGAGATAAAAGAACAAACAACTTAATCATATCACCCATTTTACAATTACCCAAAGTCAAAATGCATATTATGCAGAATAATGAATCAGAAAATAGAAATGCCTCTTAACTAGTTTGTAATTGGTACAGAAATTTCTATCCTGTTTTCTAACTCTGTATTTTATATGTAATGTAGAGCATGGCTGAAGATGCCTTTGTGTACTGTACAGTTCTCTGAGCCATATATAAATTTTAAAATAATACTTCCACTAAACAGCATAATAGCCAAGCTACTAAAAGTAAGAAATCTTTAAGACCCTGAGGGATATTGATAGGGTAGATGTGGCAAGGATGTTCCTCTTGACAGGAAATCTAGGTCTAGGGGCTACTGTTTAAAAATAAGAGATTGTGCATTGAAGACAGAGGTGGGGAAAAGTGTTTTCCCTGAGGGTCATGAGTCATTGGAACGCTCTTTCTCAAAGGGCAATGAAAGCAGAATCTTTGAATATTTTTCAGGTTGAGTGAGATAGATTGGTGATTAAGGAGAAGAGCAGCAGGTGCATGGGAATACCATCACCTACAAATTCCCATCCAAGCTACACACCATTCTGACTTGGAACTATATTGCCATTCTTCCACTGTCGCTGGGTCAAAACAGTGGAACTCCCTTCCTACAGCACTGTGGGTGTACCTATGTCACATGGACCACAAGAGCTCAAAAAGACAGCTAACTATCACTTTTTCAAGGGAGATAAAAGATGAGCAACAAATGCTGGCCTAGCCAGCGATCCCCACATCCCATGAACAAATAAAAAAAAGGACATTAATGCATGGAGTGAAATGAATTGTTGTAACACAGGAAACATTGGAGGAAAAACATTGTCTATCCAAAATAACGCTGCAATGAATTGGTCAGTATCAAAGAAGTCCAGCCATTGGGACCAAAAGGGATTTTGCGTGCAGGATGCTTAGATGACATTTCTCCAGCAAAGACCAATTAATCAGAGGGGTGGGAGCTCAGCAACCTTAGCAGCGCCACCATTATAGATGGCCACCGCTGAGATTGCAAGATGATGGACACGTACCTCAATGTTCAGGTGCAGGAGAGGTCAGATCAATTTAAAGAGCCAGGCCGGGAAGGCAGGCCCTGGTGAATGGGGTGTTAAAGTGACACCATAATCCTGGGCAGCCACCACTGCTGGGGAGTCTCTCCATGGGCTGTGGAAGAGAGTTCCAGAGTCCCAGTCTATGAATCCAGCAGCATGTCTTTCTTTCACAGGCAAAGCAGCAACAGAGGCAGTAAGTAGTCTTTGTTGGGCCATGAAGTGGCTCAATTGGCACGCCAAATGTTACCACTACTGATAATATGGCATAGCAGCAGGAAGAGGTCAGGCTCCGCTGTCAACATCTTCCACCAAATTTCCAGTCTTCCTGCCTCCCAGCTCACTGAATTCTGGAGCTGAATGTTTAGGTTCCAGTAGGAAAATGCCTGGAGAGGGGAGAAAATAGATTTATACCATTGATCAGCATGATCTCTCATCCCAGCCTCCCATCCATTGACTCCATCTACACTTCCTGTCAACCATCCCTCTGGCCATTAATCATAGAATAGAATCCCTACAGTGCGGAAGGGGAGCTTTTGGCCCATCGTACCTGATAGACCATCTTATACAGGCCCAGCCCCACTATCCTATCCCCATAGCCCCACATATTTACCCTGCTAATCCCACTAACCTACACATCTTTGGACACTAACAGGTAATTTAGCATGGCCAAGCCACCTAACCCACACATCTTTGGACTGTGGAAGGAACCTGGAGTACCTGAAGGAAACCCACATGGACAAGGGGAGAATTTGCAAACTCCACATAGACAGGCACCCAAGGATGGAATGGCACCCAGGTCCCTGGGGCTGTGAGGCGGCCATTGCCGCCATGTGTGCCACCATTGCCGTCCAGGGGTCAATTTTGGAAAAATCATGGCCGGTTGACTGTTGCCTGCAGGACTGGCCTTCTGACCCTAGCAGAGGCTGAAAGCCCAAAGGGAGATTTCTACCCCAGAATCCCAACGCCGATGTCAATATTTTTGTACAGTTTAAATGAAGATAAAAGTGAGTTTGTGGTACATTTTACTTTTCAGAAATTTTAGTCAATGAAGATGGAGGAGGTAGGGGTGGACGGGGGGGGCAGGGAGGAATTTAATTCCGGTATGTTATTAGACAGAGTTCACACAATCTGTGGGCTGCTCTGATCCAAATATTGAGCCTTAAATTCTTCAGCTATCTCAAAAAGAGGGTTGTTTTCACTTGTCTCGGATTCCTGGACAACTTTGTCCTTCAGTAGCTTGATTTTCCCATGAATTTTTTTCTCTTTAATAAGACATTTTGTAACAAATGCTGGTAGCACATTTCAGGATAAAATACAAATCAGAGTGGGATATTTCAGATTAGAATATGTTGCAATCAGGATGAAGGTGCATTATGATCGAGATTGATGCCCTTTCCCCACGGGAGCCTTGATTTGAATGTGACCCAGTTGGAAACTTTTCTCTGCCTGTTCTGAGAATTTTAGATCGTTGTAATAAATACAACTCAAGCGAGCCCAAGACATAGCACAGGGTCTGCTAACCTTGCTCAGAGAGGTGCCTGAGATATGGAACAAATCAGACTTATCAGTACACAGTGTTCTTGTTCTGAGTTTCACAGGATGGAAGAATGATGAAGAGCCCTTAGATTAGTAACAATTGCACATTTCAATTGCTTCCAGCCTCTTGAAGGACCCAGCATAGCTCAGAGTTAAGAATGACAAAGGAAATTGGCAAAAAAAAATGAGTGAAGGGTGGTACAGGAATTTTTGACTATCTAAAACTGGAGGGCTTTGGGTGGAATATTAAAGTGTTAAAAATATGGACCCTGACCCCAATTCCTGCTCCCATTCAATCACTATTGGAGGCATGAAAGGAGCTAGGCTAACACTTAATTACAATGGCTCTGTGTGCCTCATAACCACCATTTCAAATTTAACCCTGGCCTGAAAACCGATTCCACATTTATATCCAATCCTCTACCTCTATAGAACTTGCCTCAGTGAGATTTGAACTTACTGATAGAGACTCGCCTACTCAGCAGAGATGAGGGAATCCCTGGATACAGCAATGGAATTAAACATGCTCTCAAGAACTGCATACATGTCTAATCAATTGTCTCAAAAAGGCAAATGATCTTACCAAATCAGCCAAGGTAAGATGAGTGAATACCCAATGATCCAGAATGCACTCAATAAAGAAATTCAACCAACTGGATGTTATTTTGAACATCTTTAAAAGTTTTCTTGGAAGATATATTGGTCTAAGAACTAGGCTGTATAGAGTCTGTTTCTCTTACTAAAGCTTTACTAAAGCCCCAAAATGCCAGTCAAGGAGCATATGCATGCTAGTACTGACCTAGCCAACTGGCTAAATGTGGAGCTCAAACAAATATTTTATGTGGCCCCCATCCCCAGTCACAAAATCCAGGTCCCCAGTACCTAATCACAAGAAGCAAAGGGAAGAGTTTTTTCATTTCCTGCACTTAAACTGGGTTCACACTGAAGGGCAAAAGTTAAATGTGCAAACTCACTCTGCCTCCTCAGAGGGGGAGAAGGAAATCTGAATCATCCTTAAATGTCGCTGTCACATACCTCCTGCTAAAGAGCAGCACTGGAGAAATCCAGACGAAAGGTCACCAGGTCAACCACAGATTTTCCGCTTTCTTCGCCAACTATCTTTACGATGTTTCTGAGATTCTGTTTATCGTCAATTGAATCAACATGAAGGGGAGAGTAATTTGAACTGTGGCAAAATAATTTATCAAATTGTAGGAGAGTGGAAAGTAATTAATTAAAATATATATAATGGCACATTGCCCAGGAATAAAGTATTTCACTGCAAGCAACATTGTAGGCTAAATGAAGAAGCTAACATTTTCTTAGTCAGAATATTGTTCATAGTTTTCAGGATAAGTAAGCACATTTAAATGAAAGCATTCTCAGGTGATTTTCTTTTGGAAGCACAACAAAAACTGGAATCCAGCAAATACACAAGATGGAGGAAGGTGGGCAGCAGCTGGACAAATGTGGAATGGAGACAGCAGACAGTCCAAATGCCCTTTATGCATAGCACTCAGACCTTTGACCCCCATGAGGTAATGGGTTCATGTAACCCTGGGAATGCCTGCATTGTAAGACTTTAGGAATCATCTGATATCTCCCAGATCCTTATGTTCGAGAGTAAAACTATATCTGGACTGCAATCGGTGCATTTCTCTAACTAGATGGCTATCTTAGTGTTACCCAGTTGTTATGTCTGCAATTGCAATCTGCCATTTTTTTGATAATTTTATCTGCTATAACAGATGAAAAATGTCTGGTATCCAAAGAAGTTTGGAAGTGCCTTATATATCTATCTATCTCCTCCCCTTCCCAACATACAAAAAAAATCAGATTTTTTTTTGGCAAAATTATTTTATCTTTTCTGTCTCTCCCAGTCCATAGAACCATAGAAAAGTATAGAAGGATTCATCCCATCTAGTCTATGCTAGCCCGAAGGCACCCAAGTAGCCTTTCTAATCCCACCTTCCTGCACCTGGTCCATAGTCCTGCACTTTACAGCACTTAAGATGCAGATTTTTTTAAAAAACATTCAGGGTCTCTGTTTCTACTACCAACTTGGGCAGTGAATTCCAGACACCCATCTGCATAAAAAATGTTTTTTCTCATGTCCCCATTACACCGACTGCCACTTCTCTTGAACCTATGTCCCCTGGCCCTGATTCAAGGCCAGTTGGCCTGAGACACTCACTCTGAAAGGCTGAGTGCTGTTGGGGAGTGCAGTAAAAGGGCAGACAGTGAGAGAAGTGAGGGAGGCTCCAACAAGCTCCCTGAAGCCTGACAGCTGCCTCAAGGGGCTCCAGTTGACATTTACAAAAATTGCTGTAAACTGTGTCTGTTCTGCAGAGTCAAGTAGCTGACAGCAAAACACAAAACATCTCAGCCCTCAAACATTTTATTTCATCCTGGAGATTTTATCCTGCCCTGGCCCAGGAATGGTGAAACAAATGTGAACTCTGCTGGGCCGATTAGACAAACGCTATGTAAAATTAGAGCCCGGTGCATGCTAAATGGGCGTAATTGCTCTTTTAATTGTCAGGGGACACTGACTCGTGCGGAACATCACACAAGGGTGCCTTGACATCAGGATGTGTGCCCAATGTCTTCTCGTCCAATTTCATGCCAGGTCAGGAATGCTCACGTTCAAGTTGCGTAAAATCTGGCCAACCAGTTTATTCGAGTGCATTTTGAAGAACTCAAGTATACTGTGGATAAAGGGGATATACTGTACTTAGATTTCCAGAAGACATTTGATAAGGTGCCTCATCAAAGGCTATTGTGGAAAATAAAAGCTCATTGTACTGGATATCATATCGTCATGGATAGAAGATTGTCTAGCTAGCAGGAAACTGAGGATAGCCAGAAATGAGTGTTTTTCTAATTAACAGGTTGTAACAAGTGGTGTGCCACAGGGATCAGTGCTCGGTAGGAAGAGGGCATAAGGAGGTTACAAAAGGCCATAGGTTAAGGGGGTGGGCAAAGATCTGGCACATGGAGTATAATGTGGGCAAATGTGAAATTGTTCATTTTGGCAGGATAAATAAAAAAGCATAATCTAAATGGTGAAAGATGCAGAGCTCTGAGATTAGAGGGATCTTGGTGTCCTAGTGCATGAATCACAAAGGCTAGTAGTATCCAGATACAGCAAATAATTAGGAAAGCTAATATTATTCTTTATTGCAAGGGAAATTTAATATAAAACTAGAGAGATTGTACAGGATACTGGTGAGACCACATCTGGAGTATTGTGTACAGTATTGGTCTCCTTATTTAAGGAAGGATGTATATGTATTGGAAGCAGTTCAGAGAAGATTTACCAGATTAATGCCTACAGAGGAAAGAGTGGACAGGCTAGGCTTGTACCTATTGGGGTTTAGAAGAGTAAGCATGACTTGACTAAAACATAAGATACTGAGGAGTCTTAGAATCCCCACAGTACCGAAGGAGGCCATTTGGCCCATCAAGTCTGTACCACTTGCAAATCCACCCAGGCCCTATAATCCCACACATTCCTGTAACCCCACACATTTAGCCTGCTAATCCCCCTGATACTAGGGTCAATTTAGGATGGCTAAAGAGCCTAACCCACACATCTTTGTCTTGACAGAGTGGATGTGGACAAGATATTGCCTCTTGTGGGACAATCTAAAACTAAAGGTCACAGTTATCAATAAGGAATCACCTATTTAAGAAAGGGATAAGAAGAAAATTTTCCTCCCAGGGGATCATGAGTCTTTGGAATTCCCTTCTTCAAAAAAACAGTGGAAGTAGACTCTTTGAATGTTTTCAATGCAGTGGTAGATAGATTCTTGATAAACAAGGGGGTAAAAGATTATCAGCATCAGCAGAAGATTATAGTCAGTTCAGCCATGATCCTACTGAATAATGAAGCAGGCATGAAGGGCCGAGTGGCCTACTCCTGCTCCTAACTTGTATGTATGGTGGCACCAGAAGATTTTGCCCTGAATATCAGATATTGGGCAGATATGTCCTTCTGTTGTCATATTCTGGAAAGCCAGAAGGCGGAGGAGAGAATCGAACCAATGTTTACATACTTTAAGGTATTTGGAGCAAGAAAAGAGATGGATTCAGGTTTGCCTAGTCCTCCCTGCACAATGGCTATGTGACTTTAAGATGGAGTAATTTTTAAAAAAAAATCATGCAGCTCTTTATTCAACTATCACAGTTTTAGCTGGTTCCTTTCTTAAAGTTACAAAGCCAAAGCATAGAGTGGATAGGGCAACCCCTTAATCCATTTCCTTGCTTGTTCCAAAAACCAATTCAAATTCAAATTGAATCCAATTCATGGTCCCCACAAGAGAGACAAAGAAGATCCAAACAAGACAACACCAGCTTAAAGTCGAACAGGTTTATTTGGCAGCACAAGTTTTCGGAGCACAGCCCATTCATCACGTGAGAGGAAGAATGGATTCACAAACAGGGCACATTTAGACACAGACTCAATTGCAAGATAATGGTTGGAATGCAAGTCTTAACAGGTAATCAAGTTTTTACAGGTGGAGACAATGCGAGTGGAGAAACGGTTAAGCACAGGTTAAAAAGATGTAAATTGTCTCAAGCTAGGACAGTTAGTGAGATTTTGCAAGCCCAGGCAAGTCATGGGGTTACAGATAGTGTGACATGAACCTAAGATCCCGGTTGAGGCTGTCCTGATGTGTGTGGAACTTGTTATCAGTTTCTGCTCAGTGATTCTGCATTGTCATATCACAAAGGTCACCTTGGAAACCACTTACCCAAAGATCAGAGGCTGAATCCTGTGACTGCTGAAGATTCCCCAACAGGAAGGGAACACTCCTGCTTGGTGATTGTTGAACAGTGTCCATTCATCCATTGTCATAGCGTCTGCATGGTCTCCCCAATGTACTATCCTCGGGACATTCTTTCTTGCAGCGCATGAGGTAGACAATGTTGGTCGAGTCATATGAGTATGTACCATGTACCTGGTGGATGATGATGATGGCATCCATGTCAATGATCCAGAATGTCTTGCAGACGTTAATGTGGTAGGGTTCTGTTATGTTGTGGTCATTGTTCTCTTGAAGGCTGGATAGTTTGCTGCAGACAGTGATCTCTTCGAGGTTGCGCAGTTGTTTGAAGGCAAATAGTGGGGGTGTGGGGATGGCCTTGGCAAGATATTCGTGTTCATCGATGACATGTTGAACACTCTGAAGAAGATATCGTAGCTTCTCCGCTCTGAGGAAGTACGGGATGATGATGGGTGCTTTAATGGCCATGTCCCGTGTTTACCTTCTTTGGGGGTTGGTGCAGTTTTTCACTGTGGCACATCAGAACTGTCAATTGATGAGTAGTCAAGTGCCATGTTCTGTTCATACAAGGGCATCTTTTAGCGCCTGTAGGTGTCTGGTGTATTCCTGTGTCTGAATCCATCTGAGCAAATCCTGTGTATACGGAGGGCTTGTCCATGGGGGATGGCTTCTTTGATGTGTTTAGGGTAGATGCGGGAGAAGTGGAGCATCGTGAGTTTATCCATGGGCTTGCGGTACACATCCAATACTTCTAATAACACTGCAAATGAAAAGACTCACATTCCAACAATTATTTTATAAATTGAGTCTGTATTTATACTTGCTCTGTTTGTGAACCCAATCCTCTACTCACCTGATGAAAAGGCAGAGCTCCAAAAGCTTCTACTACCAAATAAATCTATAGGACTTTAATCTTGTGTTATGAGACTTCTTACTGTGCCTACCCCAGTCCAATGCTGGCATCTCCACATCAAACAAGACAACATAAGAACATAAGAAATAGGAGTAGGCCATTTAGCCCTTCGAGCCTGCCCCGCCATTCAATAAGATCATGGCTGATCTGAAGTGGCTCAGTTCCACTTCCCTGCTTTCTCCCCATAACTCTTAATGCCCTTGTCTATTAGAAATCTATCTACCCGTGGCTTAAATATATTCAACAAGGTAGCCTCCACCAGTTCAATGGGCAGAGAATTCCAGAGATTCACCATCCTTTGAGTGAATAAGTTCCTCCACAACTCCATTCTAAACTGCACCCCCCCCCCACTTATTTTGAGGCTGTGCCCTCTAGTTCTGCTATCCTTTCTAGGCGGGAAGAATCTCTCTACCTTTACCCTATCTCACCTCTTCATTACCTTGTAAGTCTCTATAAGTTCCCCCCTCAGCCTTCTAAACTCTAAAGAGTACAGACCCAGTCTATTTAATCTCTCCTTATAAGCTAACCCTCATCTCCTGGTATCAGCCTGGTGAATCTTCTCTGTACTCCCTCCAAGGCCAATATATCTCTTCGCAAATAAGGGGACCAAAACTGCACACAGTACTCCAGTTGTGGCCTCACCAGTGCCCTGTACAGTTGCAGCAAGACCTCCCTGCTTTTATATTCTATCCCCCTCGCTATAAAGGCCAACATTCTATTTGCCTTCTTGACCACCTGCTGCACCTGCAGACTGGGTTTTTGCAATTCGTGCACAAAGACCTCCAAATCCCTCTGCACAGTAGCATGCTGCAGCTTTCGCTCTTTAAATAATAATGCCTCCTACTATTATTTCTACCAAAGTGGATAACCTCACATTTGCTAACTTTATACTCCATCTACCAGGTCCTTGCCCACTCACTCAGCCAAGACAAAAAAAGGCATTGCACCCCAACTTGGACTAATTGTTCCTAATTCTACTTTTTTGAGTCCAACATTGCAACAAACTAATAACCAACCCTTCAAGGATAGTGTAGGTTCCTACTGGTCAGGGCACAAATGACTCCTCAGTTAATTCCCACCACTGCACGCAATTAAATAATTAGCAAGTGTATCTGAAGATGACTTCCCTGTGAGGTAGGAATGTATTTCTCTTTCTGGGTTTTCTCTCTGTATGGAAATGTCTGGCCTCTGCTGTATCCCTCCTCATTGCTGAAAACATGATCAAACATGCTGAAAACATGATTGTGACTGAACACATTGATGAAAGAAGGGCGGTGGACGTAGTGTACATGGACTTTAGTAAGGCGTTTGATAAGGTCCCACATGCAAGGCTTCTGGAGAAGGTGAGAGGGCATGGGATCCAAGGGGCTTTGGCCTCGTGGATCCAGAACTGGCTTCCCAACAGAAGGCAGAGAGTGGTTGTGGATGGGTCTTGTTCTGCATGAGGTCGGTAACCAGTGGAGTGCCCCAGGGATCTGTTCTGGGACCCCTGCTGTTTGTCATTTTCATAAATGACCTGGATGAGGAAGTGGAGGGATGGGTTAGCAAGTTCGCCGACGATACAAAGATCGGTGGTGTTGTGGATGGTTTGGAGGGATGCCAAAAGTTGCAGCGGGACATAGACAGGATGCAAGACTGTGCGGAGAAGTGGCAGATGGACTTCAACGCAGATAAATGTGCAGTGGTCCATTTTGGCAGGAATAATGGGATGAAGGAGTACAATATAAGGGATAGGAGTCTTAGCTGTGTTGTAGAGCAGAAGGATCTCGGGGTCCGGGTCCATAGGACTCTTAAATCGGCCTCGCAGGTGGAGGAAGTGGTCAAGAAGGCGTATGATGTACTGGCCTTCATTAATCGAGGAATAGAGTTTAGGAGTCAGGAGGTAATGATGCAGCTCGATAAGACTCTTGTCAGACCCCAGTTGGAGTATTGTGCGCAGTTCTGGTCGCCTCATTATAGGAAGGATGTAGAGGCTATTGAGAGGGTTCAGAGGAGATTTACAAGGATGCTGCCTGGATTGGGAGGCAGGCCTTATGAAGATAGGTTGAGGGAGCTGGGACTCTTCTCACTGGAGAGACGTAGGTTGAGAGGCGACCTGATAGAGGTTTATAAAATGTTGAGAGGGATAGATAGGGTGGACTCTCAGAGACTATTTCCCCGAGCTGAAATGGTCACTACGAGAGGACACAGATTTAAGGTGCAGGGAAGCAAATACAAAGGAGATGTCAGGGGTAGGATTTTCACTCAGAGGGTGGTGAGTGAATGGAACCGACTGCCGTCGGAGGTTGTTGAGGCAAACTCACTGGGGTCTTTTAAGAGACTTCTGGATGAGTATATGGAAAAGAATAGGATAGGGGGTTATAGATAGGTCTGTGAATTGGTAGATGTGATCGGCGCAACTCGTGGGCCGAAGGGCCTGTTTGTGCTGTATTGTTCTATGTTCTATGTTAAAACCAGGAATTTGTGTTTAAAAACAAAATCTTTTATTTTGGCAATAAGTTTTGTCATGAACCATCTGAACCTGACAGCAGACCACTTTATACTGAACAGAGTTTTCATCAAAAACTCTTTTTATTTGGTTAGAACCAATTCATTTGACACAAACAATTTGCATTTATATTGAAATCTTGGATGTGCTCAGGGAGCCCCAAGCACTTTACAGCCAGTGACCTAATGTCTGGTCACTGTTATTGTGTAAGTAATTACATAGCAGACAGCTTCTACAAAGCAAGGTTTCACAAATAGTAATGCAAGATCAATCTTTTTAAATGCTAAGCTGTTTGTGGCTCTGCTTGAGGGATGTACATGGATCAGGAAACTGAGAAAATGATTGTTCAAATACATCCACTGGAACAGGCATTAGGATCTCATTCTGAAGCTTCTCTGACACTTTGTACCACTCTGAAGTACCAATATACGTTATCTGTTCTAAACAGAGTCCCTATAGTACAGAAGAAGACCATTCGGCCCATTGAGTCTGCGTGGACCACAGTCCCACTTAGGCCCTATTCCCATAACCATCATTTACACTGCCAATCCCCCGACACTAAGGTCAAGTTAGCATGGCCAATCGACCTAATCCACACATCTTTGGACTGTGGGAGGAATACAGTAAGAAGTCTCACAACACCAGATTAAAGTCCAATCAGTTTATTAGATAGTAAACCCACAGGCTTTTGGAAACACTGTTCCTTCATCAGGACACACATAAGAACATAAGAAATAGGAGCAGGAGTAGGCCATCTAGCCCCTCGAGCCTGCCCAGCCATTTAATAAGATCATGGCTGATCTGAAGTGGATCAGTTCCACTTCTCCGCTTTCTCCGCATAACCTTTAATTCCCTTGTCTATCAGAAATACCTGATGAAGGAACCATGTTTCCAAAAGCTTGTGGGTTTACTATCTAATAAACTGGTTGGACTTTAACCTGGTATTGAGAGACTTTTTACTGTGTTTACCCTCGTCTAAAGCCGGCATCTCCACATCTGGGGGGAGGAAACCATAGCACCCAGAGGAAACCCACAGGATGAACGTGCAGACTCCATACAGACGTGGACCCGAGGCTGGAATTGAACTTGGATTCCTGGTGCAGTGAGGCAACAGCACTAACCACTGCGCCACCGTGCCATCTTGTTTTAATCCTAGTAACTTTGCCAGTACCAAACAGTCACACGTCATTAGTTTAAATTTGAATACTGAAAGGAATTTATTTTGAAACAAAAGAATTATGCAGGGCGAGATTCAATTAAAGCTGTCCAACTTTAGGTTCAAATTCTCCGAATGCACTTTGAGATTCTTCATAGAGAAGGCTTTGAGGTCCCAAAGCTGACGGCATTCTGGGAGTGCAATATAAATATTAGTAGGGAGGATGTACTGCTGACTGGAATAACACTGAGCGACAATTTAATTGCGCTAGGGAGTACTTGGAAAATATGCACACTTATGGTACAGGATATTCATTTCACAAGAGGTTACTGCTTGCAATTTTTAGACACTGCTGAGAATATTGTTTGTTCAGAAAAACATTTTCAGTTACAGTGACCTTAATTCAGTTAATATTGAATGTCCGCTCCATAATTTCTGTACTAATGATGTACTAATGGTGTTTTTTGGACTTCTATCTTTGATCTCCCAATACAAGTTGCCTGCCATCCATTCTGGCTGAAAACAACATAAAGGATAGGAAGGGGAGAAACTTCCTGGATCTGCGAGTGTGGGCTTGACGATCAAAGGAATGTCAGAGATATAAGCGTCTGGTCAATCTTCAGGTGATCTTCCCAGAGCAGGCTCAGGTGCATCTTCGGGTGATCTTCCCGGAGGTAGGCTATCACTGGCAGAGGTTACCCAAGCCAGCAGCATTGTGTAACCAACCTGCATGATTGATTGGAAAGTAGTTGGTCAGCCCCGCCCCCCTTTGAGGGCAAAGCCCATCAGCAGAGCCTGGAGGCAATTAACCAATGGCTGGTCTTCAGGACTCCTGAGGCCATCAACAGATCACAGCTATGATTGCCAGCCATCCTATGAATGGATTTCCTCTCCTCAAGGATAGCCTGACAGCTGTGGTCACCAACTATTTTATTCCACTTAATAACTCTTCAGAGAGCATTTCAGATGATTGGCCTGTAGTCCTTCCAAGGTCTCTGATTGATCTGAAAGGCCCTCAAAAATCTGCCTACCATTGGCTCCTTCCTGGAAAGATCTCCCAGGTGGCGCCTTGACAACCACAGCAGGCTCAGGGCATGAAAATGGCTCCAATTTACATTCATATCCTAAGAGCCTAAGATTCCTCTCAAGTCTCGGTAAGCACTGCTGCCTCACAGCACCAGGTATCCAGGGTCAACTGTGGGCTTGGGTGACTGTGTGGAGTTTGCATATTCTGCCTGTATCTGTGTGGGTTTCCTGCGGGTGTTCTGGTTTCCTCCCACACTCCAAAGATGCATAGGTTAGGTTGACTGGCCATGTTAAATTATCCTTTAGGGTTATGTGTGGAGATAGACTGGGAACTAGCAGAGAAAATGGTTGGGGTTACAAAGATAGGGCCTGAGTGGAATTGTTTTTGGTGTAGGCTTGATAGACTGAATGGCCCTCTTCTGCACTGGGATTCCTTGATTCTAGGTGTTGTGGGATAAGAGAAAATAATTTTTTAAACCCAAATTAATAATTGTGTTTTCTTTGACCAATAGAAGTGGGAGTTAATGGAGGTTGGTGAGAACATTCTTGGTAGGTCAGGATAGGGTGTGTTGCCAGAATTCCGAATCAATTGAAGTCTGTGGATGAGTTTTGAAGGCTACTGAGGGCCACTTTAGAGAAATTGAACTTGGAGCTTCAGATGAAGAAGGGAATTGATGAAATGGTGGGAGGAAAACTCAAAATGTGGAATTTGAAGCACAACATATTCAGACCATTGAGGTTCATTTCATGGTTGAAACAATGAGGAATGAGTATACTCTTGATTAATGTTATTGTACCTGAGCAGCTATATTTATAAGGCTTATCTGAGTGTATCACTTTCTACGCTTATCACGTTTTGGGATTTTTAATCAGTTTCACTGTTTCTCCCATAGGAATTGGTTTTGGGGGTTGAGCTATGTTTGTGTTGCTTTTTGAAAGAAAATGAATTTGTGCAATTTTTAAGAAACACAGGCTGCAAGAATTGAAAATGAGTATGAAAGACATACACACAGGTGGATTGGCTGTGGGCAACGTGTGGGGTTACGGCAGCTAGGGCAAGGTGGAGGGTCCAGGTAAGATACTCTGTCAGAGAGTCAGTGCAAACTCAATGGGCCAAAATGGCCTCTTCTGCACTGTAGGGATCCTATGATTCTATGAAAGATTCTCTGTGCCTCATGGCGGGGGTGGACAGGAAGTCACTGTCCCCGTGGTTACCTCATGAGGTCAGAGATCCGTGCACCATATTTAACCCTTCTCCTCCACGCGCACACATCCCCCCACCCCACCCTTACCCACCCCCAGGACAGCCATTCATTCATTGCAGCCGAGGAGCTTAAATCTAGCTGCCGTTTAATATCCTGGAGAAGAAAGCAGCATCTGGTCCCACAGCTCCCTGGTTTCTCGCCGGTTTCCAGTTTCCCCAGAGATGACAATGGAAGGTCTTCCTGCCTGACTATAGCGGCCTAGATAGAGGTCACAGTGGAGATTAGTACCCATGGAACCTGGCACAGGAATGCCCAGCAGTGTTGGAAGAGGATGAATAATCTGCTGTGTTTCACTAGGGTAAGTTTTTATTTTTTCATTTATGGTACATGGTTACAGGCTGGGCCTACATTTATTGCTCAACCCTCACTGCTCTTGGAAGACAGGTTAGGGACAACCACATTGCTGTGGTTCTGGGGTCACATGTAGGCCAGACCAGATTTTCCTCCCTAAAGGACATTATTGAACCAGATGAATTTTTCTGGCAATTGACAATGATTTCATGATCGTCAGTAGATTCATAATTCCAGTTTTTTTTTATTGAATTCAAATCCCACATCTGCTCTGGTGAGGTTCAAATGCAGATTCCCAGAACGTTAACTGAGTTTCCGGACTAATAGCCTAGTGATAATTCCACAAGGCCATCATCTCGTCTGCACCATCTATTCATTTCAAACGGGCACTGTTAGGGGCATCAGGTAGTCTAATAATTTTGTGCAAGTGCACAGGGATGTCAGAGCAGAGACTGGATTGCAGCACACATCAGAAGGTGAGACATCTGCACTGATTATGTGTCAGCTACTCCATGCTCTCATCACTGTATCAATTGCAGGACATCCTGCTTCTTAATCACTTACTGGCAATGGATCAGCAGCTGCCATGGGCATGCATGCCGCTGAACTGCAACCATTGGGATGTCAATCAATCCTGTCTTTCTGCACACAAGAATGCCCACAGTAAGCAGAGCGGTCCCAGGCCAGAGGCAGAATTCCGGACATTTGAGTCCTTATCCAAAGCCACAGAAGCAGGACAGGATTCCCTCAGGAAGCAAGTGTCTACAGTCTGCAGCTGTCAGCTGCATCCACAGAGTAGACATCGATTTAATTAAGAAACCTGTATTATCATTACTAAATCTTTCTTTTCTCTATTCCAGATACCAGCAACAAATGGGGGAAGCCAATAAGGGAGACCAGCCACAGCCCCATATCCAGTCCCACTTCAGAGGAAATGCCTCAGAAGCCTTTGAGGATGCACTATCACAGTGTTCACCTGCACCTTTCACCAGCACAGATACACTCACCTCAATAGATCCAGATCCTAGAATAGGCCTAAGTCACAATCTGCTGACTACATCACTGACAGAAGTCCCCAGGTGGAGATTGTGACATCTTAAGTCTCTAACACTCGGAGAATTGCTCAAGATCAGGCCCCTGCCCAGCAAAAGGCAACTGGCAAGTGCCTAGAATAGGCCCAAAGAGACATGTTAGAGATGGAGAGACAGACAGGGGAATGTCAGGCAGGGTTGCCAGAGGACATGTGCAGAGTGAACTGAATGTTGGAGGAGTCAGTTCATGTTCTGTCTGATGCTGTGGCTCTGGTATATCAGCTATTGGCTGCCTCCCATGGAAAGGGTGGTGGCTGCCTTTGCACTCCCCTTTCCTGTTTGTCCTCCCTTTCCGGTCTGAGCAATACCTTTTCTTGTTTGTCCTCTCTGTCCTGTTCAGCCTTCATTCTACCTTTTACCATTTCCCCACAAGTACTGCTTCCCATGTTTAGTTTTGGAACTGCTGCCTAACAGCACAGGGGATCCGGGTTTAATTCCGGCTTTGACGTTGGTCTTTGTGGAGTTTGCATATCCTCACCATGTCTGCATGGGTTTCCTCTGAGTGCTCCAGCTTCCTCCCACAGTGCAAAGATGTACAGGTTCTGTGAACTGGCTATGCTAAATTGCCCTTAGTATTCCAAGATGTGTACGTTAGGTGTACCAATCATGGTAAATGCACCGGGTTATGACTATAGGCCAGGGAATTGGCCTAGGTCCTCTTTTGAAGGATTGGTGCGTAATCAATGGTCCAAATGGCCTCTTTCTGCACTGTCAGAATTCAATAGCTTTTGCTATTGGCACCTGATATGACTGCGGTTGTAAGCGGTCCCGAAGAAGTTGATAGCAGTATCTATGACCTCAGAGTCATGGAAGAAACGAAGCTCACCAGGTGTGTACTACTTACTGTAGTAAAACTGATGGAGAATTTCATTCTGGTGAGATGGCCCATTTATAAGCTTGCATGAGATATTGATAAATGCAAAAAAGCCTTCTGACATTTTTGTCAGGCAGCTCGACTCATCTCTAACCCTATAGTCCCAAGAATAAAATTCCGACAGTTCATCCCGAAATTGGGAAACAGATTTTTTGGTCATCCATCAAATTAAGTGCACTCACTCTGCAAGGCTTGGGTTGTGGGAACGGAAGATTCCACACATTGTCAATATAATAAACACGCCAATTTTTTTAAAAAAACTTAAAACTCACAGGAAAACATGAATAATAATATTATTCAAGAGAAACATATGTTTCATAGAGTATACAGTGCAGAAACAGTCCATGCTAGTGTTTATGCTCTCCATGATCTTCTCGAACCCTATCATGGCACTGTGGCACAGTGGCTAGCATTGCTACCATATAGCACCAGAAGCCCGGGTTCAATTCCAGCCTTGCATCACTGTCTGTGTGGAGTTTGCATGTTCTCCCCATGTCTGGGTGGGTTTCCTCCCACAGTCCAAAGATGTGCAAGTTAGGTGGATCAGCCTTGCTAAATTTTCTCTTCATGTCACAAAGGATATAAGATAGGGGGAAAATAGCCATTGTTATTTGTGGGGTTAGGAGGGTAGGGTGGGGAGAGAGGGCATGGTTAAGATACTCTGCCAGACAGTTGGTGCAAACTTCATGGGCTGAATGGCCTCCTCCTGCACCGTAGGGATTCTATGATACAGTTCAAAGTCAGGATGATGTGTGGCTTGGAGGAGAACTTGTGGGTAGTGGTATTCCCAAGCATCCTCTGCTCTTGTTCTTTGAGGTGGTCTGAGGCCAGAACTCTTCATTCACTTGACGAAGGAAGAACCCCGAAAACTAGTGAGTTTACTATCAAATAAATGGGTTGGACTTAACCTGGCGTTGTCAGATTTCTTACTTGTTCTTTGAGATCAGGGTTTGTTCAAAGCGGCTAAATTTTCACTGCTGTATAAACTGATCTTGTTCAGTAAAAACCACAAGATGTCCTGTGATCCTGTTCAGAAAAGAAATGAGGTACGTTCTGTTTACAGTACACATTTCGTAAAGACGGAATGATAATGAGGGTCTCTCAGGCAATGACATAACCAGTATCAAGAACTTTGGTGCAGAGGTAAAGCTTAGTATTACCTGATATAATTCGAATTATGTGTGCTTTATGAAAGGGAAAGGTTAAGATGAGGAGAGAAATGTATTTTTAAATATACAGTAAATCCAGTTTAGATTGCGACTGTAGCAGCAGTACTGCAGCTTGTCTGGTCAGCGGACTCTGACTGAATCTCAAATTTCTTGCCGTGAAGGCTGGCTGTAACTTCAGAGTTTGACAAGTTATAGTCATTACCTCAAAATCCAATTCATTATTTTTCCCATGTGCAATTTCAAACTGAGATGACGTTTGAAAAATAGGATAAGCGTTGTGACTTTTTTTTGAGTGACACCTGTACGTGAGAAAGGATAGTCAACACATCAACCACAGACTTTAATGGATGCAGCAAAGTGTAATTATTGATTTGACATATCCCACCTTCCAGGGAGGTTAACACAAAAATAATTGGCAATTGCCCTATTAAGTTTCCACTTAAAAGCAGCACGTTGATCTGGTGAATTCCGCATTCCAAAAGGTGCATTTTAAAAAACAAGAAATCTGCCATAAATAAACGGCAGTCAATTTTCTGTGGAGTGTTTGTTGATGTGCGGTAATTTAGTGTATTGCCTGAGTTCAGACATTTGTTTTGAATGTATATTTTGATGAGAGGAGTTTGCAAAATACTGACACCAATTTCCTTTGAGCTGGAATATGGCCCCAATAAAATGGATCTGAAACAGATTCCCTGATGTTTAATCTAGTGTAATCTACTGTTAGTGCAAAGCGGATAGGTAATATTTTATTACACATCCCACCTGACGTGGGTCGTGAGGAATAGTCCCATTGGTAAAATGGGTCACTAGAAAAATGTTTGGAAAAATACCATTTTAGGTGATTAGAGATCATGGGTTAGAAGGTGCTGTCCAAGGAGCCTTTGTGAGATTTCACACTTATGTTCCTAGTTTTAGTGTCTCCCAAAAGTAAATATATCATCTTCTCTACATTTCTCTACATTCAAATGCTCTCAAAATTTAATGATCTCTTTATTTAACAGATCACCAGTCAACCTTTCTCTTCCCAGAGAAACAAAACCCAGTCTGTTCAGCCTTTCCTGATAAATCATAAATTTTTACACCTTTGTCCAGTTCTGTATAATTTTTATAACATGTAGACCGGAACTGTGAAAAATGCTCTTATAGTCATCTAACCAAAGTTCGTACAAGTTTAACAGAACTTCTCTGCTTTTCAATTCAGTCCCTCCAGAAATGAACCTTGTGTCACTACTTGAGGTATCCTTGCATCTGAGCCCTGAGATCACTTTGCTCCTATCTACAATGTATAGAATATTACTTTTCAGGAAGTATTTGGCCTTCTTATTCTTCATATTAAAACGCATCACATCACACTTAGCTATGACTGTAACGGTAACCCTCTTCTTTCCTTCTATCCTATGTACTCTATTAATCCAATGCTTTGTCTGCATAACACGTAGGAAACAACACTTTTCACTGTATCCCAATGCATGTAACAATAATAAACTAAATCAAAAAAACTCTGCTGTCAAAATTCATTTGTCGATTATACATTCGCTATGCAGATTTATTAATGTCTTCTTGCATTTTGTCGCAGTCTTGCTCACCAATACCATAACCACCCACCTCCCCACACCTGCCTGCTCACCATAATTTGGTATCATTCACAAGTTTTGAAAGTATACTTCTAATTCCCAAGTCTAAATCATTGAAACAAATAAGTGAACAACAATGGTTCCAGCATCAATTCTTGTTGAGCGTTACTTCCTAGTCTAACTGAGGAGCTGCCTCTTACCCATTAATTTTGACTCTCATTTGTTTTGTAATGAATGTGCTATCCATTCTGCTATCATTCCCCCTACTCATGCTTTATCCATTATTATGATTCTCCTGTGCAGAAATTTATCGAAGGCCTTTTACAAATCCATATATATTACTCCTACTTTATTATTCTCGTACACTGTCTATTTCTTTTCAAAGTTGAATGAAGTAAGCCAAGCTTGTCCATCTCCTTGATGGTCAGCTTCTTTTTCACCTTGCCTTCTTGGTTTCAATCTCATTCTCTAAAAATTTGTTAAACTTTTGGGCAGAATTCTTCCAGCCAGGACTAATTTCCATGATGAGGGTAGGAATGGAGAGTGTTTCCCGCTGCAGAGGTCAAACAAAAACCACATCATATCTTCTATCTTTGGTGTAATTAATTATGAATCTGAGGGTCCTGTCATCACATTTGGGTGGCATGTTTAAATGGTGCCCTATATCACTGACCTACTGTTAAAGAAGGAAGATGAATAATCTCCAGGAACACTCTGAGGCTGGAAGATGGACCCCTTCTATGACACTGAAGCTAGAAAATCCATTGGGTTGATGCTCCCCCATTCACTGCGGTGGTCAAGGATCACTGGTGGCCTCCATCCCAATCTCCAGAGGCAACCCCAGGTCTATTTCAAGGAAGACCAGACTTCCGCATACCATGCTGTTCCAGATATGTTCTGGTCTGACATGTTTTCGTGCTGGGTCTGCAGGGAATTGGGTGTTGTGGAACATTCCAGTTGGACCTCCACCTACACCCCATTACTGGGATACAAATCGGTTTCACAGCAGTCTCCCATGAGATTCTGGATCCATCATGGTGGATAGCATCAGAAAATCCCATTGTCATTTCACATCAATGTGAAACCAATATTTAGATCTCCTGCCAAATTCTGGTGCCTTCCCCTCCCACCACTGGCCATTAATCCCGCCAGTGAGGCACAGGAATTCAGATCTTTGGCTTTTCTTACTTATGGCCAGAATTTTATGCTACAGCACCCACTCCCCACAGTCTCCACACTGGGCAGGCTCTGAGATGGGGGTGAGAAGGGGGATTGTAAAGTAGCATGGATGGGTTCTCTTCCACCCCGATCCAGAAGCAATTTTTGTTTGGCTGCACAGGGCCTCGGATGGAAAGTCCACCCAAGCCCCAGTCTAGGTCCTTAAGTGGCCAATTATGGGCCTTCCCCTCACCCCATCCAATTTCCCAACGCAAATACTTCCGACATGGTGATCCCCCATCACTAACATCAGGGCCATTGGTGCTTACCAGAAATGTGGTCTGGGATCTTAGTCTCAGTGACACACGACAGCGTGGAGTCGCTGAGTAGAGATTGATACCAAGTTCTGTACAGATGAGGACGGCTTCATCTTGACTGGGATCTTGGGTTCATATCACACTATCTGTAACCTCACAACTTGCCTGGGCTTGCAACATTTTGCTAACTGTTATGGCTGGAGACAATACATATCTCTTTAATCTGTACTTAACCCTCTCTCTACTCATTGTCTGTACCTTTAAGACTTGATTACTTGTAAAGACTCGCATTCCTACCATTATTTTGTAAATTCAGTTTGTGTCTTTATAAGCCCTGTTTGTGAACTGAAATCCCACTCACCTGATGAAGGAGCAGCGCTCTGAAAGCTAGTGGATTTTGCTGCCAAATAAACCTGTTGGACTTTAACCTGGTGTTATGAGACTTCTTACTGCCTTAGTCTCAGGCATGACACTGCAGTATCTCTTCTGGCCATTGCAGGGCTATGCCTGGATGTGTTGGAGAGCTACCAGCTGAGTTTGAGCATCAAACTGCAGAAGGTCTGTCAGAGTTGGTAGGGATGCATTTCCCTCCGATTCTCCAGATGACGGGTACCAAAGGCTCACCATCCTAAAGATTCGGGCCTGTGTTTCTCTTAATCATTATTTTAAAACTTATTAACATTACACCTGCTAGATTTAAAGGCCGTCAGTTCCACAGGATTTCAAAACACAGCTCTCTGTTCCTCAACATGTAACTTACATTTTCAACCATGCTTCCATTGACTGCAATATGCAATTTTTTGCACAAGAAGTTTTGACAAGGTCAAGGGAACATAACTTTAGAAATAGCAAACAAATGTTTGAAACATTGTATGACTTTCCTTTGCCCACTATCAGAGCATTCATTTTCAATTTATTTTCCCAAGAAGCTTTTTCTCACTTCAGGGTTTAAAAACAAGTGACACTTAAAATGCAGGGCAAGTTGATCAGCTTCTAATTGGGGAAAATACAGATTAATGTTTGAATATTCTACATCACAATTCAGTTCCATGGGTTCTTTTTCATTGCATTAACTCAACCATATCGCTCCTAAGATATTTAAAATAAATGACTCAGAAGTAATTGAATCACCATATTATTAATCCAATTAGTCTCGAACTGGCATGCTTCTTGCTACTATTTAGCTCTCATTAAAGATATAAATGTGATTGTGACAAAGGTGAACTGCCCTTCCTCATCCTCCTCGATCTTTATGCAGCCATTAACACAGTTGATCACACCATCGTCCCTCCTCCAACCCCTCTTCTGTGTGGGTGGCACAGTGGTTAACACTGTGCCAGGGACGAGGATTCGATTCCTCGTTTGGGTCACTGTCTGTGTGGGATTTGCATGTTCTTCCTGTGACTGCATGGGTTTCCTCCAGGTGCTCCCATTTCCTCCAACAGTCTGAAAAACGTGCTGATTAGGTGCACTGGCTGTGCTAAATTCTCCCTCTGTGTACCTGAACAGGTGCTGGAGTGTGGCGACTAAAGGATTTTCACAGTAACAACATTGCAATGATAATGTAAGCCTACTTGTGACACTAATAAATAAATGAAACAAAAACACTGAAATTCAGCTGGGTGGCATTGCAATCACCTTCTCCCATTCTTATCTCCCAAAATGGACTAGGTAATTTCCTTCTACAGCCTCCTTTTTTGCGTCCATTTGCTACCCCTCGGTGGCATCATCCTTAAACATAGCATCATTTTCAACCTAATACAATGATTGAAATCTGAAATAAATAAATATTCAGCTTTACTAATGACCATCTGGAGAAAATTCTGGCTAATTCAAATCTTGCAGTTCCTTGAAATAATGAGAATATATTGGTGGCATACATATGAAAGCTAACACTGTACCTGCAAATAGGTCAAGGCCATTCGTTGGAGTATGGGTCACTATTATACAGTTGAGCAAGAGTCTAGAATGAATCTTTGGAGGATTCTGCTGGCCAGGATGAGGGGCCATGATGTAGAGATGCCGGCGTTGGACTGGGGTAGTAAGAACTCAGTAAGAATTTAGCAACACCAACTTTAAATCCAACCAATTTATTTGATAGTAAATTTGCGAGCTTTTGACACTCTGTGTCTTTGTCAGGGAAATGCAGTGTTCTGGTCTGCAATAGCACACATCAACGCAGTCACAGATTGCTGATTAGAATGCAAATCCTTACATCTAACCTGCTTTTCAAGTGTTAAAGTGGCTAACAACGTGTGTGAAGGGAATCCTGAGCATTGGTTAGAGAATAATAGGGATCTTGGCTTCATGACACACTATCTGTAACCCCCGTAACTTGCCTGGGTTAGCAAAAAACCTCACTTACTGTGCTGTCTGGAGAAAATACACAATTCTCTAACCAATGCTCAGTATTCCCTTCACACACATTGTAGGGACCGGCACGATCTGCTAAAGGCATGGCAAGGTCGGAGAATCGCCCTTCACCCACCACTTACTCTCACAACCTCCTTCCTGTCTAATACCCATTCTATCATTGAATCTGCCTTTCCCTTGGGAAAATGCTTGTGCTGTCTGCCCGTGATCTGTTAAAGAAATGGCGCTCAGCATTTCTCCAGTTCCTCTGTGATACAACATTTTTTGAAGAATCAGACTACAGATCTGATGGAGAGAGTTGTGTAATCCAAATTCTGAATTCCCTATAAATCTTAACCCTCCAACAATATGGAAGATGCTCTTAAGCCACTGAGATCTTAGCTGGGCAGTCCCTCCCTGTCTAACCCAATGGAACAGTGTCTGTAGATCAATGAAAAGCAGCATAACATAGGGGAGCCAGCAGCTCATTTATCCACTCTTCCACTTTATGAATTACAGTGCAGTGACAACTAGCTATGAGAGAGAGAGTATGCGGGGGTGGGGGATGGTGGGGGAGGGAGAGGAGAGAGGGGAGGGTGTACACCAAAAGACACAGGAAAATAATGTTAAAAAAATGTAAAAGGCACTTATCTGATGTGTTATTGTCTCTTTGATCAGAGCATCTGCAGGATTACATTGACATCAAAGGCTTGACACAGTTTAGAGATTTGGAAAAATACGTAAAAGCCTGTATACATCTGATAATTCCACATAGCAGATCCAACACCTCACGTCAATCTCACATAACCAAGAGATAATTCAGTCTCCAATCCACAGATAATAAAACTCATTAAACGTAACAAGGCAGCAAGAGACAATGAATTTATTGTGTCTCCAAGAATTGAAACATGGAGACATTGATTCAAGTTTGAATCTATAAGTTGTTCTTATGCTGGGAGAAAAGCATGTAGCCGGCTTGTTTTACATATGCAGAATCCATAACCATTGGCTGTTCTGGTCTAGTGCACTCAAAAAAAAATCTCATTCCAAAAGATTGTGTCACTGTGCCAGCTTGTTCAAAGGGAGTTGGAAAGCGAAAGACTTATCAATTTCAGTTTATTGCCAGTCGTCGAGGGTGCCAGATGGGGTGGGAGAGGGTGGGGGCAGGGGGAGGATGGTATGGTTGATAAGAAGAGTAGTCAAGGGGTTGGAAGGATAGTCAGTGGGTATTTATTGCTAGGATCAACAGGGAAAATAAGTAAACTTGGATCATTCCAAAGTGACAATGCTAGAAGTAGATTTTGTGTAAGTGTTTTCACTGCTTGTCACAGTCACAATGTGATTGATATCAGTTCTGGTTTCTGTCCAGGTGTGTAAGAACATTCTTACAAGCAGCTGCAAATTAAACTATGGCAAATGTATCATCTACAAATGGGAAATATGCAAGAGGTAGGAGTTTAGGTGTCATTCCATCGAGGATGCATTGCTTGCACATCTTAAAGGGTCCATCCTACACTCAAATTCATGGAGCAGTCAAATCAGCTCCCTTCCCTTGTCATGCTGGTTGAGAAATCTGCTAGTAGGTTCTCTACTATCGCTGACCTTCACTGGTCAATATACACAATGGGATTCCTACAGTTCCACATGTAGTAAGATTGGCCTTATCAGCAACCCCGTAAATGGGGCCGGAGCTATTTGCTGACCGTGCAAGCTGATTGCTAAAATAGGATGCTTCAAAGTTATCCTGCGAGATAAAGACTACCTGATCAAATCATTGCTCACTGTACATTACGCAAACTCATGAATGGGCCTGAGGTCACCACATTAGACCCCAAAATGTGCCCAGTTACCACCAAAACACTGAAGAGTAAGGTACCTCAAAAATTTAAGCAACAGGTGAAGCTAGCTGTTATACTCTGCTATTACGCAGTGCCAGACAGAAATGGTATTCACCATTAACCGCATGTTACCGTCAAGGCAAGAACACATTCAGCCTATCACACAAAAAGTAATATCTATGAATTTCAATATCGTCCGTACATCCCAAAGACTGGCAGATTGTATCAAATAGCATGTCCCTGCACTGTTCACAACAGGAAAAGGTACAGACCTTACCTAACCAGCCCATTCCTGCAAAACTCAAGACACAGTGAGTAACATTAGATATGATTCCAGGATTGGATATTTGCTAAATTTGTGATAAGAATTATACTAAAAATTTAAATTTATCTGTCAGGCTCATTGTGTGGCTCACTTACCCGTGATAGAAGCTAAATATATTAATACACAGAGCCCTTCCTTTGAAGACAAAAAGAACATGCACAACACTGAGACTTTTTCATCTAAACAAAACAGGTGATAGCTATTCTCTGGTTCATTCCCCAGGGACAATGCCTTGACCAATTAGAAATAATCTGTTTTAAATCTAAACAAAACTTGACTTTAACTATCGGTCATCAGTTAACTAGTGCATTATCCATAGCAATATCTCACCAATCAAGGCCACTTCCCAACTAATTAGACTCTCTTCTTATGCCATATAGAATATTGTTTCCTTTACATTTGATATTCTTGCAAATTGGCCTGATGAATTCAGGTGAAAAACTTGAACAACGTGTGTCAATTTTCACAATTCTGCTCCACCACTTGAGGAGGTTATGACTGATCTGATATGATAACCCTCAACTTCACTTTCCTACCTGGTCCCCATAACCCTTGATTTCTTTACTGATTAAAAATCTATCTCAGCCAGAATGAGGCGCTTGGGGAGGTTAGTGTGGATGGGGCTGGAATGTTTTGGAAGGGGTAGGGAACATGAATGTTCACCCAGTCATTGAAGAAGAAGGTTTGGGGCTGAAGGGTGATGGAGGGGAGGTCAAAGGTGATGCCAATAGGCATTATGGTAATGGAGGAGAGGGCATGGGTAATGAGAGGAGGGAAATTGAGGACGGTGCTAAGACTGAATACCATTATTGCAAATCAAAAATGAGTGGAGCTTC
The DNA here is from genome assembly GCA_024679065.1 of Sphyrna mokarran. Lineage (NCBI taxonomy): Eukaryota > Metazoa > Chordata > Chondrichthyes > Carcharhiniformes > Carcharhinidae > Sphyrna > Sphyrna mokarran. The sequence goes on along the minus strand of JAGIQG010000003.1, from coordinate 20,290,860 downwards.
GTGATGGAAGGTCACGGGCTGATTGGGAGTGAGTGGGAGGAAATACTGGTCAGCTCAAATGGATAACTGCAGCATTGCCAACAGCATTGGAAAAACTCAGTCACAGTGTTCACTTGTGCTCCACTCCTGCTGCCAAGCCATCCACATCAGGGATGGAGGCAGCTTGTCGGCCCTGTTGCCATAGGTTACTTTGGTGGCCATCCTGTGGAGCACAGAGGCTGGAGGGCCCCAGTTTATCTCGGCTTCCCATTGCTGGCCAACTGCTTACTCTGTGGTGACAGAAGACAAGGATGGAGGGGTCACAGACTGAGGAGATTGAGGGGGAGTGGACAACCTCAGAGAGTCCTGAGTGGATGAGCCAGGGGTTCCATGATTGCCACTGCTCCTCCTTCGGCCTGACTCCTCTAGGGAAAGGGCTACTTGGGGTGCTCTAATGGTGCTCTATTTGCCACTTGCCTTGCCATTTCATGAATTCACCCATGGCAATGTGATGGAGTGCAGCTTTGTCCCCATCTTTGCATTCTGCTGGATCAGGATCTCCATGGTGTCTGCCACCCTCCTCATGGAGACTTTGAAGCTTGCACGGTGTGGGCATCGCTTTATCAGAGAGCAGATGATGGATGGGCTCCTCTGACTCGAGGGGCACTTTGCTGAGGGCATCCAACAGCTCTTCCTGAGGCTCTCCTGCTGACTCTCCACCATAAGTCAGAAGGCTGATTCCAAAGCCCATCACCAGGTTGGAATCTCACAGTTGTCTCTCCCAGAGCCAGGAGCTCATCTCGACTTGGCCCCTCCTGTTGTGGACATATGTCGGTGCGGTGACCACCAGATTATGTAACCCCCTCCTGAATTGCCGTTAATGCCTATCAAGGTTCGTGTATCTCAGCTGGCGGGGAGTGCAAATGAGCACACTTAAGCCTCATAGATCCATGTCCTCTACCCTAGATTACTAGTCCAGTGATATTGCCACTACACCATCATCTCCCCCTTCAGTTCCTATGAAGGCGATGGCCTAGTGTATCGTTTGATAATTATTGATCCAAATATTAATTCAAAAGCCCAATTAATGTTCTGGGGACCTGGGTTCGAATCCCACTATGACAGATGATGGAATTTGAATTCAATGAAAAAAATTCTGGAAGTAAAAATCTTCTGATAACGACGAAACCATTATTGACTGTTGGAAAAACCCATCTGATTCGCTAATGCTCTTTAGGAAAGGAAATCTGCTGAACTACTCTTGTTCTGGCCTAAATGTAACTCTGGAGCACAGCAATGTGGTTCACTCTCAACTGTCCTCTGAAATGACCTAGTAAGCCATTTCATCACCATCTTCTCAAGGGCAATTAGGGATGGGCAATAAATGCTGACCAGCCAGCAATGCTTATGTCCCGCATATGAATAAAAGAAATATTGTTGTAAGACTTACAGCTCTAATAGGCTAGTGCTACAAGGAGAGGCTACCATAAATTTCACTGAATTACTGAAATTAAACCAAGGGATGTGGCATACTCAAAACTCAGTGTAAAATGACAACAAGCCTTCCTATTTAAATGCAGCTTACAGATCTATCATAAATTAGCAAATAGCTTCATAAAATTGACTGAGTTGTCAAAAAATTGGAAACAAAATTGGAAACAACCTGAATGCAGGTTATGTGACATATGAACTCTAGAAACTGGATTGAAAATGTAGCGAGACACAGACATATCATAATTTGAACTGAAACTATACCCAATACTTGATCTTTTTTATTGTTATGGGGAAAAAGCAAAGTAGACAAAATGTGAATGTAATTGCTTGGTAATGTCTGTTCATCTGATAAAAACTAGCTTACAATGGATTGAAGAATTAATGAAAGGAAATGTGAATGCTCAAGGCATGAGATTTATCCTCAATGGATATATTCTTCCTAAAAGATTCTAATATTTGACAGTTTGACAGTTACATTTTTAGGCATTTTGCAGACTGGTCTAATTCTGCCTTGCAAGCTAAAATCATTTATCTTGGTTTTTGTTTGAGAAATCCAAACCTAATCCTATTTTCATTTTCTCTTCATTGTCCTGTCCTCTGCTTTGAATGTTTCTCACCTATTAGCAATGGAATAATTCCACTGGCATAGCATTCCACAATTGAACAAATCTGCATAAATAAGTTATTTCTACCCTGTGTTCCTGCTGTCCTATTAATAACCTTAAACTGATTGTTGACATTTCAGAGAAAAATGGTATTTCTCCAATCAACCTGTCAAAACACCATGTAGTTTCTTAAACTTCTATTCAGTCTCTTTGTCTTCTGTGTTACAGTGGAAATAGTCTAATTGTTATTAATAATAATTATCACACTTCTGGTATAATTGTGATGAAGAGCAGCACAGTGGCACAGTGTTAGCACTGCTGCCTCACAGCACCAGGGACCTGGGTTCGATTCCTGGTTCAGACACTGTTTGTGTAGAGTTTGCATGTTCTCCCCATGTCTGCATGGGTTTCTTCCAGGTGCTCCACTTTCTTCCTGCACTCCAAAGATATGCAGGTTTGGTTGATTGGTCCTGATAAATTGTCACTTAGAGTCAGGACTAGCAGGATACATGGTTTATGGGGATAGGGCCTTGGTGATATTGTTGTCAGTGCAGACTTGACAAGCCGAATGGCACTATAGAGATTCTATGAATTTATGCTGGATACCTGCTATGAGTTTAACATCCCTTCTATAATTCACAGACCTGCACCTACTACTGTCTGACTAAGGCTACCATTGTCTTGCACAGATCTATTCTAACATCATTCCTTTTGTACATTATACTTCTATTTATTCAACTATAAATTCTACTTACATTGTCCGATCTTTGTATATCACTTGTAGCAAGTATGGTGGGCTTGGAACGAAAAAGCTTAACTTGGATCTGAGGTTCCCAGTTGTCCTCATTGTTGGGGCTTTTCAAATACCATTCCTGGGTCAAGATAATCAATGACATTGTCATTGCTGGTGATCCCTTTAATGAACACCCAAATTGGGAAAGGAGAAACCGACACCACAGAAATCTCTACTTCTTTGTGGGGATCTTTGTCTGAGAACAGCAGTGTGCACTGTCACGTAGCAGCTGACAGCATACTCTCGACCAACGTTGTGCTTCTTATGTCAAAGTTCAAATCATCTTTGTATACACTGAAATACTTGGAATGTATTACTTTAACCCACCCTCAATCAGAGCATCACCAATTTACCATAAATCTTTGCTTCCTCCCCAGAACCAACTTTTTATTAATTAATTTACCCTTCCTCTTATGACTAGTCCAACTTGAACTCAAAATCCAATGAGGCTCCCCTGTGCAGTGCTTAGCATGACAACACAGTGCTTAGCACTGCTGTCTCACAGTGCTAGAGACCTAATTTCAATTCCTGGCTTGGGTCACTGTCTGTGCAGAATCTGCACATTCTCTCGTGTCTGTTTGGGTTTCCTCCGGATACTGGGTTTCTTCCCACAATCCGAAAGACATGCTGGTTAGGTTCATTGGCCATTCTAAATTCTCCCTCTGTACCCATAGAAGTGCCAGAGTGTGGCGATTATGGGATTTTCACAGTAACTTAATTGTGGTGTTAACGTAAGCCTCCTTGTGACACTAATAAATAAACTTAATTTCAGGTTTACTTCAGGTATTCTCTTGGTATACTATCACCAGTCTCTCTCACAAGAAAGACTTGTGCAACTCCTTTCCTTTCACCTTCAAGAAATCTGTAATCTTTCCATGATATAAACATTGAAGAGGTAAGGGGAATGACCATACATGTTGCAAAGAGTGTTTCAGGAATTAGATGACAGCTTAAGGAGCAAAACTTGTCTATATAAATCTTGGTATCATGTTCTTGTCATGTACTACATTTCCCAACAGAATAATAAACAATAAAAGCTTGAAAGATGGAATAAGATAGAGAGACTCAGAACTTTTGGATTAATTCTGGAGTAGAATTGACAGCAAGGCCAATGTTTTGTTGGGTTGTCATTACTCTATGATGTGTATTGTTTAGACACCATTAAGTGATGTTGTAGCTGTAACCAAGAAGTCTTCATTACAATTTCATATGTATTTATAAGGGGATAAAGATATGGAGAGGGCTGCATCACATGCCCCTACATGTTTCTATCTAGCTCTACTTTGTCGACCTGAGCTCTGTGTTAGTTCCTCCATATATCACCGTTGAGCGGTACACAGTCCAAGGTTAACTCTTAATATGCCAGATCCCTCAACTACACCTCCCCCGCACCTCCCCTTAATCCTTGAATACAGACTAATAATAGTTTCTCCAGCAAGAAAAGAATGCTGGAAAATCTCAGTAGATCCAACAGCATTTGTGAAGAGAGAACAGAGCTAATGTTTTGAGCTGTGACAAAGGGTCACTCAGTTTCATAGAATCTGTACAGTTCAGAAGGATGCTATTTGGCCCATTGTGCCTGCACCAACAACAATCCCACCCAGGCCCTACTCCTGTAATCACACATATTTACCCTGCTAGTCTCCCTCAAAACATTGGCTCTGCTGTCTCTCCACAGATGCAGTCAGACCTACTGAGATTTTCCAGCATTTTCTGTTTTTGTTTCAGGTTCCAGCATCCGCAATAATTTGCTTTTATTATAGCAGTTTGATTCAAGAATTTTGTTGAAATAAAGCTTGTGTACTCAAGTTTGTTTTTGCACTGCAACAACATTAACTCTAAACTGCTCTGCGGTTAACATTATGACATTAACAGAATGTGTTAAGAGAGCTCATCTACCCCATCTCCCCCTTCAAATCTTTGAATACAGTGTTTGAGACAGTCCAGGGATCCTGTACCCCACCATGTCTCATTTGCCCACCCATTAGGTGAATGGTAGGATATAAGGGCTGTTCACCTTGGTGGTGAATCATTGGTTGGAGTGAGGTGAGGTCATGATTTCATGCACTTTTTCTACTGGTATGTGTAGCAGCATGTCAGCTAAGTTGGTATGCTGCAGTGGTGGTTTGGTACCATAAGTGGTGCTTATTTCTATTTGGGAGGATAGTTAGGGGGCATCTGTCCGGCTATCGGTTGCTTCTCTTCTTCTTCCACCTTTCCCAGAGTCTGGAAGCCTTCTGGGTTGAAGGTAGATTTAGCTTGTGGATGGAAAAAGAGTGTAGACGTGGTTTACCTTTGTTATATAATATTTGTGTTGAGCTACTCCCTGATCCCAATGGATCTGATAGTTTCCTCACAATGGCTGATGGTTGCTGGAATTGTGTGTAGGCTAACATCTCAACTGACTGCACCGTAGTTGCTGGTGGAGGCAAAGGTACTTCTGGAAGTCATTCTGCCTCTGGCATCATCAACACTGGGGCTGCTGTGATAATTTCCTCCTTGGTAGGATGGTCTGGTTTTTGACTCAGTTCGGGGAGGTGAAAAAAGAGAAAAACATCTTCTCCATAAACAGGAAAGAGAGGTTACAAAGTCAACATTTGAATGTGGTTTTGTGGTTGAGCATTCTGGAGGATTCCATTTTGACTGGATTACAAGTGAGTGCTGGTTTCTGCCATGCAGTGTTCTTCCCTGGCAGTGTATAATTCGTAACGTAAAGATGCCGGCGTTGGACTGGGGTGGTAAGAACTCAGTAAGAATTTAGCAACACGAATTTTCAATCCAACCAATTACATGCACACCAAGAACAGGAAACTTGAAAAACTCGGCATCGCCACCAGCAACAACCAGACCTCCCTTGGCACCACAGTAGAAAACAACACTACCGCAGGGAGGTCCATTGTTAACTTGTTGGACTACACACTTCAATCAGAGGAAATCGAAGTTCTCAGCCGAGGGCTCAATTTCTGTCCCACCACCAAAATGGACCCCATCAGTCTTGCAGCGGACACAGAGGAATTCATCAGGCAAATGAGGCTGCGTGAATTCTTCCACAAACCCCAAGAGGCCAATAGCAGACTCAATGAGATAGCTAATGAACCAGAACAGCCGACAGAGGGATCCGCAGTGCAGTAACCAAAGAGGAATGAATCCAATTGGACTCCTCCAGAAGGCCGCTGCCCCCGACTGGACATGTATGCCCAAGCCATCAGGAGGTGCGTGAACACCAGATTCATCAACCACACTTACAAGACAGTCCCAAACATTGCCCAAGCACAACGCAAGGCCATCCGTGCTCTCAAGACCAACCACAACATTGTCATCAAACCAGCAGACAAAGGAGGCGCCACCGTCATACTGAACAGAACGGATTACTGTGAAGAAGTGTACCGACAACTAAACAATGTGAAACACTACAGACAGTTACCAGCAGATCCGACCAAAGAACACACTCATCAACTCAACACTCTGATCAAAACCTTTGATCCGGACCTTCAGAACACCCTCTGGGCTCTCATTCCACATACTCCCCGCATTGGAGATCTCTACTGCCTCCCAAAGTTACACAAGGCAAACATGCCCAGCCATCCCATCATATCGGGCAATGGGACCCTGTGTGAGAACCTCTCCGGCTATATCGAGGGCATCCTGAAACCCATTGTACAAAGAACCCCCAGCTTTTGTCTTGACACTACGGACTTTCTACAGAAACTCAGCACACATGGAGCAGTTGAACCAGGGACACTCCTTGTCACAATGGATGTCTTGGCGCTCTACACCAACATCCCCCACGACGATGGTATTGCTGCAACTGCCTCAGTACTCAATGCCAACAACTGCCAGTTTCCAGATGCAATTTTACAACTCATCCGCTTCATCTTGGACCACAATGTCTTCACCTTCAACAATCAGCTTTTTATCCAGACACATGGAACAGCCATGGGGACCAAATTTGCACCTCAGTATGCCAACATCTTCATGCACAGGTTCGAACAAGACTTCTTCACCACACGAGATCTTCAACCAAGGTTATATACTAGATACATTGATGACATCTTTTTCCTTTGGACACATGGTGAACAATCATTGAAACAACTGTATGATGATATCAACAAGTTCCATCCCACCATCAGACTGACCATGGACTATTCTCCAGAATCAGTTGCATTCTTGGACACACGCATCTCCATCAAGGACAGTCACCTCAGCACCTCACTGTACCGTAAGCCGACAGACAACCTCACAATGCTCCACTTCTCCAGCTTCCACCTAGACACGTTAAAGAAGCCATTCCCTATGGACAAGCCCTCCATATACACAGAATTTGCTCAGATGAGGAGGATCGTGACAGACACCTCCAAACGCTGAAGGATGCCCTCATGAGAACAGGGTACGGCGCTCGACTCATCGATCGACAGTTCCGACATGCCACAATGATAAACCGCACTGACCTCCTCAGAAGACGAACACGGGACACGGTGGACAGAGTACCCTTTGTTGTCCAGTACTTCCCCGGAGCGGAGAAGCTACGACATCTTCTCCGGAGTCTTCAACATATCGTTGATAACGATGAACATCTCGCTAGAGCCATCCCCACCCCCCACTTCTTGCTCTCAGACAACCGCGCAACCTCAAACGGATCATTGTTCGCAGCAAACTACCCAACCTTCAGGAGAACAGTGACCACAATACCACACAACCCTGCCACAGCAACCTCTGCAAGACATGCCGGATCATAGACATGGACGACATCACCAAACGTGAGGATACCATTCACCAGGTACACGGTACATACTCTTGCAACTCGGCCAACGTTGTCTACCTAATACGTTGCAAGAAAGGATGTCCCGAAGCATGGTACATTGGGGAGACCATGCAGACACTACGACAGTGGATGAATGAGCATCGCTCAACAATCACCAGGCAAAACAGTTCCCCTCCTGTGGGCAAACACCTCAGCAGTCATGGGCATTCGGCCTCCGACCTGCGGGTAAATGTTCTTCAAGGGGGCTTTCGTGACACACGACAGCGCAGAGTCGCTGAGCTTAGACTGATAGCCAAGTTCTGCACACATGAGGACGGTCTTAACAGGGATCTTGGCATCATGACACACTATTTGTAACCCCCGTAACTCGCCTGGGTTAGCAAAAAACCTCACTTACTGTGCTGTCTGGAGAAAATACACAATTCCCTAACCAATGCTCAGGATTCCCTTCACACACATTGTTCGCCACTTTAACACTTGAATAGCAGGTTAGATGTAAGGATTCGCATTCTAATGAGCAATCTCTGACTGTCTGTGCTGATATGTGCTATTGCAGACCAGAACACTGCATTTGCCTGACGAAGACACAGAGAGAGTGTTGAAAGCTCGCAAATTTACTATCAAATAAATTGGTTGGATTGAAAATCGGTGTTGCTAAATTCTTACTGAGTGTATAATTCCTCAATGAAACCTTGCTGTTCTGCCAGTTGATTTTGCAAGAGCTCGTGCAATTTAGAACTTTAACTTTCACTTGCCAATCCATGTTCTTGATCTTCAACTGCTCACAGATCTTTTGGGAAAGTAAGTTGTTCCAAATTTCCTTGCAGATGTGCAACTGTTTCCTTCAGTGCTGTTGTTCCATTGTTGTACCGCTCAGCTTCTTCTCAGAATAATGAATATTCCATGAAAATTATGTTGTCAGTTCATTCAGAGTAGCAGTAAGTTCAATTTGTCTTGCTTCATAACGTTCCTGAGGGACAAACTCAGACCTGATGGATCCTTGTAGCATGCAAAGGTCCTTCTACAAGTTTTCCTTTGCCATCTTGCAGAGCTCAAGTATTTCATCCCGAATCTTGTAATTCAGCAGTCTCATCAAGCCTGTTCTGCCATTCTGTTGCTGAAGATGTTTAGTATTTTGTTGTGTTGCCAAAGAGTAATGAACTGTGTTTGTATCTGCTCTTGAAGGAAAAGTAGCTGCTCTTTCAAGTGTTTGTTGTTGTGCTCATGCTTTCTTGAGTTGTGCATTGGTGAGTACATTTGTCATTGCTGACAACTCTAGAGCAGCTTTCTCTGAAGTAGCCTTCAAAGTCTTTGTCAACTTCTTGTGTTTTTCAAGGAATGCGTATTGGTTTAACAAAGAATCTTCTAAGGCAATGAGTTTGATGAGTGTCATTTCGAGCTATGTACATGGTTACAGTAGAAAGTAAAGTTGTGGTGAGGACCCCATGGCATGTCCTTACCTGCTGCTACCTAGTTCCGCTCTGCTGGCCTAAACTCTAGGTCAGGTGCCTTTTTACATCACCAGTGGGCGGCACTGTACTCAGTTCCATACTAACCCTTAATGTACCAGGTGCTTCTAATACAGCCAAGACTACTACCCTCATTCAGAGAGTAACTCGTGCTGTGGAAGAGAGTTTCAATGAATGCAGCAAGGGTGAGCAATATACAAAATTAGAAAGCAGAAAGGGAAACCAAAGGGTGTAGGAAGATTAAGGAAGAAAAGCAAATGCATGATTAAGTAACAGATTAGAAGAAAAAATAATTGAAAATATAAAGATTGACAAGAAATTGAACCAATATTAATCCAATATGTGAATGCACAGGATATTTAAAAAATTAAAGTGTTATCAGCACTAATAACCTTGCAGAGGTGTGACATAATAGATAAATAGAGATACAATTTAGATTTGCATCAGATATAAAATGCTGAGTTTTTCTTCAACAAAATGATCTATCAAACATTGCTTTGCTGGTCTTGATGGTCTTTGCCCAATGATAAACTTTTTAAACTCCAATAGTCAAAAAATATCTGAAATGTTTCATTTATGAAGATTAATGAATATTCTTGTTACAAGGAGAGATCAGAGAAGAGGTGCATGTACACACTTTCCAGTTACTAAGTGACTTGTGGCTGAATGTAATCATACTCTGCTGGAATATCCTAATTTCTTATCATTTACTAATAGTTTCACATCCTCAGATTCCTGATCTACTGAATGTGAAAATGATTTCTTTGCAAGGTCATTGCTAAGCTCTTTTGCCAAAACTGTTTATTTCTCAATGCTGCTGGCCTCCCACATTGCCAACATGTTGCCAAAGACCATTAGTACTGATACTATCTTGAGAAGGAGTGTAAGGCGAGAAAGGAACATGGGGTGAGAAAATAAGTGCATGAAAATGGCATATTGGAGGCAGCAGCAAAACAGCTCCATATAATCCAACTTCTGTTGCTTTAATATTTCAAATGTCAGCTCACTCACAATTGTTAATCACAAATGTACCTCGCTGTGGTTTTTTTCCATAGGATAGTGGGGCTACAAACAAGTGCCATTAACAGTAACTGTTCTAACTACTAAATTTTCTCTAAGAGTCAACCTTCCAACTTCTTCCACCTTTGAGTAGTTAAAGCATAGAAGACAGCTATACAGGCCTTGTTAGAAGCATACATTAGTACCTTCTGCTTTTGGCAGTGCACCATTTTAAAAGGGTGCATGAACTACCGATATCTCAGATTGACTTGCTGGTAGCATCCGTGCCTCTCAGCCTGAAGATGAGATTGAGCATCTAATGTAAGCTGGCCATTGCAGGAATGCAGGCATACAGCGTTGTTGGATGTTCTGTTCTCTAAATAAGGTGTTAATGCAGCACCATATTCAGGTTGCATTTCTGTAAAAAAGAGAAAGGAGTTTCTTCCTCAACCAAAATCAGCAATGGCAGTTTGAATGGCCATTGCCATTTCTAGGACTATGTTGATCACACATACAGTGAACTCATTTCTCCACATAACAAGAGTGATTACATTGCAAAAGTAATTACTTACCTGTGAAGTGCTTTGGAATATCTAAGTAATTTTTTTTCAGTGCATAATGCTCTGTAACTTATGATTAAAACTTCTCACGGTAAATTGTATCTCAAACAAAAGCGTCCATTGGGGAAGTCCTTGCTTTCTATGAGTTAAAACTGAAGCTTTTGTGGAAAGGAATCTGGGATAGGGTGCCATGGATGTCAATAAATCAAAAAAATAACCAAAGGAGAAAACTGCTATTGGTGCAGAACCCTGTAGGCATCTCATTGACATAGCTGTGCCTCTTGTAGCTAGAACAGAATTTGGAATCTCAAAGCCATAAAACACTAATTAATGGAGTTTCCTTTTAAAAATTCAGCCTAAGGAACTTCATTTTGAACAATGGGCTGCAAAATCTATAACACGCACACACAAAAGCAGCTGTTTGACAAGTCCTGCTTCAATCCAGCTCAATTAGATTATGTTACCAATTAATAACCCAGTGATACTCTTTCTAAGACCCGGGTGCATATCAGTCTCCTGTCATTATCGGTTGAACAAAAGGGTAATTTTGCTTTCATTCTTGTGTCTGGCCTTAGTTTCACAGACTGCCTTAAATATAATTAATGATATCAAGAACTGTAGCTTAAAGTCTTCCCATTTACATCGCTGTGAACTATCGGTGCTGACAGGTGTGGTTCTGGCAATTTTACATACGACATTGAGCTAGCTGCCTTGATGTCACCCATCTTAAAATAACTACAACACTTTCAATATTGCAACAAAGAAATGTTGAAACATGATGTCATTGACATTAATCCACTTGACTCTTTTAATGATGCTCCGCTTGAGTAGTGCCACGGAGCCAGGACCCACAATGGCGAGTGGTGGCAGTCGTGTACAGTTCTGCTATTATTTTAAACTTCAAAATGATACGGCAGAAAGATAAATTGAATATTGATTGCCTGGAGCAAGGTGGGACAGGAAATAATTGGCCTCGGATCAACGAGTGAGACACCCTGCAGCATGGTGTTTGATTTTTCAGACATCTTTCTTGCAGCATCTTGTACTGTGGAAGCCACTGGGAGCATTGCTGAATTGCTCCAGCTGTTTTTTTCAAAGGGTCCCAAAGTTAAATGATTTTTGAGGCCTTACTGTACCTTGAGCACTCTTGTACTATAAGCTCCTGGTGTGTTCCGTGCTGCCTACCCATGTTGGGATGCATTGAGTCTATCAAGTAGGGAATAAACATGAGGCCTTCTTGCCTGAAAACACAACACCCTGCAATCCAACTCTTTTGAATCAAGCAATTAAACTGAATTAAATAAGTTTAAAAAGTTTACTTATCAGAATTACAAATAGGTTTACATTAACACTGCAGTGAAGTTATTGTGAAATCCCCTGGTCGCTACATTCCTCTGCCTGTTCGGGTACACTGAGGGAGAATTTAACCCACCAATGCACCAAACCAGTACATCTTTCTGAGTGTGAGAGTAAAAAAAGCACTCAGAGGAAACCCATGCAGATACGGGGAAAATGTGAAGAGTGACTCGAGCTGGAATCAAACCCAGGTCCCTGGCACTGTGAGGCAGCAATGCTAACCACTGTATCACCAGGACAAAGTAAAAGGGACATCTCTTTAAAGGGGAAGGCTTTGGACACTGTGCTATGGAATTTGATTGGCAATCTGTATCTATAATTGATTTTTCATTTGTCCACAATGCCAGAGCAATCAAATTGATTTCTCTCTCCTGATTTCAAGAAGAAATTAGATATAGTTCAAGAGGCTAAAGAGATCAAGGGATACGGAGGGAAGGGAGGATCAGGCTATAGAATTTGATGATTAATCATGATCAAAATTAATAGTGGAGCAGGCTCGTAGGACCAAATAGTCCCCTCCTATTCTAGTTTCCATGTTTCTATGCCGCACTGTTGGAGATTTGTAGAAATGTTTAGGGAATGACTATATAACTGACATGTATTACAATATTAATGGCTTGTTGTTGATGTAGGCTCTTAATCAGCTCAAGATAACATTGTCCAGGGTAGCACCTGAGCTGCCTAGATACTGCTGTCTGCTATAAAAGCTTCTCCAACAACCCAATCTCTCTGAATAGGTTGATTGGTTATTTCAGAAGACAATTGAGAATCAACTATCCAGTCATATATAGAAGAGAATGAGTTAGTATAGCAGATTTCCTTCCCTACTGCAGGATCCAGTTTGCTGAATTAACATCACTGTGTTTGCCTCTGACAGTTATACCATTGCAACATAGCACTGATAGGCTCAATCACAGGAATCACATCTTAATGCTTTAGTTAACAAATAATTGTTATTTTGTGACTAAAATCTTGATGTGAATTGCAGATTGGGGTGCATTATGGTACGGCACGGTAGCACTGTGGTTAGCACTGCTGCTTTGCAGCTCCAAGGAGCTGGGTTTGATTCTTGGCTTGGGTCATTGCCTGTGTGGAGTTTGCACATTCTCCCCATGTCTGTGTGGGCTTCCTCTGGGAGCTCTGGTTTCCTCCCACAGTCCAAAGATGTATGGGTTAGATTAATTGGCCATGCTAAAAAAAAATTGTCTCTTAAATTGCTGAGATGTGTAGGTCAGAGAGATTAGTGGGTAAATATGTAGGGATATGGGATAGGGCTTGTGTGGGATTGTGGTCAGTGTAGACTCAATGGGTAAATGGCCCCTTTCTTGGGTGTGACTTAAATTTTGTGATGATAATAATGGCAAACTGTCAGCATTTACTGTCATTGCTTTACTGAAACGGAGAGCAACCTCTGGAGCGGGATTTTCTGGCTGCACTCGCCCCAAAACTGGAAAATTCCACCTGAGGTCAGCATGGTCCATCTCATGCCCATTACAATTCCTGCAGTGGGCAGGGACAGAAAAACTTTCCCCCCTAGAATTAGCCCACAAGACCACAAGATTGAGGAGCAAACGTAGGCCATTCAACCCATGGATTCTACCCCACCGTTCAATGAGACGACTGTCTGATATGATAATCCTCAATTCCACCTTCCTGCTTTATCCCCATAAGCCTTGATTCCTTAACAGATTAAAAATCAGTCTGTCTGTCTCAGGCTTGACGTGAATTTGCTGTTAGTGAGTCTGCAAGCCTCTAGAGGGGGTACTGCTGATTCCAATCAATGAAGAATCAGTTGAACCAACAAGAACTTCCTCTCTTACATGGTCTCATTGTAAAAACCCTTGAAAAAAGTTACACCTTGTTAAATGATGCATAATTACATTTCTTAAAGTCAAACTAACTTCATTAACTATTCTGAAACATGGAATTGAAAAGCTAATTTTATATTTGTGGAATGTCAAATTTCTCCACTATGATGAAGACTTCCACATATTTTTGACATTTTTAGTTTTTATATTTTAGGGGTCATAGTTTGAGCATAAGGACACAGGTGAGAAGGAACATCTTAACCCAGCGATGGTGTATCTGGGGAATTGTTACCGCAGAAAGTAGTTGAGGCCAAAATGTTGTCTGATTTCAAGAAGGAATTGGGGCTAAAGGGATCAAGAAATATAGGAGAGGGAAAGTGGGATCAGAATAATGAACTTGATGATCAGCCATGATCAAAATGTGTCTGGAACCCCCCCCATTGCCAGGGGAGGTACTGGAAGAGATACAGTAGTAACTTTTAAGGGGTGTGTTGACAAATACACGAATAGGATGGGAATAGAGGAATATGGTCCCCGGAAGAGTAGAGGATTTAGTTAAGTCAGGCAACGTGGTCGGTGCAGGCTTGGAAGACCTGTTCCTGTGTTGTAATTTTCTTTGTTCTTTGAATAGTGGAGGAGCTCGAAGGGCCTAATGGCCTACTCCTGCTTCTAGTTTCTATATTTCTATTTCTTCCTTTATTTTAAGCTTCTTTCTTAATCCAGTCATAATCATGCATTTCGATATCTTGTAAATTAAATTGAAAGAGGATGACGTTAACTTTGTTTTTAACGTCCTGATGTGCTGTGTAAGCAATTGCTAGCTGACATCATCAGCAGTCTACTACACCAAGACTGCCCAATGACTTGGCACCGGATGTAAACTGTGGTCAGAGAGGATAGCAAACCATAAAAACATAACCAAGTCTTTGTGGGCAGCTTTCTTCATAGTCAGTCACGAGTGGTCTTGCTGCAGTGATGATCCCAAAATCCAGAACAGTGAACTGTGACTATTGATTCTCCAATTATTGCCTTGGCGCATTTACAATCAGGACTTGCACCAGAAATGAAGGGATTGATATTCCAAAACGTTCAAATCTTCTGACTTACGAAGTTGTCATACACCTGCCTGAGGCAAAGGACGAATGACTTCATGATTCAAGTAATTTGATACAAAGCTGGTGATAATGGAGAGCTGAGGGCTCAGGTGTGGCTGGCATCTGACATTATGCAAAACCAATTAATAATATCGACATGCTCCTGCCCATTAGATTATACCACTGTGAGCTACTTGGCCGCAAGCAATCAGTATGCCTTCCCCTTTGTCAGGCCAGCTCAGCAAGTTCATTTATTTTAAGGTTGACTGAAGGAACAATACTGATGGGAGGTAAGTGGAGTCCTTGAGAGGAGGCAGTGCAGCGGGCGAGCTGGGGGTTTACACAGGAAGACATAGAACATAGAACATTATAGCGCAGTACAGGCCCTTCGGCCCTCGATGTTGCGCCGACCAATGTAACCAATTTTATGACCCTCTATCCTAAACTATTCCAATGCTAACCATATGCCTATCCACTGCCCATTTGAACGTCCTTAAACTTGACGAGTCCACAACTGCTGCAGGCAGGGCATTCCACGCCCTTACTACCCTCTGAGTAAAGAACTCACCTCTAGCATCTGTCCTATAACTACCACCCCTTAATTTAAAGCTATGTCCCCTCGTGTTATCCAACTCCACCCGAGGAAAAAGGTTCTCACTATCCACCCTAACTAACCCTCTGATCATCTTATATGTCTCAATTAAGTCACCTCTTAGCCTTCTTCTCTCTAAAGAAAATAACTTCAAGTCCCTTTGCCTTTCTTCATAAGACCTACCCATCATACCAGACAACATCCTGGTAAACCTCCTCTGCACTCTTTCCAATGCCTCCACATCTTTCTTATAATGTGGCGACAAAAACTGTACACAATACTCCAAGTGCGGCCGCACCAGAATTTTGTACAGTTGCAACATGACATCTCGGCTCCGAAATTCAATCCCTCAACCAATAAATGCTAACACACTATACGCCTTCTTAACAACCTTATCAACTTGAGTACCAACTTTCAGAGATCTATGCACCTGTACACCGAGATCTCTCTGCTCATCTACACTACTAAAAGTCCTACCGTTATCCCTATATTCTGCACACGTATTACTCTTACCAGAGTGAATCACCTCACACTTTTCCACATTAAACTCCATTTGCCATTTCTCAGCCCAGCTCTGCAACTTATCTATGTCCCTCTGCAAACTGTAACATCCATCCTCACTGTTACAACTCCTCCGACTTTGGTGTCGTCAGCAAATTTACTAACCCATGTATCAGACATGCATCAGACTACTGGCTGCAGGAAATCTGTTTGTCATTTAATGAGCCATGGAAAGGGGCCAATGCAGGACACCCAACTCCTAGCAGTAAGAAGACATTTAGGCTTATTAATGGACCATTTAAAGCCAATTATCCCTGGGCCCATAAGGATATAATGGTGGCTCTGGGATTAACACTTGGAAGAGTTTCACATCCATCCAGAAAGCTGCCGACTAATCCCTGAGAGTTTGTCCACAAGCTGTACCCAATTGAGGTATTTGGTGCCGGGAAGAAGGAGAAACTGGCCGAGAATCGGCCCAGGCTTTTGTATTTACTCCCCACTTCCCCCAGCCCCCACTCCTCTTGCCCACAAGACAGTCTCCCCATGGACTCCTCCTGCTCCTCTTTCAGGAGATACAGCAACGATCCCTGGTGAAGATCTCAGTTTGCCACAGGCATCGGTCACTGTTCCTCATGGGTATTGCTGAGAATGAAGTAAATACTTGCCTACCAAATAATTGCATTGAGCTTCCCAGAGAAAAGCAATGTGGAATTCCCATGCGTTTTCCAACTGGTGGGTGAGACTCCTGTCATCCCAATACTAAATTTTGTCCAATGGAATTTTAAGCAGATAATGTAATGTTGCAGTGAGCTCTGTCTCTGATTGTTATAATTTGCATCATTCACAGCAGCATTCCAGAATTGGGCCAGCTAACAGAATTGGGCCAGCTAACAATCTATCTCTTCATTTAAAGGGGAATCTGCTTTCTGTTGTGTTTTCTGATTGACTGAGTCACGGAATTAAATATTCCCACCCACTTAGTGACTCATCAGGAAGGAAAAGTCAAAACACCCTGACGAACGTAAGACTGTATCAACTGCTAATGGGATTTTGAAAGAGACAACTAATCGGATATGCATACAAACATACATATGAAATAGGAACAGCAGTGAGCTATTTGGCCTCTCAAGCCATTCAATAAGATCAAGGCTGCAGAGTGGTAATATCACTGTATTAGTAATACAGGCGTTTAGGCCACAACTCCTGGGGACATGGGTTCAAATCCCACCAGAGCAGCCGGTAGAATTTAGGAGCTTAAGTTTAAAATACTAGTCTTTGATCCACTCTTCAAACTGGATGTAAAAATTAATCAGATTGTGGTCGCTGTTACCTTTACTCTTAAAGTCATTAATTAATCCTGTCACATTATACAATACCAAATCTAATATAACTTGCTCTCTAGTTCATTCCAGAACATGCCGCTCTAACAAACTGTCTCAAAAACATTCCATGAATTCTATATTCAGTTTATTTTGCCATTCTGATTTTTTTAATTTATTCACATGATTATTGCCATTCCTTTATCACACACACCACCAAGGTCACACAGATCCTGACCTCATTGAAGCCTTGGTTCAAACTTGAACTAAAGAGCAGAACTCCAAAGGTGATACTAGAGTGGCTGTGCATCAAAGCTGCATTTGAGTGAGTGTGGCATCAAGGAGCTGTGGCAAAACTGGAGTCATTGGGAATCGGTGGAAAACTTCCATTGTTTGGAGTCATACCTGGCGCAAAGGAAGATGATTGGGTGATTGGAGGTCAATCATCTCAGCTCCAAGACATCATAGCAGGAGGTCCTCAGGGAGTGTGCTAGGCCCTACCATCTTCAGCTGCTTCAATAATGACCTTCCTTCCATCATAAGGTCTGAAGTGGGGATGTTTGCAGATGATTGCACGATGTACAGCACCAGTCACGACTCCTTGGATACTGAAACAGTTAATCTAAATATTCAAGACCTGGACAAAATCCAGGTTTGGGCTGACAAGTGCCAGGCAATGACTATCTCCAAAAGAGAGGATCTAACCATCACCCCTTGACATTCAATGGCATTACGAATACCAAATTTCCCACAATCAACATCCTGGGGGTTACTATTGAGAAGAAACTGAACTGAACTGGCCAGATAAATACTGTGGCTACCAGAAGAGGCCAAAGGTTAGGAATCCTGTGGTGAGTAACTCACTTCCTGATCTTTCAAAGCCATCCAAGGGAGAAAACCATTTACCAGGGAAAAGCAGGAGTGTGATGGAATACTCTCCACTTGCCTGGGTGAGCACAACTCCACTAACACTCAAGAAACTCAACAAAGAAATCTACTTGATTATATCTCTTCCACAAACATTCAATCCCTCCACAACTGTGTGTATCATCTACAACCTGCAGTGCAGGAACTCATCAAGGTTCCTCAGCAGCAACTTCCAAACCCATGGCCATAACAATATGGAAAGACAAGAGCAACAGATATCTGGGAACACCACCACTTGGAAGTCCCCTTCCAAGATACTCATCATGCTGACTTCAAAATATATTTCTAATCCTTCATGCTTACTGGGCCAAAATCCTGGAATTCCCTCCCTATATTTCAGGGACTGCAGCAATTCAAGAAGGCAGCTCACCACCACCTTCTGAAGGGCAATTAGGGTTGGGCAAGAAATTTTGGCCTAGCCAGCGACACCATGAACTGTAAATGAACAAAACAAAAACCACCAAATATCTTTTCTTATATACTGTGCACTATATTTTGATTACTGTTCAGGGGCCTGTAGACCATTCTCACGACTGACATCTTTCCCCTACTATTCCTCATCCCCACCTGAATCCATTCCATATCCTGATTTCTTCAGCCAAGGTCATCTTCCCACTATTGTATAAATGCCATCCTTGATTAACTGCTACACCTTTACCTAGCTTCCAATTCTTCTTGAATGTGATATACCCCTCACTATTCAGGACCCAGTCCTTGTCATCCTGCAGCCACACCCCTGTAATTCAGTGACAAAAGTGGATGGAGTTAATAACAACACTAAGTTACATTTATACAGCATCTTTAAAATAATGAGAAAAGGCCAGTGACACAGAATCAAAGGAAACACTCATATGATGCCGTTGGGCATATCAAAGCTTCCCATCAAAACAAAGAAAAATATCAACATTTATTCGACTAGGTACCAGTGGGGAGGAAAGGGGACAGTTTTTAACCACAATATAATTGGACCGAGAAAGTGATGTCTCAATGAAAAAACTGAAAATCTTTAGCTTCTACCCGAAATAAGCATGAAGTTGGCAGAGTGACCATGACACTCGCCCAAAGGCAGCATGGAGAGAACAAAGACATCTCTGAGTTTGAGCTTAACTTAAATGTCATGAAAGATATAAAAATCAGTCGGCTTACACAAAGAACAAAGAAAATTACAGCACAGGAACAGGTCCTCCAGCCCTCCAAATCTGCACTGATCATGCTGCCTGACTGAACTAACCGCACCCCCTCCCTACCCTTCTGGGACCATATCACTGTATTCCCATCCTATTCATGTATTTGCCAAGGCCGCCCCACCCCCCCCACCTTAAAAGTCACTATCATATCAGCTTCCATGACCTCCCCTGGTAGCGAGTTCCAGATACCCACCATCTCTGTAAATCCTTGCCTCATACATCTCCTTCAAAAGCTTTCCTCTTGCACCTTAAATCCATGCCCTCTAGTAATTGACTCTTCTATCATGGGAAAAAGCTTCTGATTATCCACTCTGTCAATGCCTCTCATAATCTTGTCGACTTCTGTCAGGTCACCCCTCAATCTCTGTCGTTCCAGTGAGGACAAACCAAGTTTCTCCAACCTCTCTTCAAAGCTAATGCCCTCCATACCAGGCAATACCCAATAAATCTTTTCCGTACCCTTTCCAAAGCCTCCACGTCCTTCCAATAGTGTGGCAACCAGAATTGAACACTATATTCCAAGTACGACTTAACTAAGGTTCTATAATTCTGTAACATGACTTGCCAATTTTTAAACTCAGTGCCCCAGCTGATGAAGTCTAGCATGCTACATGCTTTCTTGACTACCTTTTCCAAATGCGTTGCCACTTTCAGTGACCTCTGTATTTGTGCATCCAGATATGCCTATCAATACTCTTAAGAGGTCTGCCATTTACTGTATATTTCCTATCTGTATTAGACCTTCCAAAATGCATTAACTCACATTTGTCCGGATTAAACTCCATCTGCCATCTCTCTGCCCAACTCTCCAACCAATCTATATCCTCCTGTATCCTCTGATGTTCCTCATCACTATCCATAAATCCACCAACTTTTGTGTCTTCCACAAACTTACTAATCAAACCAGTTACATTACCCTCCAAATCATTTATATATGTTATGAGCAGCAAAGGTCCCAGCCCTGATCCGTGAGGAATGCCACTTGTCAGAAACACGGGGGAGTTTTCCCATCCCACCCGCCACAGGAATCATAACAGGTCGGGGATGGGCCATGCAAAGGTCTGTTGACCTCAGGCAGGATTTTCCGGTTTTGGGCCAAAAATTTCCACCCTTTTTTGTTTTGGAATGTGGCAATTTCCTGGGCTATTCCACCATGTCAAGGGCTGGTACTTATCTGACACCGAGAGCCAGGATTTTTCTGCAATGTTTCTCAGTGTCCAGTGCTTGGAGAGTGTTACTGGTATTTATACTGAATATTTTGCAATGGTAGTTTCTGGCCAGATGTCAACACTTTCCCAGACAACTTAAAGAGGCAGTTAAGAGAAGTTATTTGTCAGCGTGGTGCAGCACAGATGATTTGCCATTAGAAGCTACTGGTATATTTATTAAACACTGTATCATCAAAGATTTAAAATGCACTCATTTTCCACTTTGACGTGGTCAAGTTGACATTGGACTCCTGAAAAATGTGCAGTACAGCCACAAAGAACTTCTCATTTCATTCTTGTTTGACCTTCATACTTAGTTCCAAATGACTTGTTTCCAGTGACCTTTGTGTTTAATCCCACATGACTAGGTTACACAGTACAGTAAAGTTTAATCGCTTTGAATTGTTCGCTTTTCTTATGCTTTTCATGTCTGTTTCTTTCAGGCTTGTAAATGTAGCGGTAAATCGCAATGTCACTGTGATGGAGTGAAAGGTGATAAGGTAAGATGGTCAGTGTTTCCTACAAACCAGCACACTGTCTCCACTTTAAAAATTAGAAGTGAAAGAATTGCCAGCTGTGATGTAAGTTAAATATATTAATTCAGTAATATTTCAAATTATTGCACCTTTTAAATAGACCTTTTACTAGGTAAATGCAAATGCTGCATGATTCAGCTATATCTCAGTGCTCTGTGAGTACATATTGTGAACTTCATACCCAACACTGCAAAGTGAGAATGAGGTAAGTTGAGCGTTTATTTTATTGCTCTCCTTTCCTCCTCTGCCCTGCAGGTTATGCACTGACACTTGAACCAGTTTGTCACTTACTGCTGTCATCTCTTAGACATGGAGGGATAAAGTTGCCACAGTAGTTCCCCATAAGGTGACCAACTGCCCTATATTTTAAAGGAATGTCCCTCATTTTAACCATTTGTCCCATATCCCTTGAGAGATGCCTTTTCTTCTGTAAATCTGGGACAGCCTGTCGGGTGAGTTCACCAGGATTGTAAGCCAATGAGTCAGTTAGCAAAAAGGTGATAACGTTGTAATACAACAAAATAACTATAATGGTCTGACACCCCCTCATCCCTCTTTATGTTGAAACATTCCCCACTCTGATATTTACCAACTCCTGACTACTCTCACAGATCCTGCTCCTATGGTTACCAGCAAACTCTGCACACCCAGCTATGATGTAAAGATGCCGGCGTTGGATTGGGGTGGTAAGAACTCAGTAAGAATTTAGCAACACCAATTATTAATCCAACCGATTTATTTGATAGTAAAAAAGCGAGCTTTCAACACTCCCATGTCTTCCTCAGGCAAGTGCAGTGTTTGCCTGAAGAAGACACGGGAGTGTTGAAAGCTCGCTTTTTTACTATCAAATAAATCGGTTGGATTAATAATTGGTGTTGCTAAATTCTTACTGAGTTTCTACCCAGCTATGCCTCAGGCCCATTGTCGAAGTGTCCCTTATTTTATTTCACGGGTTCTTCAATCTTCTTTGCTATAAACCTCAGAGAAGCATTATTATGAATTAAATAGTAATTATTTTCTGAGTGTAGAGGGAGTCCGCACTGGCTACACACTGATGCATTAACGCTCCAACAGAGACCTTATTTGTTCAAGTCACATTTGGTCCATAGGAAACCTCAACAGCAACAAACACAGTACAATGGCGAGATACATGTAGCGGGACAGTGAAATATGGGCAAATACTATTGACTTAACAATTGAATGAGAAATCGCTTGGGACAAAACAGCCAGGAGTAGTGTTGTTGGAAAACTGAAAATGGTACCATTAAGAGAGCAACCTCTCAGGAAGACTTCAGGAAAGATGTAATTTGATGGTGGGATCGTGTAATAGATAGCAGAAATGTCTCAATGTGATGAGTAACTGGAGGCTAACGAGATAGACGGTAAAATAAAAGTGAAGGAGTGAGAGCAATGGCATGAATTGAATGTGATTGGACCATTATTGACCAGAAATCAGGGTAAATGAGAGAGAATGGAATTCCAGAAACTTTGGAGGGAGCAATGTCCAAGCGAGTTGAAAGTAACTGAATCCTCAACAAAGTGTAGGTAGCTTAGACATACAAAAGAGCTGAGAGTTGTATCAGAATTCAGATTTTGAACTGTGCATTGTTGGTTGGATGGCTGAAAAGGAATTCAGGCAAGTGACACCATGAAGATTGATGTGACGTAAGCCCATTTATCCTCCCCTCCTCCCCCCATAACCTCACGTCAATCCACCTAAACTATACATCCTTGGACTGTGGGATGAAACTAGAGCACCCAGAGAAAACCCACACAGATCCGGGAAGAATTTGCAAATTTCACACAGATAACCATCTAAAGCCTGAATTGAACCCAGGTCTGTGGCACCATGAGGCAGCGGTATTCACCACCACTGTTAAAGGAAAATTTTATTCAGCTGAATAATCAGATCAGGTGAGAATGTTAAGAGTATTATTTTTGTGTCGTGCCTCAGGCATACTGGTCAGGTTTACAAACAGGTAATTTGTAGATAACTACTCACAGCTTTGATATTACACCGCCCTGTGTGAATAGGAGCTGTGCATCAACAATATATGTACATTGATGTGAATTGGTGTCAATTGCTGCTGTAACTACATAAATCCAGTTCACTGCCTTTCCCTCCATTGATCACTGTCCTCTTCCCTCCCAGTGCTATCCTTGAGGCCTGAGGCAAAATACCAGTCTGGCTCAGTGCATGCTACAGGTCACTTCCAGGTCATTGTATTGGGTTTGCCCACAGTGGCATGATTGCTGGGAAAGTTTTGAGTGAAATTGAGATTATATTTGGTGCATAAAGGATCTTAATATTAAGCTAAAGGATGTGTTGTTGACTGTCTTTTAAATGCAGTTATGTTTACTTGTTTTCAATCGTAGCATCTGACTTCTGTTCTGCAATTTATTAATAAAGACCTCCTTTTATCCTTCTCAGCATATTAAGATGTACGCCATGAGGCAAGAGGAGTTGTTAGCTTGATTGAACTTTTCAAGTATTTCTACAAAACTGTCTTCCCAACCTTCCTCCATATCATTGCAGGGTGAAAGAGGATTCCCTGGTCCACAGGGTCCACCTGGAAATCCAGGGTTTCCAGGTACAGAGGGTCCTCGAGGTCCAGAAGGTCCCAAGGTATGTCAGCTCCATAAAGGACTTGAGTTAAGATAAGAAAAAGACTAACCAAATTTGTTATAATGGAGAATTGTAGTGGCGAGCAGTAACACTCACACTGCAGTTATGTCTGCTTTTTCCCAGGTATAAATTAGCCATCAGGGCTGATTCAATAATCAAATAAAAATGTACATGAAAGTCGACCAACGGCCGCTATACCAGAAAGAAGCCAATCCCACAACCAAAACAGTTTTGTGTAATGACTTCAATGAGGTCTATGAGTTGGACCTGCTGGAATATGAGCTCCCAAATTGAGGCCTGTTAAGGGAGCTCTACAGAGATATATAAGCTGCAATTTTCCTGTCCCACCTGCCATGGGAATGATAGTGAGCGGGACAGGACCATGCAAAGGTCCACTGATCTGTGGTGAGATTTTTGGTCTTGGGATAACTGCAGCTGGAAAATCCCATGGTGTGTTTAGGTCACTGGCATTTGGGGCATAAAATTCTATATTGGGAATTATCTGCCTGAGTATTGCAAACCATTGTAAAAAAGTCAGCTTTGGTGAAGAGACACTGGAAGTTATTTCAGTTGGGAGCAGGACAAACTAGCTAAGGGCTGCAGGAGAGCAAGGAGACCACTCATGCCTCTGGAAGGAAGGCAAGCTGGGGCAGGGGAGTAAACCAGCTGAGAGTAGGGCTTCCACTGGAGGAACCAGATGAGCTTTTACGTCAACAATAGTTTCATAGTTATCATTGGTCTCTTAATCCCATATCCTTTATTGAATTCAAATTTCACATCTGCCCTGGTGATATTTGAACCCAGGTCCCCCAGATCTTGCTCTAGATTATTAATCCAATGATAATATTGCTATGCCACTGCCTCCCCATTATTTATTATAAAGTGAAGTTTGTCTCAAACACTAGCTTAATTGTCGACATTTTCATAGCTAAATTTGAACACAATATAACATTTCTTCTTTTACTTTTTGATGTTAACAGGGAAATCTTGGATTTCCTGGACCACCAGGAATGAAAGGTTTGATGGTAAGTGTTTCCATACTTAGCAGACCAGACTTAGAAACTTAGAAGTAACATCTGCTTCCAAACTGGTCTTGCAATGATTCTATCATGGTTTTACCTGGATATTTCCCTCAAAGTCATCAGTAAGTTTTTCCCACCCTACAACCTTTCAACTTTATTTGCCCATTATTTATATAAACATTCCATGTTCATTGGTTGAATAGAGCACTCTTATCATTATATTTTACTTACTGGGTGAACCATGTAATTCTCTGTGAAAGTGAAGAGTAAGACTATTTCAGATCATGCCTTGGAGTTAAATTACAAAACAGCAATTTAAGAAGTAGAGAGTTAAACAAATAGAAGAAAAAGCAAATGAAGGATTAAGAATAATTGTGCAATTAATTATGCCAGAATATACAAAATGGCACTCAATTTCCCTGTGCTAATATCCAGTAAATTCTGAACCTTCAATCATATTCCCTTGCATGTGGATTCTTATTGGCCAATCACATGGTGTCTGCCCAATGCCTATATGATGACTTTAGAACAGCTGGAGATATACTAGTAAGAATTTTTTGAAGTTATAAAGAGGTTTTGCAATTTATTCATCAACCAGAGCCACCAGTCAAAATCTACCTTAAAGGATGGTTCTTCAAAATCATGAGGGCTGTAGACAGGGCAGATAAAGAAGAGCTTTGCTCATTGACAGAACAGTCGAAAACTGGAGAGTACTGATTCACAAAAGGATCAAACTGAGGGAAAATGTTTTTACGCATTAAGTGGTTAATATCTGGAGCGCAGTGCCTGAGAGTGTGTAAAAGGCAGGAATAATCTGGCTTTCAAAAGGGAATTGGATAAGAACATGAAACAGAAGTATTCACAGGGCTACCAGGGAGAGCACGGGAATAAGACTAGCTGAGTTGCCATTACAGAGAACCCGTAATGACAAGATGGGCTGAGTAACCTCCTTCTGTGCTATAACCATTGTATGATTATATGATTCTATGGCCAGAATTCTCCGACTGTGCTGCAGCTGGGATTTTCCTGGGATTCTGCTTAGCACCAAATAATCCATTCTCGCTGGCAGCAGTAGCAGGACGTGCAAGACCAAAGAATTCTGGTCTATGTATTTGAATTGAATGGCTTGATTCCCTCCCTATTAACAAATCATCCCACCCGCCTAAATGTTACAGTGAGAATTCAGTCAATATCTACTAATAATCTGTTTTTTGAACACCATAGATCATTAAGTAGGTACATGATTTCAATGTGCATGTTTACTTGCCATCTAAATCACTCAGTTGTGGGATTCTGAAAAATATATAAATGTCCACTATTCTACTGGAAAGCTAGAAAGCAAATCAGCTACCCATTACAGAAATAAAAATGGAGTGATTTCTATAAAAGCAGTTTGGTCCAAAATATCTCTTTCAGGCCCAAGTGAAAATTCAACCTCAGGCACTTCCTGGATTTCTCTGTGAGATTGAATTTTAATCTTGCATGGGCCAGGTCCCAAAAAACAGGAACAAAATTCCCATCATCAACAAAAAGATTTCATTTTGCATGTTTCAGCTAAAAGATGATATGAAATTGATGATTACATGGGGGCAGGGGGGAAGGGGCACGATGGTTAGCACTGCTACCTCACAGTGTCAGGGACCCGGGTCACTTTTTGTGCAGAGCTCCATGTTGCCCCCTGCCTGTGTGGGTTTGTTCTGGGTGCTCCAGTTTCCTCCCAAAGATGTGAAGGTTAGTTTGATTGGCCATGCCAAATTGTCCATTGGTGTCAGGGGGATATGTAGAAACTAGAGCCTGAGTGGGATTATTGTCGATGTAGGCTCAATAGGCCGAATGGCCTCCTTCTGCACTGCAGGGATTCTATGATTCTATAAATCCGCCTGGCAGTTCCCATAGTAATTAATGTAAAACTAATATTGACTTGAGGAATTTTGAAAATTAAAAGTGTTATATTTATTTCAGAGTGTCAGTCTTCTATGAAATAGCCAGGATCAGTCATAAGGGTGCGATTGAATTATAGACATCGTCAAGTTGGGGTGTGACATTGAGGTCCCACCCATAACAGACTTCAACTCCAATATTACCTTTGTTCCTGCAGAAGTTTCCCCTTTGACTAAGATCAAATGTAGTATCGACATACTGTGCTTGATTAAAGTCATTAAGTTACATTTCAGCTTCATTTAAAGCGGCATCTTGGCCTTTTGGCTAAGATACAAGTAGGATCAAGCCTTGGAGGAGGAGTTATATCTACTCCAATCAGTTTGGATCATGTAGATCAAGCCCAAGATAGCCCTGTCTTATCAGCTTGGATCAGGAATGTCTCAACTTGTTGAGACTCTGAATTGGACTTGATTGGATTGAATTGGAATAAAAACAAAAAGAAAAAAAATTCCTAGAAAATTTTTATATGTCAATAATACACATTGGGATTTCAGCCCATCTGTCTAGAAGTGGCTATCTTAACAGTAACAAGTTCCTAGTTGTGTTCGCTGATGTTCATAGCATTTCCTATGTACTGTATGTTCTGTGATGAAACTGTATCACTTTATAATGTCAATCCTTTTCATTTTCATAGGGACCTCCAGGTTTACCAGGCTTTGTAGGGGATCCTGCTGTCCCAGTAAGTAAATAAAAATTATGGTTATGTTTTTTCCCCACTCAGAACATTCCATGCAATGCCAGGCTTTCTTTCAGCACAGGATACAGGCAGCTTCAAACTCCAAGAGAACATACAGAATAAGTACAATGTAAAGCTTGTCACAGGATAGAATAATTTGTGGATGAGTGTCCTAGCTCATTTTTATCAACAACTTACATTCATTTAATACCTTTAACGTAGTAAAACATGCCGGGTGCATCAAAGGATGGGACGCTGTATTTGTGAAACTGTACTGCAGCAGATATGCAGTTCTCTTCTGTTGTGCTCTGTCTCATCAGAGGACACCAAGGGAGCAGGAAAGGTGCACCAAACTCAGTGAGTCATCAGTTCCAAGTTCTCAATCCTTGAGGTATATGCATGTGAATTAGACTTCTGTCTGTTCACTACATTATGGCCAGAACTTTTCACCCTTAATCACATCGACCAGGCTCGACGACAGAAATGGAAAAGGCCAAAGTAAAATTGTACATTGATGTTATCCCATGATGCTGTCTCCCAATATTCAACACTAGGAATATTATTTTAATATGTTAACATATAATTATCAAGAGTTGCTGCATCCTCACAAAGAAGGAAGAATAGGTGATATGTTCAAACAAGGGGTGGAACAGGGATAGGGACAGCAGTGGCAATGGAAAATGGGGAAAGGCTGTGGTGAGGAGCCACATCCTATGCCATGTTGGAGCTGGGCTCCTACACAAGGGTAATTAGGAATGCCAAATAGTGCTGCCCTTGCCATTGATGCCCTGATCCTATAAATGCATAAAAAGAAAGCTCAATGATGGTTGAGGGAAGTCCCTCAGCGGGGTTGCCTGTGATGTTCCTGTACCAGGGCAGGCAGAGATGGCCTCTAGGCCTGCCTGGACTGCTGACCACCAGCTCCCTGCCCCCACCACTCCCTCTCCAAGCTGAGTTGGTGCAGGCACAACATGAACTGCCATCTTTCTGGCTGAAAATCAGACAAATAATTTTCAGGCCCATAAAGTCTCCTCAACCCATGTATTAGCTCCATGTTCCAGTAAGAGCCAGATGAGAACCTAGAGCAATTCACCTTGAGAGGGGCACCAACCTCTGAGAAGTTATTTCACGTCCATTCACTCTTGATATCAGAACATATCTTCCTGTTCATTAGTAAGCTTTTTGAAATAAACTCCCTGCACATTTTTTTCTGTTTAGGGAATCCCTGGAAAGGATGGTCCCCAAGGTCCTAAAGGTATACCAGGATGCAATGGCACCAAGGTAAGTTCAACTTTAAAACATCAATTTGGCAAAAGAAAATGGCCAGCATTCAAATGCAGATCAGAAAGTATTCTGAATTTCCATTATAATTTGCTGTTAATTTGAGATGTCTGGGGGAATGTAAATATTGCCTGACAAGGGGGACACATAAACATTGCAAGTACTTTCTTTTGCAGGGTGATCCTGGCTTTCCAGGAATTTCTGGTTCAGAGGGACCTATAGGACATCATGTATGTAATTTTCAAAGCTTATTGAAAACAATGCTATTGGATAGATTGTATTTACACTCTCCCCGGTTGATGTCCCTTCTCCTTGTGTTCCAAGCTTCTTCTCCACAGAAAGCACACGATAGTAAAAAGTGATACAATTATAGACAAAGGAAAGTGGAGGCTTTGCATATCAGTGAAAAAGGCTGAGCAATAGCATTGCTAACAGAGTTGAGAGACTGCAACTTGTTCCAATACCACTCACCTTTTATGCTATTTACACAAAGTGGTTTTCTCCCAATCAGTGAATTTTGAGGGGAGTAATTTTGGCTTTTTGCAGTAGTATTAAACAGGAACTACCTTACATTGTACATGAAAACAATGACAGCTCTTCAGAAAGTTGCCTGAAGTCATGAAAGTGCCATGTCAATGGCAAGTCTTTTATAGTGAATTGACAGTCTGATTTACATCATACCCGTCATACTTGTCTCCTCATTTTTAAATCAGTGGGCTCCAGTGAAAATTAGAGCCGAAGAACATAAGAACTAGGAGCAGGAGTAGGCCATCTGGCTCCGCGAATCTACTCCAGCATTCAATAAGATCATGGCTGATCTTGTCATGAATTCAGCTTCACTTACCCGCCCACTCATCATAACCTTTAATTTCTTCACTGTTCAAAAATTTATCTTACCCTTGCCTTTAAAGCATTAAATGAGGTAGCCTCAATTGCTTCACTGGGCAGGGAATTCTACAGATTCATATCTTTGGGTGAAGACGTTTGTCCTCAACTCAGCCCGAAATCTGCTCCCCCTTATTTTGAGGCTATGTCCCCTAGTAGTTCTAGTACTACTAGAACTGGTAGTTCTAGTTTCACCTACCAGTGGAAACAACCTTCCTGCTCCTGTCTTTTCTATTCCCTTCAAAATCGTATATGTTTCTAAAAGATCTCCCCTCATTCTTCTGAATTCCAATGAGCATATTCACAGTCTGCTCAGTCTCTCATTAATATCAAGAAAGAAATGAAATAGGCCACCATTTCACTGTCACCCATTTATATTACGGCAGAAAGTCAAAACTATCGTCAAATATAACAATGTCAGTTTTTCCAAGAGGAACCTGTTGAATTAAATTCCTATGTAAACCCACCATACTTATTTTCAAAATTTGAAGTATGTTTTATGTCAAAATCCTGAATGATGTTTCTCTAATCTTTAACTTTCAGGGGAGTCCAGGATT
Organism: Sphyrna mokarran; assembly: GCA_024679065.1. Taxonomy (NCBI): domain Eukaryota; kingdom Metazoa; phylum Chordata; class Chondrichthyes; order Carcharhiniformes; family Carcharhinidae; genus Sphyrna; species Sphyrna mokarran. The sequence goes on along the minus strand of JAGIQG010000003.1, from coordinate 20,260,683 downwards.
TCCAGGACTAAAGGTACGTCATTCAGTAAGAAGGCAGCCAGCATAGATCTGAAGGACCAAGTGGCCTCTTTCTATGCCATAAACTTTCTATGATTCTAAGAGGGTCTCTCATTGAAAGTTAATTCTACCTGCTGATGTACTAGAGATAACTTGATTGACTAAAGCTTCTTCATGACTATGACTGAGTTGTATTTTAGTATTCCAAACCAAAAGGTTCAAAACATGTGAATCTTTGGGTGTAGTTTTTATTGTCATCGAGTTGTAACTGATTATTAACAGGGTTGCAGTGAGGGTTAATGTTCACGTAGCAATAATGAGAATGAAAATATTCTTGAAGCATGAACGATGATAAAAAACAACACCTAAATTGATTGTGAGGGTGAATATCCACAAACAGCTGGATAATGTTGATGGTGAGGATGCGTATCCACAGGTTGATAGCACGGGTGATTACTTCCACAGCAATTGAGGATGTAACTCCCTCATAAGCTGTGAGTTTCTAAACCCCTTGTGGTGTGACCTTGTGCAGGAGGCTCAGTAGCCCAGCCAAAAAATCCACTGACTTTCGTTGGGATTGGATAATCCTTTCAGTAGGCGGGTATGGAAAATCCCACCCAAAAGACAGAATTTTATGCTTTTCCCAGAGACAGGAGGGTGGAGAAGAACCCATCTAATCAGGTGGGAAGTATGAGCTGGAGTTCCAGTTGCCTTCACTACTCCCCTTGATTAAGTCCAAGTTGGGAAGGATTGAGGATTGCTTTCTCGCTTGGAGGTGAATTAAATTAATTGAAGTTAACTGATCATAAAAAGCAATGTAAGGGCCTCATTCCACTACTACTGGTATTCAAGCGATGCCAGGTGAGGGCTGTGCATGGCAGTGACTGGGCACATTCTGCTGTATGTGCATGTGAGCTGGTTGGGGGGGAGATGGCGGTGTGGTAGCTGGCGAGGTAGAATTTTTCCTTCTTTGGCAATCTATGCCAATGGAGGAACCATCCTGCAGCAAGTGTTGTCCACGTATGAAGATCTCACCTGTCCTTAACAATAACCAACACCCCAGCCACCCCAATGTCAGGGCCTCCCAGGCTGGTCCCAGCGATGCCTTCCCTCCAGGGCTCCTGGACCCACTGGACTGGAAGCCACTGCTTCTTGTATCGCTACTGTAGAGCTGCCAAGTTCTAATTGATTGGCAGCTTTCATAGGGTAGAAGCTCCTTGAAACTTGATGAGGACCCCCATCACCAATCGGGTAAATACCTGACGGACATTAAATCAAGTCGGGGAGCCCAGAGCTCCAGCTGGTGGACATGCCCACTGCTGAAAGCATTAAATTCTATCCATGGCTTGAGAGTTACAGTGAGTAATTCTATTCACACACACAATGGGGAGAATCTTCCAATAACATGTCAGGGTGTCAGTGTCAACTAGAAAACCGATGTGCAGCTCTCCAGCTGCACAGATGAGTTTTCTCTCCAGATTGTCTGGTTAGGCTGACCTGTGCTCACACAGACATCAGCGTGCCTTCCCATTATATGTAAAGGAGGCCTCCCCCTCTTCCACCTCAGGCCAACAGGCATCTCTAGAGGGCCTGCTTGGGCAGTTCCACCTTGGCACTACCAGATTGGCAGTGCCAAAGTTCAGTGCCAGAGTACTGCCTGATTATTTCCCTTTTCCGCCAGGGATTATACAGACCGGTGGGTTCCTCTTGACAGCTTCATTTTTTCCTGAAGCAGTTGTAAACCTCGCTGCTGTGATGTCAAGTTGATAAAGTATTCAGTGAGGAGGGGGACAACTTGCAGGGAAGCCCTATAATGATATTCAGATTTATGAAAATTTATTGAAATCTTTCTGGATGGAAACATCATCACGGTGCAGGCATGGAAAACCAGGAAACAAGATCTTACCGACAAGAATCTTGTGTCATGAGTCTTGCGGGATTTTGGAATCACATTGACATTTATACTAACAACTAACACGAGCTCAAAGTTACCCCCATTGGTGGACTGCATTTAAACACAGGTTGCAAGCCAGAATTAACAGCATAAAGCAACATTCAAAAGAAATATTCTCTGAAGAATGTTTCAGACTTATAGAGCCTGATTTTATCAAGGTGTTGTGTCTGTTTTTGGGGATGGAAACTTGGTAAAGTCAGGCTTGAGGTGAATAATGCGATCCACGCCCAGCTCCATGCCTGCTCCCCCTTTACCAAGGCCTAAAAATGGCTGCAATCATGACCATGCCCAAAATAGGCGCAACAGCCATTTAAGCGCATTTGCATGCATTCAAATTGACTTAATAGGCTGCAAGCCCAATTTTACTGACATTCTCCCTTTACCACTGCATTCCTCCAGACTTGTGCAGCGCAATTCGGACTCACAGGTATTTTTTCAGGCAGTGTGCATGGAGGGGGTGGGGGAGAGCGCGGCATCTCAGAACGGGTCTAAAAGTTGGATCTGAAACACTCCCAGCCCAACACTTAGAATCAAAATGGTAAAATAGGGCCAATGGTATTCTTCTCAGTAATCAAATATTGTTTTTGGAAACGGCCGGGGACAACAGATGAATAAATATCTCCTGATACGTAAGCAAAGAAGAATGCAGTCTTAGGATGGGATTTTCTGGCTTTTCCATCACCCAGCGGTGTGGCCAGTGAGCAATGCAAATAGCCATTGACTTCAGCGGGACTGGATGATCCACTCAATGGCCAATGGACAGCTGCCTCCGACAATGGAAAACCTGACATGGTGGGGGGGGCAGGGGGAGACCGGAAAATGCTGGCCTATTGACTGTGCATACATTTCTTCCTCATTTACCAGGATCGGTTTAAATTGTTGTACAACTGTGCGTGTCGTCTCCGTTTATTCAATAGGCTCGGAGTTACACAACTGTATGGAGTTAACATTTGCTAACCTGGGTTGCGGGCGGGTGGTGGGGTCGCTAATGCCATAAGTGATTCATTTTGCAATACGTTTATCTCTAAAGGGTGAACCCGCTCGACTTTCAGGAAACAAAGGAAGTCGTGGACGTCCAGGCCCTCCGGGTCCTCCAGTAAGTGTGACATCCCAAACACACGCATTAATATCTGATGTGTTTGACATATAGGATGATGCTGATCAGATATAAAATATTACAACAAAATTATAACAGAGTAGAATTCAAAACTGGGCAAAGTACAACCTGCTGTTTAGCTGCTACTGCCTCAACTACCACTTAATTCCAGCTGACACCTCTCTCATATTTATACTGTGACACTGATTTCATAACAGTCTGTGGTGCAAACTCACTTTCGACGATATTTCAGAGAACAGGACACACTGGACATTACAAAGAAATTCCACCTGTTAATTTGAATTAGATTGAAGAACTTGCTTGGAATGACTGGCTGCAAATGAGTTACCAAGGGGAAGGCAAAGATTTATGTTATTTTCAATTTTAGGCATACTTTTTGTGACGGCGGGGGGGTGGTTCTCAACTATCAACAGCCCATCTGAGAGACACCATTTTTAACATTACGCGCAACCATTAGGGTATTAGTACACATCCTTTCCACACTTTTTATGCAAGTGGAGGTAACATTTGTAGAACTGCAGACACATCCCGAAAACTTACAGCCTCAGACCTTCTTCTATTGGTGAGGGTTTCCTGTTGAGGTCAGAGGAATGGTAGTCTCCCAATGGCCAGGCAGTCAACCTTACTTCTCCTTCACAGAATGTGAAGTCTTCCTGAATATCAACTATTATTTGCATCAGACACCACCAAAGAATAAATTGATTTTTGTTAGTCAAGAGTCCAAAACCACTTTGCAAAAAATAAAAATCATTTCCTTAATTATCTCATTTAAGGGTCAACCAGGACCTCAAGGGTGGCAAGGATCTAGTGGCCAACCAGGCCTCTTGGTAAGTGTCTCATTTTTCTACATTAAAGATCCTTGTCGTTTTATGCCAAAGATTAAAGATAACTGATTCTGTTAGTATGATATATACTTCACTGGTACCAGGCTAGCCTTAATTTTGTGCTCTAATAACTTTGAATCACAATACTGTCTCAACAGTTCTGTATCTCAGATAATACTATAATTTATTGCCAGTGTGAGGTCAAGAAATAGCTAAGCGCAAAAGAAAGTGAAATTGCTTTTTCAGACAAGAAGATCCAAGAAAATCAGTCAAGCAAATAAACTTATTCTATTTTGTCTGAGGGAAGCTAAATTATTACGCATGCACCAGACTTCACACCTGGGAATTTGTGGAACCATTTAACACAGGAGCAGCCCCAAGCCCAACACTGAGCCACAAGGGAAAAGTAAAACAACACTTACACTTTCAAAAACATTCTGAACTGCAGGGAATCTATACATGAAGGACACAAGACGGCTCTCAGCCCTTTGATCCATGGGGATAATTTTCCAAATTGTTGGCAGAGAATTCCTCAATGAATGAAAATTTGTGGGCAACGTGGGTGAGCTTCCTGCTGGTGGCACAAAGCCCCATACTACCCTGTTGTGATAGAGGAATTTCATAGAAGGGTTAGAGACTTTCTAAGGACCAATTGTGGTACATGATTCCCAATTAGGAGGAGACGGTGGCAGAATGGTAATGTCACTGAGCCAGTAAAGATGCTCAAACCAATACTCTAAGACATGGGTTCACGGACCCTCCATGGCAACTGGTGGAATTTAAATTCAATTGATAAAAAATCTGGAATTGTAAATTAAGCTTAGTGATGGCGACCATCATTGATTGGTGTGAAAATTCATCTAATTTACTAATACCCTTTAGGTAAAGAGATCTGCCATCGTTACCCGATCTGGCCTACATGTGACCTCAGATCCATGTACTGTGGTTAACTTTTGAAATAGCCTAGCTGGCCATTCAGTTCAAGGACAATTAGGGATGGTCAACAAATGTTATGATGCCCACATCCTTTGACGACTCATAGAGTGATAGAGGTTTACAGCATGGAAACAGGCCCTTCGGTCCAATTTGTCTATGCCACCCTTTTTTTTAAACCCCTAAGCTAATCCCAATTGCCTGCATTTGGCCCATATCCCTCTATACCCACTGTACCCATGCAATTATCTAAGTGCTTTTTAAAAGACAAAATTGTATCTGCCTCTGCTACTACAGCTTGTTCCAGACACTCATCACCGTCTGTGTGAAAATATTGTCCCTCTGGACACTTTTGTATCGCTCCTTCTCACCTTAAACCTATGCCCTCTAGTTTTAGACCCCCCTACCTTTAGGAAAGGATATTGACTATCTTGTCCATGCCCCTCATTATTTTACAGACCTCTATAAGGTCAGCCCTCAGTCTCCTACGTTCCAGAAAAAGGAGTCCCAGTCTATTCAGCATCTGCTTATAACTCAATCCACCAAGTCCCAGTAGCATCCTAGCAAATCTTTTCTGCACTCTTTCTTGTTTAATAATATCCTTTCTATAATAGGGTGACCAGAATTGCACACATTATTCTAAGTGTGGCCTTACCAATGTCTTGTACAACTTCAACAAGACATTCCAACTTCTCTATTCAATGTTTTAACCAATGAAACCAAGCATGCCAAATGTCTTCTTCACCACTCTGTCCATTTGTAACTTTCAAGGAGCTACAAACACGTACCCCTAGATCTCTTTGTTCTGTAATTCTCCGAAATGCCTTATCATTAACTGAGTAAGTCCTGCCCTGGTTCAATCTACCAAAATGCATCACCTCGCATTTGTCTAAATTAAACTCCATCTGTCATTCATCAGCCCATTGGCCCAAATGATCAAGATCCCTTTGAAATTGGAGCTAACTTTCTTCACTGTTCACTGTACCACCAGTCTTGATGTCATCTGCAAACTTACTAATCATGCCCCCTATACTTCATCCAGATCATTAATATAAATGACAAATATCAGTGAGCACAGCTCACTGATCCATTTAGATACTTCACCCTGGATCCCGTGAGATTTAACTTTATGCAACAACCTACCATGCGGTACCTTGTCAAAGGCCTTGCGAACATCAACTGCACTGCCCTCATCTATCTTCTTGATTACCCCTTCAAAAAACTCAACTAAATTTGTGAGACGTTTTCCATCCACAAAGCCATGCTGACTGTTCGTATTCATTCCTTGCATTTCTAAATGCCTGTAGATTCTTCTCTCAAAATACCTTCCAACAATTTACCCATCACAGATGTGAGGCTCACTGGCCTGTAGTTCCCAGGCTTTTCCCTGCAGCCCTTTTTAAACAAAGGCACAACATTTGCCACTCTCCAATCTTCAGGCCCTCACTTATGACTATCGATGATTTAAATATATTGGCTAGGGAACCCACAATTTCCTCCCTAACCTCCCACAACGTCCTGAGATATACTTCATTAGGTTCTGTGGATTTATTTAACTTGATGCATTAAGACTTTCAGCACCTCCTTTTCTATAATATATACAATCTTCAAGACATCACCACTTATTTCCCAAAATTCCCTAACATTCATGCTTTTCTCAACAGTAAATACTAATGAAAAATATTGATTTAACATCTCACCCATCTCTTGTGGATCCACACATAGATGACTTGTTGATCCTTAAGAGGCCCTTTTCTCTCCTTAGTTACTCTTTTGCCCTTTATGTATTTGTAGAAGCTCTTGGATTCTCCTTTGCCTTATCTTCCAAAACAATTTCATGTCCTCTTTTTGCCCTCTTGATTTCACTCTTAACTCTACTCCTACGCCCTCTATACTCTTCCAGAGATTCACTTGATCACAGCTATCTTTGCATGTCATGTGCCTCTTTCTTCTTCTTAGCCAGTGCCTCAATATTCCAAGTTATCCAGGGTTTTACAATTTCTGCCAGCCTTGCTCTTCACTCTAAGAGGAATGTGTTTACCCTGAACTCTGGATAACAGACTTTTGAAAGCATGCCATTTACCAGACATTCCTTTGCCTTCCCACAAACTCTCCAATTAACTTTCGAAAGTTCCTGTCTAATACCATCAAAATTGGCCTTGCCCCAATTTAGAATATTAACTTTTGGGAAAGATCTAACATTCTCCAAAGCTATATTAAAACTAATAGAATTATGGTCACAAGTCTCAAAGTGATCCCTCACTAACACATCTGCCCTTTCCTTATTTCCCAAGAGTTTCAAGTTTTGTCCCTTTCTAGTTGGACTATCCACATACCGAATGAAAACTTCCTCCTGAATACTCGCAACAAATTTTTCTCCATCCAATCCTATAATACTATGGTTGTTCCAGTTGGGAAAATTAAAATCTCTGATTATTACCACCTTATTTTTCTTGGAGCTAATGTTCCTATATACTTGCTCCTCAGTTTGCTGCTGACTATTTGGGGGCCTCTAATACAACCGTATTAAAGGGATTTCCTCCTTCTTATTTCTCAGTTCTACCCATATAGACTCATTGGCCGAACTCTCAGATATATCCCCTCTCAGTACGGTGGTGATACTTTCCCTAATCAAAAGTGCAACTCCCCCTCCTCTCTTACCTCCTTTCTATCTTTCCTATAGCATCTGTACCCGGGAACATTAAATCCTAAGCCTTTCTTAGCCATGTTTCAGTAATTGCTATAATATCCCAGTCTCATCTGCCGATCAATGCCCTGAGTTCATCTGCCTTGCCTGTCAGGTCTCTTGAAATAAATATAGTTTAACCTGGACTTCCTTTACTCTCTGGCTTGCTTTTGTCTGATTTGTCCAGTACTGGGATTACTGACAATGTCTTTACTAATTAATGTGCTCTCTTTAACTTCTGTGCTCTCTTCAAACTTCTCTTCTATCTCCCCCCTGTCAAACTAGGAAAGAATTAATCTCAAAAATACATCAACCAAAGGGAGTGGGGCATTGTGATGGGGAATACAGGCAATAGGCTTGATATATTTGTGTAATTTCCCAAAATAAAACCCATCTTAGTTAAGCAAAGATTTTACCTCATAGTATCCTTTGCTATCCATTTACAAATTTGCCATTTTAAGTATCATAAAAAAGCAAGGCATATTTGCAATGAAACCAGTTTTTTTGTGGAAAATATTTCCATGTAATAAGAATTGAAGACATAAAGTTTAAGCTTCAGAAAACTAAGACAGTTTAAAATGACTTTTAATATAATTCATGATATCACTAAGACATTCCAATATTAATGCAGTAATCTGTAATCCTAGTACCAAATAAATTATAAATCAAACAGAGAAATAAGAAAGGATGGAGTAGAGAGACTTGAAGGAATTGGGACAAGGGTGCACTTGCATCTTGTCCAGGAGAAGGGATGAGTGGTTTGAAGATGCACTACCCCTACCCTGCCCACTCCCGCTACCCAACCACCTAAAGTAGACATGTGGAGCATGGGGAAAATAACAAGGTTACATTGTCTTCAATTCATAGAACAAAAATAAAATATAACATTCACTTCCAAGGAATACAAGAAATTGCAACCTAAGAAACAAGCAAACTTATCCATTTACACAATGTTCTCTGAATCAAATCACAAACTGTTTAAGTGAAGGAGTTTGTATGAGTCCAATTTTGCAGTTGTTTGTATTGATGCCATCTGATGATATTATTATTGACTATCCCTTACAAGCAAAGATGATCATCTGCCATGAGTCCAAAGTTGGCCGATGAGACCCATTCAGGAATGGCAGACTGCATGACACATAAAACATTTGTTGTTCTGTGGCATGTCATAGAGTACTAGAGGTTTACAGCATGGAAACAGGCCCTTAGGCCCAACTTGTCCATGCCACCCTTTTTTTTTACTACTAAGCTTGTCCCAGTTGCCTGCATTTGGCCCATATCCCTCTATACCCATCTTACCTATGTAACTTTCTAAATGCTTTTTAAAAGTCAAAATTGTACCTGCCTCTACTACTATCTCTGGCAGCTTGTTCCAGACACTCACCACCCTCTGTATGAAAAATTGTCCCTCTGGACCCCATTGTATCTCTCCCCTCTCACCTTAAACCTATGCCCACAGTTTTAGTCTCCCCTACCTTCGATGAATCGTTTTGTAATTGAGTCCAATTTTGCGGTAGTGTTTATTGGTGATCTGATGATCATGATGATTGGCCATCAGTTGCAAGCAAGGATGATTGTCTCCTATGTCTGGACATGTAATAATAATTAGAAGCTTCCAGAGAACACAATCCTGTTCCCATCACCATCTACTGGTTGTCAAAAGGCTTGGGAGATGAGCTCAGAAAGGAAGACGTTTGTGCGTGATATCTTCCAGCATGGCTGAACTGTTGCACATCGGCTCCCACCTGTGTCTTGACAGAATGAAACATTGATCCCATGGCAAGGAGATGGGGACAATTGAGGCTTTTATTCTGCTGCCATTCCATCTGCCTAAACAGCCGTTGAGATATTCCAGATGTGATCTGACAAAACTGAACAAGCAGTTTCGCACTCCTAATTTTAATTTCTGATCTTTCTATTTGTTGTTAGGGTCCACCAGGACCACCTGGTCATCCAGGACCAAAGGTAAAATGTGTGGAGCCAGCTTTGCTTCCTTCCTATCTTTTTAAAATGATTCTTTTAAAGCTTTGATGAAATATAAACCTGCTTGATTGTTTTTTTTGCTTTGTGCAGGGCAACATGGGATTGTTCTTTGTGGGTTCCAAGGGTGACAAGGTAACAGAAATTTGTTATTAGGATTGTGATCGGGAATGGGTTATATGAGATCAAAAAATTTGTATATGTAAACAAAATTGGCCATGAATTGTGGAAAATGGACATTGATAAGGACAGGAGAGGGGTGTAATGACTTTACAAGACCCTTGAAGTTGGCCTTCTGGAATATGAGCTCCCTGATTGAGGTCATAATAACTTGTCCAATCAGGGAGCCTCACCTGTATATTATTCACAAGTGTCAGGTCCACTAGCACTCCAGATTCTGTCTTTCTATCTGAAGCAGTCCAGAAGTGGAATAGAGTTTGTAAGTAAAGGAAATCTGATGAAAGGACACCAACACCTGAGGTGTTATTTCAGGGATAGTTAACTTAAACTGCCCTGATTTCCCTGCTGACTACTCATCCATAAATAGAAAGGTGTTTTTTTTTCATTCTGATTTCCCTCTTTATAAGTGGTGCCTTTTCCCAGTTTATTAAATTTAGAGTCTTCCAATCCTCTATGAATAACTTGCCCAGCAAACTCAAGGTGTGATGAAATAAGAAGGGTTGGTTTATTTTTACAGACACACGAAGGTGGGAGACGTTTCATAATGTTCATCCATTCACACTCACACAACAGATGGGGAATAAGGAAGAAGGAAGAGGGTTCAGTGCAGGATCACAATAAAATACAAGTTAGGTTTTACTTGTGTTCCAAGTCCAGAATCAAAAATCAAATAGGATGTTCCTATAATGGGGAAGTTGACTGTCCAGTGACCCTGTCTTTCCAGAAGCAAGACTTCCACGATCGCAAAAGGCATATGGTGTGAGTTAGTCTTGGAGGCACAAATCCAAGTGTTCCAAGAATTTGGATGAGGGTCAGAGGTCTATCGTCTGCCACCTGCACAGGCTGATTCCCATTGGAGGTCAAACTGTAACTCACCAAGATCTGAAGACTGCATACTTAAAGTCATCTGGTCAAAGTCTTAGTTCTGTGATACTGATATCAAGTTATTAAATGAGGCTCTCATGTTGAAACCATTGTGTTCAAACACTTGGGCTATTACCATCAATATTAAAGATTAGGATATGTGAATGGTTATCTTTGTTCGAATTGGCTGGAGCAGACTAACTGTTTGCTGGGTCATTGAGTTGGCTGGGCCAGTATGTTTATGTGATGCAAAAAGTCTTACATTCCGTTGAGATGTTAGCCTTTGTTAACTTTGAAATCACTGGGAGCTAGCATGTTTAAGCTTTAAGTTTATTTATTAGTGTCACAAGTAGGTTTATATTAACATTACAATGAAATTGCTGTGAAAATTCCCTCGTTGCCACACATGGAGCATCTTCAAGTACACTGAGGGAGAATTTAGCATGGACAATTCACCTAACCAGCACATCTTTCAGACTGTGGGAGGAAACCAGAGTACCCAGAGAAAACTCATGTTGACATGGGGAGAATGTGCAGACTCTACACAGGCGGTGATCCAAGCCTGAGTGAGGGAACAGTGCTAACCACTGTGCCACCATGTGCCCTGTGACCAGCTGAATGTAAACCATGCTACTGATTGATTCTGCATCTATATTATGATATTTTTCCAAACACGCTTCTGTAATTATGTCTAAACTGATGAATGGCAGATGCATTCCAATTAACCATTTCTCACGTTATAATATCTTTTGATAAATTGATGCTTATCTTGGAAACAGGGTGTGAAAGGTCTTCCTGGCCCTATTTATCGAATGGCTGGTGGTCCAACCATTACGAAGAAAGGACAGAAGGTAGGCTATGCTTTCTAATACAGCACTTAAATCTCAGTGATATGGCCTTGATTTATGCTGGAGCACCAACATTCCATTCCTTATTGTATTTCACTGTGAACTTGGATTAGCTGATTGCATGTCTCCAACAGAGTTAACAGATTGTGGCTGCAAAATCTACGCTAGGTCCTGAACACATAGGCAGAAATTTTCTGGCCATTCCCACTGGCAAGATTTTCTAGTTCCTCTGAAGGCAACTCCTTGACATAGGTTCCCCGGTGGCAGAGTGTGCAATCAATGGGAAAATTCGTTGACAGCGGCAGGACCGGAAGATGCCATCACCAGCCAATGGCAGGCATCTTCCACTGCCGCAAAATAAGCCATGGGGGCGGGGTGGGTGATGGTAGTGTCCAAGATCCCACCCATAATCTAGGCTGACCAGTGAAGAACCTTGAGACAGAGGACAGAAACTATCCTTGCTGAGTGTGTCATTTGTTTTGTTGCAAATCTCACAATACTTTAGTGGATAGGAAAGCGGCTGTCCAATAAAATTAAATACATTTCTGCATTTGCATAACGATACAAAATAACGATTCGCAACAGATTTACTGACACAGCTACTAAAGATATTCAATTGTCAGTCAACGCTAGCATCTGCCTTATTGAGGAATGATGTGGATATGCTGGCATTGGATTGGGGGAGGTATAGTGAGAAGTCTTACAACACCAGGTTAAAATCCAACAGGTTTATTTGGTGGTATGAGCTTTCGGAGCACTGCCCCTTCATCAGTTCTTTGAGGAACAATCCTGGTAGTTACAAAGTGTAACTTACACTCTCCATGAATAACAATTAAATTATTCTCTTTTCTTTCATGAGTACGAATGTAATCAGTTTCTTCTCCTCCATGTTATACCCCTCCTTCTCCATAAAACCTGATTATCTCCTCTTACACTGTATAAAACACTAGTTACTTCTATTTTCATTAGTGCATGAGATTCTAGGAATATCAAGTAAAAATGCAATATTATTTTTTAAATCCAAAGTGCTATGTTTGATAGGTTTTTATTTAATGTACTGAGACTCCTCAGAGCCACAACTCAAATAAATGAGAATTTTCCAGTATTCTTCCTAGGATAGTACTGATCTACAATGGTAATGGCCATTTAACTTAATGATGAAATGTTAAGAATGTGGGTAGTTGTTAAAATAAAATTAAGTAGCTTACATTTCTTACAAACCAATAGTAAAATTAAAACATGGGGCTAACATAGTGGCAGAGTCCCTAGCCTTGGGGCGGAGTGGGGGGGGGTGGTAACTGGAGTGGACAATCTTGGAAGAAAGGCACTAGAGATGGACACTGACCTTGTAAGCAGTGAGTGCTGCTGGACAAAATGCTTCGGTGTGGGCCTTTCCCACCACAGGTTAATTCCTATTAACTGACCACTTAAATTGGTGGGTCCAAATCCTTTCCCATCACCTGGGGGTGGGTGGAACACGTCATCTAATTACAGGGACCCTGCCCGCCAATATATTGTTGGGGAGTGAGGGATAGGGGGAGTGGGGGCTGTAAAATTCAGTTGGTGATATATTCCAGTCAAAAAGATAAGCTATTTATATATAATATATATATTTATTTATATATATATATATATATATTATATATATATATATATATATATATATATGTGTGTGTGTGTGTGTGTGATATATTGCCTGGTCAATTGCCAATTGAAAATGCAAACTGGTCTGAATTGAGGAAAGCAGAGATATATTACAGAACTGTCACAGACTCAGATTGCATTCTCACAGCAGTTCAATGATTTTATTGTATTTCTAATGGCCTCCCCCACTGCGGCAACAAGCTTGACTCCATCCAGAGAATAATCACTGATATATGCAGGACTGTAGAGTGGAGAAGTAGCACTTCTCTGCAAAATTGAGACTTAGAGCCGGTTATCATGAGCAGTGGCAATGTATGTGGGGAAGGTACAATAACTTGTTTTTCATATATGTGCATCAGTGAGTGGAACCTTTATAGATTAAATAGTTCGGATAGGGCACTTTTTGTACAGTGTGTGCAGGAGGGTTTTCTGACACAATATCTGGATAAGCCGAAAAGAAATGAGGCCACATTGGACTTGGTACTGGGTAATGAATCAGCCCAAGTGTTAGATCTGTTTGTGGGAGAGCACTTTGGAGATAGTGACCACAATTCAGTGTCTTTCATTATTGCAATGGAGAGGGATAGGGTTACATGGCAGAGCAAGGTTTATAATTGGGGCAGAGGTAATTATGATGTGATTAGGCAAGAACTAGGGAGCATAAGATGGGAACAGAAACTGTCAGGTAAAGGCACAAATGAAAATTGGAGCTTGTTCAAGGAACAAATACTGTGTGTCCTTTATAGGTATGTCCCTGTTAGGCGGGGAGGAAATGGCCGAGTGAGGGAATGATGGTTCACAAAGGCGGTTGAATGTCTTGTCAAGAGGAAAATTGAAGTGTATGTAAGGATAACAAAACAAAGTTCAGTTGGGATGCTTAAGGGTTACAAGTTAGCAAAGAATGAGTTAAAAAAGAGCTTCGGAGAGCTAGGTGGGGGCATGAAAGTCCTTAGCGAGTCAGATCAAGGAAAACCTCAAGGCTTTTTACTCTGATGTGAGAAATAAAAGAAGATCAGGATGAGATTAGGACCAGTCAAGGATAATATTGGGAACTTGTGCATGGAGTCAGAAGAGATAGGTGAGGCGTCGAATGAATACTTTTCTTCAATGTTCGCTAAGGAAAGGGACCATGTTTTTGAGGATGACAGTGTGATACTGGCTGATAAGATGGAGGAGGTAGATATTCTGAGGGAGGATATATTAGCAATTTTGAAAAACCTGAGAGTCGATAAGTTCCCTGGGCCAGATGGAGTATATTCTAGGATACTTTCGGAGGCTAGGGATGAGATTACGGAGCCTTTAGCTTTGATCTTTGGATCCTTACCATCCACGGGGATTGTGCCAAATGACTGGAGAGTGGCAAATCTTGTTCCTGTTTTCAAGGAAGGAAATAGGAATGACCCTAATAATTATAGGCCAGTTAGTCTTACTTCGGTGGACGGTATGTTAGTGGAAAAGGTCCTGAGGGATAGGATTTATGACCGCTTGGAAAGATGCAGCTTAATCCGGGATAGTCAGCATGGTTTCGTGAAGGGTAAGTCTTGCCTCAAAAATTTGATTGAATTATTTGAGGAGGTAACTAAGTGTGTGGATGAAGGTAGAGCAGTTGATGTCATATACGTGGATTTTAGTAAGGCGTTTGATAAGATTCCCCATGGTAAGCTCATAAGGAAGTAAGGAGGTGTGAGATAGAAGGAAATTTAGCCAACTGGATAAATAACTGGCTATCTCATAGAAGACAGAAGGTGGTAGTGGAGGGAAAGTTTTCAGATTGGAGCCCAGCGGTGTACCACAGGGATCAGTGCTGGGTTCTCTGCTATTTGTGATTTTTATCAATGACTTGGAAGAGGGAGCTGAAGGATGGGTTAGTAAATTTGTAGATGACACCAAGATTGATGGAGTAGTGGATGAAATGGAGGGCTCTTGTAGGCTGCAGAGACATTGATAGGATGCAGAGCTGGACAAAAAGATGGCAGATGGAGTTTAACTTGATAAGTCGGAATAGATTCATTTGATAGGAGAAACTTGAATGTGGATTACAGGGTCAACAGCAGTGTCTGAGGAATGTGGAGGAACGGAGAGATCTTGGGGGTTCATATCCACAGATCTCTGAAGGTTGCCATTCATGTGGATAGAGCTGTGAAGAAGGCTTATAATGTGTTAGCATTTGTTAAGAGGAGGTTTGAATTTAAGAGCCGTGTGTTATCGTGCAACTCTACAAGATCTTGGTGAGATCACGTTTGGAATATTGTGTGCAGTTCTGGTCACCTCATGAGAAGAAGGATGTGGAAGCATTGGAGAGAGCGAAGAGGAGATTTACCAGAATGCTGCCTGGTTTGGAGGATAGGTCTTATGAGGAAAACTTGAGGGAGCTGGGTTTTTCTTTTTAGAGTGAAGAAGAATGAGAGGTGACTTAATAGAGATTTACAAAATGATGAGAAGGCATAGATAGAGTGGACGTTCAGAGACTATTTCCTCAGGTGAATGTAGTTGTTATTAGGGTGCATAAGATCATGGTAGGAGATATAGGAGCGATGTCCGAAGTAGGTTTTTTACTCAGAGAGTGGCTGGCGTGTGGAATGGACTGCCTGCTGTGATAGTGGAGTCAGACACTTTAGGAACTTCAAAACAGTTAATGGATAGACATATGGAGCACACCAAAATGATAAGGAGTGAAATAGCTTGATCTTGGGTTCAGACATAGCTCAGCACAACATTAAGGGTGGAAGGGCCTGTACTATGCTGTACTGTTCTATATTCTATGTTCTAGAAGGTAAGCCATGTGTTGACACCAGGGTCCTCATTTTAACAGCACACCCATCTCAAAATTTGGGGTGGGCAAGGCTCAGAAAATGATATTCTCTGTTGGCCAGAGGCCTGGTCTTAGAGCCTCAGGCAGGTGTGCCAGTAAAATCCTGGCCCAGCTAATTGTAATTTAAAATAGGGCCTGAGAAGGATTGTTTTTAATGTTACTGGCATATCACAGCACAGATTGGTGTGAGGAGAGAGCTAGGACCCAAGACCAGAGTAGTGAGGCCCTCATAATGTGCATAAAGGAGTTGTTGAAGTGGGTAAATCATGGGTAAATTGGAGTTGACAAGTTGACAGGTAAGATAGAAGGACTTTGATTGGAAGTATGACAAAACAAGATGGCAACAAGAAAAATTTTCAAAAGAAAATTTTAAGTAATTAATTAGATTCCCCTCTCTTCCTGGTTAGTTGCTATATTAATAAAATTAATAGCTAGCCTGTTTGCTGACCACTGATCCTTACTTGGTAAGTTCTTTATGTTTCAAAAATTTCTTAATAATAGCTTGCATTTATGGATGCGACTTGTATATTGGTGCCTGTTAAGTTGTGACTACTGCTGCTGTGTATGAATTTTGGCCAGTGTGGCACTTAGAAGTGTGATAAATGCAGAATAAATGTAAAACATTTACATCCAGAACTAGTGTGAAAATGTTACATGTACTAAGTTATATCTATTGGAATTCCAGTCACACAATTTTACTTTCTTCGCAGGGCGATCCAGGACCTCAGGGAGATCCAGGGCTCCCAGGCCCCACTGGTTTATCAGTAAGTATCTGTGGTGATTAATTTATTATTTTAAACAATTACTTTGTTATAAAAATCCCATCTGGTTTTTTAGGGAAGAAAACTGCTATCTTTACCTGGTCTGGCCTACATGTGACTCCAGGTGGAATTTTCTGATGGTGGGACTTTCCTCTCCTGCTGCAGTCCATGGACTTTTGAATGGCTCACTGCATTTTCCAGCCAGATTTTTATTGAATTCAAATTTCATCATTTGCCCTGTTGAGTATTCAAACCCAGATCCTCAGACCCTGGAGTATGTGGATTACTAGACAATACAACTAAGCCATCACCTCTCCTCTAATAATGCTTAGTTCCAGTTAAGTAGATGAGCACTTAGTCTTAATCAGAACCTAAGAGAGCAAATAATAAAATATCTTTATTGCTGTTAGTTAGATTTTGGATGTTTGAGGTAGTGGAATCGTTTGGCATTCTGATTGGTGTTAAATAAAAGAAAACTTCCTCATTTGTTTTATAGGGATCTGCATCTAGCTGGAAGGGAGGAAAAGGAGAACGTGGAAACCCAGGGGCTCCGGTATGATCTGATTTTGGATTTGCTTAGTTCAGGGGAAAAAAATTCTGCATTTGAAGAGCAAGAACAAAGAACAAGAAGAAGTACAGCACAGGAACAGGCCCTTTGGCCCTCCAAGCTCATACTAATCATGATGCCCTAACTAAACTAAAAAAATCTCCTGCCCTTATTCGGTCCATTTCCATCTATTCTCTCCCTATTCACAAACCCACCCAGATGCCTCTTCAATGTTGTTATACCTGCTTCCACCATAGCCACTGGCAGCATGTCCCAGACACCCACCACTCTCTGCATGAAAAAAACTTGCCCTGCATATCCCCCTTAATCTTTCCCCCATCTCACCTTGAACCTGTAATTGACACCTCCACCTGGGAAAAAGTCATTGACTATCCATCCTTGTCTATGCCTTTCATAATTTTATAGGCCTCTATCAGGACTCCCCTCAGCCTCCATTTTTTTAGTGTAAACAATCTTATTTTATTCAACCCTCCTCATAGTCAAAGCCCTTGAGACCAGAAAACATACTGGTAAACCTTCTTTGCACTCTCTCCAAAGCTTCCATGTCCTTCCGGTAGTGTGCTGACCAGAAACTGCAAGCAGTACTCCAAATGTGGCCTAATCAAGGTTTTATGTAGCTGCAACACCATTTCCCAACTGTTGTACTCACTGATGACTTTTCTCTTGCACATTTAATAATCATTGGACTACATAGCTTCATAATAAAGAAATCTAAAGGGTGCATGTATTGTAAAGATTATGTTCAACTCAATTATTATCCTATCACCAGAGGGTAAAACTGATGTTGCAAATGAGTAGCTTGTCAGAGGAACTGCCTGAATTTGATTTTCATGGGAATGAAAATTGAATGGTTTCTATAATGATGGACAAATCACACATTTTACAGTTAGACATCTGCCCTGCTGTATCTAAATAAGAAATTGCATTTCAAGTATAATTACTTGTAGAATAATGGAGAAGTAAATTAATAGTTCCAAATAAATGCAGGAATTCAGGTGATATTTATATAGAAAATAATGTTTTCTTGCAATGTATCCTTCTTCTGACTTACAGCGCCACAACCTCTACCATGGGCAGGGTAAGGAGGGAACTCCCAAGTCCACTCCAGCCAGAATAGGATCAAACCTCATGCTACTTGCACCAATCTGATTCGCAGTGGCCCTCCAACCAACTGACCTCAACTAATCAGTCCCCCAAGGAGTCCAAGTTGCTATGGCAACATGCACTTCACATGCATGGGACAATGATGATAGAGGCTCTGATTTTCATTGCATCACGTTGGTAATCAGGAATCTCTCAGGCTTTTACTGCCTGCTTTTGGTATATGTTGGGAGGATTTACCAGTTGGGGATACACAACCTGTTTGACTCTGTTATAAATACAGCTTCCTTGACCATCAAGTAGAATGTGAACCCAGAGCTTCTGAGGCAGTGTCATGACACACTGAATTACAGTTCCTCGTTACTTTGTTTTATACATTATGTAAAAACCATTTTTCTAGATGACATGCACAAACTCCCTGTTTGATGATAATAGCAATACTTAGTATAATTTTAAAGCACGTTTAAACAGTTCATATTTAGGCTAACGTTTTCACTGATATTAACAAAGAGCAAAATGTATCACTTCCTGTGCATTCTCAGTCTATTGTATGTGCTATTCTGTTTATATATGTGAGTATGTGCGATTTCTGTATCATACATGATGTATTTTTTGCATTACACACAGAGTGTCAGCTCAGTAATATGCACATTGCATACTGATTCTATTTGTAGCTCACATCTTGGTAATCAGTCTTCATCATTTTGAAATGCAAATTGATCACATTAGTAAATATTATTCCAGTGAAGACTATTACTTGGCTTTAATTTTGAATAATATCAAAATACAAAGCCCAACTAATTAGCTCAATTTATCCCAAACCTCTATTTGTAAAATTTTGCCTTATTTGTTTGCACCGTAACTTATTGTTAGCTTGGCAACATTCAAATCAAGCTTATCTCAGTCTGTAGCTCACAATCTATATGTGCTCATATCTTCAACTTTTTCTTTAAAGTTATCAAAGTGAATTACAGAGTTGTAAACTGACTCCAATAATTTTTTTAAAATTATTTGTAGGGAAGACCAGGTAAAAATGGAGCACCAGGACAGCGAGGGTACCAGGTGGGTCTGACTTCTGTTAACAATAAAATTTCGACATTCATAAGTTATGCTTTTTTGCAAAGGGTTTTTGCTTTTCTAACCATTCTCAATTTTAGAAGATTACTCCATAATCTCTTGGTAGCCACAACTTAATTATCAATATTTTTAACTGAAAAATCACACCACTGATATAAGCCATTTTAAATTTAGACATCATTTTTCAAAGCTGACGTTGAATACAATCACAAAGGAGTGACCATGTTGTGAACTCTGTATTTTCTGTATCGCAGGGATTGAAAGGTGATCCAGGTTTCTTCGGATTTCCAGGAAGAGAGGGAACTCCAGTAAGTTGCTGTGCATTCTGACTAATTGACCATTAGGTTTCATTGTAATAATTATGCACGTACCATATATTTGTAACATGTTAACATACTAAATATTATTATTTTAATCTAGGGAAGGAAAGGGGAAATAGGTCTTCCAGGACCACCTGGCCCAGTAAGTACTCACCTTTGTTTAAAAAGCATAACACCTTAAGATAAAAGCTTATTTATTAATCACAAGTAAGGCTTACATCAACACTGCAATGAAGTTACTGTGAAATTTTTCTAGTTGCCACATTCTGGCACCTGTTTGGGTCAATGCATCTAACCAGCATGTCCTTTGGACTGTGGGAGGAAACTGGAGCACCCGGAGGAAATCCATAGAGATACAGGGAGAACGTGCAAACTCCATACAGTGACCCAAGCCAGTAATCAAACCCAGACCCCTGGTGCTGTGAAGCAGCAGTGCTAACCATTGTGCCATTATGCCACCCTAAGGATTTCAAGGACAGGGGGTTCAATCTTTGCCTCGCAATCATCATCTGAAATCAAAGTGGATTCAGATTTATATGACAATGTAGAGCCAAATGCTAAATAAAGACCATGCCTAATTCCTCCAACTCTTCTCCTCTCAATTTCCCATTTGCTTACTTCAGTGGCAAAACCCTTGCTATATAATGAAGATAAATATCAAAACAATCATTCCAACTGACTCCCTAAGAGGGTATAAGCAAAATATATGCTCCCCCAGCTTTTTTCATTTCCTCTCTGAGAGCAGATCTTGTGAAATATTTATTTGGCTTGCTGCAAAATGTATTGCATTGAATTAAAAATCATGTTTAACAGAAAAAGCAAAACTACGAAATGGGCCAAATTGGTTAGTTCTTTCAAAGATCCAAAACAAAAACGATGGACTAAATGGCATTTGTCATTTGATACACATTTTCATATATTGGTCATGTTGATGTGCCTTCGCTTCTGATATGGGTTTAGCACATCAGAAAATGATCACTATTTGTGAACTTAAACCGACTCAACCAATTATTAAGGGTGGATCCCAGCAAAATATTGTGAAGAGAGGTTGAACTGTTTTGGCCTATACTCTGTGTAATTTAGAAGAATGAGGGAGATCAAATTGGATGTACAAGATAATAAAAATATGGATAAAGTAGATGTGGGGCAAATGTTTCCACTAGTGGGGCGTTCTAGGGAAAGAGATCTTAGACTTAGGATGGGGGGGGATAGCAAATTTAAAACAGAGTTGAGGAGAAACTACTTCTCCCAAGGAGTTGTGAATCTATGGAATTCGCTAGCCCAAAGTGTAGTGGATGCTGAAACAGTGAGTAAATTTAAGGAGGAGTTAGACAGATTTTTTTATTGGTAATGGGTTGAAGAGTTATGGGGTGAAAGTAGAAAAATGTGGATGAGGAGCATATCAGCCATAATCGAATGGAAGCGTGGAATCGATGGGCCGAATGGCTGAATTCTGTTTTTATATCTTATGAATTTACGAAAAGCGTTTTTAACACAAGTGCTATCAATTACACATAAACCATGTTTTAGTATCATTTTGGGACAACACACATTTCAGTCAGGAAGAGGAGCTGTATGGAAACTCTGCACAGGGTAACATTAAGGTCACATCAGTTAATCAAACGTTGGAACAAACAGCCATTATCACAAGTACTACAGATCCATCATGATGTTAAGAGAGAATTATTGACCATAACATTGTATTGTGCATAATAATTAATGAAGTTTATTTATTTGTTAGTGTCACAAGTAGGCTTATATAAACACCGTAATGAAATTATGGTGAAAATCCCCTAGTCACCACACTTTGGCGCCTGTTCAGGTACACTGAGGGATAATTTAGCATGGCCAATGCACCTAATCTAAATCTTATATAACTCATAGACATTCAGGGATGTATCATCTACCCTGCTTAGTTTCTTAACATCACCTCTCAATTTTCAGTTGTGTATATAAGCATCATTTGTACAAATCCTCAGTTGTTGAATAATGATTGACAGTGAGTTTTGCTTTTGGAGAGTGGGAGTTTGCGAGGTTGGTTCCTGATGCTGTCCAATTCTCTAGAATTAAGCTAATTCTCAGTTTTCTGGGCTTCCAGTGGAATTGCTATCTCTGCCACACAACACCAACCTGGGTGAGGTGGAAAACTCATTGAAGCAGGCTTCTGGTACCTACTTAGACTTGCACATAAGAGACAGTTCCCTGTGGGACAAGCCAATCAAATCTTTACAAAATAAATTTTCAGAGCAATCTATGTAATTTTCTGTACAGTTTTCAAAATGTAATTCTCTCCCCTCCCCCCTCCATGTGTCACCGAAATTAATTGACACAATTAGTATTCAGTATTATTTGAGCATAAGTTATTGGAAATATACCTGATGGCATTACCCTTGAGTCAGATATACTTTAAATATTTCAACCAGTTTACAGGCTGAAAACCTGTCAATTCAGGAAGTAATATCATGAAGTGGCCAGAAGATGCTGCAGTGCCACTGAGCAAACTCGTCCTACAATTTGTTGGAATCATCCCAAGGATCTGGAAATCCTAGTCATTGCATCTGACAGAATCCCGCTGCATAATCTTGTTCTTGATAACTCAGCATTGCCTTTTACGTTCTTGGTAGCAAAGTGAAGATGTTCGGCTCTGTGGCAAAGGACCTCAAGGTTATCCAGGTCCCAAAGGACAAAAAGACCAGCCAGGATTGCAAGGTGAGGATTGGTCAATTTGCTCTATTTCCATGCTTCAAAGTTCTGGGTTATCAGCTATGAATAATGCATCAGTCAGTAATGGACTACTGTAGCTTCTTCCATATGAGAGAAAATTCACATCTACTTCTTTTCTCATATTGCCTTTCAGCAGTTTAAAACTGATCACTACATTATATAAACCTGTGAGTGATCATTACCTCTTCCTGGTATTTATCCAATCAGTATAACTCATCTGATTGTTGAATACATTTGAGGCTAAGGTACCAGATACATGGAAATACCACTACATGCAAGTTCCCCTCCAAGCCACTCACCATCCTGACTTGGAAATATTTTGCTGTTCCTTTGCAGTTGCTGGGTCAAAATCCTGGAATTCCCTCTCAAATGGCATTTTGGATCAAATCATAGCTCCTCTGCCTTCTCAAGGGCAACTGGGAATGGACAATAAATACTTGCCAGCTAAAGACACCCATGTTCCACAAAAGAATTTTAAAAAAAGCTATGATTTAAATGAATGGCGCAAAAGACTCAAAAGGCCTCCTCAATTCCTATGCTCTAAGTTGAGTTGCCAGTGGATGATGAGAATCAAACTGCTTTATCTTATTCTTTCATGGAATCTGAGCATTTTGGTTAAGCCAGTAGTTATTGTCCATCCCTAACTGCCTTTGAAAATATGATGATGAGCCACCTTCTTGGACTTCTGCAGTCTATCTGGTGTCAGTACGCCCACAGAATTTCCAGCGTCTCACTTGCTCTCATACTCACAGTTTTATATGGCTGGTCCAGGTAAGTTTATGGACACTGACAACCCCAAAACATTGATGGATCTTGCAAACCTTTAACAGACTATTGCAGAAATTAGGCAGGAAAGATGCAAACTGGTCCAAGAGCAGACAGGTTACGTGAGAGGGGAACATAAGGCAAAATATATTGACGGAGAAGATACACAGAAAAAACACCATCATCGGTCTCTTTGACGATGGATATTGAAGTAATCACAAGATAATATCTAAGATTCTTTATGCTTATTTCTAAAGCTCCAGATGGTAACTGAGGTCAAACTGAAGAGGCATCCATAGTTGATGAAAAAGCATTGCTTGTGCTCAAAGATAGGGTATGAACAAGAACAAAAATCTGGCACTGAATGCTAGAGAAACAGTGCAATTCTCTCCAGGCTCAAATGACCAAATAATTATATTTGATGCAAATACAAGTGTTTTATATTTATTCAGCAATTCAACAACCCAATCTTGTTATATGATTCATATGTTACAAAATGAAATGACGCATTTATTTTTAACTCTACAGGTGTTGTAGGTCAGCCCGGCTTACCAGGAGAAGTAGGTAAGACTCTGTACTCTATTTTAAAGCTATGGGTGATAGTGGTGTAGTAGTAATGCCACTAGGCTAGTAATTTAAGTTTGAATGGATTGAATAAGGGTTCAAATCTCATCAGTGCAGCTCGTACCATTTCAAATCAATTAGTTAAAATAATTTTGGATTGAAAGCTGGTCTCAGTGGTGGTGAAACTATTATTGATTGTCAGTAATGTCCTTTAGAAAAGTAAATAGCCTAGCAAGCTACTCAGTTCAACGGCAAACAGAGATGGACACCAAAAATATTGGTCTTGCCACATCCCATGGAAGGTTAAAAATAAATGTCAATCCTCGTGACACAAGACCAAAATCGAATTTGCGTTAGTATTGACAACAAAGGATTTAAACCACAACATTCTGAAGGAAAGTTATTTACTGAATGAAAAAGTAAGAGGCATGCATAATAATATGAAGTGAGCTCAGCATTTTTATAAACTAATTAACTCAACCAAGTATTACTGAACAAAACTTGTTGTTTGACATTTACCCAGTAATTCCTATTAAAGCCATGAAAACTGATGTTTTATGGAAGATAAAAGATCAAAGATTTTTAGATCAGAGAATTTTATGGAAGATAAGATCAGAAATTTTTCAAAGGAATTCATGCATCAGCGGACGCAATCTTACCTGCTGCTCGTGCCATGCTCCCGCTGCAGCGAGGTCGGAGAATTTGGCAGCCAGCCAAATCCCCCCAGCACAAACGGTGCTAAGGTTCTGGAACAAATATTCTGTACAAATTTCCTTGATTATTTGCATCTACTGAAACCCTGCTTAATGGATTAACCTAGCTCTTCCAGAGAACACATTCCCTGCATCTACACAAGATCTTTAAGGATACAACTTCATTCCCAATATTCTAAGCAAAATCAGATTTGAAGTCACTTGTTCTGGTGTACCTGTTGAAATATTTATTCTAAGTTTATTTCATTTTTTCTTACTGAGGCATGTACTACAGCATGTATTCTTCTGAATTTTTAATAGTATTAGAATCTGTTAGATTAATAAAAGATAGGTTTTTATCATTTCACTTACTCTAATAATTGTTTGTCTACTGTGCACAAATGATGGCTTGAAAATTTAATTTTCTTAACAACAGTAATGTAACAAAGTGACTTAAAGAAATGGAGTTTGTTTTTCACCATCTTAACCCAGCAGAAAATTGTCCCTTCATCTCAGTGATCTCTATTGTGTTTCCACTAGAATTCTCTATATATGCTGGGGATTTTTAAAATTTTTATTGAGTCCTTATCTACAAACAGTTCCCTCTCCAAAACTGGATTATGAAATACTCCATATTTTATCCTTGTTAAAAGACAAGTCAACTGCTTTGCTGCAGCTTAATAGAATTTAAATTCGTAACATACTTAGACAATTTGACAGACTGGATGTTGTAATGCTGTTGGAGAGTTTAAGTCCAGTCCATATGATGGTCACTGGATCAAAATCCTGGAAAGCCTACTTCATGACATTGAAGGAGTGACTTCACCACTTGGACTGCAGTGGTTCAAGAAGAAAGCTCACCACTGCCTTATCAAAGGCAGTAGACATGGGCGATAAATGCAAGCCATGCTAGCCACTCCATATCCTCAAAACAAATAGAAGGAAATCAATGTAGATGGTGTGAGGTAATGGATAAATGGCTTGAAATGAATGCATTGAAAGCATAACCTGGAACAAAATAGTTGGTTGAGTAGGTTTGAAAGGCAATCATGTAGGAGGTGAATATGATGTTAACTACCTGCCACGTTTGGTAAGGTGTATCAAAGAAGGTCTGTGTTTGAAGAATAATGTCACACAAAGCTCTGTCAATTGTCACATACTGCCACATAAATACATCCCTTTATATGTTTACATTTGGAATTACTTATTTTGGGTAAGCGCATATTTGTCTGAATAATTCCTACAAGAGTCTTATTAACCCCAATTTAGTCAATACCTTTCTGAAATTGGAGCACAGAACAGAAATAAGTGGGAAATTTCTGAGCTATTGGAAGAAGCCACATATTTCAGTAATATTTATGCAGAGATAGAACTGACTGCAAAAAGTTTCTACCCTTCTTTACCATTATCTTCAGCTCGTAAGATGCTTTCCATTTTGTCTACCAGTAATCAATACACTGTTGTGCAGCCTTTGCTTCTTTGCATTATTGTACCCCATACAATCAGAGTTCTCTTTGCAGAAGAAGGTGGCTTCTGCAGCCAACACTGCATCAGATTCAGCAGATTAAAAATATGCAGTGATATATCTTACTGAGCATTGTATCTGTCCCTAATTCTTTTACTACTCACCTTAGGACTCCCTGGACGTGGGGTTAATGGTCAACGTGGACATCCTGGAAAGACTGGTCCAAAAGGAGACAAAGGTGACCCCGGGCAAATATTTCAAAGTCCTCCAGGTCCTCCTGGTTTACCAGGGTTGCAAGGCCCACCAGGTCCTGTGGGTCCACCAGGTACAATACTTAACTTCATTTTAATTGTATATTGAACACGTTTGCAATGCTGTAATGCAGTGAATTATAACTCCAATTTTTATTAAGGCAAAAATGTGTCAGTATACATTAAGGTTGTTTACATGTGATGATATTGTGCAACGTGTTGGAGCCTGGAAATGCCATGCTTCAATTGCTCCAGTGCTACAAGTTACTGTAGTAAACATGACAAGAGTCATTGCTGTTAGTCTCAACAGTCCTGCTACTTCCAGTCATGAATGGCAATGGACAACTAAACAATTCACTGGAAGAGAAGGCTCCTCAACTATCCCCATCCTCAATGATGAAGGAGCCCAGCACATCAATGCAAATGAAAAGGCTGAAGCATTTGCTAAAATTTTCAGTCAGAAATGCCAAGAGAATGATCCATCTCAACCTTCTTTGGATGTCCCTAACAGGCAATCTTTAGCCAATCCAATTACTCGACGTAATAGCAAGAAACGGCTGAAGGCACTGGATTCTGCAATCGCTATAGGCCCTGACAATATTCTAGCAATAATACTGAAGACTTGTGCTCCAGAACTTGCCACACCCTTTGCCAAGCTGTTCCATTACAGCTACAAAATTGACATCTACCCAGCAATGCAATAAATTGCCAAGGTATGTCCTGTACACAAAAATTAAGACAAATTCAACTCAGCCAATTACTGCTTCATCAGTCTACTCTTAATTATCAGTAAAGTATTGAAAGAGTCATCAACAGTACTATCAAGAGGCACATGCTTAGCAATGTCCTATTCACTGATGCTCAGTTTGGGTTTCACCAGGATCACTCAGCTCCCAATTTCATTCTATCCTTGGTCAAACAATAGAAATGATTTCCAGAGTGAGGTGAAAGTGACTGCCCTTGACATTAATATTGCTTCAAGTGTGTCTTCAAGAAGCCGTAGCAAAACTGAAGTCAATGGGAATCAGGGAGAAAGAAAGCTTCTGCTAATTGGAGTCAAACCTGGCACGATGGAAGATGATTTTGGAGATTGGAGGCCAATCATCCCAGTTGTAGGACATCACTGTAGAAGTTCCTCAGGCTGGAATCCTAGGCCCAATCAACTTAGCTGTTTCATCAATGACCTCCTTTTCATCATAAGGTCGGAAGTGGGGATCTTTGCTGATGATTGTACAATGTTCTGCATTATACATGACTCCTCAGATACTGAAGCAATCCATGTCCAAATGCAACAATGCCTGGACAACATCCAGGCTTGGACTAACAAGTGGCAAATGACATTCACACGACGCAACTGTCAAGCAATAATGATCTCCAACAAACATCATCCCTTGACATTCAATTATCATCACTGAATTCCCCATTATCAACATCCTGAGGATTACCATTGACAAGAAACTGAACTGGACAAGCCATTTAAATACTGTGGCTACTAGGACAGATCAGAGACTAGGAGTTTTGTGGCAAGTAATTCATCTCCTGTGCAACTCCCCCACCAAAAAAAAATTATCTACAAAGCACAAGTCAGGAGTGTGATGGAATATTCTCCACTTGCCTGGATGAGTGCAATTCCTTCAACACTGAAGAAGTTCGACACCATCCAGAACAAAGCAACCTGCTTATACTTAGCTGTTCCACAAACATTCATTCCCTCCACCAGTGATGCACACTAGCAGTCATGTGTTCCATCTATAAGATGTATTGCAAGAGCTCACCAAAGCTCCTTATGTAGCATCTTTCAAACTCACGACCACTACCATCCTGAAGGATAAGGGAGCAGACACGTGGAAACACTATCACTTGAATCTTCCCCTCCATGTCACTTACCATCTTGACTTCAAACTATATCACTGTTCCTTCACTATTGCTAGGTCAAAATCCTGAAACTCCATTCCTAACAGCACTGTAGGTGTACATACAACACATGGACTGCATTGATTCAAGAAGGCAGCTCACCACCACCTTCTAAAGGGCAATTAGTGACAAGTAATAAACGCTGGTCTAGCCCTTGAATGAATAAAAAATAGATTTCCTCATTAGGAATGTCAACTAATCCTTCATTAAAGAATCTGGGAAATGCTTTCACGCTCATATGTTTTACTTTGGAATTTTGCTTGTCCTGAATGTGGTGGCCACAAACCTACAACACCATTGGCATTCTCCCACCATAACTCTAATAAGAATGTAACACGGGTCACAAATTAGCCTGAAGCCTGAGGAAAACAACCATGAATGCTGCAATCGTTTTGACAGGCCAAATGGCCCACTCCTGAAGAACAAGAGAGGGGAGCAAAGACAAAATTATTTATAGAAAACAGTTGTAAACATTTTGAATTAACTTTTTCAGGTGACAGAATCCTTATAAATAGTCAACCAGGACCTCGAGGGCCACCTGGACCACAGGGCCTTGCTGGTTTTCGTGGTGCAGCTGGATTCAAAGGTAAGCAAGTAGCATCTGTTCATTAATTTAGACTCAGTGCTGTTCATGACAGAACACACAATGCAAGCAGACTGCCTCTACCAAAATATACAGTTTTAATTGAAATTCACTCATATTTACAAACATCTTTCTTGTATCATGGTGTAAGTTGCTGTTTGAAAACAATACATCTCCCTTTGCTTAGTTTTAGCCTACATTTTCTTGTATTGCAGCAACAATCCAAAACCTTCTCTGGTCAATTCATCATTTGAGTTCGTTGATGCTAGCAGCTAAATCATGAATTGTACAAGAAACAAAAATATACTGAAATTTGCAAAATATTGTACAGACAGCTGGGATCAAATGAATATTTTGAAGAGTATAGAGAGTGTAGGAGTAGAGTTAAGAAGAAATCAGGAGGGCAAAAGGGGGACACGAGATTGTTTTGGCAGATAAGGCAAAGGAGAATCCAAAGAGTTTCTACAAATACGTAAAAGGCAAAAGAGTAATTAGGAAGAGAATTGGGCCGCTTAAGGATCAACAAGGTCATCTATGCATGGATTCACAAGAGATGGGTGAGATCCTAAATGAATATTTCTCATCAGTATTTACTGTTAAGAAAAGCATGGAAGTAAGGGAACTCGGGGAAATAAATAGTGAATGTACATATTACAGAGAAGGAAGTGCTGGAAGTCCTAAAGCGCAATAAGGTAAATAAATCCCTGGGACCTGATGTAGTGTATCCCAGGACATTGTGGGAGGCTAGGGAGGAAATTGCAGTCCCCTGGCAGAGATATTTGAATCATTGATAGTCCAGGTGAGATGCCTGAAAATTGGAGGGTGGCAAATGTTCTGCCTTTGTTTAAAAAAAAGCTGCAGGGAAAAGCCTGGGAACTACAGGGCGGTGAGCCTCACATCTGTGATGGGTAAGTTGTTAGAAGGTATTTTGTGAGACAGGATCTACAAACGTTTAAAGATGCAAAGACTGATTAAGGATGGTCAACATGGCTTTGTGAGCAGAAAATCATGTCTCACAAATTTGATTGAGTTTTTTGAAGGGGTAATTAAGATGGTAGATGAGTACAGTTATTGTTGTCTACATGGACTTTAGCAAGGCCTTTGACAAGGTACTGCGTGGTAGGTTGTTACATTCAGTTAAATCTGATGGGATCAGGATGCAGTGGCTAAATGGATACAAAATTCGCTTCATGACAGAAGCCAGAAGTGGTTGTAGAGGATTATTTTTCAAACTGGAGGCCTGTGATCAGTGGTGGGTCCACTGTTATTTGTCATTTATATTAATGATTTGGATGAGAATATAGAGGCATGGTTAGTAAGTTTGCAGATGACACCAAGATTGGTGGCAAAGTGGACAGTGAAGAATGTTATCACGGTTTGCAACAGGATCTTGATCAATTTGGCCAATGGGCTGACCAGTGGCAGATGGAGTTTAATTTAAATAAATGCGACGTGATGCATTTTGGTAGATTGAACCAGGGCAGGACTTACTTACTTAATGGTAGGGCACCGGGGAGAGTTATAGAACAAAGAGATCTAGGGTGCATGTTCATAGCTCTTGAAAGTGGAGTCACAGGTGGACAGAGTGAGTCGTAGAGTCATAGAGGTTTACAGCATGGAAATAGGCCCTTCATCTCAACTCGTCAATGCCACTGTTTTTTTAAAACCAATAAACTAATCCCAATTGCCACATTTGGCCCATATCCCTCTATACCCATCATATCCGTGCAACTATCTAAATGCTTTTTAAAAGATAAAATTGTACCCACCTTTACAACTACCTCTGGCAGCTTGTTCCAAGACACTCACCAT
Organism: Sphyrna mokarran; assembly: GCA_024679065.1. NCBI lineage: Eukaryota > Metazoa > Chordata > Chondrichthyes > Carcharhiniformes > Carcharhinidae > Sphyrna > Sphyrna mokarran. The sequence continues at coordinate 20,230,247 of JAGIQG010000003.1, read as the reverse complement.
CCTGCACCCTTTTGTATCTCTCCCCTCCCACTTTAAACCTATGGCCTCTAGTTTTGGACATCACTACATCTGGGAAAAGATATTGACTACCTATTTTGTCTATGTCCCTCATTATTTTATAGACCTCTATAAGGTCACCCTTCAGCCTTCTATGCTCCAGAGAAAAAAGTCCCAGTCTATTCAGAAGCAGGTACAATTTTGTCTTTTAAAAAACATTTAGATAGTTACATGAGTAAGATGAGTATAGAGGGATATGGGCCAAATGTGGGCAGTTGGGACTAGTCTCAGCATTTAAAAATAGAACAGCATGAACAAGTTAAACTCTATTTAAATGTAAATTTCCCTTAAAGTATAGAGCAGGCTAGTCACAAAATATATGTCATGATCCTCTTCACACAGCACTTATCCAGAAGATCCAATGTCCAAACTGGGAATTGAAAATTAGTCTCAGTCATTGTGACCGTGAAACAATCATTGATTATTGCAAAAACTCAAATGGTTCATGAATGTCTTTTCAGGAATGAAAATCTGCCGTCCTTACTCTGTCTACCTACACGTGACTTCAGACCAACAGTAATATGGTTGACTCTTAACTGTCCTCTGAAATAGCTTAGCAAGCTACTCAGTTCAAGGGCAATTAGGGATGGGCAACAAATGCAGGCCTTGCCAGAGATGCCCACATCCCATGAAAGAATAAAGGGCCGGAATGGAGTAATTACTTATTGCTCGTGTGTTTTGAATAGTTCCATTTGCTGACTGAATGTACAACAATTAATACAGCAGTATCTGTCAGCTATGGTGTTTAACAAAATGTTGTCTTGGTTCATATGCTATGGCCCAGTGTTAAATCTATGTAAGTAAACACGGTTTTAGTGAGTTATAATTGAGCTGTTTTTGTTGTCACAGGTGATAAAGGTGACTTGTGTGAAGTATGTGGTGGTGATTTACATACTGGTCCTCCTGGTCTTCCTGGTGCACCCGGTCATCCTGGATTTCCTGGTAAACTATTGTTGATGTTGCATCCATTTCATACCTGTACCTACATAATAGGTTGTTATTTTATATATTGTGCACATTATAACATAACAGGCCATGACTTCTGAGCTCCAGGGAGATATATCTGGGTATCTCCCAGAGATGTTCTGGGGAACTACCCCCCCCCCCCCCCCCCCCCCCCCCCCCCCCCATCCCTAGAGGTTCCCAAGTAAGGATTGCACAGCGATTACCTGGGAAATGCAAATCTCCGATATGCAATTGTCCAGCATAAGGAACCACCTGAAAATATAATTTAAATCACAAACTTTGGATAGTTCCAACTGCGTTACTGCAGTAGTTACCAAGAAAAGATTTTAAGAATTAAAACCACTTCCAGCTTCTGGATAACTATTGTATATATCCACAATGACAACCCCACACAGACCCTCACCCCTCGCCGACCACCACTGCAATGGGAGTCTGACCACAATCCCAAACTCGCCACAGGATTTCCCCCCAACCCTCTGCTAACCAAACCCCCCCAAAGAGGCTCTCTCCCCACCCCCCTCCACCCCTGCCACCCCGCCATATAAATCCCCATTCCCATAAGATAAATAAAAATAATCTTACCTGGAAACCTGTTCTGCCAAATTCACCAAAGGTCCAGGCTTTCCTTTTAGGCCCAGTATCAATGTGGTAAATGATTCCCCACTCCTCACCCACTAGCCAGGCTATGACAATTGGTGGAATTTAAATGTAGTTGAGTTTGAGCATCTCTGCATGAAGTGGTAGAAATGAGATAATGGTAAGATGAAGGTGGAGTGGTGAGAACACGAATGAATGACATTAGTCGTTATTGGTGCACAGGAACTGGGGAAAGCAACAAATGATGGGATGGGAGTTGTCCATTAAGGGCAACAAACCCAGATCTGGTACAACTCACACTGGTAAAGGTAACCCACAAACCTCAACAGTTCCTTTACCCATTGCTTCCCAATACAAAAAAGAAAAGGAGATGGAGAGAAATGTCTATTAATTTTATTATAATTATCTTTGCTTAACATGTAATTTAAGCGACACTTCATACCTTTCTAAGAATGTCTCCTTATTGATAAGGGTCTCTTTAACTTCAAAGAACAACAAGATCCGGGAACTTGAAAAGTTTTTGTGATGCCCCCAGTTGTATGTATGTCTTAATTTTTTCCATGATAGGTGAACAAGGACTACCAGGCCCGAAAGGAAATCCTGGACCTTCTGGTCAATGTGGCACAACAGGTCTCCCGGTAAGATTCTTTTCATTTATCCTTTACACCACCACTTACTCCCCAGTAACTTTATTGCAGTGTTAATGTAAGCCTACTTGTGACACCAATCAATAAAGAACCCCCGCAACCCAACACTCCTCCCACTTTGCAGCGATCTCACAGTGAACACTCCCGTAGCCCAGGCTGGAAGAGTTTCTCCCAGCTCTTTACTTACAGCATTTTGTAACAAAAGCTGCTGAAAATGCTTCAGAAGACACCAGCTCTCTCCCATTACCACGTGCATAGTCTCAATCAAGTAAATGGTTCTGTCACAACAACCACTATGATCAGTGACCAAAACTTATCATACTCCAGAGAAAGTTAAGCTGTCAGGTATTCAGTTTCGAGTAATAATTGCAAAATAACTAATAGCAAGCTTTCGACATTCTGACAATTTCTTTGGCATGCCTTTGTTTGAAACTGCAGGTTAAGAGAGGAAGACTTGCATTTATATAACATTTTTTCTGACCATCAGATGTCTCGATGTGTCTTGCAGCGAAAAAAGTCATTTTGAAGCATTGTCATTGTTGAACAAGCAGCAGCCAATTTATGCATAGCAAATTCCCATAAACAGCAATGTTATAAATAAACTGAAAACCTGTTTTTCTGACAAGTTCTGTTTTTACTCTAACTTCTGTTAAGTCAATGTAGATCATCTGGTCTTTGTGGGAATTTGCTGTGTTCGTACTGGCTACCAAATTTCCTACTGTTTATGTATTCATTCACGTGATGTGGGATCACCGGCTGGGCCAGATTTATTACCCATTCCTGAGAGCAGTTAAGAGTCAGCCACTTTGTTGTTGATCTACAGTCACATGTAGGCCAGACCAGGTAAGGACAACAGATTTCCTTCCCTGAAAGACATCAGTGAACCAGATGGGTTTTTATGACAATGGCTTCATTGTCATCATTAAATTTTCAATTCCAGACTTTTATTGAATTCAAATTTCACCATCTGCCATGGAGGAATTCAAACCCAGATCCCTAGAGTATTAACAACCAAAAGAGAAAATGCTGGCAAATTTCAGCAGGTCTGGCAGCATCTGTAAGGAGAGAAAAGAGCTGACATTTCAAGTCCACACGACCCTTTGTCAATGCTAAAAGGCATAGAAAGTAGGAGATATTTGTACTGCAGTGTGGGGGAATTAAAGATGAGCCATAGCCACAAAAAAAGGGTAAAGGCTGCTAGTCTCCTAGTCACTTTGCATTTTCTCTATGGACTGCCATTCGCAGTCTTCCCCTTGTTTTTGTGGCTATGACTCATCTTTCACTCCCTCATTCTGCAGTATAAATATCTCCTATGCTATGTCTTTTAGCATTGACAAAGCGTCATGTGGATTCAAAACACCAGCTCTTTTCTCTCCTTATAAATGCTGCTAGACCTGCTGAGATTTTCCAGCATCTTTTCTTTTGGTTTTAGATTCCTACATCCACAGTAATTTGCTTTTATCCCTAGAGTATCTCCCTAGGTCTCTGGATTACAGTTTCCCTCAAAACAAAAACACTTCAAAAGTACTTCATTGGCTGTAAAGTGCTTTGAGATGTCTGGTGGTTTCAAAAGGTACAATCTTTCTTCCTCGTTAACGTATGCCTCTGGACGGTACCCCACTATAAGATTCAGATTAAAGACAAAAATAGCAATACTGTGGCAATGAAACACAAAATCATTTTCTTTCCCTTAACAGCACATTTCAAACACTTAAAATAATGTGTCTTTGGACTGTAGGATGGGGTATACAGGAAGAAATAATGGGGGCTTGTGAAAATGTATGATGGTAATCATGAAGGATTTTAATCTGTATATAGAATGGATAAGTCAGATTAGCAAAGATAACCTGGCTAATGAGTTCTTAAGAGTGTTTTCGGAACAGTTCCTTGGACAACATATTCTAGCACTAACTAAAGAGTAAGCTATACCAGATCTCGTAATATGCAATAAGACTGGATTAATTAATGACCCCATAGTGAAGGTCCCATAAGTACCACAGTCATAATATGATTGAATGTTACATGCAGTTTGAGGGGGAGAGGAGTGGATCTGAGACTAGTGTTTTAAACTTAAAAAAGGGCAATTATGAAGGCATGAAGCTAGCTAAAGTGAAATGGGAAATTAGTTTAAGGGATAAATCATCAGAGATGCAACAGCAGACATTTAAGGATATATTTCAGGATATTCAGAAAAGGTACATTCTAATAAGAGAGAGTCTAAGAAAAGGAGGCACCATTCATGGCTAATGAAGGAAATTAAAGATGGGATAAATTGAAAGAAAAAGTGTTTTCACAAAATTGACTGGAAAGTCAGAAGATTTGAAAAAATATAAGAGCAGCAAAGAATGGTAAATGGTTTATAATGAGGGAGAAATTAAAGTACAAGAGAAAACTAGCTAATAATGTAAAAATACTCATCCAGAAGAGACTTCTGGATGAGTATGTGGAAAAGAATAGAATGGGGGTTATAGATAGGTCTGTGGATTGGTAGATGTGATCGGCGCAACTCGTGGGCCGAGGGGCTTGTTTGTGCTGTATTGTTCTATGTTCTATGTTCTAAATAGAGAGTAAACGTTCCACAGAAATGTAAAAAAGAAAAAAAGCGAATCAGTAGTTGTCCATTACAGAGTGACAATGGGGAATTAATAATGGGAAATAAGGAAATGGCAGATGAATTGTCTTCACTCCAGAGGATACAAATAACTTCCCAGAAATAATTATGGATCAGGGGGTGAAAGGGATGGAGGACCTTAAAATAATGGAAATCATAAGCAAAACAGGATTGAGAAAATTATTAGAACTAAAAGCTGACAATTCCCCAGGTCTTGATGAACTTAATCCAAAGGTTTTAAAAGAAGTGGCTGCTGAGATAGTAGATGCATTGGTTTTAATTTCCCAAAATTCTTTAGATCCTGGAAAGGTCACATCAGATTGGAAAATCACAAATGTGACCCCAGTATTCAAGAAAGAAAAGAGACAGAAAGTAGGAAATTAAAGGAATTGTGGTTTAAAATGCTGTAAATCTCTATGACTCTATCGATAGTTTAGAGATTAAAAAAAGGGATGGCATGGATATGTTGGGCCAAAAGGCCTGTTTCCATGCTGTAAACTTCTATGATTCTATGACTCTAAGATCTATCATAGGGAAATGACAGGAATCTCTTCTTAAAGAAGTTATAGTGGGACACTTAGAAAATTTTAATTTTTATCAAGCAGAGGCAATATGGTTTTATAAAACAATTTATTGCTGTTCTTCATGGAAGTAACAAGCAACATGGATCAAGGGGAACTTGTGGATGTACCATATTTAGATTCCAGAGGCATTCAACAAGGAGCCACACAAAATAAGAGTTCATGTTGTCAGGGATAAGATATTAGCATGGCTTGAAGATTGGTTAACCAACAGGAAGCAGGAAGTTGGCTGAAATTGTCATTTTGAGTTGGCAAAGTGTGACAAATAGAGTGAAACAGGGAATAGTGCTGGGCCCTTAACTCTTTACAATTTTAGCAATGTTTTGGAACTGAATGTTTGTTCACTAAAATTGCAGATGGCACAAAGCTAGGTAAGAAAGTAAACTGTGAAGAGGAAATAAGGAACCTAAAAGGGACATCAATAGGTTAAGCATGTGCGCAAACATTTTATAGATTGAGTAAAAAATGGGAAATTGTGAACTTCGGCAGAAAGAATAGAAAAACAACATATTATTTAAATAGAGAGAGATTGCAGAGCACAGAAACAGAGGATTCTGGAAGTCGTGGTATATGAATTGGGAATTGTTAATATGCAGGTATAGCAAATGATTAGATAGACAAATTAAATGTAGTCATTTATTACAAAGGAAATTAAATATAATAGTAAGGAATTGCTACAAGATGGATACAGCATTTGTGTGGCCACATGTAGAGTACTGTGTACAGTTTTGGTCTCCTTATTTAAGAAAGCCTATAAATCCGTTAGAAGGTTCACTCAACTGATTTTAAAGTTTATTTATCAGTGTCATAAGTAGGCTCGCATTAGTGAGGGGTGGAATGGTGAGCCTCCATTGACCTCTGGGGAAGAGGGTTCTACATTCACACATGGGCCACACGGCAACACCTGTTCAGTTACACTGAGGGAGAATTTAGCATGGCCAATGCACCTAACCAGCATATCTTTCAGACTGGTGGGAGAAAACTGGAGGAAACCCATGCATACATGGGCAGAATGTTAGATTCCGCATGGACAATGATCCGAGCTGGGAATTGAACTCAGGGCCCTGGCACTGTGAGTCAGCAGGGTTAACCATTGTGCCACAGTGCCAATTGATATTTGGAAGGAGGGAATTATCTTATGAGGGCAGATTGGACAGGCTGGGTCTTTGTCTGCTGCAGTTTAGAAGATTGAAAGGCAACCTTATTGAAACATTTAAAATCCTGAGAGAACTTGACAGAGTGCTTGCTGAAAGGATGCTTCCCCTTGTAAGAGAGGCTAAAAATAGAGGACACGGTTTAAAAATGTGGGATCTTCCATTTATGATGGACATGAGGAGAAATTCTTTCTCTCAGAGCAATGTGTGAATGTAGAACCCTCTTCCCCAGAGGTCAATGGAGATATGGAGAATTAATATTTTTAAGGCAGGGCTAGATGGATTCAAATGTTATCAGGGGTAGGAGGAATGTGGAGTTGAGACTACAATCAGGTCAGCTATAATCACTTTAAATGATGGAGCAGGTTCAGGGGGCTGAGTGACCTATGCCTGCCCCTAACTTGGTATGTTCATACATATTTCGCCAATCAGAATTACCTGTTTATTTTAGCATTACATTATTCCTTCTATCTTTCAATTGTCAACCTTCTAGGGTCCTCCAGGTTCTCCAGGTTCTGTAGGTCAGCCTGGCTTCACGGGTGATCCAGGAATCAATGGCGGCAAAGGTGAAAAAGGAAGCAATGGTGAACCAGGTTTACCTGGGAATCCAGGAAGGCAAGGAAAGGACGGAATACCAGGTCGACCAGGATCACAAGGACCCCAAGGAACTAAGGGTGACCCAGTCAGTACTTTCATCTTGATCTTAATGTGTCAACCTTGATTCAATGTTAGCATTTCTTTGAGTTTCCTTTACACTCTCCTCTAGCAACAGGAACTCAAGGGCTTTTTATTCCATTAATGTTGAGAGCACCATCAGTTGCATCTACTGCTTCTCTCATTTCCACAACCCATCAGAGTTCCCCTCGCCCCATACTAGCCTTGAAACTGCATCTTTCTCAAGTGTTTATCCTGTCTTCTTTTATGACCTCTCTGAGTTCCATGGGACTCTCCCCCTGACCCCTAAACCCTGTTCCCACTAAACTGTTGACCATCTACATCTCCTTCCTGATCCCTATGTCAGCAGCTGTTGTTATCAGTTCTCTCTGCTCAGTTCATCCAAAACTCTGCTGTGCCAATCCTAACTTGCACCAAGTCCCATTCACCTGCCACCCCTGTGCTCGCTGGTTTTCTCCCTGTTATGCAATATCTTGATTTTACAGTTCTCATCCTTTGTTTCCATGTCCCTCCATAACCTCACCCCTCCCCATCTCCCTAATCTCCTCCAGCCCCCCAACCCACTGAGATATTTGTGTCTTCCAGTTCCAACCCCTTGTATATCTCAGATTTCATTTACTCCACCATTGGTATCTGTCCCTTCAGCTTGTGAGGTCCTGAGCTTGACCATCCCTAAACTTGCTCACCATTCCACCCCTCTTTCCTCTTTTTAAACTTTAACCCTTTGCCCCAATTTCTCCAAATGTGAATCAGTGTCAAATCTTGCCTGATAATGCTCCTATGAAGGAAGGAGCTTGGCATTTTTTTACTGCATTAAAGACTCTCTATAATTACAAGTTGCCGTTCCTGGTGAATCCAGGACTTGAGCACAATGTCTAGGCTGACACTACGGTGCATTGCACTACTGAAGGAGATCTGCATTGTCAGAGATGCCTTCTTTTGCATGAGACCTTAAACCAAGGTCCCATTTGCAAGATCAGGTGGATGTGAAGATCTCATGACACCATTCAAAGAGCAGGGGAGGTCACCCAGTCTCCTGACTAATGTTTATATCAAACAACACCAACACAACAAGCTGCTTCGTCACTTATTTTATTGGTGTTTGTGAGACTCGGTTGTGCACAAGTCTGCTGTGAAGTTTCCTTACACTATGCATGTCTCACTACATCATTGACTGTGAGGCATTTTAGGGCATCCTGATGTCATGAAGGTGCTATACAAATGCAAGTTATTTTACTTCTATTAAAACATGCAGTGTTAATTGTATAATAATGCAGGAAAACCAGCAGAGAGCTCAGGTCAATCCCATTTTTATCAATAAATATTTGGGAAATCAGTGGCCAGGAAATATACTCTAAAGACAATAAATTAGAGAAACTGGGATTGATCTCCTTAAGGAAGACGACTTTTTTATTATCTCATGGGAAGGCCAGCATTTATCACACATCCCTAATTATTTTGAGGTGATGGTGGTGAGCAGTGATTGAAAGAAGAGCGTTCCAGGTTTTTGACCCAGTGACAGTGAAGGAACAGTGATAAATTTCCACACCAATGTGGTGTTGTGTCTTGGAGGGAATTTGCAGGTGGTGGTGTTCCTGTGCTTCTGCTGCTCTTCTCCTTCTAGATAGTAAAGGTTGCGAACTTGAAAGGTGCTGTCGAAGGAGATGTGGCAACATGCTGCAGTGAATTTTGTAGATGGTACTTCCCACTGCCACTAAACACTGGTCATGAAAGGAGTGAAAGCTTAAGTTGGGATATTGATCAAACAGGCTGCTTTTTCCTGGATGATGTTGAGCTTCTTGAGTGCTATTCAAGCTGTTCTCATTCAAGCAAATGTAGAGAATTCCATTACAATCTTGATTTGGATCCTGTAGATGGTGAACTATGAAGAGTAAGAAGTCTCACAACACCTGGGCTTGCAAAATCTCACTAACTGCCCCACTGGAGACAATACATGTCTCTTTAACCTGTGCTCAACCCTCTCTCCGCTCATATTGTTTGTACCTTTAAGACTTGATTACCTGTAAAAACTCACATTCCAACCATATTTTGTAAATTGAGTTTATGTCTTTATTTGCCCTGTTTGTGAACCGAAATCCCACTCACCTGACGAAGGAGCAGCGAGCGCTCCGAAAGCTTGTTGCTTTTGCTACTAAATAAACTTGTTGGATTTTAACCTAGTATTGTGAGACTTCTTAGTGTGTTTACCCCAGTCCAATGCCAGCATCTCCACATCAGAATTATGGAAAGTCAGGAGGTGAGTTACTCACTGTAGAATGTCCAGCCTTTTGGCCAAAGTATTTATATGACAAATCCAGTTATACATTCGGGGTATGATAGTAGGGAATCAGCAATGGTAATACCATCATGCCAAGGGGAGATTCTCTCTTGCTAGAGATGACCATTGTGTGGCGTCATGTTAAGCGTGAATGCTATTTACCACTTACCAACTCAAGCTTGAATGGTGTCCAGGTTTTGCTGTGCGTATGTACACATATAGCTTTAGTATCTGAGAGGTTGTGAATTATACTGACCATTGTGCAATCATCAATAAACATCCTCACTTCTGACCTTATGATGAAGTTCATTGATGAAACAACTGAAGATGGCTTGATCACCATCCTGAGTAACTTCTGCAACAATGCTCTGAGACTGAGATGGTTCACCTCAAACAGTCACAACCAATGTGTTAGGTATGATTCAAGCCAGCGGAGAATTTTCCCCTGATTCTCATTGACTTCAGTTTTGCTAGGGCTCCCTAATGCCACACTCAGTCAAATGCTGCCTTGATGTGATGGGTAGTCATTCCTATCTTATTCCTTATTACAACTCTTGAGTCCATGTTTGGACAAAACCTGTAACAACATCATGAAGGGTGTAATGAGATTGAGGAGATTTGATATAGGTATTCAAAATCACAAAGGATCTGGGACAGAATAGCTGAGAAGAAACTGTGTTTCCATTAGAGGAAGGAATGAGAACCAGAGAACACAGATTTAAAATGATTGGAAAAAGAACTAGAGGTGAAATGAGGAAAATCATTTTTACACAACCAGTGATTAAGATCTGGAATGCACGGCCTGAGAATGAGATGGAGACAGATGGTTTTCAGTCAGAAATTGGATAAGTATCTGGATAGAAAAAAATTGCAGGGCTACAGGTAAAGGATAGGGGAGTGGGACTAGCTGAGCTGCTTTCATAATGAGCCAAATGACCTTCAGCAATGCAACCATTCTTATGATTTCATGATTTGATGAAAAGACTTTAATATTGAAAATGTGTATCATAGTGCCACCTAAAGGAACAATGGGTAGGGCAGATACTTGCAAAAGAATTTTCAAGGAAGCCTGCACCCAACATCAAAGTTGTAATGGCTCCGAGCTTCTGGCTCCAGTGGCTTATCCCTAGACCTCCAGCTCCTGTAAACATCTGAAGGCAGCTGTAAACAGTCATAAACATTTAAAAACAAACTTTAAAACAAAATAGAAAAATGTTTTTAAGAGTTGAAGTAGTTAAATTCTGCTAAAAGCTTTATAAAACAGATACCAGAACACTGGAGCATTGGGCATACCTTCCTCCAATGACTTCAAAGAGGCTATGTCTTTGTCGTAACCACACTTCGTCACATGACCTCATGAATCACTTTGCCAATTACTCCTAACTGCAGTCAATGGGCAGCACGGTGGTTTGATTCCTGGCTTGGGTCTCTGTGCAGAGTCTGCACATTCTTCCCATGTCTCTGTGGGTTTCCTCCAGGTGCTCCAGTAAAAGTTAAAGTTTATTTAATAGTCACAAGTTGGCTTACATTAACACTGCAATGAAGTTACTGTGAAAATCCCCTAGTTCCTTTCCACAGGCCAAAAGAAGTGCTGGTTAGGTGCATTGGCCACACTAAATTCTACCTCAGTGTAGCCCAAAAGGTGCCGGAGTGTAGTGACTGGGGGATCTTCACGGTAACTTCATTGCAGTGTTAATATAAGCCCACTTGTGGCAATAATAAATAAACTTCATAGGTAACTGATAGAAATATACTTTTAAATGTAATAAGAGGCATATGTCTCCATTTCACCACTGATGATTTGGTCCAACACCAAATAGAGATTACTTGATTCATATCACAAAGAAAGTTTAGCTGAAAAAGGAATAAAAGCAAAATACTTTAAAAGCTAGAATGGCAAAATAAAAACAGAAAATGCTGGAAAAGCCCAGCAGGTTGGCAGCATCTGTAGAACAAGAAACTTAGGTAATGTTTTGAATCTATACAATGCTTCTTCGGATGAAAAGGGGTTCATGTGATTTTTTTTCTCAGCTTTCTAGACTTCCAACACTCCCATTACAGTGTCTGATTCTTTCTTAGAGACCCATTCAGCTGATGGAAGCATTCTGTTTTAACAATTATTTCCTGACATTTGTCCAGTGCAACTATTTCCCAATTTATTGCATTGACGTATCTAAAATTATTGGTTATAGTTCTGTGTCTCAGTGGATCAATAGATTGAATTATTCGTTTTCAATTGGGAATTCTGTTCACTGTGGACTTGGAAATATTGGGGTCAGTAGATTTTGTTGGCAGTAAATTGTAATGCTGCCTAAGAGTTTTTAAAATATTGAAGTTTGCAGATCAGTTTTCCCCTGCATTGAGCTAAATTCGTGTGTTCCTAAAAGAGCATTTAAGAACTTACCTGTTAGGTTTTCAATACCGCCTCCAGCATCTCCTGAAATCAGCACTCCATTTCTCTTCAAAATTGGATCAAAACCTTACTAACACTACCAGAACCCCAATCACATGGGCTAAAGGGACACCTGTTTGCTTCTGGTAGGGGTCAATATTCCCCATTTTGAACAGTTGGAACAGCAGCGAGAAAGTTTATGGTAAATGCTCTACTGCAGTTCTTTTCACCATATTGCCAAATTCTGGCCCAACAACAACAATCAAATTAGTCCCCAGTATTCTACCAAGCAACATTGGGTCCATAGAATTGTTGAATCTCTGGATAGCTGCCCTATTTTAATTACTGAAGACTCGATGAATTGATTCTTCTACTTGCTTCCATGGCATACGAATAAAAAAAAGCAAACATCATTTAGAAGCCTGGTAAAGTTTACAAAAAATGATGCAAGAGAGGAGTTGGCATTTTAACTTCCATAGTTAGGTTAAAAATGTGTGATAGCGAATCACCCACCTAATTTTACAACTCACTTGATTTTCTAAAGAAAGATTTTTTTGCAATAATTACCAGTGTTCAAGTCTCTGAAGTGAGTTTAAATGCACAACCTTCTGATGCACAGAGAAAGTGATACCGAAGCAAAACTATGCCACAGAATGAATGGGGATGTAGGTATTACAGGCAAGGCTGACATTTCTTGCCCCCAGCCCTACCCAATTACTTTTAAACTGAATGGCTTGGCTTGCTGGGCCATTTCAGAGAGTAGTTGAAAGTCCACAACATTGCTGGTAATGTGGAGTCATATGTAGGCTAGACTAAGCAAGGACAACAGATATCCTTCTATAAAGGACCTTAGCGAACCAGAAGGGTTTTTGCAACAATCAACGATTGTTTTCATAGTCACCTCACTGCTGAGACTTATGTCATATTCCAAATTTATTAACTGAATTCAAATTCCAGCAACTCCTGTTGTGGGATTCAAATTCTTGTGCCCAGAGCAAAAGCCTGGACAACTGAATTACTGGTCCAATGACATTAGCATCACACAACTGCCTCCCGCTGTGTCGCATGGGGACATCCGATGTGCTTTACACATCAAACCAGTTAGGACACTGGAGTAATCAGCTATACAATAAGTATTTCATTTGACTTACTTGTGCAGCATGGCGGCACATTGTTTGGCACTGCTGCCTCATAGTTTCAGGGATCCAGATTCGATTCCCAGCTTGAGTCACTGTCTGTGTGGAGCTTGCACGTTTTCTCTTTGTCTGTGTGGGTTTTCCTCCGCGTGCTCTGGCTTCTTCCCATAGTCTGAAAGGCATGCTGGTTAGATGCATTCGCAGTAACTTCATTGCTATGTTAATATAAGTCTTACTCGTGGCTAATTCTTTAATTTCATTGTTCTCAGGACAATTTCTCAGGAATACTTTCATTGCCATCCCTAGTTGAGTCAAGAAGGTGGGCCAGTATCGTGATTACATCAGAGTGACTTTATCAATTACTTTATGCAGCACTAATATGGAAGCCAGATGAAGTAGGAGTGGCAGGATACCTATTCTGAACAACGTTTATGAACTTTTTGGATTTTTGAAGTGTCACAGACTTTATGGTTTACACATCATCAGATTTACTGAATTCAATTCACAATACACCATGTTGGGTTTTGAACTTCTGAGTTACTGATTCAATGCTGTTACCATTATATTATTGCAACTGACTGGAAAATGCTAAATACTGCATGCGTGACAAGGCTGACGAAACATAATGAAACAAGAGTGGATATTACTGGGAATGTCACCTATATTGTTGCTTTTTTAATGTCTCTTTGTAATTTTAGGCAGTACTCTTCTGTTAGTGAGGTATTCTGCCCATAAGACGCTGCGCCTAGAATTCGTGCAAATTGAAGAGATTCGCTCAGGTTTTAAAAGAAAGATATTGCAGGAACATTCACCATTATTAAGAAATTTCTATCTTAGAGTCTTTATCTGCTTTGAACCAGTTGTTCAAATTAATCTATTGCCAGCTGCTAATTGTTAAGGGAAAGTCAACAGAGCAACTGATGCAACTTTTCAACAATGTAAGTAAATCAAAAAAGTTAAGGTAGATTCAGATTTGATTTATTAGTTCCATTACCACTAGTTTTAAATATATTTTCATTTAACAAAGCGTTCATTAGCAATGCTTACCAAAGATGAAGATCCTTACAAGGACTATCTTGTATATTCAAATGTCACCAAAAATTGCAGCTGGACTCGCCTGCCTACCTTTGGACATTTTAACAAAGCTCCTGATCCAAGATACCCAAAAATGTGCATATTGAGTATGAGGCATCTCCAGCAGACACAGTTTCCACCAACTAGAAAGGCAAGGGCAGCAGTTACATTGGGACACCACCAAATTCACCTTGTTCTCCTCCAAGTTAGACATTATCCTGACTTGGAGATATACTACCATCCCTGCTCATCTCTGGGTTAAAATCCTGGAACGCTCTCCCTAATTGCACTGCGGGAGGACCTTTACCAAATAAACTGCGGTGGTTCAAGAAGAAGACCGACCACCACCTTCCTAAAAGCAAGCAGGATTGGGAATATATTTTGACTTTTCAGTGATGAATATCCTATGAATGAATACCAATTTATAAAAAAGATGTACTAAACCTGACTTAAGTAAAGAAACAGTTATAAATGTTCATATGATATAGCAATGGTTTTAAAGCTTAAAAATCACAATATTTCTTCATTCATCACTTTATTTAATGAGTGCTAATTTTTCAAAACCTTTTATTTACAGACGCCATTTCCACTAAAAGGTGACAGAGGCCCACAAGGTCCCCCTGGAAATCCTGGTATCCCAGGATCTCTAGGCAACCCTGGAGCACCTGGATTTGGATTTTCAGGTGCACCAGGAATCAAAGGAAACCATGGTGTGCCTGGATTTCGGGGAGTTGATGGTATCCCAGGTTTGTATATCAGTTTTGATTGTAGTGAAATTTAGAAGTCTACATGTAGGAAAAACACTCATGGTTCTTCACTCCATGTATATCCCTGTGGATTGATTGACCTGCAGAGTAAGTTCAACCAAAGAGTAGAGTGATGGCACTAATGGTAAGAGCCGAGACTGGTTTGCTTTTTGTTTCATTCCACCTTATTAAACATAATCCACTAATAGATACAAGGCAAGATTCCAGCTGGGCTTGCCCCAAGACCGGAAAATCCCACCTGAGATCAACTGACCTTTACATAGTCCACCCCGCACAAGCTGCGATTCCCATGGCAGGCAGAACAGGAAAACTCCACCCATAACATTTTAAATCTTTTCAGTGACAGGACGGGCAATTCAAAGGCAAACAAAAATAAAAAGAATTTCCTTACCCTTTCTTGGGATCCAAAGGTCACTTAATTCCACTGCTGATAAAGAGTGGCAGCTGTGTGTACCATCTACAAGGTGCACTGCAGGAACTCACCAAGGCTTCTTAGACAAACCCACGACCACTACCATCTAGAAGGGCAAGAGTATCAGAGACTTGGGAACACCACTACTTGGAGACTGTTGATGGGAGCTGAGGAGTATAAGGGTAGAGAAGAAAGTAAAATCAAGATCACAATCAGATCAGCCGTGATCTTGTCAAATGGAGGAGCAGGTTTGAGAAGCCAGATGATCTCCTCCTGCTCTTAATTCATATGTTGGTGCCTTGACACAACATTGGACTTCCAGGGCATCATGCTGAGTTCAAGCTTATATTTTCTCCACCCCTTTTTGCAGGTACTAAGCTTGGCCAGGGATAGGCCTATAAATGGGCAGGCAGAATATAAGGCTAACCAACTCCTTTCCCACACAAGGATAAAGGAATGACAGGAAATTCAGCACCACAATGTTTTGGAGCCTTACTTGCCACTTAATTTGTTTAATGTTTGTACTTTCCAAGGTAGATAAACTTTGTATTTGAAAAATACATTTCTATCACAGGCCAATATGATATAAGAGTCTGTAAATATTATAAATTTCTCTCTTTTCCATTCTGTTACTAAGCCATATAGATAAAGAACATATCAGGTTTGATCTGTTGTTGAGCCTGCATTATCTGACCTCATAAATAATTGTATGGAGATGCTGCAAATGGTCTTATTGCTCCTGCACTAGGAAGGTGAACTTTGCTGGACAATATGCAGGTATTGAATGAGAAGACAGTACGCTCCATTCTGATAACCAAAAGTCTCCAACAAGAGAGGATCTAACCATCACCACTTGACATTCAATGGCGTTGCCACTATTAAAACCCTCACTATCAAAATTTTGGGGATTATCATTGACCAGAACTGATCTGGACTAAGGGGAGGCAATGGTGTAGTGGTGTTGTCACTGGGATAGTAATCTAGAGACCCATGGCAATGTTCTGGGGATCTGTGTTCAAATCCCATCACCGCAGATGATGAAATCTGAATTCAATAAAAATCTGGAATTAAGAATCAACTGATGACCATGGAACCATTGTCATTTGTTGTAAAAACCTAGCTGGTTCATTAATGCCCCTTAGGAAAGGAAATCTGCCATCTTTATCTGGTCTGACCTACATGTGACTCCAGATCCACAGCAATGTGGTTGACTGATAAATGCCCTCAGGGATGGGCAATAAATGCTGGCCCAGCCAACGCCTACATCCTATAAACAAATTAAAAAACTAGTCGTATAAATACTGTGGCTACCAGTGCAAGTCAAAGGATAGGAATCTTGCAACGAGGAACTCACCTCCTGACTCCCTAAAGCCTGTCCTGACGAGGCACAATGTAATGGAATATTCTCCACTTGCCAGGATGGGTGCAACTCCAACTACTCTCAAGAAGCTTGACACCAGCAAGGACAAAGCAGTCCACTTGAATGCCAACTCATCCATAAACATTCACTCCTTCCACTGCTGACAAAGAGTGGCAGCTGTGTGTACCAACTACAAGATGCTCTGAAGAACTCACCAAGGTTTCTTAGACAGCACCTTTCAAACCCATGACCACTATCATCTAGAAGGGCAAGAGCAGCAGATACTTGGGAACACCACCACCTGGAGATTCCCCTCCAATCACTCAACATCCTGACTTGGAAATATATTGGCATTCCTTCAGTGTTACTGGGTTAAAATCATGCCATTCCCTCCCTAACAGCAGTGTGAGTGTACCTGCATCTCAGGTATTGCAGTAGTTCAAGGAGGCAGCTCATCACCATCATCTGAAGGGCAACTCTGGATAGGCAATAAATGCTGGCTTAACCAGCCATGTCCACATGCTGTAAGTGAATAAAAATAAGATAATAGCCCTTGTGACAATCAATGGCTAATAGAAAAAGCATCCTACATGCCACAGGATTGTCCATGATCATGGGATTATTTCCTATTGGAAATAACTATTTCCAACAGAGGAAAGTAGAAAATGCTGTTGACAGGACTTCATTTTCTAATCTCCCATGCTGAGCCCTGCCTACTTTTAGCAGTAAAACCTAACTCATTATATGCAGTTACTCAATGCTGCTTCATCAACATTTGAAAAGTAATGTGGAGTTCTAACTTTTGAGAGACCGTGGAGCCAATTATAATTAAGAAGGCAGTGCATTTACTTCCAAACCTTTATCAATGCGGTCCAAATCTGACATTAGGATATATGCAAGCAATGCAATGCAATTACAGAGTCATCCTTTGTACCTTCTTAAAATCTTAGAATCCCTTCAGTGCAGAAGGAAGCCATTCGGCAGATCGAGTCTTCGAAAGAGCAACTTACCCAGGTTCTATCCCCGTTACCCCACCTATTTACTCTGCTAATCCCTCTAATTTATTTTGAGACACTAGGGACAATTTAGCATAGCTAGTTCACCAAACTCACACGTCTTTGGACTGTGGGAGGAAATTGGAGCACCAGGAGGAAGCTCACGCAGTTTCCACCCACGACTGGAATTGAACCTGGGTCTCTGGCGCTGTGAGGCAGCAATGTCAACCAACATGTCACCGTGCTGCCCTTAACCCTATGTCCCCACAACGATACAACTCCGATTTTTTAAAAAACTGGAAATTCAAGAGAATTGCACCTCTGTTCCTGCTGGCAATTTTATGTTACACAGTTAAGATGCTATGAAATAGCATTCTAGCTTTGGTATAAGATGTTCTTTTATAGTTACATTCACAGCATTATTTAGCTCTCTCACTGTGCGTGTCTCTGCTCTAGGTGAGAAAGGAGACCAAAACACAGTCCCTTCAGTTCCAGGACCACCTGGGCTTCGTGGTGAAACAGGGCGTCAAGGACCACCTGGTTTGGAAGGTAACTATAGACCCTTCAGTGTGGGCAAATTCAGTAATAAGTGAATGTTGCACTAAGAAACCCAAGCTAACTTGGGTAACAATTACTGCACAGAGGAAGCCATTCCATCCATTGCTACTTACTGCCTGCCACACTGGAACCAAAGGAACATGAGAGCGGAAGTAGGCTATTCTGCCTATTGAGTCTGCTCAACCACTTGACACAATCATGGCTGATCACGGCAGAGTCTCTTTCCACATTATCCCCAAATCCATTTATAGAAACCATAGAAATGACACAGCATAGAAGGGGACCATTCAGCCCATCTTGTCCATGTTTACCCAAAGATACCCAAGTGCCCTTTCTAATCTAATCCCATCTTCTTTCATATCTTTGGTATTTAAAAATCAGCCAATCTTTGCTTTAAACATATTCATGACTGAGCTTCTACAGCCATTGGAGTAGAGAATTCCAAAGATTTACAACCTTTCTGAGTAAAAAAGAATTTTTCTCATCTCTGTCCTAAGTGGTTTCCCCCTTATTTTGAAATTGTGTAGCCAGATTCTACACTCCCCAACCAGGTATACATCTTGCCTGCATCTACCCTGTCTATTCCTTCAAATATTTTCTAGGTTTCAATGAGATCACCTCATTGTTCAAAATTCTAGAAAATACTCACCCCAATTTCTCTTCATAGGTCAGTCCTGCCATCCCAGAAATAAGTCTGGTTGACCTTTGTTGCGCCTCCTGTAAATCAATAACATCCTTCCTAAGGTAAAGGGACCAAAACTGCACACACAACTTCAGATGCTGTCCGAAGCAAGGTTCTATACAATTAAATCAAGACTTTGCTATACCTGTATTCAAATCCTTTTGCAATAAAGGCTAAAATATAACTTGCCTTCCTAATTGCTTGCTGTGCCTGTACATTAGATGTCAGTGAGGATACGAGGACTCCCAAGTCCCTTTGTACGTTTATATTTTCTAATGTCTCGCCATTTAAGAAATAGTCTGCACATCTGTTCATTCTACCAAAGTGAATTTTCCAAATTATATTTCATCTATCATGTTCTTGCCCACTCAGTGAGGGTGATTCTGCCATTGCGACCCCTAAGTTTTTTGGGGGGGGGGGGGGGGGGTGGCGGCGGTCAGGTCAGGAGATGCACGTGTCGGTCATTTCTCAACATTCACACATATGTCCCCGATGCATATGCGTCTCCCAGAGGCAGAGAGCAGTCACAGTCGTGACTGTGCTAGAAATTGGCAGGAAGAGAAGTAAGTGATTTTAAACATATTTTTAATCAATTTTAAATGTCATTATCGGACAGAATGTACCAGGCCCAACAGCATCTCCCACCTGTCAGGAGTACTTCACTTTGGAGAGATTTAGAGTAGCTCCCGACATTCAGGGAATTAGCAGGAGAGCACGCTGGAGTGAAGGGGGGGCAATCGGGATCCCCCCCAGGAAGTCGACCCATTGAGCCTGCTCCGCCATTCAATCATGGCTGATAAGTTTCTCAACTCCCTTCTCCTGTCTTTTCCCCATAAGCTTTGATCCCCTTACCAGTCAATAACCTATCTATATCTGTCTTAAATACACTCAATGATGTGGCCTCCAGTCTTTAGCAGCAATGAATTCTGTAGATTCACCATCCTCTGGCTGAATAAATTCTTCCTCATCTCAGTTCTAAAGGGTTGGCCCTTTATTCTAGACTGTGCTCTCAGATCTACTCTCTCCTATTAATGAAAATGTCTTCCCCATGTCCAGGCCTTTTAGTGTTCTGTAGGTTTCAGTGAGATTCTTCCTCCTCCTTTTAAATTTCATTGAACACAGACCCACAGTCCTCAAATGCTCCTCAAACATCAAGCTTTTCATGCCAAGGATCATTCTTGTGAACCACTTCTAGACTCTCTCCAAGGCCAATACATCCTTCCTCAGATACGGGGCTCAACATTCCTCTCAATATTCCAAACGTAGACTGACTAGAGCCTTATGAAACCTTGATGTGGAGGTGCCAGTGTTGGACTGGGATGGGCACAGTAAGACATGTCACAATATCAAGTTAAAGCCCAATAGGTTTATTTGGAATCACAAGCTTTCGGAGAGCTGCTGCTTCATATTCTCTCATCTGATGAAGGAGCGGCACTCCGAGAGCTCGCGATTCCAAATAAATCTGTTGGACTTTATCCTGGTGTTGTGAGGCTTCTTATAAAGCCTCAGCAATACATCCCTGCTTTTGTATTCTATGTTACACAATATACATGTTTATTCTGTTCGTCAGTACACAGAACATTGTTTAAAATTCTGATCTTGTATTATTAAGCCTTTCACCCAAAAGCAGAACTGTTATCTCTTCCTTGCTGGAGATTATCTGCTCTGACATAAACAACTAAGGCCTCACTGAAGAGTTCTTGTTGATCTTATCCTTAAAGGTTTGCAATGTTCTCTTGGAGTATATGCATTTGACCAGCATGTGATTTTTACTCTAATGCAGGGGTTTTAACACTGTCCTTCCTTTTACTAAATCTATTCATTTATCAGAACGCTAGCATTAAGGAAAATGACTGTGGTTGTTGGAAGCTAACAATCTTAGTCCCACAATATCAATGAAGGGGTTCTTCGGCACAGTGTCCTAGTCCCAGCCTTATCCAGCTGCTTCATCAATAACCTTCCCTCCATCGTAAGGTTGGAAGCGGGAATGTTTGCTGATGTTGTACAGTATTCAGCATCATTCACAACTCCTCAGATACTGAAGCAGTCCATGTCCATTTTCAGTAACACATCATCAACATTCAGACTTAGGCAAATATGCGGTAAATAATATTCATGTTCACAAGTGTCAGGCAATGATCATCACCATCACTGAATACCTCACCAGCAGCATCCTGGAGATACCATTGATCTGAAATGGAACTGGACGTGCCAGATAAATACCACAGCAGCAGGTCAGAAACTGAGAATTCTGCGGCAGGTAAGTCACCACTTCAAAACCTGTCGGCTATCTACAATGCACAAATCAGGAATATCCTCCACGTGTCTGGATGAGCGCATGTCAAACAACCCTCAAGAAACTCGACACGATCCAAGACAAAGCAGCCCACTTGAGGGACACCCTATTGACCAATCTAAATGTCGTTCATCCTCCACCACGAACATGCAGTGGTATCAGTGACAAGAAGCGGTGCAGCAACTCACTAAGGCTCCTTCAACAGCACATCCCAAACCTGCAAACTCTACCATCTAGAATGACAGGAGCAGGAAATACATGGGAATGACGGTACCTGGGAGTTTCTCTTAAAGTCACCACCTGACTCGCAAATATATCATCATTCCTTCGCTGTTGCTGGATCAAAAGCATGGAACTTCTTTTCAAACACCACGTGGACTGCAGTGGTTAAGACCTTCTCAAGGGCAACAAGAGATGGGCAATAAATCCTGATTTTACCAGTGAAATAATTTTAAACTGCTGGCGAAATAGTAAGATTGTCCATCGCAATAGTTTTGGACATCAGCAGTGCTGAGATGTATATTGAAGAATTTTGCTGTTCAGTAGTATAGTTGCATATATAATTTAGTGTGAATAGAAGGCTTTCAATGTTCAGTAATACTGAAGAAACTCAATGCTGAGATAGATTGAAATGATAAAGTTTAATACAAAAGCAAAATACTGCGGATGCTGGAATTTGTGTTTGTTGTTAAAGTTTAATATTGTGCTTGCAGGTAATCCTGGACCTACAGGTAGAGATGGTTCACAAGGTCCTTTCGGAGAAAAAGGAGACAGAGGACCATCAGAAAAGGGATTACCAGGTCCTCAAGGTCCTAAAGGTACAGAATAGTTATTTATTTTGTTTTTCTCTATTGACCTTTGGTATGACCCAAATTTCAGGTTAACCAGTTGAAGAAGTTAAAGAAACTTCAATAAAAGGAGTTGTTAGAGTTTCAGTCATGCAATAAACCACTGTCCATTTCAATATTCCATTTCAAATTTTGGAAACTAGCAGCATTTATCTTCGTTCCAGTTCGAATCCCAAGCAATATTGTCGACAGTATCCGATTTTCATTGAGATTTCTTAAAGGGGAAGAGTGTTCAGGCTGCAACGTCACATGGAATTGTGGTTGGCACTGCTGCCTGACAGCACCAGAAACCCGGGTTCAATTCCTGGCTTGGGTGACTGTCTGTGTGGAGTCTGCACATTCTATCTGTGTCTGCATGGGTTTCCTTCAGATACTCCAGTTTCTTCCCATAGTCCAAAAATGTGCAGGTTAAGTTGATTGGCCGTTCTAAATTGCTCCTTAGTGCCAGGGGATTAGTGGGGAAAATATAGGGTTATGGGAATAGGACTTGGGTGGAATTGTTGTCGGTGCAAGCTCAATGGGCCAAATGGCCTCCTTTTGCACTGTAGGAATTCTATGATTCTATGTATTCAATTCTAAGCTCTTTCTGCAGTCAATTTGAACTAGTCCAGATCTTTAAGAACTCTTAATAAGCTAAACTAATTGCATAGTACCTCTCCAATTTTCTACAGCATTTAAAATTAAAAATGATCAGGCCCAGCAACTTTAAACAATCTTCAGTGCCTCAAACCAAACTAAAGCTAATTATGCATTAACATTTGAAGAGTTGGTATCTAAAGCATTTGTAGCTACCACTGGATCATCTTCAGCAGGGAAAAGAAACTTAAAATATATAATTAGTATTTCAGCCACATCGTATTTCTCATTGCTTACCATCATGCTGAATCATCCAAACGACCTATGTGGCCTTTTTGGCCACTAGAAGTTATAAAGCTTTACCATGTGAATGCTACCTGATTATTTGTTTTTTCCAATGCACTTTTATTATTCATTAGTTAACTGTAATGGCTTTAGATAATTAAATTCAGATGTATCTAATATCCATATGTGCAATCTTGCCATCTTTTTGAGGCTATTTTCCCCATGTATCTTCATTAAATCATTAGATTTCAGCTTAGCATATACTCTCCTATTTATGAAAAAGATGTAAAAGAATATTGATTAAAAAAGAGGAAATACAGAATGAAAGTAAGCTAGTGGGCAAAGGAGAACCGACTATAAAAGTTTCTATTGGTATGTAAAGAGGAAATGATTGACAAAAACAAATGTAGGCTTCTTACAGTCAGAAATGGGAGAATTCACAACGGTGAACAAAGAAATGGCTGAGGAGCTAAATTCATACTTCACTTCGTTTTTTGCAACTGTCTTTGCAAAGGAAGACATGAATAATGTAGTAGAAGTTCTGAGATAAACAAGTTTTGGTGAGGAGCTGAAGTTTTAGTAAAGAAATGGTTTTGGGGAAATTGATAGGATTGAAGGCAGATAAATCTATAGCGCCTGATAATCTTCATGTAGAGTACCTAAGGATATGGCCCTAGAAATAGTAGATCTATGGTGGTCATTTTCTAAGCTTTTTTAGACATGAAATGGATCCTACAGTTTGGAGGGTAGCTAATGTAAGCCTGCTATTCAAAAATGGTGGTAGAGAGAAAACGGGGATCTGTACCAGTGAACCTAACTTCAGTTCAGGGAAAGTTGCTAGAGTCCATTATACAGAATTTCATAACAGCATTTGGAAGACAGTGGTATAATCAGACAAAGTTAGCTTAGATTAACAAAGGGGAAATCATGCTTGATGAATCTATTAGAATTCTTTGAATATGGTTTATTTAGACTTTCAGAAGGGTTTCAACAAGGTCTAACGTAGCAGACTACTATGTAAAGTTAAAGCACATGGGATTGAGGATAGTGTCTTGAGATGGATGGAAAGCTGGTTAGCAGATAGGAAGCAAACAGTTGGCATAAATGGGTCCTTTTGTGACTGGGAGGCAGTGACAAATGGGGTACCACAGGGATCTGTACCAGGACCTCAACTATTCACATTATTTGTTAATCATTTGGAAGAGGGAACTACATGTATTATCTCCAAATTTGCAGTTGATACAAAGTTGGGTGGGACAGTGAGCTGTGAGCAGAACGCAAAGATGCTTCAGCGTGATTTGAACAGGCTGAGTGAGTGGGCAATTGCATGGCAGATGGAGTACAATGTGGATAAATGTGAGATTATCCACTTTGATATCAATAATAGGAAAGCAAATTATCATTTGAATGGGTGTAAGTTGAGAGAGGCGGATACTCAGCGAGACCTTGTTGTCCTCATGCATCAGTGACTGAAAGCAAGCATGCAGGTACAGCAAACAGTAAAGATGGCAAATATTTTAAAAAATGAATAAAGCTGCTGGAACCACTAGGTTCAGAGCAGAAAAGAGTAACATAATTCTAGCTCCAAGTATATTGGACCAGCTATTCCCTGCACACTTTTTGCAGCCAGATGACACATTTTTCAGATGTGCAATAGTGACAATGAACAAGATTCTAATGAAGTGAATCAAATAGTAGCTGTGGATTGCACATTGCACAGATGGTTGTCCCAAAGTCAAATTAAACACTCCCACTGTACCCCCATCCCCGTCCCCGCATACCCCCATCTCCCCAGCTTCTTGCTGTAATTTTCTTTTGTAACTTAAAAATGATTTTAATTTCAAATGTTTCATCAATTGGTCAATTGATACATTCACTCAATCTGGCACTCTGATTTTGATGCACTGCATTAAGGATTAGAATGAGATCCTACGCCTGTTACAGTACTAGACTGGCTTGATTAAAGACACTGCAGTGGCATCAATGCATATTCACACCAACAATGCCACACGTTGACAGCTTTTTCATATCGATTGGAAAATACTGAAGAGAGCCTTTGTGCTCTTCCATGTAAAAGCAGTGGGAGTCTATAGATGGTGTTGGCAGATGTCTGGTTGCATGTCGGCCACCCATCCTCCCAACTGGGAAGCCCTTTGTAACAGGCAAAACTTGAAGTGACAAAAGGAAGAAAATCTTTAGTGGTTTGGGAGTGCAGAAAGGAACACCTAAAAGCATTTTCTGTGACTGCCTTTATCACAAATGACCATCGTCCAAAGTGTTCTTATTATCTTCAACAATTATAAATAATTTCCCTCCTGCTGTCCCCAGAATACCTATTGACTGTAACCATAAATTAACCCTTTCCACATATCTTACTGTTTTGTAGGAGACCCAGGACCTCCTGGACCATTGGGTCCTCCAGGACCTCCAGGAAGACCAGGAGCACCTGGAACACCAGGGCTGCCAGGAGTGACAGGTCCTAAGGTCGGTTTACAGGCTAGAATTTCAAATTCTATATCATGTGAGAAAGCATGGTTTTGTTAACAGAATCTTAAGGTAGTCTTGTAAAAAAAGTTTGAACAGTTATGACACCTTTATTGTATACCTCTCCATGTGTGCAAGCTGTTGTGTGCAGAAATGTTTTTTGATTTGATTTATTATTGTCACATGTATTAGTATACAGTGAAAAATATTGTTGCTTGCGTGCTATACAGAGCATACCGTTCATAGAGAAGTAAACGAGAGAGTGTAGAATGTAGTGTTACAGTCATAGCTAGGATGTAAAGAAAGATCAACTTAATGCGAGATAAGTCCATTCAAAAGTCTGACGGCAACAGAGAAGAAGCTATTCTTAAGTAGGTTGGTACTCAGACTTTTATATCTTTTTCCCAACTGAAGAAGGTGGAAGAGAGAATGCCCAGGATTCATGGGGTCCTTAATTATGCTGGCTGCTTTGCCAAGGCAGCTGGGAGAGTAGACAGAGTCAATGAATGGGAGGCTGGTTTACATGATGGATTGGGCTATATTCACGATCTTTTGGGGGTTTCTTGCAGTCTTGGACAAAGCAGGAGCCATACAAGCTGTGGTACAACCAGAAAGAATGCTTTCTATAGTGCATTGTAAAAGTTAGTGAGAATCGTAGCTGACATGCCTATTTTTCCTTAGTCTTCTGAGAAAGTAGAGACATTGGTGGGCTTTCTTAACTTTCCTGGTGGCGTGGAGGGACCAGGACAAATTGTTGGTGATGTTTGAGTGGATGAGTGAGAGGAGTCAAAAAGTTGGCAAAAGAGCACATGTAGTGACAAAATCTGGGTTCCATAGCCAACCCAGTTCTGATGACTGGACAATATTATATATTAATGCTTTAGCATAAAACTGCAGAATATGTTAATATATAGCATTATATTTCAACATTATTATTAGCTCTCTACACTGTTAAAATTACACTACAATATAATCATACAGGAATTTGGTACTGGATTATCATATATTGCAGCATTATAGTATTTTGAATGACCTGGAACATTGTATTTTTTCTTTGTCATTCACGTAAGCAACGATTGCAAAAGTACAATACATGGTGAGATTTGAAGATATTTTAAATATTGGAAGCTATGATATGTTAGAAGTATTTCCTTCAGGGACTGGCTTTGGACTGTCCTTGTCCTAATTTTAGTAGAGAGAAGAAGTGCAGGAAAGATATTTTGCTATTTGTTAATTCTAGCTGATTATTCTGACTTGCATTTTTAAAAATGTGCAAATGATGCAAAATATTGTGTCTTCTTTTCAGGGTGACAGACGTTATGGACAGCCAGGTAATCGTGGCCCCCCAGGTCCTGCAGGAAATATTGGATTACCAGGAGAGAAGGGGAATTTAGGTTCTCCTGGATTCCCTGGAGATGTAGGACATCCTGGTGGTAACGGCCTTCGAGGTTCAAAAGGTGTTGAACTCTGTTTCTGCTTTTGAATATCAAAGTAGCATGTTAGTTAATTTATTCTGGACGTGATCCTCATTAAATTTCCTACAAACAGATAGGGGATATGGGAACAATCCCCACAGAGCATCTGATTTACATATATAAGCCTAAACCTCCTTAAAGAAAAGCAAAATATTGTGGATGTTGGAGACCTGAAATAAAAACAGAAAGTGCTGGATAAACTCAGCAGTTCTGGCAGTATTTGCGGAGAGAGAAACACGGTTAATGTTTCGACTCCAATCTTCTTTAGAAGTGAAGAGAGGCAGAAACTTTCTGATCCATTAGGTAACATTGCAAATGTGGCGAGCATGTCTGCCTATTGCAAGTTAACCTTTTTTTTCGTCATTTTGAAAGAACTACTTATTTTTCATATGTTCTCAGTATTTGCGTGGGATTTTGGGATGCGCAGGTTTTTGAGGTCTCTTGTCAGAAACCCCAGCAAATTGTTCCCAACCTGTAGAGGATGTAATAATTGTAGCAGGAATAGGTGGAGGGGATTTCAGTTTTCTCGAGGATTATAGGTCTCTAGATGCACTGTGTTGTATTCAGATAGGGGGAAATGCAGTGGTGGGCATTTCAACCAAGGGAGAAAAAAATATTCAATAATGGTCAAATCTTCACAGAGGCACAACAGCAATATACTCCTGTGAGTGTTGATTTCCTTTTGACACAATTTTCCAATCATGTTCATGCATGCGTCTGTGTGCATGTGTGTCTGCATGGATGTGTGTGTGCATGCGTGTGTATATATGGTATGCATTCTTCTGCACATACCGTACTTATTTGATAGAGCTCTAATCTCCATGTTATAGGTAACCTTGGAAGTCCTGGTCTTCAGGGGCCAACGGGTTTACGTGGACCACCAGGGAGAGGAATCCCTGGACCTCCAGGTATTGAAGGTCCACCTGGTGTACCTGGCCCACAAGGTACTGAGGTTACATTACTTTCCTATTTTTATCTTTGAGAGAATTTTGTGACATTCACTTGTGGTCATTTAAAATATTTATTGTTAATGAAATAACTTACCTGCAAATAATTTATATGTTAATATTGTTGTTAATAAAACAACTTACCTGGCCAGCATTTATGGTCCATTCCTAATGACCCTTGAGAAGCTGATGGTAGGCTGCCTGTATGTATTGCTGCAGTCCATGAGGTGTAGGTACACCCACGGTGATATTAAGGAGAGGGTTCCAGTGACACTGAAGGAATAGTAATAAATTCCCAAGTCAGAATGGTGAGTGACTTGGAGGGGAACATACAAGTGGTGGTGTTCCCAGGTATATCCTGCACTTGTCCTTCTAGATGTTAAGTGATCGTAGGTTTGGAAAGTGCTGCCTAAGGAACCTTGATGAGTTACTGCAGCACTTTAGATAGTGCACACTGCTACCACTGTTTATCAGCAGTGAAGGAAGTGATTGCTACCCCTTTGTGGAAAGGGTAGCAATCAAGCAGGCTTCTTTATCCTGGATGGTGTTGAGTTGCTTCAGCGTTGTTGGAACTGCACACATCCAGGCAAGTGGACAATCTTCGATCACACTTCTGACTTGTGCCTCGTCAGAACAGGCTGTCAGGAGGTGAGTTACTCGCTGCAAGATTCCCAGCCTCTGACTTGCCTTGATAGCCGCAGTATTTATGTGGCTAGTCCAGCTCAGTTTCTGATCAACAGTAACTCCCAAGATGTTGACACTGGGACATTCAGCAATTGTAATTGAATGTCAAGAGGCCAATGTTAGATCCTCAGTCGTTGGAGATGGCCATTGCCTGGCACAAATATTATTTGCCACTAGTCAGCCCAAGCCTGAATTTTGTCCATGTCTTGTTGCATTTGGACACGGATTGCTTCAGTATCTGAGGAGCTGTGAATGGTGCTGAACATTGAGCAATCATCAACAAACATCCCCAGTTCTGACCTTATGATTATGGAAGGTCATTGATGAAGCAACCAAAGATGGTTGCGCCTAGGAACTCCTGCAGTGATGTCCTGAAGCTCAGGTGATTGATTTTTAAGCACTACAACCATCTTCCGAATGCCAGACATGACTTCAATCAGCAGAATTTTTTCTCCCTGATTCCCATTGATTCCAGTTTTGTTGGGCTCCTTGATGCTACATTCAGTTAGAATTAGTGTGATTCAATTAAGTCATCCAAGTGCAGGAGTTGGAAATGAGATTAACTGAAATTTTATAGCCATGGTGCTGCAGCGACAGTTCTGGAAAATGCAGTGAGATATTTAAAAATACATTGACTTTGACGGGATCAGAGAATTCCACCAATGTGGGGAGGCTATAAAATTCTGTCCAAGTTCCCATTTGTGTGCTGAAACAGGCTGTGATTCTATCATTTTTTTCAATAGGAAATTTATGTTTACAGGAGTACCAAGTAGAGGACCCAATGGAGATCCAGGAATTCCAGGACTGGATATTCCAGGCCTCCCTGGTATTCCTGGATCAGTTGGAGCTCCAGGCTGTCAAGGTGCTATTGGACCAAGGGGTTCTCCAGGGAATCCAGGACGACCAGGAATACCGGGTAGACCAGGTAAAGCATTCTATATAATAGAGTCTTAGAAAAAAATGACAAAGTTGTTTTAATTCAGATCAGAAACTCTAAGGTGTTTCATGAAGTCAGTCAAAGTTTTGCACTTTGAATTTGGCACAAGTAAGCATAAGAGATTTCTCTCCAAGTATGATTCAAATGACTTACTAGAGAGCTTTTGTAAAACAAAGTTTATTGAAGAATACTATTGAACTATAATAAGGAAAATCAGTAATAACTTTTACCAATTACAATGAAGGAAAAGAAATATATATACCATTGTATATTGTAAATAATAGCCAAATTATACTTTTCCATCAAACAAATCCTTACAAACAAAGTTAAAATTTATTTATTAGTCACAAATAAGCTCACATTCACACCGCAATGAAGTTACAGTGAAAATACCCCAGTCGCCACATTCTGGCACTTGTTTGGGTACACTGAGGGAGAATTTTAGCATGGCTAATTTATCTAACTTGCATATCTTTTGGACTGTGGAAGGAAATCGGAGCAGCCGGAGGACACCCACACAGACACAGGGAAAACATGCAGACTCCACACAGACAGTGATCCAAACCAGGAATCAAACCCAGCTCCCTGGTGCTGTGAGGCTAACCACTGTGCCACCGTGTTGCCCCAAACGCACATCCCATTCTAGTCTCAGCACAGAAAACAAGTATGCTCACATAACACCAGCTTTTGTAACTTTCCAACCCCTGTTGTGGATTATCCCTTTGGGTGTTGAGTTGAAAAAGCTGAGGCCTTACTGCTCTGGAATTTCCAGCACAATTCCAAAGACTGAGGCACTATTTACCTCTAGCTCCTAACAAGCCAACAGCCAGCAAAATTTCCAGTATCAGAGAGAGAGAGAGAGACTAAACCACTGCATAGAGCCAGCAGTACAAACAGCTTTTGTCAAACTAAAAGTAAAAGACTTTTTGAAATTTTCCCATAAGAAAAAGAATTATTCAAATGTACCACCTGACCTGTGAAACAGTCCAAATCAACAATTTCCAAAAGGGTCATAAATTCCAGAACATTGAATTAGGCCCAAATTAAAAATAAAAAAAAGGACCATTCTGTGGCTTCAGCAACAATACAAGGACATCGGCTCAGGTATCGTAGGGCCTATAACATAAAAAAAAGCCCTGTTACAAACTGCAGAGAACATGACTAAAATACATTTCATAAAGGCACAGTATGTAAATATATCTGCCTCATTCTTTGTTGAGTTGGGCCAATTTAGAAGCCCTTTAAAAGCAATGAATGGGTCTCAATGTGGGACTTATGCCTCCATCCCCTTTTCTGCCTATTTGTATTGTGTAGAATAAGGCTGCAGGTAGATAGCCTACATGCAGCTCCCCTGTCCTGGCTAACTCCATTGTAGGAGTGGGCACTACACCCCACCATGCCCCGAATATTTCTGGAAGTTTATGTTTTCACAGCCTCTTAGAGGACTCATGCACAACAGAGAGCCTCCAGTCCCCAATGGGAAACCAAAAGAAAATTGTCTTCATGGAATTCTTTCACTGACAGACCTTGAAATACAAAAACAAAATATATTTTCATTCCATTCCAACAGTTAGATACTGTATTGCAACTCAGCTGTGTTTTTCCTGCAGTAATTCATTATGGGGCTCTGTTCTGAAAAGGTAAGTTAACCATTACATTGATTGAAAGTGTGTAGGGTGTTCAGATATATCCATTTGGAAAAGAGCTCTTATGCATTCAAAACTGAAGAGAACACAGCTTGGAAACTCTGATGTCATGATCCAATGTGATTTAAATGCTGAGAGACCTTTAAAATGAAAGAAACTTTCAGCAGCTGTCAGTTTGACAAAAAAAAGGCACTTGCTGCTGGATGCATTAATTGACTGAATGTCTGATGTAGCTTCGAAAAAATGTAGCCATTTGTTTTTGAAATTTCAATAGGCTCCATTGTCAATAAATTGGGATGGTCTATTATGACAGCTGAGCCCATTATGAATGATTTGCTAAGTTTCAAGATTTCCAGAACTACTTATCTCAGCAGGAAGCTCGGTTCACACTTAGATTGTGTTTTGAGAAGTTAATAAAGTATTACTGTCTCTGATGTGGTTAGTGAAATAGATGTTTGTTTATTTTTACAACAAATTTTTCAGTTTGATGTGTTTGAATGAGTTTGGATTGTTAGAATTTTCTAAATGTCCATCCTAAAAGTTCAGTCCATAATGGATAACTGGGTGAGTGACAATGGAGGACACATAGAGTTGGGGGAAATGGCATGGAAGTTATGAAAAGACATGGGGTCGATGGTGAATGGTGAAGGTCTGAGGGCCTAACATTCAGCATTAATACTCGATCCATGTCCCAGATAAATGGAAGTGGACAATCTAGCCTGGGGAAAAAGTATGGTGATGAGGGCCTATCTAAAGGAAACAGATCCACAAATTCTGGAGATTTCTTCATTGTATCTTCCTCTCTCCTCCATAAAAATCAGCCCATAAAGTAGTGATATTCAAACTCATTGTAAAAACTGTTGTAAAAATATGATATTGGCATAAGAAAGGGTCATTTGATCCATTTCATTCGCTCATTTGTTCAGATATATTTAAATTACATGGTCTGATCATTTTCATATTCCTGCTGATGTCAAGCACATATACCTCATAAGAACATAAGAAATAGGAGCAGGAATAGGCCATCCAGTCCCTTGAGCCTGCCCCTCAGTCCTTGTTGAAACAGAAATCTATTCACTGGGTAATCCATTGCTTTGGTAACATTGTTTTGCTACACTTAAGTCAAGGAATGGAATATTGAGCTGATGTACAATAATTATCCAATGAACCACCGTTTATCTTCCATTACCATTGAAGATGAATTTCTAGCTGACTGGGTCTAATGATCATTTTCTGTTCCTAAGAAACAAATATTTTGCCTTGTCTGGAGTTTCCATGAAAATATTAGTAACAATTAATTTATGAACAGTCCTTCTTATAAATAAATAAAGAAATAATTATGTTTATCCTTAGCAAATAGTAATTTTAAATAAAGCTTTCAACTAAGCTTGTTGTGAAGTCTTCACTTGTGTTAGAAGCTGTAAACAACTACTGTTTGAACTGTTTATATATGGTAGTATTATGGATAGAAAAGAATGTTTAAAGATCACCAAATATAGACATGTTTGAAGGAATGGATACTGATACAAGTGCAAATAAATTGGTAAAATATTCACCAGAAGTCATTAAAAGGGATTGTAAGAAAGTAGATTTTAAAAAATTATTATTGAAAATTAACTGACCTGAAGATCAGAGCCAGAGGCTCTGCAATCTCCTCTCTTGCCTCCCAGAGAATCCTAGGGTAAATCCCGTCCGGCCCAGGGGACTTATCCAACTTCAAACCCTCGAGAATATCCAGCACATCCTCCCTATCTACTTCGATACCTTCCAGTTTGCTACCCTGTACCTCAGTGTCCTCCACAGATGATTAGAGGTTTAGATAGGGTGGACAGTGATAGCCTTTTTCCTAGGATGGAAAAAGCTAGCACGAGGGGACACAGCTTTAAATTAAGGGGTCATAGTTATAGGACGGATATCAGAGGCAGGTTCTTTACCCAAAGGGTGGTTCGGGAGTGGAATTCCCTGCCTGCAGCAGTTGTAGATGCGCCACGTTTGGTGGCGTTTAAGAGGTTAGTTGATAAGTATATGGAAGAGAAGGGAATGGTTTAGTTTTGAGGGGCATTGCTTTTTATATTGGTCGGCGCAACATCGAAGGCCGAAGGGCCTGTTCTGTGCTGTAATGTTTTATGTTCTATGTTCTAACTGAACGAATAATCAAAGCCACTAAAACATA
Organism: Sphyrna mokarran; assembly: GCA_024679065.1. Lineage (NCBI taxonomy): Eukaryota > Metazoa > Chordata > Chondrichthyes > Carcharhiniformes > Carcharhinidae > Sphyrna > Sphyrna mokarran. Next base: position 20,196,954 of record JAGIQG010000003.1, on the reverse strand, counting down.
CTGGGCAGCACAGTGGCACAGTGGTTAGCACTCTGCCCCACAACACCAGGGATCAGGTTCGATTCCAGGCTTAGGACACTATTTGTGTGGAGTTTGCATATTCTCTCCATGTCTGCATGGATTTTCTCCTCATGCTCCGATTTCCTCCCATCATCCAAAGTGCGGGTTAGGTAGGCTAGCCATGTTAAATTGCCCCAAAGATTCAGGGGGACCAGCAAGGATAAATGCATGGGGATGCGACCTGGGTGGGATAGTAGTTGGTGCAGACTCGATGGGTCAAATGGGCTTCCTTCCGCACTGTAGAATTCTATCATTCTGAATCCTTGTGACATTTCACTCAGAGAAGTTTTAAATTTTAGTTTTTATTCTTTGCCAAATAAATATTTCCAGGTCTTGTCTGATAATGTTTTGTTAAATCTTCATAAAGGTCCAAAAGGTGAACCAGGTGTAATGGGAGAGCCAGGAGGTGCAGGATTTATTGGTGCACCAGGATTTCAAGGCTCCAGAGGGGACAAAGGTAAAATGCAGCATAGTACATGGATGCAGGAACAAAAAAGAAATATCTGTTGTTATGTTTTACCTTACTCCATGAGCAAAATGTCTCAGCTTTTTAAATGTTCTTAGTTAGGCAAGTTGTAATTAGGTTCAGAAATCTAATTTGCTTGTTCAAATTTGTATCTCAAAGAAGTGATCCTGTTTGGTTCGGGATATTTAAATCCAATGCAGTGATATTTAATTTGTGTGTGGCATTTTAATTTTTACCTATCTTAATTTTTGTACTCATTACAAATTTATTAACTTTTAAATGTTATGATTATAATCTTAGTTGGCTGTCAGTAAATTGATAATAGAGAAATCTATGATGGTAAAAATAATTCTTCTGAACTCCTACACATGTATTGGCCTGAACTGTTACATGTGAATTGGCTTGAACTCCTATATATGAACTGATAACTCACTGAAGGGAACATCAGAGACAGAGACAAGCAGTTTATCTTTTCTCCTTCTCATTCTAGAATATGGTGCAGAGAGAATGAAAGGAGGTGACAGTAATGTTTTTCTGTAACCAGCTACTAGAATGTGTTATCGACTGAACGAGAAAATGCTTGAGAATCTTAGCAGGTCTGGCAGCATCTACAAGGAGAGAAAAGAGCTGATATTTTGAGTCCAGATGACCTTTTATCAAAATTGACAAAGGGTTACCTGGATTCAAAACGTCAGCTCTTTTCTCTCTATACAAATGCTGCCAAACCTGCTGAGATTTTCCTGCATTTTCTCTTTTAGTTTCAGATTTCAACATCGACATTAATTTACTTTTATCCTGTGCCATGAACTATGTTGCCTGTCCCTCCAAATTTCTCTTACTCTCTGTAGATAAGTACCGTTCTTCTACTCTGCTAATGCCCCTTGAGATGGTATGACTGAGATAGCAAAAATACCATATGACTTCTTCCCATATTCTGTTGAATCACAAACATATTGCAATACATACTCTTCACTGAGCATGCAACCTGACAGAATGGGGGGAAAGAAAGCATCCTTTTAGTTCAAGACTCTTGATTCAAAGCTGTAGTTCATTCACAAATCAATAATAGCTGTGTACACAGAGATTGGTATGGACACTCAAACTTCAACATTTTATATTTCAAGCTTTCCTATTTGAAAAAAAACTCCAAGGAGATATTGCTGGTAAGAATAATAAGCCACTCACCTTTTTTCCTCTGTTTGTCTTGCTGTTTTAATGCAGGTTGTAAAGGTCCAACTGGAATAAGGGGCAAACAAGGTACGATTGGAATGACAGGTCAAAAAGGTGAAAAAGGAATGAAAGGAGCTGTGTGTAATATGACAGTGAAAGGTTTACTGGGAGACCCTGGGTTACCAGGTAAATCACTGCATTCTTCAAACTTCTGAAATTTACAATAAACGTAGATGAAGTAGAAATGGTCGAAAACTTCAAGTTTTTAGGTGTCCAGATTACCAATAACCTGTTCTGGTTTCCCCCAAGCCGATACTATAGTTAAAAAAGCCCACCAATGCCTCTACTTTTTCAGAAGACTAAGGAAATTTGGCACGTCCTCTATGATTTTCACCAACTTTTACAGATGCACAATAAAAAGCATTCTCTCTGGTTGTATCACAGCTTGGTACAGCTCCTGCTCTGCTCAAGACTGAAAGAAACTATAAAAGATCATGAATGAAGCTCAGTCTATCACACAAATCAGCCTCCCATCCATTGATTTTGTCTACACTTCCTGCTGCCTTGGCAAAGCAGCCAGCATAATTAAGGATCTCATGCATCCTGGACATTCTCTCTTCCACCTTCTTCTGTCAGGAAAAAGATACAAAAATCTGAGGTCACATACCAACCGACTCAAGAACAGCTTCTTCCCTGCTGCTGTCAAACTTTTGAATGGACCTACCTTGCATTAAGTTGACCTTTTTCTATTTTCTCTAGCTATGACTGTAACACTACATTCTGCACTCTCTCATATCCTTCTCTATGAATGGTAGGATTTGTCTGTGTAGCACTCAAGAAACAATACTTTTCACTGTCTGTTAATACATGTTTCAGTAATAAATCAAATCAGATTAAAAACAAAATATGAAGAAGCTGTATGTTATCCACAATAAATCAAGTTACCTAAAGATTACATTAGACATATCTCTTAGTGACAACCTCCTGCTGTTAGCAATACAGGATACCATCATTAAAGAAAATTGAGATATCATACAGATAATGTCGGATTTAATGCTCAAATTCAAATGCCCTGACATGAGTGGCATCATGGCACAATGGTTAGCACCGCTGCATCACTGCATCAGAGATCCGGGTTCGATTTTGGATTGAGTCACTATCTGTGCGATGTCTGAACGTTCTCCCCGTGTCTGTGTGGGTTTCCTTCGGGTGCTCTGGTTTCCTCCCATAGCCTGAAAGATGTGCTGGTTAGGTCATTGGCTGTGCTAAATTCTCCCTCAGTGTACCTGAACAGGAGTGTGGCGATGCAGGGATTTTCACAGTAACTTCATTGCAGTGTTAATGTAGACCAATTTGCAACACTAATAAACTAAAAAAAAATCTTTCTAACTGTAAACTTCTTTATAGCTGTGCACAAGGTTTAAGAAGAGAATTGGGATTTGTGTCATTTCACCATTTGCATGTTGCACTTTGCAGCAACTTCTCCAGCAACAAATATTCAAGATGAAACTTTTACCCAGTGATTTCATCACTTGGACATGAGGACTAGTTTCAAAATGGAAATTGGTTTTATTATCCTGGGAGTGGGCATCGCTGGCAAGGCCAAAATTTGTTGCTCATCCCTCATTGCCCTTGAGAAGGTGCTTGAACAGCTGCAGTGAACAATAGCAAGTCAGCAGTCCTGTCAACGAAGCTAAAATTTGGCAGCTATATAAAAGCAGGCTGCCAATTTTCTCTCACCGTTTTTCATGACCTACAAAGTCAATGTTGCTTCCAGGCTGCCTACGTCTCTGCACTGAATGAAGCAAATAGACAGATGAACTATCCCTCGGGCCTAATTTCTTCACTGCCTAAAGGCCAGCATTATAACCAACATTCGGAAAGATCCAGGAGTTGGATCTGTGTGAATGTACTTGCCAGACAAAGAAAGAGATTGGAATACAAATAAGTTTTAAAATGGGGGTATTCCAAAATAAATGAGGAGTTGAAAGTAATGTTGTTAAAATTGCAAGAGTAACATAACTATAACATCTCCTCCCAAAAGAGAAAATGCTAGAAAATCTCAGCAGGTCTGGCAACATCTGTAAGGAGAGAAAAGCACTGAAGTTTCAAATCCAGATGACACTTTGACTAAAGCAGTTTTGACAAAGGGTCATCTGGGCTCGAAGTTAAAAATTAAAATTGCAATGGCTTCTCTTGCTCTTCCTATCCTTCCACAGGTACCCCGGTTGTCTCAGTATAAAGATGATTTGACAAAGGGTTATCTGGACTCGAAACGTCAGCTCTTTTCTCTCTTTACAGATGCTGCCAGACCTGCTGAGATTTTCCAACATTTTTTCTTTTGGCTTCAGATTCCAGCATCTGCAATAATTTGCTTTTATGTAACTTCTCCTCCCCAGGCTTGAGAGGAACGACAGGATCGAAAGGTGATATTGGTTCCTGTGGTGAACCAGGATACAAAGGCAAAGACGGAGTGCCAGGGCCCTCAGGTCCACCAGGTACTGAGATTTAAGTACAATTAAGCATTACAAGTTTATCGCCAAATTATCTAGCATAATCTTGTTACAATATATTGCTTTTAACCTGAATGGGACTCTATCTGGGCTGAGTCTCCTATAACTGAAGATAGGATAACTCCTTTGCAGTAGGTCATAGACAGCCTAACAGCCCCATTGCCCATGAATCGCTATTGGGGGCTGCTGGTTGATGACTGCAGCAACATGACAATTCCCTCCTACTCTAAGCAGTAACCTTCCATTAGCGACTGGACTTTCTCCCTATTTACTTCTCCTGTTTCCTTCTCCCTCTCAGATTCGTTGGGGCTGCTTGTTCTTGACTAAAACTAGCCTCACTCTGCAGCTAAACCAGTTTAAGATACTAAGCTGCTTGAAGTAGCAGAATAGAAACTGTGTAACCAACTACTTAGAAATGATTCATTGGGCAGAACTTAATCCAGGCATCTGGGAGTAGGCGGGGGTGGTCTTTCCTGCCAGTTAGAATGTCGGTGAGAGCCTCTTTTGGAGATAACCTGCCGTATTAAGTGCAGTTTAGGCTCTTAAATGGGCAGCAGTGGTTCTTTCCCAGGTGGCAACAAGGACCTTGGAGGAGGAAATTCTGCCCCCCACCACCAGAGCTGCCAGCCAGCAGTGGTGGTAGCTCTTAGTAATGTAACCACCAGACAGCATTACAGGACATAGAACAAAGAACAAAAAGCACGGGAAACAGGTCCTTTGCGCTGCCACCTCGATGTTCCCACTTCTACCCATGATCCCTGTCATCCCTGTTTATGTTTATAGATCTATGCATTAGAACTAAATTTGAGACAATTTAGGGAGAATTTGTTCTGCCAATCAGCCTAAGAGCTGACATAACGGGTGGAATTTTATGAGGTTTTTTCTAAGTGTCCAGCTAATCTGAAAATGGATCCATTTTTTGGGTGCTGTTTACATGTCTAATCTTATGCATTCTGTCTCTGAAATTTTGGACTAGTCTGTTTCTAGCCAGAGAGGCTGTGGGCAGGACTTAACTTGCCAGACAGCCTGTAGAGGAAGGTATTGCGCGTATGCAGATCTCTGATGCTGCACTTGTGTATTATCAGTAACAGGGGTCTCCAGGGAAAGGACTGTCAGGCCCCTGCTACTGCAGGCAGCTTCAAGTAGCTCCCACTCCCAATTGCAGGGGCCTACTGTCCAAGATGCAGCTGTGACTAATCGCAGCCTAATTCCCTCCCCACTGATCATAGGCAAAGTGGCAGCGGGTCTCCTCTTCCCCCATTGGCCTGCCCCCTGGTACTACCCCATAGGCACCCCTTGGCACTGCCTGGTGGGAATTGCCCAATGTGCATTGACCAAGCGCAAGGCTGATTTTCCTCAGATGCCAGGATAGCACTGCCAGTCTGATACTGTCTATGGGACACCCCCGCCTTGCACTCAGCCTCCCTGGTGGCTTCAAAGGCCCTACTGATGAGTCCAACACAATTGCTCTCCGTTCACAGGGAGCGGATGTTTTCCTCACAGACAGAACCTCTCCCGGCGATGCCATAAAGGCAAGCGAGCTGGATGATTGAGTGCCGGTCTCGCTAGACATATTGAAATCAACATTTAGAACATAGAACATTACAGCGCAGAACAGGCCCTTCGGCCTTCGATGTTGCGCCGACCAATTAAGAAAAAGCAATGGCCCTCTAACCTAAACCATTCCATCTTCATCCATAAACTTATCCACTAACCTCTTAAACGCCGCCAAACTTGGCACATCTACAACTGCAGCAGGCAGGGCATTTCATATCCTTACCACCCTCTAGGTAAAGAACCTACCTCTGACATCCGTCCTATAACTACCACCCCTTAATTTAAAGCTATGCCCCCTCGTGCTAGCTTTCTCCATCCTAGGAAAAAGGCTATCACTGTCCACCCTATCTAAACCTCGAATCATCTTATATGTTTCAATAAGGTCTCCTCTTAGCCGCCTTCTTTCTAACGAAAACAACCTCAAATCCCTCAGCCTCTCCCCATAAGACCTGCCCTCCATACCAGGCAACATCCTGGTAAACCTCCTCTGTCCCCTCTTCAATGCTTTCACATCTTTCTTATAATGCGGGGACCAGAACTGTACACAATACTCCAAGTGTGACTGCACTAGAGTTTTGTACAGTTGCAACATGACATTGCGGCTCCGAAATTCAGTCCCCCTACCAATAAAAGCTAAGACTCCATATGCCTTCTTAACAACCTTATCGACTTGATTGCCAACTTTCAGGGATCTGTGCACATACACACCCAGATCCCTCTGTTCATCAACATTATCAAGAGTTCTACCATTAGCCCTATATTCTACACATTTGTCATTCCTGCCAAAGTGAATTACCTCACACTTTTCCGCAATAAACTCCATTTGCCACCTCTCGGCCCAGCTCTGCAACTTGTCCAAATCTTTCTGCAAACTATAACACCTCTCTTCACTATCTACCCCTCCTCCGACTTTGGTGTCATCCGCAAATTTACTAATCCATCCTTCAATACCCTCATCCAGATCATTATAAAAATTACAAACAGCAGGGGCCCCAAAACAGATCCCTGAGGTACACTACTTGTAACCGAACTCCACGATGAATAACTTCCATCAACCACCACCCTCTGTCTTCTATCAGCTAGCCAATTCCTAATCCAATTAGCTAAATCACCCTCAATCCCATACCTCTGCATTTTCTGCAGAAGCCTTCCATGGGGCACCTTATCGAACGCCTTACTAAAGTCCATATATACCACATCAACTGCCTTACCCCCATCCACCTCTTTGGTCACTTTTTCAAAAAACTCAATAAGATTTAAATAAATCTAAATAAATTAATCAGCCTCTCACCCATTTCTAGTGAGAGATGACCATGCCAGAAATCCAGTGTCGTAAAATTGCAACAGGTATGAAAACGGGCGCCATTCACACTAGCTACTTTATGCCTGATTTTATGACATTTTGCCACCTCAAAAAGGGCATTAAGAGGTCAGAAAATTCTGTCCACAGCATGAGAGGAAGGATGATGATTGCTGGGTCATTGCCTTTGTTTGTAGGGAGCTTCAAAGAAAATGGCAGTCAGCAAGTGGGCTCTCAGCATTAGTTACCCACTTGAGGATCTCAATTGGCATCGGGGTAGAAGGCTATCCCCCAGCCTTTCTGCAATCAGGACTGCAGTAGGAAGGCAGTGTGATCCTCCTCCAGCATCATCTGGCCAACTATATATCCCCTGCCTCCAAACTTGGCTCAGGAGAGGACATTAAATTCTACCCATTGTGTGTAAATATAAGGAGCCTGTGCTCCTTGATGCTTGCATCTGGCTCCATTTATAGATTTGAATCTAGTGCATCATCAAACCAGCTTTCCCCAAGAGTTGCAATATTGTAATTGGATTTCCAGTCCTACTTGAGAGAGGAAGAAACAATCAGTCTTCTGCTGCTGTATAATTAGTCCTGGAAAGTTGTAAAATTTCTAATTGTCTTCTATGCTTTTTTTCCAAACAGGTCCACCAGGAGATCCAGGTTTAACAGGGAAACCGGGCAATCAGGGACCTCCTGGCCTTCAAGGATCTATAGGCCCAATGGGCCTACCAGGTAGGTTTAAGTCTTGGAACATGAGATTGGAGCAGGATAAGTTTCTAAAATGTATATAGTAATGAGTCAAACAAATATGAGTTTACTTCACAATTGAGGATTAGACTGAATTGACCAAGAGTTACATAAATTGAATTTTCAATCTGAAATGTAAATTATCTTGGATGTGAATATGGAAGAAGCTTAGGCTGAACAGCAAGTATAATTGGAATAGGGTAAGTATTAGACTTCTGTTAAACTATAATAAGCAAATTCCTGGTTGTCAGCAGGACAGTGATCAAGTTGTGTAGAACTTATGATTACATGTCATTAAAATGTAGTACCCAGGTGAAGGTGGATCTGTAAAAATAGCACCTAATGGTGCTATGTAGGATGGTGAGGTAGTGGAAAGTACAATTGGGTCGCACAATGGCACAGTGGCACAGTTACCTCACAGCACCAGGGACCTGGGTTCACTTCCCAGCAAAGGCTACTGTCTGTGTGGAGTCTGAACATTCTCCTCTTGTCTGCATGGGTTTCCCTCCAGATGCTCCGATTTCTTCCCATAGTCTGAAAGATATGCATTGGCCATGCTAAATTCTCTCTCAGTGTACCTGAACAGGCGCCAGAATGTGCTGACTGTGGGGATTTTCACAGTAACTGCTGTATTAAGGTAAGCCTACTTATGACACTAACAAAATAAACAGAACTGTAATGGGTATATAATGGAATATTTGAATTCATGATACTGATTTCTGATTAACAGTGTGTGAAGTTGATCTCTGTATTGGATAATATATAATGTACTATAAGTTATTGTGACTTGTTTTTTTCTGATGATTTTATCAGGTGATAAAGGAGAAAAAGGTTTCACAGGAATATCAGGGCCTCCAGCTTTACGAGGTTCTAATGGTGCTCCTGGTCCAAAGGGAGAGAAAGGAGAACCAAGTGAAGTAACCTATGGCAACACAGGGTATCCTGGAGAAAAGGTAGATTAATATTCATCTGTGAGTTTAAATAATTCAGCAAACTGTCATTATCCTTTCATGAAATAATTCATATCGTGAATCCAAAAATACATTGAAATGTGAAACACTGTGAATGCTGGAAATCTACACAAACACACACACACACGCACACACACATCAGTCAAAAGGTCACAAAGTGAAATCTGAAATAAAATCAGAAAATACTGGCAATTCTCAGCGCGTCTGATGTTTAAAGTTTATTTATTAATGTCACAAATAGGCTTACATTAAATAAAAACAAATTACTACAGTTGCTGGAAAATCTCAGCAGCATCTGTAAGGAGAGAAAAATGCTGATGTTTCAAGTCCAGATGATCCTTTGGCAACACTGCAATGAAATTACTGAGAAATCCCCTAGTCACCACATTCCAGTGCCTGTTCAGGTACACTGAGAATTTAGCATAGCCAATTTACCTAACCTGCACATCTTTCGGACTGTGGGAGGAAACCAGAACAACCAGAGGAAACCCATGCAGATACAGGGAGAACATGCAGATTTGCACAGACAGTGACCCAAGCTGGGAATTGAACCTGGATCCCAGATGCTGTGAGGCAGCAGTGCTAACCACTGTGCCACCTAGCAGCACTGTGATCTGACAGCAAATGTGGAGGAAAAAACATAATTAGCTCAACAGTGCTGCTGTTTTTTAATAGAAAAAGATACATTTTAGAAATCCGGACACCAAAGTCACTGTTCCTGTATCTCAGTTTTCCATTCAGTGATAAACGGATGAAAAATCTATGCAGCTCATGAATCATGTACAAGGGCATTAGGGACCACACTCCCAAGAAATGTTCAAATTTATGCAACAGGAACAATGATTTGTAAAATTTATCCCACTAGCTTAGAAGCAATCTTGTACTTTAAATAAAACTACTTTCATTGTATCAGGTATTCCAATCTTGGATTGACAGTACCAGGTCTCAAAGCAAAACATTAATTTGATCCCCGTGTACTTTAGGGTAATCAAGGTGCTTCAGCCCCCAGAGGATCACCAGGTACTCCTGGGTCTCGAGGTAAACCAGGTACTGATGGACCCTGTGGGCCTCCTGGTGAAAAAGGTGACCAAGGCCAATCTGGTTGTGCAGGTATTTTATTTCTAACTTCTTCAGACTATCTCCAAAAGTCAAATAGGGGGTTGGGGATGGGGGGAGTGCAGCTGAATTAGTCAAAGCACAAATGACAAGTCTGTGCCTGAGATTGTGATTTATTGTCCCTGTTTTATTCTTTTCAACCTTCACACCTCCTTCAATACTATTGATGTTTCATCCTCATCTGACATCTTTCCTCAGTAGTTCCTCTTTATAGCATTGTGGTTCTCTAAATTCATTGATATTTGTCCTGACACTGGCCATGTGTATCCACTCCTATTCACATATTCATCTTTGATGTATCCAGACTCTTTCCTTAGTTCTCTCCACTCATCATGCAAAAGTTGCTGCTTGGTGGTATCATGTTTTGGGAAGACCAGGATCCATATGTATATATCTAATATACATTTGACTTTACTGTCTCCTCTGTTGATCCCAGAAACTATTCAACTCTGTAAATGCTTCAGTTCTTGAACAAATTAAGATCTGTCTCCAAGCTTAAGTCATCTTTTTCCTGCTCTTGTTTGTTCTTGAAAGCTTATTTTTCTTATTTCCAATGACGTCTTTAACTGCCAGTTTACACTAGGTTTGATGATACAGAAATGTGACATGTTATATGACCCAGAAATTCAGTTTCCTTAGCCACATGTATCACATAGTCCAAAGGTAACACTGCAGGACTTCCGCATGGTAGTATCCAACTGTCTTCAGCTGCTTCATCAATAACCTTCCCTCACACATATGATCAGAAATGGGGATTTGACTGATGATTGGACAATGTTCATGACTCATATGATACAGAAGCATTCCACGTACAAATGCAGCAAGACCTGAACAATATCCATTGACAAGTGACAAGTAACCCCGGGCCCACACAACTGGCAAGCAAAATCCACCTCCAACAAGAGAAGATCTAATGATCACCTCTTGACATTCGATGGCATTACCATCACTAAATCCTATACTGTCAATACTCTCGAAGTTCTGCTGACCAGAAGCTGAACTGGAATAACCGTATAAATACTATGGTTACAAGAGCAGATTAGAATCTAGGAATCCTGTTGCGAGTAACTCTCCAAAGCCTTATCTAAAAGGCATAAGTCAAGACTGTGGTGGAATACTCCCCAATACTCACTGGGCGAGTGCAGTTCCAATAACACTCAAAAAACTCAACACAATCCAGAACAAAACAGCCTGTTTGTTTGGCATCAGCAAATATGTGTTATCTACAAGGTGCTCTTCAAGTACTCACCAGGTCTTCATAGGCAACACCTTCCCATGACACCAACATCTAGAAAGATAAAGGTGGCTGACAAATAGGAACACCAATGACTGGATGTTCTTCTCCAAGCCACTGACCATCTTGATTTGGAAATATATCGCCGTTCCTTCACTGCTGCTAGATCAAAATCCTAGAACTTCCTCCCTGACAACACTGTGCTTGGACTGCAGCGATTTAAGAAGGCAGTTTACCACCACTACTCAAGAATAATTAGGGATGGACGTTAAATACTGGCCTCAACAGGGATGTTGTCATCCCAATTTTTTTTTTAATTAATGTACTTTTGGCTTTATCTTTCACACATTGTTGCTAAAATACTCATCCATATTTTTTATCTCCTCAAAAGTTCAACTTCTATCCAAGTTGACCACTCTGCTTCCACCCTTCAAAGATTGCAATATCATGATCTTATTCTCTCAATTCCCATCACTTGCATTACCTACATGCTTCAGTGATTCCTCCAAATCAATTTCCGGATTTCTACCATCTCACCCCTTCATCCTACCTCAGGCAATTTTCTTTGGCTTTGTCCTCTGCCACAACACTGACTTTTTTAACATGGATGTGTTCCTTTTTACCATTGTCTTTTTTCCATTATTACTTGCTGCTTATTCTGCCCACAAGGCATCTAAGATAAAAGTAAATTGCTGCAGATGCTTTTGACTTAAAATAAAGGCAGAAAGTACTGGAAAATCTCAGCAGGTCTGACAGCATCTGTGGAGAGAGAACAGAGTTACATTTTGAGTTTGGATGGCCCCCTCCAGACTTGAAAAGTTGGCTCAGTTCTCTCTTAACAGCTGCTATGAGACCTGCTGAGATTTTCCAGCATTTTCTGTTTTCAACTAGGCATCTATCCTCTGGAGCCCCCTCACAAAAGACATCACACTTACCTGTTCAACCCTGTACCACTTCCTTTGCATTTCTTTATATCATTCAGCCACATTTCCAAGTTATCAACTCTTCTCTCCCATTCTGGGTCTATTTTTCTCTCTCTGCTCTGTCAAGTGTTCTGTAATTTATTTCAAATTAAATGATGGTCATATAGATACATGTTGTTGTATATAATGTGCCAGAAATTGTTCAACAAGATTGTGTAAAATATCAGTGTTGTTCAGCTTCTTTTTACTTATGTTGCCTTTGTTGGTATTATCATATAGGTTCGGCAGGTCCTCCAGGTAGTAAAGGATTGGATGGGAAACTGGGTTTACGAGGAAGTCGAGGTGTCCCAGGTGCTTCAGGTAGGATTCACTTTTCCGTTAACTAAAGCCTATTCTGACCAGGAAATTCTGCGGAGCTGGCATTATCTGATCGGAGATGGAGTGAAAACACCATTGGAATGCACTAATGGACTTCCACCACACTTCCAACAAAGCAACATCTGTGGAGAGGGGGAAAAGCATTTCCCATCTTTTCAAGTTATTTACTGATCTAAGCCCCAATTCTTTCTGTTTAATGATGATTTACTTTGCAGTGTTCCATAATCTGAGCAAAAGTTATTGGTTTTGGAATTATTTATACAATTCGCCAATAGAGATCTGAGTAAGAGAAGAGTTCATGAAAAATCCCACCACAGAGGTCATTTCATTTGCTTAGCAAATCCTTGTGTAAGGCAGTAATTATTATGTTATGGAGAGAACTTTTATTAATCAAATTGTTAATTCTAGTCATTTATAGTAAGAACACCAGTGAGCCAATCAGTGCTCACTTTTATAATGGAAGAGATCTGACAATGACTTCTATAGTCTGTACACGTGGAAATAATGGTGGAAATCGAGAAATGGTTGAAGTAGATTTATACTCCTTTATTGTATCTCAGTTAGTGGTAGTATTGTTTCAGATGCCTACTGTCATCCAGTGGCCTACTGTTACTTTTCATGTGGCAGCGTGATTTTCATTAAATGCATGCTGCCCACATGTGCATAGGTTGCACACTGGATTCGTACAAAATGTAACCAAAGGATAACTCTTGTGTCTGATACCCACCCTCTGTTTTGTTGTGGTGGCTAAGATGCAGATAATGTAGTGCACTGCCACAGAATGAAATCATCATGAATGCTGCAAGGATACAAGATGAGAGGGATGTGTTGCCTCTCTGCTGAACATTGAAGTATTGATTCCCTTTAGATTAGATATGTGGAGTTAACATGCAAAGTGACTTACATGCAGTCAATGGCATCCTGTGCAATGGGAAAGCCTTCAATCCTCACAAAGCCATAAGCTTGTTTTACCTGCTTTGCTCCATCAAAAGAGAATTATATGTATTCAGCTCTCTTGAAATATAGACCCTCAGTGACCTCCATTATCCACAGTGGACAACAAACTAGGAGATGTTTCAATTATCTCCAGTTTCAGACTGGAAGTAGCCACACACGGGAAAGATGATGGCCATGCTTATGTAGTCCTCACCCTACTTTGAGGTTGTAGTTGCAGAAACAGCAACTGTCAGATTTCAGTGAGCACCAATTTACTGAAGCACAGATGTTCCAAACAATGTTCGTCGCCGATGTTCAGGTAGAAGAGTTGTTCCCTGAACAACCTTGACAGATGAGGCCTTATACTAAGAACCTTTCTCCCACTTTGCCTTCCCCTCCTACTTTGAGAACTTGCCCTCCTCTCTGCAACCCGTGTTCATTCTCCCTGTCATGCTGTAATCCTTGGGAAATGCACACAACTGCACTCATGTCTGTGAGCAAGCAGTTTATGCAAAAGTATAAACAGCAAATGCTGGAAATACTCATTGGATAAGGCAGCATCTATGGAGAGTATTAGATAACCCTCCATCTGATGACAAGTCATCATGTACCTGAAACGTTGCTCTGTTTCTTTCTTCATAGATGTTGCATGAGTACTTTCAGCACTTTCGGTTTTCATTCCAGATTTCCAGCATCTGCTGTATTTCATTTTTGTATAAGTTTGTACACAATCCCTGAAGTCAGGGCAAAATCTTTCAGCATTTGGCTCCACTCCTTGTGAACCTTTGACAACGCTAGAAACCACTTCTAAATTGTAGCAAAAGGCAGTAAAAATCAAAATCAACAAACGTGAAAGAACATGATGATTCCTTTGAATGGTACAAGGGGCAAAGGAATCTTTCCTGCTGTTGAACTCATATACAGCTATGCAAAGCTGTGTGATGACATTAACTGGAGCATTCAGTTGCAAAATAATCAAGCGAGTGTCAAATCAATGTTGCAGACTGTTTGACGTCACTATCTCCCTATGCTTTACATTCTTTCAGATGCTCTCAGTGTCTGCACTAACACCCTCACACAAATGATATTTGCCACAGCTCACACCAGAAGTTCCACAGAAGCTATTTCAGTCATGCACTTGTCATGCCGAAAGAAAATGAGGCAAATATGAGGGCAGAGGAGCCAAATTTTGCAGCCTGCAAGTCCCAATCAGAATTCTTCTTTTCTGAAGAGCATCGGTGTTGCTTGACCTGCTCTCACATACCCCAGATTCCATGTTGAGGAAGGAGGTGTCATGGTGGCACAGTGGTTAATACTGTGCCAGGGACCTGGGTTCAATTCCCGGCTTGGATCACTGTCTGTGCGGAGTTTGCACATTCTCCCTTGTGTCTGCCTGGGTTTCCTCCTGGTGCTCTGGTTTCCTTCCACAGTCTGAAAGATATGCTAGTTAGGTGCATTGACCCAAACAGGCACCAGGATGTGGTGACTGGCGGAATTTCACAGTAACTTCATTGCAATGTTAATGTAAGCCTTATTTGTGACACTAATAAATAAACTCTGAAGCATTGGAAAAAATCACCAGCTTAGAGGAAATCTCCACAGGGAAGCTCTCTGGATAGCTTTCAGGGAGGTGAATGATAAAGCACTATTACTTTGCTACTGATAGAAAATCTGGTTCAATTGCAAGATTAGTGTGAAGCATATCAGTGATTAGCCACATATTTACATACTGATACTAATAATATCAATTAGATTTGTTCCCATTAAAATAATAGACCCAGAGTAAAGATTAAGTAACAGAATGTGCTTTAATGTAATTCTTTGATTTCAGTAATATCACTCGAGATACATAAAGGTATGCAGTAGAGAAACAGACTTTTGAGCCCAACTTGTCCATGCCACGCTTTTTTTAAACCCCAAAGCTAGTCCCAATTGCTTCATTTGACTTCTATAGCATCTTACCCATGTAATTGTCTAAATGCTTTTTAAAAGATAAAACTGTACCCATCTCTGCTCCTGCCTCTGACAGCTTGATCCAGACACCCACCACTCTTTGTGTGAAACAAATGCCTCTGTGGATGCTTTGGTACATAAAGGTAGATAAGATGAAGATTACTCCAGCAGTAACCTGTTTAAAGTAAATCATTTTCACTTCTGGCAACTCCTGTGAGACAAACGTTACAAGTTTTTAACCTTTTTCTTTTGATATCCCAAATCTAATATAGGAATGATTGGACCTCGTGGTTCACCAGGACCAACAGGAGAAAAGGGCAGCCAAGGATATGATGGTATTCCAGGTCCTCATGGATTAAAAGGAGATCCAGGTGAACACTTCCATATAAAACATTTTGAGATCATCTCTAATAACACTTACATTCACCTGGATGTGTTGAAGCAATTCTCTTTTCCCTTTGTTCAGTCAGGCTTATTAGCTGGATAACCAATAAACATTGCAGGTGGCCTGAATTCAAGCAACTACCTTACATCCAATTCTTAATAAAATGAACATGTTGTAACCTAAGTAAGCACTGTGGGTCTGGAAATCCTCAGTCCTCTTTTAACAGTGGGATTATGACTCAATAGGCACTGGGATGGGACGTGATGGTTTAGTGGTATTAATGCTAGACTATAACATGAGGCTCATCTCCGTGTACAGGTTGTTAAGTAGTACAAAATTCGGAGTTGAGGAAATTCCTCTCAGTCCTGCACCTCAGATCCGAAACTTCGAGATGCCATATTTTGGTAAGATATTGGTTGAAAGAGATTTAGGTAAGGCAATAAATGAAATGTATTTTAAACAGAACGTAGTGAGACTACGGACTGCAATGCTTCATCGAAGTAAGAGCACTCAGGAAAACTCAGTTGGGCAAGTGGTTAATGGAGAGATAATATAGGAACAGATGGGTTACTGATCGTATGGAGAGTGCTCACCAATATGGAATGGTTAGGCGGAAAGACTTGTTTTCATTTCAATGCAATTCTAATTTGATGGAGCATTGATGAGACCACATTTGCAGCACTGTGTAGTGTTTTAGTTTCCTTACCTAAGAAAGGACATAGTTGCATTCAGGAGCAATTCAGAGAAGATTCAATCAACTAATTCCTAGGATGACAGGGCTATCCTATGAGGTTGGGCCGATATCCATTGGAACTCAGAAGAATGAGAAGCGGTCTTATTGAAATATATAAGATGCTGAGGGGACTTGAACGAGTGGATGCTGAGACAAAGAGAGGGGGATCCTCTCAGCCCACTGCACTGCTTTTGTAGTGCAGCAGGCTGGAAAACACAAGAGGAGGCTATTTCACAAGCTCAGCTCTGCGCCAGAAATTGACACGGAACTGCATAATTTACTGGAATTACCTTTTTTATCTACCTTACGTATCATTAGTTCCACTTGCAGGGAGCTAGTGGCCCAAACCCACTGGAGTGAAGGGAGGTCATCAAGGTCCACAGTGGTTCAAGGCATTGCTGCCTTGGCAATACCAGCTTGAACCCCCAGCACTGCCCAAGGGGCAAAGTGCCAATGCCTAGGGATCAGTGCCAAGGACAGAGCCTAATGCTGGAGCCTTGGTGAAGGGGAAGATTGGCGGGGAGGTACCGCTGCCACTCTGAGACTGGAGAGGTTAACAGAGGGAGGGAGGCCAGTGATCAGGCCTGGGGGAAGGAGGGGGGGGAGGTTGGCTTGCTTGGGGAGGAAGGGGAGGAGTGTGGTCAGAACTGCAGGATGCGAAGGTATGTTGGAATTGCTGGGAGGGGTGATGGGGGGGTAGGATCGGCATATTGAGTTGGGCTGGGGGGATGGGCTCAGAGGGGTAGTGTTGCAGAGCTGGCCAGTGATTGCAGTGGCCAGCGATCAGGAGGCTGGCAGTGCAGGATTGCTATACATGCGCTGATCTCAGCACTGACAGATTGGCAGATGCACAGTGTCCCTCTCAGCACTGTGCTGCTGGCCTCTTCAATAGAAATAGGGTCCCACCCATAGCTCTTTGGACTGATTTACGCTAGTGCATTTGGCAGTGCGCAGAGTGTGGGAGATTCATTTTGAAACTCCTTAAGAAATCTGTGGGATTTATTCCAGTTTTTACGCAGATTTGACACTTAAAATCCTTTTTGGGAGAATCGTTCCCAAAATGTTTTCCGCCATGAGACAGATCAGAACTAATTCAAAAATAAGAGATCTCCAATTTAAGATGGAAATGAGAAGAAATCTTTTCTCTCAGAGTTGTGAGTATGTTGTGAATCTGTGGAACTTCCTTCCCCAGAGAATGGCAGAGGCAGGGTCATTCAATATCTTTCGTGCAGATGTAGTTAGGTTCTTGACTAACAAGGGAGTTAAAGAGTTTTGAGGGTAGAAGGGAAAGTAACATTCAGGCTACAATCAGATCAATCGCAATCTCATTAAATGACAGTGCAGACCCAAGGGACGGAATGGCCTACCCGAAACCGTAATTCGTGATGTTTATACATGGAAACAGGCCCTTCAGCCCAACTTGTCCATATTGCCCCTTTTTTAACCCCTAAGTTAGTTCCAATTGCCCACATTTAGCCCATATCCCTCTATACCCACCCTATTCATGTGACTGTCCAAATGCTTTTTAAAAGACAAAGTTGTATCTACCTCTACTACTACTTCTGGCAGCTTGTTCCAGACACTTACCGCTCTCTGGGTGAAAAAATTGCCTCTCTGGACCCTTTTGTATCTCTCCCATCTCACCTTAAACCTATGCGTTATAGTTTTAGATTCCCCTACCTTTGGGAAAAGATATTGACTTTCTAGCTTATCTATGCCCCTCATTATTTTATGGACCTCTATAGGATCACCCCTAAACCTCCTACACTCCAGAAAAAGTCCCAGTATATCTAGGCTCTCTTTATAACTCAAACTATCAAGTCCCAATAGCATCCTCATAATTCTTTTCTGCAGTCTTTCTAGTTTAATAATATCCTTTCTTTAACTGTACACAGCACTGAGTGTGGCCTTACCAATGTATTGTATAACTTTAACAAGACATCCCAACTTCTGTATTCAATGTTCTGATCAATGAAATCAAGCATGCAGAATGCCTTCTTCACCATTCTGTTCTCCTGTGACTCCACTTTCAAAGAACTATGAACCCGTACCCCTAGATCACTTTGTTTTATAACTCTCCCCAATGCCCTAACATTAACTGAGGAAGTCCTGCCCTGGTTCGATCGACCAAAATGCATCACCTCGCATTTACCTGAATAAACTCCACCTGCCATTCGTTAGCCCACAGGCCCAATTGATCAAAATCCCTGTTGCAATCCTTGATAACATTCTTCACTGACCATTATGTCACCAATCTTGGTATCATCTGCAAGCATACTAACCATACCTATTAAATTTTCATCCAAATCATTAAATAAATGACAAATAGTGGCCCCAGCAACAATCCCTGAAGCACATTACTGATCACAGGCTTCCAGTTTGAAAAACAGCACTCTACAACCATCCATGAAGCCAATTTTGTGTCCAGGGTGATCCAGCTCCCTCACCCTGGATCCCATAAGATTTAACCTTGTGGTACCTTGTCAAAGGCCTTGCTGAAGTCCATGTAGACAATATCAACTGCACTGCCCTCATCCACATTCTTGGTTACCCCTTCAAAAAACTCAGTCAAATTTGTGAGACGTTATTTTCCACTCACAAAGCTACACTGACTGTTTCTATTCTGTCCTCGCATCTCTAAATGCGTGTAGATCCTGTCCCTCGAAATATCGTCTAACAATTTACCCATTACAAATTGTGTCTGGGAATTTCACATTTTTACAGGGTTCAAGTTCATTGTGTATTTTGTGAGCTGTGACGAAATATGGGAGAACATAGAACATAGAACATTACAGCACAGAACAGGCCCTTCAGCCTTCAATGTTGCGCCGACCAATATAAAAAGCAATGCCCCTCCAAACTAAACCATTCCCTTCTCTTCCATATACTTATCAACTAACCTCTTAAACACCACCAAACTTGGCGCATCTACAACTGCTGCAGGCAGGGCATTCCACTCCCGAACCACCCTTAATGAAGGTGGCCATATGTTCATATGTTTATTGAAAATTGAAGTCGACCACATTTAATGTTTCAGTTTAAGGGTAATAATAATTTAGAATGTCAAGATGTGGTTGCCATTCAAACTAAATACAGACTCTCTCTCCTTCACTCCCAATGTAGGTTTACCTGGAAGAGGATTTGAAGGCCAGCCAGGCTCCCCAGGCTCACCAGGTTTGATTAAAAGATACACATCAAACATTGTGCCAATCGCCTTCATAGTGGTGCAATGATTAGCACTGCTGCCTCACAGCACCAGGGACCTGGGTTCAATTCCCGGTTTGGGTCACTGTCTATGCGGAATTTGCACGGTCTCCCTGTGTCTGTGTGGGTTTCCTCTGGTGCTCTGGTTTCCTCCCACAGTCTGAAAGACATGTTGATGAAGTGCATTGACATAAAAACTAGGAGCAGGAGTAGGCCATCTGGCCCCTCGAGCTTGCTCCACCATTCAATAAGATCTTTTTGTGAACTCAGCTCCACTTACCTGCCCACTCACCATGACCCTTAATTCCTTTACTGTTCAAAAATTTATCTATCCTTGCTTTGAAAACATTCAATGAGATTGACCCGACCAGGTACCAGAGTGTGGTGATTAGGGGAATTTCACAGTAACCTCATTGCAGTGTTAATGTAAGCCTTACATGTGATTAATAAATAAACGTTTTACTTTTGTAATAATATGTGGGTAATATCCAAATATATGCTAGTGGCAGGAATCTGTTCCATTGAGAGTGCATGTTGGAAGATTATAGGCCTACTCTCCATGACTTTTACATCTGCAGATTTTAATTATTGATATGTAATGCTAGTCGAAAAGATTCCTGCTAACAATGCACACTTGGAAAATGATCCCCTGTATATCAAGCTGTTGTTCTCATGATCTGAAATTAATATTGTTCTTAAATTCAAACAGGTCGCAAAGGTGATGCAGGACCTCCTGGTGACACAATGGAAACAGGTCCTCCGGGTCCACAGGGTGACCCAGGTCCTCGTGGATCTCCAGGCCCCTCTGGTGAACGTGGGCCACCGGGTCCTGTAGGAATGAGCATTCAGGGTCCCAAAGGAAACAGAGGCCCACAAGGCACCCCAGGGCCTGCAGGTAGACTCTCAATTACATCAATTAGGAGAAATTAAACCTAAAAAAAAAATCAAATCTGGTCACAGACTGCCTAAAATGTGTCCATTTCTGGTTTTAATACACTGCAACACTGGAAGGGATTCGGGGGTGGGGGAGGTCAATGTTCCAAGTGACCAAGTTGCTGTAAGGAAACAGATCAGTAACAATTTCTAAAGAGGAATTTACTGCATTGGCTAAAAGCGCCCGTTGGGAAATTCTGTATTCCCAAAATATATTCTGTATTCCCATAAGATAGAGTAGCAAAATTACACCATTCAGCTCATCAAGTCTGCCCTGCCATTCAATCATGGCTGAGAAGTGAGGGAAGGTGGGGGAGGAGCATTGAAGCCTACATCACCTTCCTGACTCCCTCCAATTAAATCAAGAATTCAGAAGATCGAGCATGTCTTACCATCCCAATATCAATTGAGGCTTTAAGTGACTAATTTGAATTCCACCAGTGTGAATACATTATGTGGGGAGATGCTCAGTATAAGCTAGCGGCCTCCCTGCTGAGTGAGTGGGGACCATTCTGATCAGGGACCACTCTGCCTGTCCCCATCCCCCACTCCCTCCCAGTGGCAATGGCTATCCCCGCTGAAAGTCCTCCACCTGCCCTCTGGAGTGACCTCTCTGATGCTGCAATGAGCCCCACAAACCTACTGTCATTCCAGGGCCTTTTGCATCTTTACTGGTCTGGACCTGCTGCAGTCCCCACAGTGACACTGCTGGGGCTGAAGAGCCCTCTAATTTATCAAACATTCTTTGGAGCAGGATCTTCCTGCCCTGTAAAGGGATAGACCTTTAGCCACTGAATTCCATCAAAGCTTCTAAAAATAGCCACATCGGTGTTGCCACCAACTTTCCAGCCTGTGGCCACTGCATTCAACCTAAAGCACCTATGCTTAAGACGTACATAAGCTATATGCAAAGAAGTGGAAAATACTCTTCTCTAAGTAAATTGGTATCCTCTCTAAATTTAGGTCACCGTGGAGTGAAAGGATTACTTGGAGAGCCAGGGCCAGATAGTCTAAAAGGGGAAAAAGGCTCACCTGGTTCATCAGGACTTCCAGGGAACCCAGGTGACAGAGGAGATCCGGGTACAAAAGGATATCCAGTAAGGAATTCATCAATTAATTTATGTCACACTTTTGAGTGTTTGTTATGTGTTTATGCCATATGCCACAATTCCATTTACGATTTTAGTTAAACTTATTCTTTTGTGTAACAAAGGTGAGGCTTCAAAAAAAAAGAAATTGTTGACTTTTGTGGCTTGTCTAGTTTTCAGGAGCAGCAAATTGCATTGTAAAATAGCACATGATATTGTAGTCAGGTGCTGCACATCTTCACCTTTGTAACTGAGCCTAGAGTGATAAGGCATCAGTTATTTTTCATTGTCAGGATGAATTCAATAATTGTCAGAAAAACTTGTGCCACATATCTCCATATTTCTGATATGCAATATCAGTGGTTGCCAGAAGGAAGTCAGAAAATCAAGAACCTATTACGCATCTTGTATTTAAATAACTTCATAGCCTTTCTCTTCCCTCTCCCTATAACCTCCTACACTCTAAAAGCTGCTCTTTACATTTTAATCCTGACTTTTGATTTAATTCATTATTGTCATATGTATTGGTATACAACAAAAGCATTGTTTCTTGCACACTATACAGACAAAGCATACTATTTATAGAATAGATAGGGGAGAAGGAAAGGAAAGGGTACAGTATATAATGTTACAGTTATAGATAGGATGTACAGAAAGATCAACTTAATTTGAGGTAGGTCCATTCAAAAGTCTGATGGCAGCAGGGAAGAACCTGTTGAGTCAGTTGGTATGTGATCTCAGACTTTGGTACCTTTTTCCCAATGGAAGAAGGTGGAAGAAAGAATGTCCACTGTTTCACCATGCTGCTCATTACTCTGGAGTGGCTGTGGAGTCACATGTTGGCCAGATCAGGTAAGGATGGCAGATTTCCTTCCCTAAAGGACATTAGTGAACCAGATGAGTTTTTCCAACAATCGACAATGGTTTCATGGTCATCAGTAAATTCATAATTCCAGACATTTATTTAAATTCAAATTCCATCATCTGTAGTGGTGAAATTCGAACCCTGATCCCCAGAATATTAGCTGTGTTGCTGGATTAATAATCTAGCGATAATACCACTAGGCCATTGTCTCCCCATCACTTACTTGTCAATTAGGAAGAGTCCGCTCGTAGACCAAGAATGCCTCCAGTCTCCCCTAAGATGATCACAACTCTCCTCACTCCTCGACCCAATCTTACACTCATACTTTCCACCCTACCATCCACTGTGGCCTCCTTTCTCCTGCCATTCTGATCCTTCCCATTTTTCCTCATGGCTTTTCTCCTTATTCCCAGCACCAATTTCTCACTCCCTCCCCCTTTCTAGATCAGATGGGTAGGAAATGGAATGAAAAAATTATAATAAAGCCCTGCCTTTAAATTCAGGAGGACCTCCACATTCCAGGCCTTGCCAAGCATACATCAGCTGCAGAAATCATGTATTCTTTGTTTATCAGCTATATGCAGTCGATGGAACTCTCATGACCATGAAATACAAGCTGTTCTTCTTCAACAATCCATCCTGCTTCCCTATTAATAGCATGGCTATTGTGAAGTTGGTGTCCTTTGATATGCTCATGAAGAAACCAAAGGGTATTCATTTATGCATACATAATAACATCGTGGGCAGTCTGATTCCCACTCACTTTTAATCAATCCTGTAGCTGTATAAATGTAAGATATAGTTTTTGGAATACGCACATCATCAGAGGATTAAATAGCCATCAAGGAAATGTAGTCATCAAACATTGTCCACTTTAATTTGTATAAAGGTGAGTTTCTCTTCCACTGCCAGTGGAGAAGTGGTGAAAGCACTTGGCCTATGAGAGGAAACTGGGTGCTCTGGTTTTCCTCCCACAGTCCAAAGATGTGCAGGTTAGTTTGATTGGCCATACTAAACTGTAGTGTCAGCAGGATTAGCAGGGTAAATTGTGGGATTGCGGGATTAGGGCCTGGATGGGATTGTGGTCGGTGCAAACTCACGAGGCTGAATGGCCTTGTTCTGTACTGTAGAGATTCTATGATTCTAAGTGTTCCACTATCATCTCCCTACCCTGTTCTTGGTAGGTAGAACATTTTTTTTATTGTTTTCTTCCTTCAATCTTACAGGGAATTCCTGGCACTTCAAGTCAAGGTCTTAAAGGTGAGAGGGGTTCATCCGGGACCCCAGGGTTCCCAGGTATTGTTCTGCAGTTTTTACTATTTTTAACAATGTTGTCATTTCTGATTAATACTCCAGCATGAACTTGCAATGATCTGCTGACTTGGCTACAAAACGTCCCACCAAAAGAACATTAAGGTGGCTTCCAGCAGTAATATAAATATATCTTTTTTGCTCTGAGGGAAAACCGTTTTCACCTTGACTATTGCTGCAGAGTGCACTGTGGGACAGGGTTAGCATTGATGTCTCACAGCGCCAGGGACCCAGGTTCGATTCCAGCCTCAGAACACTCTGTGGAGTTTGCACATTCTCCCCGTGTCTGTGTTAGTTTCCTGTGAGTGATCCAGTTTCCTTCTACAGTCCAAAAATGTGTGGGTTAGGTTGATTTGACCATACTAAATTCTCCCTTAGTGCAGGGAGACTAACACAGTCAATACATGGGGTTATGGGACTAGGGCCTGGTTGTTGTCGGTAGAGAATGACCTTCTTCTAAACTGTGGGGATTCTATGAATCATTCACCCATTCTAGAATCTGATTCCCATATATTCCTCAATGCAAGAGGCAGGGATGGTGAGAGGGAATCGCCAAACTAGCCAAGCGTTAGTGACCAATTAGTGACCAAATGAATTGCACCTGGAACCAAATCACAAAAAGGAAAAAAAACTTGCAATTATATAGCACTTTTCATATCCTCAGGACATCCTAATTATAGGAAAGCAAAACAGATGCTGAAAATCTGAAATTAAAACAGAGTGTGCTGGAAAAGCTCAGTAGGTCTGTCAGAATCTGTGGAATTAGAAACAGCGTTGATGGCAGAATTCTCCAACTTCAACCCACAGTTGGGATTCCTGATCCTGCTGCAGTGATGGAGTTTTGGCTGAGCACTAAATTCTCCATTCCCTCTGGTAGCAGTAGCGGAGTGTATGAAACTGGCAAATTCTGGTCAAAGTTTTGGATCTAAATGATCCTTCTACAGAATAATTATGTTCTTTTGAAGAGTAGTCAATACTGTAATGTGGGAATCGCTGCATTAAGCCCCTACTGTGTACAACGTGATCATGATCAAATAATGAGTGCAATCTTACTGACCGTTCACGTCACGGTCCCAGTGCAGCAAAATCGGAATATTTGGCACCAGGATGATCTTGAATAAGGAATACATATTGGTCAAGACACCAGGATAGATTCCCTGTTCTTTGAAGTACTGCATTGAGATCATTTACATCCACCTAATGGAGTAATGTAACCTCTGATCTAAAAGAAAGCACCTTCAATAGTGCAGCACTTCTTCAGTACTGCACTGGAGTGTAGCCTGGATATTTGTGTTTAAATCTCTGGATTGGGACAACCTTCTGATGCAAGAGGCAATAATTAAGTGCAAGTCTCAGCTAGATAAGTCAATGGCCTGAATTCTCCAAACTCGCTTGCGGCTGGGATTCTCTGCAGTGATTGGAATTTTGGCTGAAGGCCAATTTCTCCATTTTTGCTGGCAATAGTAGTGGGATAAATGAGATTGCAGAATCCTGGCCAATAAATGGGTATATGGGTGCTTTATGTGGACCACCTGAAGGGCACCATGACAGCTCAGAGACTATCGATGTGGCTGTGCAGACACTTGGAATTGGGCCGGTGTCTGCGGGAGTTTGCGCGTTCTCCCCGTGGTTGCGTGGGTTTTCTCCGGGCACTCCGGTTTCCTCCCACAACCCAAAAATTCGCTCTTAGGCTGATTGGGTAACAAATTGTCCCTATGGTGAAAATTTTCCAAATTAGGATTAATATATATATTATTATATAGGAATATTAAAATAGGATAATGTATTTGGTATTACGGTGGCGCGGGCTCGTTGGGCCGAAGGGCCTGTTTCCCGTGCTGTGTTGCTTAATAAAAAAAAAAAATACCAGGGGAAAAATCTCTATTATGCTCCAGAGATCTCAGTTACCACAATATCAGTTTTCTTTGGTTTGTGCTGCACTTTAATTTTCAGGTATTGATCCACACAGGAATATAACTTGCTTAATTCTAGGAAATATGCTCAAGAGTAGGGGTAGAAACTTTGTAATTGAGTGGTTTTGATTGATGTGTCCACAAAGTGGGAATTCGTCCATAAAGATGTTTTGGCCTAAAACAAGCATAGGTCAGTTACCTATGAATTTCTTTGGTTAAAAACCAACATTATAATTTCCTTGCATCAAATTCCAAGGAATTAAAAGTTTCTGCCTGCATTGGAATTATATTAGAGATAGGAAAACGATAGCTGGGTTCAATGTCACTTGCCTGGTGTACAGTGAGTCAAAGTTCTATAGACATCACAAATGTAGGGAGTATTTTAATGTCATAGTTAATGGATAAGTATTCTTCAGACTCTGATGGGTTGCTTAGACTAAATGGCCAGTTTATATATTGCACATTCTATTTCAGTCTAATTTTGATAATCTTTCTATTCAATCTTGTAGGTTTACAAGGTGACAAAGGAGTTCGAGGCCCGGATGGGGATATAGGACTACCAGGATTACTGGGGCGACCAGGTAACTTCACAGGCTAACAAGAGCAAAGAGTGAAAAAGAAAATATTAATATCGCTGAGTCATGAACTAACATTTCTTGCAGGCCATTTCTTTGTGAATAAAAAGTGAGTACGGTAATATCTTCTGCTATATCATAAGCCTGATGGAGCAGCAGCACTTTGAAAGCTTGTGATTCCAAAGAAAGCTTTTGGATTTTAACCTGGTGTGGTGAGACTTCTTGCTATATCATAAGTGATTTTTAACTTTTGAAATTCATTTTTGTTTCCTTCCAGGTGCACATTGTAAAACCTCATGCAAAGGCATGTAACAGTGTCTGTTGCAATGAGGCTACAGTTTTCATCTAACACAGTACTGTAAAGTAAGGAATCAATGCTACAAGATTGTCATCCTTATATTGTAGGGAGGCGATGGCCTAGTGGTATTATTGTTAGATTATTAATCCAGAAACTCAATTAATGTTCGAGGACCCGGTTCAAATTCCACTATGGCAGATGGTAAAATATAAATTTAATAAAAAATATCTTGAATTAAGAATCTATTGATGACCATAAAACCATTGGTGACTGTCAGAAAAACCTATCTGGTTCACTAATGTCCTTTAGGGAAGGAAATCTGCTGTCCTTGCCTAGTCAAGCTTGCACGTGACCATTGTCAACTAGCAATGTGGTTGAGTCTCAACCACCCTCGGATAACTAGGGATGGGCAATAAATGTCGCACAGCCAGCGATGCCCATGTTCCACGAATGATTAACAAAAAATATTCTCCCTTTCATCGGCAATAAGAATGATGATTGGTCAATTCTGTGTAAAAAGATGCAAGGGGGATGTGGGGCTTACATGTTTATTATAATCTTGTTACTTGTTCATTAATTGTGATGAATAAATGAACATCTCTTTCAAAGGATTGAAAGAGATAGTAACAAATTTAAATGTTTACATTTGCTCTTAGGTCCAAAAGGGGAGTCATCCCGAGAAGACGTAATACTTGAAAAGGGCAATCCTGGTTTGCCAGGTGCGTCAGGGCCTGAAGGACCCTGTGGAAATCCTGGATCTCCTGGACAACCTGGATGTATTGGTGCGTTCAAACCTCCAGAAGAACCTGACATTTGAGTCTTACTCAGGCAAATGCTCACAAGCACCACAATCTTGCTATAAGGAAAAACTGAACCCATTTTGATCATTTTATAAATAAAAATGTGAGCAAAATCAACTAATTTTGTTGGGTTTTCATACCCAATGTAAGCCTGAGGTGGATCTGATGCCTTTTTGGCTGTCACTAGCAGCTGCTAGAAATCAGCATTAGGCTCTTAGCAAATGCGAATGAAGAGTCATATAGACATCTCAGTACTCCTTAGTAATTTGCTCATGGCAAAAGTATCCCTGTAATACTGTTACTTAGGT
Source organism: Sphyrna mokarran (assembly GCA_024679065.1). Classification (NCBI taxonomy): domain Eukaryota; kingdom Metazoa; phylum Chordata; class Chondrichthyes; order Carcharhiniformes; family Carcharhinidae; genus Sphyrna; species Sphyrna mokarran. Next base: position 20,169,215 of record JAGIQG010000003.1, on the reverse strand, counting down.
TACATAAATGTACATCAGGAGGAAGTGCCTCCTAGCACAGCAACAATAACCCAAGCAACTATTAGCCCCCATCATTCCCACTTCCCAATCTACCCTCTTCCAGAATCAAATGAGGGCCACGACCGATCAGCATAACTATCTCAAATTGGTGTGCTGGAAAGTAGCAACCTATTACCAGACATCCAATTGTTGTTCATCAGAATTATGCTGATGAGGCCTAAGTCAGAGTTTTGAACAAAACCTCAAATCTCCATGTTCTGGTGTATCTTTTTGCAGGCCAAACAAGAGCCTAAACAAATTTCCATTTTTGTTTGATAATGTTTACCCATTCCTATTTGTTCCCTGACATTTAGCCATCTCATTTCAACTTAGACACTCTGAGGTAATTTTCAAATTGCTATTTGGATGTAAAACTAGCATTTCAATGAAAAAAAACAGTAGTTTCTATATCAGGCAAATTGTTCTTCTTCCTACCTGCCATCAGTACTGAGAACAAATTTTATTCTATAGCCTCTGCGTTTTGGTAGATTGAGCCAGGGCAAGACTTACTCAATTAATGATAGGACATTGGGGAGAATTATAGAACAAAGAAATCCAGTGGTATACATTCAGAACTCCTTGAAAGTGAAGTCAAGGTGGACAGAGTGGTGCAGAAGGCAATCTGCATGCTTGGTTTCATTGGTCAGAAGATTGGATACAGGAGTTGGGGCACTTTGTTGAAGCTGTACAAGATATTGGTAAGACCACACTAAGAATACTTGTGTACAGTTCTGGTCATGCCATTAAAGAGAGGATATTATAACGCTAGAATGAGTACAGAAAAGATTTACTGGATGTTACCAGGATAGTTTGAGTTATAAACAGAGGCTGGATAGACTAGACTCTTTTTCCCTGATGCATAGGAGACTTAGAGATGATCTTTTAGAGGTCTATAAAATAATGAAAGGTATAGATCAGTTAGATAGTAAATATCTTTTCCCAAAAGTAGGGGAACTAGAGGGCATAGGATTAAGTGAGAAGGGAGAAATACAAAAGAGTCCAGAGAGGCAATTTTCTCACACACAGGGTGGTGAGTGTCTGGAACAAGCTGCCAGAGGTGATAGTAGAAGAGGGTACAATTTTATCTTTTAAGCAGTATTTAGACAGTTACATGGGTATAGAAAAATATGGCCAAATGCAGGCAATTGGAACTAGTTTAGTCGTTAAGAAAAAGGGTGGCGTGGATAAGTTGGTCGAAGAGCCTGCTTCCATGCTGTAAACTCTATGACTCTAGTCTTTCTTGCTATGCCCCAGATGAAGCAGGTCAGCACATTCCTACATAACTATAATGCCAGTGCTGACCTTGAGTGGCATGATGAACAGGAAGTAGCTATGCCCATTACCGGGCAGAAAGAAATGGGATTGTCACTAGGCAGATTAGCGTAAAATCATACAACATAGTTGATTTTTAATTCAACCCATCAAGCTGGAAACTGGCAGCAGTACATAATCTATCCACTGCAAACCACCTGCATTTCCTTTGACATTAGCTATGCCGTTTCACCATCAGTTGCGCTAATATGTTCCCTTTTCAAAAGTGGCCCATTTCTCCCTTTATGACATGGCCCACTTCAACAATTCATCTACAGGCAAACTTTCATCCACTTGTTTGTACTTCCAGTCTCAATTGTTTCAATTCTGTCCTCTCCTTCATCCTCCAGCCTCTCTTTCACCCTCCAGCCTCTTCTTCACCCTTCAAAACCTTCCATCCCTCCAAAGGTTCTGCTGTCCATACCTTAACCCATTCCATTCCATCCATTTGCCCTATATTTGTTGACTTATATTTGCTCAAATCCCTTCAAGGCAGCCCTTCCTTGTCTCTGTACTCCTCTAGTAGCCCTACAATCCTCCAAGAACTTTGTGTTCCTCTTCTGACTGCTGCCACATATACTCTCTCGTTCTGTGTCCATATCTGTATGGAAGCTCTGGAATTCCCTCCCTAAGTCTCTCCATCTCTCTGTCCACTTTTAAGAGCCTCTTTTCAACTTATGCTTTAACTGAGGTTTTTATTCACCCATTCAAATACTTTTCTTTTGGTTCCATGTTAATTAAGTCCTGTTATGCTTTGTTGAAACAAGATGGAATGTTTTCCTACATCAAAGGCACCGTGTAAATACAAGTTTTTTTTTGTTTTACCCACAGGAAGCCCAGGTCCACCTGGTCCAGCCGGTGGTATTGGGCGTCCTGGACGTAGAGGACTTCCAGGATCTAAGGGGGTCCTAGGATTTGCTGGAGAACAGGGTAAGCAAGACAAGAGTTTTGAATAACAATGATTAATTCTTAAGCATTTATAATTATTGGGAGAGGGAGGACAGTGAGAGGAGGCATATGTCATTTCATATTAATAATACAACATACAATTAAGGTAATGGTGTATTTAAAACAAATTACACCGTTGTGTCTGTAAGTAAGCATACATTGGGCCCTATTTTTACCATTTTGATTCGAAATGCTGAGCGGACTTGAAACTGCGGTGTTTTGGATCTGACTTTTAGACCCGTTCTCAGGTGCCCCCATACACATTCTGCCTGAAAAAAAATCAGTGAGTCCAAATTGTGCTACAGAAGCTTATGGGTGGGGCTTAACACACCCAAAATCCTGCAGCCGATCGGCGCCTCTGACTTCACACGCGCAGAGAGAAAAACATAGAATGCAACTCCCCTGCTACGTTGCTCCGGGCTCCCAGTGACCTTGTCCTACTGTTATAACATTACTGATCCCCCTATTCCCCCAACCCTACATCAATCACTCAGATCGATCACCCCCTTCCCCCCACCAATTAAAGACAGAATGAAAGCAGGTCTCCCCCTCCTTCCCTACCCCCTGATTACAGACAGAATTTCAGCAGACCCCGCCCCCTTCCCCTCACTGATCACAGACAGAGTGGCAACAGATTCCCCGTCCCCTCAATGATCATAAACAGAGTGGTAGCGAACCCTCCATTTCCCTTCACTGATCACAGGCAGAGTGGCAGTGAACCCCCCCCCTTCCTTCAGTGATCACAGGCAGAGTGGCAGTGAACCCCCCCCCCTTCCCTTCAGTGATCACAGGCAAAAGTGGCAGTGAACCCCCCCCCCTTCCCTTCAGTGATCACAGGCAAAAGTGGCAGTGAACCTCACCTTCCCTTCAGTGATCACAGGCAGAGTGGCAGTGACCCCCCTTCCTTCAGTGATCACAGGCAGAGTGGCAGTGAACCCCACCTTCCCTTCAGTGATCACAGGCAGAGTGGCAGTGAACCCCCCCCCCGTTCCCTTCAGTGATCACAGGCAGAGTGGCAGTGAACCCCCCCTGGGATCTAGAGAAGTATAAGGCTTATAGAAGAGAGCTTAAAAAGGAAATTAGGAGAGCCAGAAGGGGTCATGAGAAGGCCTTGGCTGGTAGGATTAAGGAGAATCCCAAGGCCTTCTACAAATATGTGAAAAGTAAAAGGATGAGAAGAGAAGGGATGGGACCTATAAAAGGTGAAGGGGGAAAAGTCTGTATGGAACCGGTAGAAATGGCAGAGGTGCTTAATGAGTACTTTGCCTCAGTATTCACGGTGGAAAGTGATCTGGGAGGATGCACTACAAGTTTGCGGCAGACTGAAAAGATTGAGTATGTAGATATTAAGGAAGCGGATGTGTTAGAACTTTTAAATGCTATCAAGATAGACAAGTCTCCGGGACCAGATGGGATGTACCCCAGGTTATTGTGGGAGGTGAGGGATGTCATTGCAGAGCCCCTGGCGATGATCTTTGCGTCGTCGATGGAGACGGGAGAGGTTCCGGAGGATTGGAGGATTGCGGATGTGGTCCCTATTTTCAAGAAAGGGAACAGGGATAGTCCTGGAAATTACCGACCGGTGAGTCTGACCTCAGTGGTTGGTAAGCTGATGGAGAGGCTTCTGAGGGACAAGATTTACGAGCATTTGGAGAAGTTTAGGTTGATTAGAAATAGTCAGCATGGTTTTGTAAAAGGCAGGTCGTGCCTTACGAGCTTAATTGAGTTCTTCGAAAATGTGACTGAACACATTGACAAAGGAAGAGCAGTGGACGTGGTGTACATGGACTTCAGCAAGGCATTTGACAAGGTCCCACATGCAAGACTTCTTGAGAAGGTGAGAGGCCATGGGATCCAAGGGGCTTTGGCCTTGTGGATCCAGAACTGGCTTGCCTGCAGAAGGCAGAGGGTGGTTGTGGATGGCTCTTTTTCTGCATGGAGGTCGGTCACCAGTGGAGTGCCCCAGGGATCTGTTCTAGGACCCTTGCTGTTTGTCATTTTCATAAATGACCTGGATGAGGAAGTGGAGGGATGGGTAAGTAAGTTCGCCGATGACACGAAGGTCGGTGGTGTTGTGGATGGTCTGGAGGGATGTCAGAAGTTGCAGCATGACATCGACAGGATGCAAGACTGGGCGGAGAAGTGGCAGATGGACTTCAACGCGGATAAATGTGTTGTGGTCCATTTTGGCAGATCCAACGGGATGAATGAGTACACTATCAAAGGTAGGAGTCTTAGCTGTGTGGAAGAGCAGAGGGATCTTGGGGTCCGGGTCCATAAGACTCTCAAATCGGCCTCCCAGGTGGAGGATGTGGTTAAGAAAGCTTACGGTGTACTGGCCTTCATTCATCGAAGGATTGAGTTCAGGAGTCAGGAGGTAATGCTGCAGCTTTATAGGACCCTTGTCAGACCACACTTGGAGTACTGTGCGCAGTTCTGGTCGCCTCACTATAGGAAGGACGTGGAAGCTATTGAAAGGGTGCAGAGGAGATTTACAAGGATGTTGCCTGGATTGGGAGGCATGCCTTATGAAGACAGGTTGAGGGAGCTGGGACTGTTCTCCCTGGAGAGACGAAGGTTGAGAGGCGACCTGATAGAGGTTTACAAGATGTTGAGAGGAATAGATAGGGTGGACTCTCAGAGACTATTTCCCAGGGCTGAAATGGTCGCGACGAGAGGGCACAGATTTAAGGTGCAGGGAAGCAAGTACAGAGGGGATGCTAGGGGAAAGTTTTTCACTCAGAGGGTGGTGAGTGAATGGAATCGGCTGCCGTCGGTGGTGGTCGAGGCGAACTCGCTGGGGTCTTTTAAAAGACTTCTGGATGAGTATATGGGATCCAATGGGATTGGGGGTTATAGATAGGTCTATGGCTGGGTAGGTTTTGATGTGTTCGGCACAACTTGTGGGCCGAAGGGCCTGTTTGTGCTGTAGTGTTCTATGTTCTATGTTCCCTTCAGTGATCACAGGCAGAATGGCAGTGAACCCCACCTTCCCTTCAGTGATCACAGGCAGAATGGCAGTGAACCCCACCTTCCCTTCAGTGATCACAGGCAAAAGTGGCAGTGAACCACCCACTTCCCCTGAAAGATCAGTTTAATAAAAGTCCATTCATTAGTCTGATGGCAGCAGAGAAGAAGCTGTTATTGAGTCAGTAAGTATATGTTCTCAGATTTTTGTTTTTTTTGCCTGATGGAAGATGAGAGTATGCCCAGGATGCATGGGGTCCTTGATTATGCTGACTGCTTTGATCCCACTGGCAAAAATATGAAGTAAAAGTTTATTTATTAATCACAAGTAAAGCTTATGTTAACACTGCAATGATGTTACTGTGAAATTCCCCTAACTGCCATATTCTGGCGCCTATTCGGGTCAATGCACCAACCCAGCACGTCCGGAGCACCCGGACAAAACCCATGCAGTCATAGGTGGAATGTGCAAACTCCACACAGGCAATGACCCAAGCCAGGAATCAAACCTGGGTTCCTGGTGCTATGAAGGCTAACCACTGTGTCACTCCTATGGTAGGCATGGTGTCACTCAGCAGCATTTTCACTTTTACAGATTAAGTGTGGTGGCAGGTGGAATTGTCAGCATGTTTCCCACTGGTTGGTGGGGCAGATTTGCATGTCTGATTTTCTACCTGGAAGCTCATTAACTCTGCATCAGTGAGCTGCTCACACAATCCTATAGTGGGACAGGCTGTAATTTGACTACCTTCTGTGGCCTCATGGGATCAAAGTTCCTGGCATCAGACTTAAGCACACCCAACATACATTCACTTTCTGCAAGCCAACTCACTGAGATATCCACCAAGAGAAGCAAGCTCTGAGCGCCACCTTTCAGCTACAATACCCTGGTGTCTTTCTTCAAGGCTGTCTTCCTGGCAGGGGTGAAACCATGGTCAGACAGGTGACAAGGCTAGCCCATTGCACTGAGGTGTGCTGACATTGTGATAGTGGGTTTCCCTAAGCTATGGCAGAATAGGAACAGGGTAGCCAATGAGGTTAAATTGAGGTTTTAACTGATGCAATTTTTTTAAAGCCATGTCGGCCTTTGGGCTAAGATAAAGCATTAGATCAAGGGTGCAAGCCTCATCCTGTCAGCTTGGATTTTGTTTGATCAAGCCCAACATGGTTTGCAATATCTTATCTTGTCAGCTTGGATCTTGGTTGTCCCTCATATGGGGGTCATGATTGGACTTAATTTGAATTGACTTTTTTGATTAGAAATAAAGTTCTGAAAGAAAATAAAAATAAAGGAAAAACGGGTAGGTGTTCTCTTTCCAAGACAGCCAATAATCAAGCAGGTTGATCTCCCAGGCTAGGGTAGAGTCAATGATCAAAGTAGCCAATGAGATTTAACCGAGACATCATCTGATGTAATTTTTCAAAGCCATCTCAGTTGACCTTTTGGTTAAGATGAAGCATTAGATCAAGCCTGGGATGGAGTGCCTCATCTTGTCAGCTTGGATCTCATTTCAACAAGCCCAGGATAAGGTGCAATGCCTCATCTTGTTAGTTTGGATCTTGGTTGTCTCTCGTGTGGGAACCGTTAATTGGATTCAATTGGATTTTGTTTTTTCTTTGGATAGAATAAAAATTTGAAAAAGAAAGGTATTCTCTTTCTGATAGAGAGGGCAACTGACTTGATCTGATGAATATGACAGCTGTGACAGCAGCAGTCTACATTTATTCGTTAAATGCAATGGAACACTTCTAATCCTTTTGATCCCACAAAGAAAGAACGTTGCTTTTTGAGCCTCTTCCTGTTTGGCACCAGATGTTACAATGTAGAATAATATTTATAATCTGCGTGATCCTCCTTACTTATGTAAACTTCGTCCATCAATTTATCTTACTCCATTTATTTATTTAACTTTTCTGAAAATACATCTCTACAAATCACCCAAATCACCTTCTCACCACTCTAAAAAAATACATTTCTCCTGAATTCCTTTCTACTTTCCTTAGACACTAGTATACATTTACATCTCCCTAGTTTTGATATGGGATTCTCTGATCTCATCCATTCCCAGCCCACTTGCAGTGAGAGTGGAGAATTTAGCATTCAGCCAAAAGTGCACTCATTGCAGCAGCACCAGAGAATCCCAGTAACGGATAAGTTGGAGGTTTTAGTGCTGAATTCCCCCATAAGTCAAAATGATTTCTCAGTGTTTTGATGAATGGAGAGTCCGTCAGACATTGTCTGTCTAGTGGGACATTAAAATTACATTACAAGGTCTTATTACAGGGAACTATAGGCCGGTGAGCAGGGAACTATAGGCTGGTGAGCTTGACTTCAGTTATAGGTAAGCTAATGGAGAGGATCCTCAGGGACAGGATGTATGAGCATCTGGAGCGCTACGATCTGATCAGGGATACGCAGCATGGCTTTGTCAAGGGGAAGTCTTGTCTTACAAATCTAGTGGAATTTTTTGAAGAAGTGACAAAAACAGTTGATGAAGGACATGCTGTTGATGTTGTCTACATGGATTTCAGTAAGGCGTTTGACAAGGTTCCTCATGGTAGACTGATAGAGAAGGTGAAGGCGCATGGGATACAGGGCCGGGTATGTAGATGGGTCGAGAACTGGCTCGGGAGGAGGAGACAGAGGGTAGTAGTGGAAGGCTCTTTTTCCGACTGGAAGCCTGTCACTAGTGGAGTGCCACAAGGCTCAGTACTAGGTCCTTTTCTATTTGTGGTCTACATAAACGACTTGGAAGTTGGGGTAGGTGGTGAGATCAGCAAATTTGCTGATGACATTAAGATGCTTGGATTGGAGGGTACAGAGGAGCAGTGCCAGGCAATACAACAGGACATAGATAGGTTGGTAGACTGGGCAGATAGATGGCAAATGGAATTTAATCCGGATAAATGCAAGGTGATGCATTTTGGCCGGAAAAATGTAGAAGAGAGTTATAGGATAAAAGGTAAAACTATTCGGAGTATAGAGATGCAGAGAGACTTGGGAGTGCAGGTTCACAAGTCTCTGAAGGTGTCTTCACAGGTGGAGAAGGTGATAAAGAAAGCGTATAGTATGTTAGCTTTCATAGAAAAGGGTATAGAATACAAGAGTAGGAGTTTGATGTTGCAGTTGTATAGAACTTTGGTTAGGCCTCACTTGGAATACTGCGTCCAGTTCTGGTCGCCGGACTATCGGAAGGATGTGGAGTCCTTGGAGAGAGTGCAGAGGAGGTTTACCAGGATGCTGCCTGGTATGGAAGGACTGTCTTATGAGGAACAATTAAATAGACTGGGGTTGTTTTCCCTTGAAAGACGTCGGCTTAGAGGGGATCTCATAGAGGTGTATAAGATTATAAGGGGTATAGATAGAGTAAATGGTGGTAAACTTTTTCCACCTTCAGAAATGGATAGGACGAGGGGTCATGGCCTTAGGGTGAGGGGGGCTATGTAAAGACGAATATTAGAGGGCAGTTTTTCACACAAAGGGTAGTGGGGGTGTGGAATGCACTGCCGAGTAAGGTGGTGGGAGCAGGCACGCTAGGGCTGTTTAAGGGTCTCTTGGACAGCCACATGAGCGTTATGCAGATAGAGGGATATAGTAGGACTGTTTAACTATGGCTTTTTTTCCACAGGTAATTCGGTCCATACTTGACCAACAAGGAGCATGCATTCGGCAGGTGGTGCGAGGACAGCTCTTGGATGTTGATTCATGGGTTGCCTGGTGCTTCATGTCGTAACTGAGTGCTTTATCTGGACCATCTGAAGGGCACCATGACAGCTCAGTGACTATCGCTGTAGCTGTGCAGACACTTGGAATTGGCCGGTGTCTGCGGGAGTTTGCGCGTTCTCCCCGTGGTTGCGTGGGTTTTCTCCGGGCGCTCCGGTTTCCTCCCACATCCCAAAAAATTCGCTCTTAGGCTGATTGGGAAACAAATTGTCCCTACATTGAGACTCTTCCATATTAGGAATAACCTAAAATTAGAATAGGATAATGGAATTGTTACTATATAGTTATGACAGCGGCGCGGGCTCGTTGGGCCGAAGGGCCTGTTTCCCGTGCTGTGTGCTCTAATCCTCTAATCCTTATGTAAGACCTTGATCTGCAATAATTCATGAGGCTGCCACCTTATTCAAACAGCTGCTTGACCACTCAGCAGCAGGCCTAAGGAAATGTGGTGAAGCGGATAAGCCTCACCATGTCCATTTTAAATGGTTGTTGCTTCATTTCCACATTTGGAGTTCAAAATAATCTCAATATATTGTTATGTAAATTTTGGGGGGTTTAAATCCTGAGTGGATCCGGCAATGCTGCAATAAAGAGCATGTCTTTAACATACTTCTCACAAATTAATATGACATAAGTTGAAACTTATAAGTCCTCCATGCTCACAACTTTCTTGATAAGGAGACATACTGAAACAGACAACTTTCCCAAGAAGTAAGTAGGAGAAGATGCTTTCAGACTATGCCTGTCTACCTCTTACAGGCTGAGTATTTTCAAGGATATTAGGAGACGATCATTTTCACTATTTTTGCTTTTGGAGCAAGTAAAATGAGGCAATAACATCACTAATTATTCATCTTGTTGCAAATTGAACACGTGTTCTTCTTCTTTAAATTAGGACCAAAGGGCTTTCCAGGTTTTCAAGGAAAGCAGGGAAGTCCGGGAATCCCTGGACCTTCGACAACAGATGTCCAAGGTGTTATCTTTACACGACATAGTCAAACTATAACGATCCCTGTATGCCCAGGCAATACTAAACAGCTATACGTTGGCTATTCTCTCCTCCATGTGCAAGGAAACAAACGTGCATATGGACAAGATTTAGGTATGTTAATATAGTCCTGAACAAATTTGTTACATTTTAAATGTGCTTAAAACATGCTTGTTGCTTATCAGTATTAATGTAATTCAGGGCTTCAAGGAAAGTAATCACAGTTGGCAAAAGAGCATTAGGGCGGCACACACTTTCTTCAAATTTAAATTTCACTTGTAACTATTTCACATCACATTAGTTTCATTTTATTCATGCATGTATCATTATTATTTATTGAGACTAGCTTAGTCAGAGAGTTAAATATACTGGTACGCCTCAAGGTTAGAATTTATTGATTGGTTACAGGGGAGTTGAGGACATTTCCTTCCTGTGTTGTGGAAAGAACAATGTGTATTTTATATTCACTGTTTATTGAATGTTCATGTTTTCATCCAAAGTTGTACTCAGCACAGGGCTGAACTTGCCCAGCTGTCCCTTCTTTCCACCCATTTCAAAAGAGATTGTCCAAAATCACTCTCAGCAGGGACAATTGAAATGTTGCTTGTGAACAAACCTATGTAAGGGAACTCTGCCAGCTAACACGCTGAGATGGACTCCCATTTGGGGAGTATTGACACTGCCCTTGAGACCCTCATTTTTTTACCTTTTACCTATTTACCATTTTCTACCATGCCTAATCACATCCATTGTCCTCCTCTGAATCCCTATTCCACTGCTCCATGACCACAAACACACTCCACAATTCTTCACAACATTAATTGACCCTGGCCGATACCAAGCCCCAGGCAGGTTGCCACTTTCATGCTTCACTCCTTCTATCACGGGGTTCAACAAGGAGAATTGTTGATCTTACACAGAACAGCACAAACATACTGGTGCATGCCTCCTTTCAGTGATTGTGAATTGAGTGTCATGAAATTCCCATGTGCCACTGACTTTATCTTAAAGATAGAAGGTGATTTTAAAAATGTTTTACATCAATGAGTATTCATGTTATGCAAATGTTTTACAAGATCCTGGCACAGTAAGAATTTGACACGCTGCAAACATACCCCGTTGACTTTATCAATGCAACCCACCATTGGGAAATTGAAATTTTCCAGTCCCTCCAATTAACTCACCCCATTTCTCACTCTTGTGAATTCCATAAAATCCTGCCAAGCTAGGGACTTTGAAATTCGATATAGCATTTGACAGCAGAAAGACGCTGTCCCACTTGGCATTTGGGAGCAGTGCTTAACTAGTGTGGTGCACAGTGTAAGCTGAGCTGCACAGATTTCTGTTACCTGTTTCTTTGTTTAATCTACTTGTTGATTAATGGGGTTTTCAGGAGCTGCTGGAAGTTGCTTGCCAAGATTCAGTGTCATGCCGTTCGTGTTCTGTGATGTGAATGATGTCTGTAACTATGCATCAAGGAATGACTATTCTTACTGGCTGTCAACTTCAAGACAAATGCCTGTGGCTATGGCTCCAATCAGTGGACAAGAACTGAAGCCATTTATAAGCAGGTAGTGCTTTCAATAAACAATCTGCATGCATCTCCCCAAAAGTTGAAAGATTGATATGCAGACAGGCTTAGCATGTTACCCAGTGAATAATTGATCACTATGGATCAGTGATGTGGAGTTGCTGGCATTGGACTGCGGTAGGCACAATAAGTAGTTTCACAACACCAGGTTAAAGTCCAACAGGTTTATGTGGTAGCACGAACTTTCAGAGCATTGCCCCTTCATCAGATGAGTGAAGAGTTTGGTTCACAAACAGGGCATATATAGACACAAACTCAATTACAAGACAATGGTTGAAATGTGAGTCTTAACAAGTAATCAAGTCTTTAAAGGTGCAGATAATGTGTGTTGAAAGAGGGTTAAGCACAGGTTAAAGAGGTATGAATTGTCTCCAGCCAGTTAGTGAGATTTTGCTAGCCCAGGAAAGTCATGGGAGTTACAGTTAACGTGACATGAATCCAAGATCTCAGTTGAGAGTGTCCTCATGTCATGCTACCAAATGAACCTGTTGGACTTTAACCTGAAGTTGTGAAACTACTTACTGTGACTATGGATCAGTAAAGTCCCAAATTCAATCACTGCATGCTCTGAGTTAATCGATCAAGGCATCAATGTGACCAATGGTATCCTGCAAGGACCTGTGTCAGGGTCTCAACTATTCATCATATTTAGTAAGAACTTAGATGATGGATTAGAAAGTCATACATCCAAAATTACCAATGATAGGTGACATTGTAAGCAGCCTGAATGAAAATATAAAAACAGGTGGAAAATATTCTTGTGTTCCCACCTGTTGGTCACTTAGTTGTTTTTGGGAGAATCCTAATCATTGAGTGAAGAAAAGATTAGTTTTTTTTTCCATTTCTCAATAATTAGGCATTATCACCTTGATGAGCACAAAATTAAACATTCACAAAGAGGGCATTTTTTTTTTGCCTAGGAAAGATTGTTTCCTGATTTAATATATTTGAGCTGTTTCTATAGTACAGTCCACAGATAACTTCATCACTTTTCACTGAATTGTCTATTAATTTCAAGTATGATGTAAACATAAGAATTCACAGCTAAATACATTACATTTATCTGACAATAGTTAAGTGGATAATAGTAGGCTGCATTACGCTAACAGTAGATGTGTCTTGTTATTTAGATGTGTCGTCTGTGAAAGTCCTGCAATGGTCCTAGCTGTACATAGTCAAACTGTTCAGATCCCACCATGCCCAAGGGGCTGGAGGTCCTTGTGGATTGGCTATTCCTTTGTAATGGTAAGTATATGAACAACAACATCTTGTCCTTACATAGCATATTTAATAGAAAAGGGCACTTCACAGGGATATTAAAAAATAGAAATCTGACACTGAGTCACATTGTAGATAACAGGGCAGATCATAGAATTTCAGAATTGTTAAGGTGCAGAAGGAGGCCAGTTGTATCTGCACCAGACTCTCCAAATGAGCATCATGGCTTAGTGCCAATCTCCCGCCATTTCACCATAGCCGTGCCATACTTGTTTCTATTCAAGTAATCATCTAATACCCTCTTGAATCCCTCAGTTGAACCTGCCTCCATCACACTTCCAGATGGTGTATTCCAGACCTGAATCACTCATTGTGTGAAAATGTTTTTTCTCTCATCACATTTGTTTCTTTTGCAAGTTACTTTAAATCCATGTCGTCTTATTTCTGATCTGCTTACAAGCATGAACATTTTCTCCCTATGTACTCTGTCCACCCCCTCATAATTTGAACATCTTTATCAAATCTCCTCTTAGCATGCTTCTCTCCAAGGAGAACTGTCCCAACCTTTTTAAATGTATCTTTATAACTGAAGTTTCTCATCCCCAGAGGCATTCTTGTAAACCGCTCTGCACTCGCTCCAAATCTGTTCACATCCTTCCTATAATGTGGTGCCCAGAACTGTACATAACATTCCAGCTGAGGTCTAAGTAGTGTCTTTTATAAGTCCAGTATAACTTCCTTGGTTTGTACTCAATGCCCTTATTAATAAAGCACAGAATACTATATACTTTATTAACTGCTTTCTTCACTTGTGCTGCCACTTTCAATGATTTATGAACATATACACCCAGGTCCCTTGATACTCCTGCACATCTTTAAGAATTTTACCCTTATTTTATTTGTTACTCTATATTCTTCCCATCAAAATGCATCACCTCACTTTTCTCCATGTTGAACTTCATCTGCCACCTATCTGTCCACTTCACCAACTTGCCTACGTCCATTTGAAGTTCTACACTTTTCTCATCACAGTTTACAATACTTCCATGTTTTGTGTCATCTGCAAACTTTGAAATTGTCCCCTGCATACCAAGATTACCAACACTAATTACCAACACTAATATCTATCAGGAAAAACCAACGATGTCAATATCAATTCCTGGGGACTTCACAACAAATATTCCTCCAGCCTGAAAAATATCTATTGGCCATACCTCTCTGCTTCTTATTTTTCAGCCATGTCTGTATCCACATTGCAACTGTCCCTTTTCTTCCATTCACTATAACTTTTCTCACAAGTCTGTCATGTGATGCTGTATCAAATGCCTTCCAAATGTCCATGTACACCACATTAACTTTATCATAATCTTTATCAATTCTTTCTGTTTTCTCATCAAAAGACTTCAGCAAGTTAGTTAAGCATGCTAGCTCTTCATAATCAACCCACACTTTTCCATGTGATTATTAATTCTATCCTCTATGATTGTTTCTGGAAGCTTGCATACCACTGATGTTAAACTGACTAGCCTGTAATTGCTGGAGCTATCCTTATAACCTTATTTGAACAAGGATGTAACACTTGAAATTCTCCAGTCCTCTGGCACCTCCCCTGAGTCTAGGGAAGACTGAAAGATTATGGCCAGTGCATTCTCACTTCCTTCAATGTTCTTAGATGTATCTCATTCGATTTGAGTGCCTTATCAACTTTCAACAGTCTATTCAAAACTACCTCCTTATCAATTTTGAACCTTCTAGGGATAAACTTTCCTTGTCTATCATCATGTCCTGGGTAGCATTTACCTCCTTGGTAAATATGGATGCAAAGTATTCATTTAATACCTCAGCCATGCCCCCAGTTTCTTTGTGTGATTTCCCTTTTAGGTCCTCAGTCTGTTCTACTACTCCTTTTATCACTCTTTTACTACTTACATGCCAATAGAAGATTTTGGGATTTATGCAGCTGCCAGTCATTTCTCATAATCCCTCTTCATTTCTCTAACTCACCTTCCCTCTGAACCTTCTGCACTGTATTCTGTACATAGTATTCTGGGTGTTATTAGTAGGGGAATAGAGCACAAGAACAAGGAGATTATACCAAATTTATACAAGACACAGTCCAAAGATATGTAGGTTAGGTGAATTAAGTATGGTAAATGTATGGAGTTATGGGAATAGGGCAGAGAGGAGGCCTGGGTGGGATGCTCTTTTAGAGAGTCGGTGCAGGCATGATGCACCGAATGGCTTCTGTCTGTCCTGCAGGCATTCTTTGGTTCACCTGGCACCTTTTGTTCCTTATCTTAATTTCTAACTCCATTTTTATCCATGATGTGGATCATGGCTCCACGTCATGCCTACCACCAACATTACAAACCATCACCTCAAAGTGGAGAGGATCTCCAAGAAGATTGCGCATATCAACACACTATCCTGCATTTGTCTTGTCTACATATGCCCCATTTATGAACTCAACTCTCCACTCACCTGATGAAGGAGCAGCATCCGAAAGCTCGTGATACCAAATAAATCTGTTGGACTTTAACCTGGTGTTGTGAGACTGCTTACTTTTTCACTCAGGTAGTGCTTTTTTTTTGTCCTATGTTTCCCTTTTAAGAACATAGACTGTGTTTTCATTTTGAAGGAAGTCGATTGTTCAGCTACAGTTTTTCCTGCCAACCTCTTGTGGCAGTCTAACCAGCCCAGTTCTGTTCTTGCCCAATTAAAGCTGCCTGTATCCCAGTTAATTATTTTACTCTGGATTATCTATTTTCCTTTTTTATCATCAGATGACCAAAGTCTAGGCTAAAGGGGTAAGTTTTAAGGAGCATCTTAAAGAAGAAAAGAAGAGAGACAGAGAGATTTAAAGAAGTAATTCCAGAGTGTAAGGCCTTAGCAGGTGAAAGCACAGCTACCAATGCTGAAACAATTAAAAATGGGTCAAGAAGTCAGAATTGGAGGAACTTAGTGATAGTGATCATCTATTGACACAATTGATCTGACAGAGCAATGAAGGGTATTTGTGGCAACTCTGAGAATTCATGCTAGGAAAAGGGATAGAGATGGAAGTTCAGTCAAATTATTATAAGTTGCAACTGTGACAAGTACGAGTGCTCTTTTATTTGTAGTTGGATCAATTCAGTATAAAGGAAAATGCATCTCTTGGCCTCTGTAAACATTGTTTTTCATTTGTACTTTTGTGACTTTTTTAAAAACTGAATGTTTTTTCCTCCCCTTCATTTATAGCACAGAAGCTCAGGTGCAGAGGGATCAGGCCAAGCATTGTCTTCACCCGGTTCATGTTTAGAAGAATTTCGTGTTGCGCCCTTTATTGAATGCCATGGAAGGGGAACATGCAATTATTATGCAAATAGCTACAGTTTTTGGCTGGCGACATTGGATCCCTCACAAATGTTCAGGTATAGAAATAGTACCTCAGGAAGATATCTTGTGACTGATTTGTATGAAATAGAATTTATTCTCAGCTTCTCACATAAATTGACTCATGGATTTGTCACTTTTGTAGGTGAATGGAGATATTTTGTGGGCCAGATTATTATATATACAAGTGCTAATTTGCTAAATATTAGGTTGAAGCCTAATAAAAGACTAATTTATTTCATCCTTATATTTTTTGTTTATTTCAAGTTGGGGTATTGTAATATTTTCTGGTACTCTAACCAAAATCTATGCTGAACAACATTGAAGAATCATTGGAAATTGAGTTCATCTTGAACAATAATGCAAAATAATTGACTGCAAATTGACAGCATATTTCACAGTGGTTAGCATTGCTGTCTTATAGTGTCAGAGACTCGTGTTCATTAATGTACTTGGCACTTATCAGCCAAGCCTGAATATTGTCCAGCTCTTGTGGAGAGCTGACTTCGACTGTTTCCATTAGCTTAGGAGTCACAAATGATTTTGAACATTGTGCAATTATCAGTGAACATTTCAATATTGATGTTATAACAAGTAATTTTTTTCCTGGAATGATAGTCTGTGTACTTTGTGCACTGTTAGAGGTTAGCACAGGGAGTTCCTGGATGAATATTAATATTTCTATGGAGTATCCAAATGTTTCGATATTTTTAAGAAATCCATGACATGGAAAAGTGTGGAAAAGCCCAGGGTTTTTTAAATGGTTAGAACTATAAATATTACTGTTTTATACTGGAAGAACTGTAAATATTCCTGTTTGATACCTAAAGAAAGCGACTAAAAAGGTAAAATTTATTTTGGGCAGTAGTGCAGAACCATTTTCAACTGCCACATTAATGACCTTTTCTCAATCATAAGAACATAAGAAACAGGAGCAGGAGTAGCCCATCTAGCCCGTCAAGCCTGCCCCTCCATTCAATAAGATCATGGCTGATCTGAAGTGGATCAGTTTCACTTCCCCGCTTTCTCTCCATAACCCTTAATTCCCTTGTCTATCAGAAATCTATCTACCCATGACTTAAATATATTCAGCGAAGTAGCCTCCACCACCTCAATGGGCAGAGAATTCCAAAGTGAAGAAGTTTCTCCTCAACTCCGTTCTAAACTACACACCTCCCCCCCCCCCCCCCCCTTATTTTGAGGCTGTGCCCTCTAGTTCTGCTATCCTTTCTAAGCGGAAAGAATCTCTCTCCCTCTACCCTATCTAGCCCCTTCATTATCTTGTAAGTCTCTATAAGATCCCCCCTCAGCCTTCTAAACTCTAACGAGTACAGACCCAGTCTATTCAATCTCTTTTTATAAGCTAATCCCCTCATCTCCGGTATCAGCCTGGTGAATCTTCTCTGCATTCTCTCCAAGACCAATAAATCCTTTTGCAAATGTGGGGATCAACACTGCATACGGTACTCCAGCTGTGGCCTCACCCATACCCTGTACAGTTGCAGCAAGACCTCCCTGCTTTTATATTCTATCCCCCTCGCTATAAAGGCCAACATTCCATTCACCTATTTGATCACCTGCTGCACCTGCAGACTGGGTTTTTGCTATTCGTGCACAAGGATCTCCAGGTCTCTCTGCACTGTTGCATGCTGCAGCTTTTCGCCCTTTAAATAGTAATCCCTCCTACTATTATTTCTACCAAAGTGGATAACTTCACATTTGCTAATGTTATACTCCATCTTCCACGTCCTGGCCACTCACTCAGCCTATCCAGATCCCTCTGCAGATTTTCCATGCCTTCCTCGCATATCGCTTTTCCACTCATCTTCGTGTCATCAGCAAATTTTGTTACCCTACACTCAGCCCCCTTCTCCAGATCGTCTACCATTTATGTAACTGTCATTCAGTTTCAGGAGGGACTTAAATGATTCAATAGCAGATTGAACCACATCACGTTTCAACAGAAAAGAATGTTGCACAGGATACATGATAATATGGGATATATATTACATAGGATAAATATAATCCACTACAACCCATTTTGATCCTTCAGGGAAGACAGGGAGGGAGAAAGGGAATTCAAGGTTGCAACAACACTGGATGCCTTGCATCCAGCCCACTTCTGCATCTGGCAGCCTGTGCATTCATTTCAGAGTCACTCACTCCAACTCCTGATTCAGTCTGCCTCCACAACTGAAAATACAACCTATAGGTGGACATTTTTAATCATCCTGTTTGCTGAATCAGGAAATCTCCTGATTTAGCAAACCCGACCTGGACATCTGAGCATCAGATTGTCTAATGTCCTTATAGGTGCCTGATTGTGGTGAGTAGATGATGCCCATCTACTGGTGGAGAACAACAAGTCATCATCTTCTTCCTGCAATGCTGGGTATTTCTGCTCTGGACCCCACAGGTACTAATCTCCACTGTGACCTCAGTCCAGGTCACCATGATCAGAAAGGAGGACCTCATGGGAAAACAATACTTTGTGCCTTGCCTAGACAGCCAGGAAGAGACTCTCCAGGAAAGCTTTGCCAACCACAAGGGCACATGCTGTTTTCTTCTCTGGGACGTCATGGACAGTAAAAAGCCTCACAATGTCAGGTTAAAGTCCAACAAATTTATTTGATAATAAACTCATAAGCTTTTGGAAACACTGTTCCTTCGTCAGGTGTCAAGTGACTTTAACCTGGTGTTGTGAGACTTTTTAACTGTGTTTACCCCAGTCCAAACACCAGCATCTCCATAGCACGACATCATGGACATCCAGACTAGAACTCCTGTCCTGCGATGAGTAAGTAGCTGTCCGGGTGCCCTTTAAATATAGCATTTGGAACTTCAGCCTCATCAGGTAACAATGGGGACAGTGACTTTCTGGTTCCTCCCACCACAAGGTTAGCTATGCTTCACATGGATAGATACGTAATGAGATGAATAATGTAGGATTGCACATGTTTAGTCATCCCTCCCTCCTGGGGAAATCACACCCACATCTGCTCTGCTACAGAACTTAAGACTCCAGAATGGATGATTTCTCCCCTTGCTTCAGACTCTTCATCCTACAAGTAGTGTATGTGGTGCTTTGCTTTAAAACCTTGCAAAGACTTGATCATTGTCTTCATTAATCCAGAATTTTTAGTTGAAGTCATAGTTTATCTATTTACTAACTTAGCATAATTACAGCGCTGATGAGATTAACCTAAAGAGATTCTTTATATTTGTGTTGCAGGAAACCCAGGCCACAAACACTAAAGGCAGGAGATTTACGATCCATAATCAGCCGCTGTCAAGTCTGCACAAAATAAATGTGGACTCAAAAGGATATAATGGTGCTATTCCTAATCATATTTTGAAATGTTTTAATATAGCATTGAAAATAATCAGATGCTATTGTTTTATGGTGCTGATTAAATTTTAGAAAATGCACCCAACAGACCTGCCACTTTGCTAAGTTGGTAACATTTACAAACAGGCTCATGCCAACAAAGTAATTGGTAGTCAATAAAATGATGGTGCTGTTACCAAGTTTAGCAAAGTCTCTGCCACTTTTCTTTGCTAATTATAAATACTTTAAACATCTTTTAGTATAGATGTGGATTCCACCCATCTTCACATCATAATAAAACTACTGTAAGACTTTGATGGGGCATCTCACACTAATCATTTTCAGACATCTGATGACTTCAACATACATTTGGCCTAATTTGTGAGCCTACATGATAGCTTTGAGCCACAAGTACATTGCACAAGTAGAATTTATTTAATAAAGTGCGCTTAATATATGAGCCCTATAAAGTGAGTGAGCATTGACTTTGTACTATGGTTACCGATATATTTCAGTAGTTATTCAAGTTGTACTAAGTAGTATCCAGTACAGCACAATCCATTTTAAACTGAGATGAATGTACCCAAACTGATTTCTCCTAAAGCTCTGAGCTACACCCCAAGCCTAAATTCCAGAGAAGAAATCATTGTCTTCCAGGACCTTGTAGATTATTGTGCATTGAAAATTTAAAGGACCAAAACTTTGCTGGGAATTGGAAGGTTGTTCATGGAGCAACTAACAACTAGCATATACAAATTCTTTCAGACACCTTAAAGGCTGAGATAATGCACAACTGAAGTATAAATCTTTATTAAAATAAGATAATTTTTGCATTTTTAATTGAAAAATATAGGTCTGCCTTCAATTGAAGCAAGTGCACAATAAGTTATTAATACCATCAGTTTCCATGCTCAACGTCATTATATAGTAAATTGCCACACACCTCTGCACTTTATCTTGAACTGGTCAAAGTACAGAAGTTTGAAGGACATGCTCCTTGTTTGAATGCTTCTACTTATTATGTTAGGAATGCAATAAATATGTATTCAAGCTAATAAGATTAGCACCAGAACATTTTCTTTCATTCATAGGATGTGGGTATTGCTGGCTAGGCCAACATTCATTGCCCATCCCCAATTGCCATTGAGAAGGTGATGGTGAGCTGCCTTCTTGGACCACTGCAGTCCATGTGATACAGTTACATTCACAACACTGTTAGCAATAGAGTTCCAGGATTCTGAGCTACTGTGAGTGAAGAAATCATGATATATTTCCAAGACAAGACAGTGTGTGATTTGGAATGGAACTTACAGATAGTGTTCCCATGCTTCTGCTGTCTTTGCCCATTTAAGTGAGAGAAGTGCTGTTGAAGGAGCCTCAGTGAGTTCTCGTAATGCATCTTGTCGATAGTAGAGAAATGTTGCCATTGTTTTACGGTGGTGAAGAGAATGAATAAGATGGTGAAAAACGTTCTGATCAAGTAGGCAACTTTGTCCCAAATGGTGTTAAGTCTTATTGGAGATGCACATATCAGGCAAGTGGAGAGTATTCCATCACACTCCTGACTTGGGCCGTGTAGATCATAGACAGGTTTGGGGAGTTAGGTGAGTTACTCTCCACAGAAATTCCAGCCTCTAACCTGCTCTTGTAACCACAATATTTATATGTTAGTCCAGTTCAGTTTCTAGTGGAAACGTCCCCCCACCCACTCCCAGGATGTTGATTGTGGGAGTTTCAGCAATGGTAGTGCCATTGAACGTCAAGGGAAAGTAGTTAGATTCTCTCTTGTTGGAAATGGTCATTGCTTGGCACCTGTGTGGGGTGAACGTTATTTGCCACTTATCACCCAAGTTTGAATATTGCCTGAGTCTTTCTCAATTTAGACACAAACTGCTCCAGTAACGCAGGAGTCGTGAATATTGCTGAACATTGTGCAATCATCCATGAACATCCCCACCTCTATCCAAAACAATTGACTTACTTATCTTAAAATTACATCTTTGTAGTTTAGGAAGGTAATGGTGAAGCGGTATTATCACTGAGCTCGTAATACAGAGAGAAAGTGTAATGTCTTTTGAACCAAAGTTTGAAAGCAATATCTGGAATTAGAAGTCTTGTGATGACCATGAAACTGTTGTCAATTGTCAGAAAAGTCCATTTTGTTTACTAATGTCCTTTAGGGAAGTAAATCTGCTGTCCTTCCCTTATCTGACCTACATTTGATTCCGGACTCGCAGTATTCTGGTTGACTCTTAAGTGCCCTGGAAAGCTATTAGGTTCAAGGGCAATTAGGAATGGGCAACAAAATGCTAGTCTTACCAGCAAGTACCACTTGCCATGAAAAAACAAAATAAAGTACAAAAATGTATTTTTTGGACGGTAATCTCTAATAGTTTCCACAGGGGTTTTTTCACTTTCCCATATTTCTGAAGAAGACTAACAAAAACCCCAAAGAAACACATAACTGGCAATTCACACCATTATTCTGGGGATTCTGCCACTGTTAT
Source organism: Sphyrna mokarran (assembly GCA_024679065.1). Classification (NCBI taxonomy): domain Eukaryota; kingdom Metazoa; phylum Chordata; class Chondrichthyes; order Carcharhiniformes; family Carcharhinidae; genus Sphyrna; species Sphyrna mokarran. Next base: position 20,147,219 of record JAGIQG010000003.1, on the reverse strand, counting down.
TATCAGGACAATTTATATCAGTGGTGCAACCATTGTTTGTGTTATTCTCTTTTTTGTTAGATGCTGATATCTATTGTTCCCTCGTGCCAGTGACGACTAATAACATCTGGTTATGGCATAGTGGTTAGCACTGCTACCTCAAAGCCAATGACCTGGGTTCCATTCCGGCCTTGGATGACTGTGTGAAGTTTGCACATTCTCCCCATGTCTGTGTGGGTTTCCTCCAGGTGCTCCAGTTTCCTCCCACACTCCAAAGATGTGATTAGGTGAATTGACCATGTTAAATTGCCCTTCAGTATCCCAAGATGTGTAGATTAGATGGCTTAGCCATGGTAAATGTGTGGAATTATGGGGATAGGGCAGGGAGAGAAATGGTGTAACATACTCTGACAGAGAGTCAGTGCAGACTCGATGGGCCAAATAGCCTCCTTCTACACAGTAGGGGTTCTATGAACTAACAGCCAATAATGCAACCAATTTCTCTAAGATTATATAGTGGATGCTCAGCCAAGGATATGAAATAATTTATTACCCTTTTGATAACACCACTTGGCAATGTTATTTCCAAGTAATTTTTCTCTTCCATACTAGATTAAGTATTAAATATTTCATTGTATTATGTTGAAATAAAAATCTATGATAGGGTACAAATTATAAACAATGATTGCAAAGGTGGAATGTTCTTAATATATCAACAATGTAATGTTTTGTTCATACAAACTTCATTACTTGTATTTAAAATATTAATGTAATAATTTTGTCATAGCATTTGATGGAGATGTGTACTAGTTTTTTTAAACCTGAAAGCAATTTTGATTGTGTGATTTCAAACAGTTTACAATTTTTCTTTGAATATTACAATATTAAAAAGATATATGTGGCATTATAATCATTTGCCATCTGTGGCCTAATGTAATACCAATGAAACAAAGAGCAGAATATTTGGGAATTAGTGAATTATCACTGGAGAGTGGGTAATGCTGATAATTTCACATAGTTATGTACATACTCCAATCTCTTAAAACCATTGTTTTTATGCAAATTTTTTTAATAACTAGTTGTTAAAAATTTATAAGTAAAACTGAGTTAATAAAACCAATCCAATCTTGGATAGTTCTGTGCTAGGTACATCAAATAAAAGTATTGCCATCCATGTTCTCAGGTTTCTCCCAGTCATCAGCTTTAACTTCATGCAGAAAATCTCCAAAAACCCCAGAGGATATTACAGTGGACAATCAAGTGAACCTTTATGGAAATTCAACCTCTACTGGCTCAGAGTTACATGTTATCTTTCAAAAAATAACCAATCTTTCCTTGTTAGAGTGCGTTTTAAATATATAAGCAAGTTAAAGTCAGTCGCTGAGCTTCAGGAGTCTGCAGCCCAATCTACACACGTGTTTATGCTATAATGCAAGATCAGCTCATTTAAATGGTAAGACATTCAGTGCCTTATGTACACATCCTGAAGTGAGTGGAGGGCAGCAAGCCTGGATATTACAGAAGAGTTGTGGACTGAATAAATATTCCAGAAACATTCCTTACAATTACTTTTAGGGATCGTAGAATATTTAATTATTCAGAGTTTTCTCTTAGGAGATTCATATATTCTGTGATAAAATAGGTATACATGTTCTGTAGAAGATGGATGAATAGCTTTATCTCATATAAATATAACAATTCATTCGAAAAGAGAATAGTGACAGAGGCCTGATAGATTGCTAATATGTATTCTATATTTAAACAGAATAAGAACAGGACCAATTAGCTTAACATCAGGGGTACGAAAAATAATGGAATCCAATGCATCTAAAAATTGAAAATATAACAGAATTGTCAGCATGAATTTCAAAAGAGGTCATGCTTGATCAATCTTGTTGAATTCTTCTAAGAAATAACAGTATGAGTAAACAAAGGTGATTCAATAATTCAAAAAGCATTTGATAAACTCAAGACCAAAACCAGAACTTGTGGAGTCAGCAGTTAAAAAGCTAGCTACAAACTGAAAATATTAAATATAGCTTCATAAACTGGCAAATGTAATGTTCCATAGGGATCAGGACTGGAATTGATGTTGTTCACAATTTACATTAATGATTTGGACTCAAGAATTGGAAGTACAATTTCAAAACTTGTGGATGACACAAATTGGTGTTAATAAAGACGCTGCAAATAAAAAGAAAATTACAAAATACTGGAAGACGTTAGCGATAAATAAATTCAGAAAATACTGGCAAAACCCAGCAGGATAGCAGTTCAGATCAATGATTTTTCACCAGAATTTATCATTAATTTTCAGTTTGCAGAATGAGCATGTAATTAGCAATTGAATTTCAATATATATATCATGGTGCAATTTGTAGGAATAAGGAGGCCAAATATTACTTGAATAATGAGAGTCTGAATGGGGTAGTAGAGCAAAGAGATTGAGGGGCACAGCTACACAAAATCACTAAAAGCAGCAAAATAGATTAATCAGATCATAAATAAAGGAAACTAAGACCTGTGATCCATTTCTAAAGGAATAAATCTGAAAATCTAAGAAATCATGTTAAATATTTGGAAGTAAAATGCATAATTATGATATTGAAAAGTTCCGGCCTCCATGTTATAAAAAACATATGAAGTCATTAGGGAAAATGCAAAAGACCTTCACAATACCTTTCAGAACTTAATAAAGAAAGACTGAAATTGGTGGGCTCTTTTTTTCCAAAGAGAGGGCCTTAGGATAATTAAAAGCTTTGATAGGAATGGCATAAAAACGTTTCCACTTGAAGGTGAATAAATATAAAATAATAAACCTAGGACTATCTATAATGTTATTTATTAGTTACAGATAAATCCAAAATGATAAAACTATTTACCAAAAGGATGGTACAAATATAGAACACAACCACAAGCAAGTAGTCTCACAACACCAGGTTAAAGTCCAACAAGTTTATTTGGTAGCATGAGTTTTCGGAGCGCTGCTCCTTCATCAGGTGACTGGGAGTTGGGTTCACAAACAGGCCATATATAGACACAGACTCAAGATAATGGTTGGAATGCCAGTCTTAACAGGTAATCAAGTCTTCGCAGATGCAGACAATACGGATGAAGAGAGCAGCAGAGGTTAAAGAAGTATGAATTGTCTCAAGCCAGGACAGTTAGTGAAATTTTGCAAGCCCATGCAAGTCGTGGGGGTTATAGATAGTGTAACATGAACCCACGATCCCGGTTGAAGTCATCCTCACGTGTGCAGAACGTGGCTATCAGTTTCTGCTTAGCGATTCTGCATTGTCATGTGTCTTGAAGGCCACCTTGGACAACACTTACCCGAAGATCATAGACTGAATGCCCTTGAGTGCTGAAGTGTTCCCCTGATGTGGAGATGCTGGTGTTGGACTGGGATAAAAACACTAAGAAGTCTCACAATACCAGGTTAAAGTCTATCAGGTTTATTTGGTAGCAAAAGCCATCAGCTTTCACAGCGCATGCTGCTCCTTCATCAGGTGAGTGGGAATTCTGTTCACAAACATGGCATGTAGAGAAACAAACTCAATTTATAAAATAATGATTGGAATGCAAGTCTTTACTGGTAATCAAGTCTCATAAGGTACAGACAATGTGAGAGGAGAGAGTGTTAAGCACAGATTAAAGAGATGTGTATTGTCTCCAGACAGGACAATTAGTGAGATTTTGCGAGCCCAGACAAGTCGAGGGGGTTACAGATAGTGTGACATGAATCCAAGATTCCAGTTGAGGCTGTCCTCATGCACGGAGCTTGGCTATCAATCTCTGCTCAGCAACCTTGCACTGTCATGTGTTGTGAAGGCCACCTTGTGGAACGCTTATCCCAAGATCAGAAGTCAAATGCCCGTGACCACTGAAGTGTTCCCCAACAGGAAGAGAACATTCTTGCCCATGATTGTCGAGCAATGTTCATTCATCCAGCGTCTGCCTGGTCTCCCCAATGTACCATGCCTCAGGACATCCTTTCCTGCAGCATATCAGGTAGAAAAAATTGGTCCAGGCAAGTTGAGGTACTGTGTACCTGGTGGATGATGTTCTCATGTGAGATGATGGTGTCTGTGTCAATGATTTGGCACATTTTTGCAGAAATTGCTGCGCAGATCATCAACACAGATGCCATCATCTCAACTGAGAACACCATCCACCAGGTACACGGCACATACTCTTGCAACTCAGCCGATATTGTCTACCTGATACACTGCAGGAAAGGATGTCCCGAGGCATGGTACATTGGGAAGACCATGCAGATGCTACGACAGCTGGTGAATGAACACCACTCGACAATCACCAGGCAAGAATATTTTCTTCTTGTTGGGGAACACTTTAGCTGTCACGGGCATTCAGCCTCTCATTCAGGTAAGCATTCTCCAAGGTGGCCTTCATGACACACAACAGTACAGAGCCACTGAGCAGAGACTGAGCAGAGCCAAGATCCACACACATGAGAATGGCCTCAAACAGGATCTTGGATTCATGTCATACTATCTATGACCCTAAGACTTGCCTGGGCTTGCAAAATTTCACTAACTGTCCTGTCTGGAACAAACACATCTCTTTAACCTGTGCTTAACACTCTCTCCACTCACATTTTCTGTACCTTTGAGATTTTATTACCTGTAAAGACTCGCATTCCAACTATTATTTTGTAAATTAAGTTTGTGTCTTTATATCCCATTTGTGACGAAGGATCAGCAAGCACTCCGAAAGCTAGTGGCTTTTGCTACCAAATAAGCCTGTTGGACTTTAACCTGGTGTTGAGACTTCTTGAAGTGTTCCCCAACAGGGAGGGAACATTCCTGCCTGGTGATTATCGAGTGGTGTCCTTTCATCTGTTGTCGTAGCGTCTGCATGGTCTCGCCAATGTACCATGCCTTGGGACATCCTTTCCTGCAATGTATCAAGTAGATAATGTTGGCCAAGTCGCAAGATCGGTATGCCTCCTGTTCTGTCCAAGATTGCAAGAAACTACAAAAGGTCATGAATGATGCCCAGTCCATTACTTAAACCAGCCTTCCATCCATTGACACTGTCTACACTTCCTGCTGCCTCAGAAAAGCAGTCAGCATAATCAAGGACCCCATGCACCTTTTTCCACCTTTTTCAGTCAGGAAAAAGATACAAAAGTCTGAGGACACGTACCAACTGACTTAAGAACAGCTTCTATCTTGCTCCCCGCGAAATATTCAACAGACTTATCTCCTATTGATTTTTCTCTACACCCTAGTTATGACTGTAACACTATATTCTGCCCTCTCTCCTTTCCTTCTCTATGTACAGTATGCTTTGTCTGTAAAGTGCACAAGAAAAACTTGAAGCTGTTGCTAATTTCCACTTCACCATTGATGTAGAAAAAGATAGAAATGTCTAAGCTCACGTACGAACCTACTCAAGAACAAATTTTTCCTGCTGTCATCAGACTTTTTTATTGGACCTACCTTATATCAAATTGATCGTTCTCCACATCCCAGCTGTAATTGCAACACTATATACTGCACCCTCTCCTTTCCTTCTCCCCATGTACTCTATGAATGATATGCTTTGTGTGTGAAGTGTGCAAGAAACAATACTTATCATTGCATCCCAATGCATGTGACAATAATAAATCAAATTAAAAAAGAGACCGCCATCCACACAGAAATGAAAAAGGAACTTTAACCTTTGTGTTATCTGAGTGTGATTTGATTCCGTGCTTGATTTAGTGTTAATAATTACAAGCACTCTTTATCAATAATCCTCTCACATACACACACATTGTAGATTCTGAACCACACCTGGCTGTTGGAGGGACAATCTCCTCAGGTACGCTGACAGGTGCAAACAACCGCATTTGGCCCCTTTTAAGGTCAAACCAAATAAACAAACTCAAGTTAAATCAGGGCAAAGTAAAAGGGGCAGCTCGCCAAAAGACCGAAGAAAATCAAAGTACAAAAGAAACTTGAAAACATCAAATTAATACGTGATTATTAAGGTTGATAATGCACCCCTGCCTCTGCAACGCCCAACGGCCGCCGAAGGCGTCAACTGCGCTCGTGCACAGCGCATGCTTCCTCTCCAGAGACACTTAACCGCGGTAAAGGGGCAGACAGTCAGGATGTACGGCGCACGCGCACTTGGCGACAACACGGCAGAACGTCAGCGGCGCATATGCGCCGTCGCGTACATGAGCCGGAGCCGTTGACGAGCATGCGCAGTGCTGATCATCGTCTCATTTCCTCCTCCCACTCCCCCTCCCGGCTACGGAGGCCGAACGGTCCTGTCCCGTTCACGTCTTGCGGCTTTTATTCCCGGTCGCCAGAACCGACCGCTTGGGTCTACGTCTCTTCGAAAATGGTTCCGGCGGTGTGATTGTGGGGCGGAATTCCGAATTCAACCAGGGGGGAGGGAGAAAAGAAGAAAAGAAACAAATATAGACAAGTTTCGTTCTTAACTGGGAAGCTGCGGCCTGGAATCGAGTTGAAGTCCCGGCCTCTTCTCTTCTCGCAGTGAAGTCGCCGCAGGTCCGGCCGTGTGGAGGTAAACACGGGGTGAAAAATAAGACCAGAACGCGGGGGCGTGCGGGGAGAGCCTATATATCAAAACTTCTCCCAAGAAATGGTACCAAATCAGTCATTTTAAAATGAAATCCAAGCGAAGGACGTTGTTTGACCCTTTCCACATCTTGTCTATATCCCCCACCGTTTATTTCCCTCGCTGCCACATTTGGCTCTGGATTGACAGCTTCACACTGTGAGGTTCCCACTCAGTGATGGTGTTAGCTGGTGTTGGGCTTGGACATCTTGGTCCCAATCTATTAGGGTTTGCTGTTTGAGATCAAAACCTAACGCGGGGCCTCAATATCCCTCTGCTTTGCAATTATCCTCAGCCACCCATTGGCCCCCCTTTTACGGGGTAGAATGGCAACCATTCTTGTAGATACTGTGTATAGCATTGTACCTATGTGATATTATGTGAAGATAATGTCTTCAATGTAAGAGACTTGTTCCAGCGCAGTTCATCAGAAAAATTGAACGATTCAAGTGATTTTAAGGAGGCTATTGAAGGTGGAAATGAATGAAAGAAAGTTGGAGGGTGTTTTGGTAAGAGTGTTTTCAAGTGTCTGGGGCAAAATGGCCACCAGGAAGAAAATGGAAATCTTGTTGTGGACACATATGTATTTTCCACGCTGTTGAGGAGACTAGCAATGAGTAGAAACTGCTGGAGAAAATTAAGAGGTGTACTTACAATTCTGGGCATCAGTTACAGTACAGTATTGTCAGAGCTCTCAGAGTGGACATTCCTAAAATGGCAGCTTGCAAGATGAAGTATTCTAATAACAGTGAAGTACTTTTAATTTGTCATTTAACACCAAAAATTTTCGGAGATCTAACTGTTGTAACTAGTTTTTGCAGTGTCATTTCTTGTGAAGGCTGAAGTTTTATTGTTGGATAAAAGCAAAATACTGCAGATGCTGGAACCTGAAACAAAAACGGAAAATGCTGGAAAATCTCAGCAGATTTGACAGCATCTGTGGAGAGAGAATAGAGTAAAAGTCTCAGCACCAGGTTAAAGCCCAACAGGCTTATTTGGTAGCAAATGCCACTAGCTTTCGGAGCACTGCACCTTCATTAGGTGAGTAGGATTTGTGTTCACAAACATCCACATCCCAATCACCTGATGAAGGAGCAGCGCTCCGAAAGCTAGTAGCTTTTGCTATTAAATAAACCTGTTGGCCTTCAACTTGGTGTTGTGAGATTTCTTACTGTGTTTACCCCAGTCCAACGCCAGCATCTCCACATCAGAGAGAATGGAGCCAAGGTTTTGAGTGTCCATGACCTTCTACAGAGTCGCTCTGACAGAAGGTCTGATTAGCTCAGTTAGCTGGTGTGTTCAAAAAGTTGGCTCCATCCTGTCTCCACGAATGCTGTCAGGCCTGCTGAGATTTTTCAGCATTTTCTGTTTTAATTTTAGTATTTGGTACACTATTTTGGTTTTGCTTTTGTTTTCACTTTTACTTTCCCCCCCCCCCCCAAGCTATTCTTCCTTTAAGTAATTTTGTGTTGATGAAAACATTCGCATTTAACTGTGTATATCCTTAAAATATGGCCTCAGTATGTGGAAATTCTGTCCCATGGATGTGACTGTCAACATGCAAATATATTGCATGTGGTAGAGACTGGAGAGGAATATTTTGAACACAATCACCAGTGTGAAAGACCTGGAGAGGGGCTCAGTAACGATGGTGCTGCTGTGTACTGTTTGATATCCCCAACAAGTGATTGTATTCTCTCTGTTTGTAAACTGCTCCAATACTTGCAACCCAGTAATTCTCTTCAAATAAGAATTACTTTCCTTCTGTTGCTTCTGTTCTGTAATAGGAGAATTATGATGGATTTGTAGAAGAGAGATAATTAATTTCAACTTTAGTTCTCTATGCTAGATACTCGTTAAGATGTTTGCAGCATTGAGGCTGACATCTGTGCAATATTAAAAGACACACAAGTAATTAATTTTCCTCTTATATATTTATTCATATTTTGTTAATTTACATCAGATTGCTTACCAGAATTGAGCAAATCCCTTCTCAAATGTTGTGATAATACTTATTCCTAGAATATTTTGGCTGGGGATCATGAGCATTATTTGAATGCTTTTTCTAGGGATGGTAGAGAGAGTAAAAGCAAGAGGATTCTCTTTTGAAAGGCATTTTGAAAATCTAACTTGTGTACAGTTAATATTGTCATGCCATGCATGCTTTTCCTGAAGGCAGGTTATGTACTGATTCTTCATCCAGAGCTATTTTCATAGAACACAAAACGTTACAGTGCAGCACAGGCCTTTCTGCCTTCGATGTTGCGCCGACCAGCAGAACCAATCTAATGACTCTCTAACCTAAACTATTTCAGTGTTATCCGTGTGTCTATCCACTGACCGTTTGAACATCCTTAAAGTTGGCATTCCACATCCTCACTGCATTTGCATGGCAGTTTTTGTTTGCCATTACCTTCCACCATTATAGGCAGTGTGTGGAGGCAGGTCCCAAGCCAACTAAAGACAGTCCAGGAACCAAACACGTGCTGTTGATGTTGTTCTGAACCACACACCAGCTAACTGAGCTAACCAGCCCCAGATAGTTGATAACAAGACTATATATTGTATATTTAAAATTTGAAAGTATGCTACTCTGTAAAATATAGTTGAAGTAGTAAGAGTGTAATTTTGTAGCATAGAAAAAGGTTATCATATCTTAGGAAACACTGAAGCGGCTAATTATTTGGGCACATTCCCACCTTTCTCCCATACCATTTTTTATTTTCCAAAGATGTACTGGTTAGGGGAATCAGCCATTGTAACTGTGTTGTGTAACAAGGAGAGTTACTGTTGTGCATGAGTCAGCACAAACCAAATGGCCTCCTACTGCATTGTGGAGAGTGTGCCCTACACTATGGAATTCCATCCTCGAGCCCACTTCTTTTAGACAGCTTATGATCGCCATCCTATTATCTCTTGCAGGTGCAGCAAGTAATTAAAAAGGCAAATGGAATTTTGTCCTTCATTACTAGAGGGATGGAATTTAAAAACAGTGAAGTTGTGTTGCAGCTGTATAAGGTGTTGGTGAGATCACACTTGGAGTTCTGTGTACAGTTTTGGTCTCCTTACTTGAAAAAGGATACACTGGCACTGGAGGGGTTGCAGAGGAGATTCACTAGGTTGATTTTCAGAGTTGAGAGGGTTGGCTTATGAGGAGAGACTGAGTAGTCTGGGGCTATACCCATTGGAATACAGAAGAATGAAGGTGGATCTTATAGAAACTTCTTCACACAAAGGGTTGTGAATCTGTGGAATTTCCTGTCCAGTAAAGCAGTTGAGACTATCTCATTGAATGTTTTTCAGGTAAGGATAGATAAATATTTGAACAGTAAAAGAATTAAGGGTTATAGTGAACAGGTGGGTATGTGGAGCTGAGTCCATGCAAAGATCAGCCATGATCTTATTGAATGGCAGAGCAGGCTCAAGAGGCCAGATGGCCCACTCCTGCTCCTAGTTCTTATGTTCCTTTCTTGTTCCAGCATCTTTGGTGAATGTGCCTTTGTGAAGCACCTTGAGATGTTTTAATTATGTTAAAGCAACTAAATAAATGCAAGTTATTGTTGTAGTGTAATGTAACTCAAAATGGTGCCTCTAGAGACAACACAAGTGTTTTTGTCCAATTCCAAAAACTGTAATTGTATCAGTGGCTGAATGTACTGGATTGTTAAAAATTTCATGCATTTGCCATCACGCTTTTCTGAAGTACTAGTGACAATGCAGATTGTAAATCAAGGAAGAGATATTGTAGTAGCTAATCTAATTTTGAGTTCACTAACTTCAGATATTTGAACTGTTTAGACCCAACACTGGGGAGAGTGGGGAGAACACAGCTTGGGGGCTATTTAGTGGTATGCCTATTCTTGTGGGGATCAGTTAGCTCAGTTGGCTGGATAGCTGGTTTGTGATGTGACACCAACAATATGCATTCAAGTGTACTAGCTGAGGTTATTCATGAAGGCCCTGCCTTCTCAACCTTGTCCCTTACCTGAGATATGGTGGTCCTCGGGTTAAATCACCACCAGTCCCCCTCTTGAGGGGGAGCGTGGACTATGGTCATCTGGGACTAAGACGACTTTATCAGTTATTCTTGGTCAGAGTTATTTTAATTTCTGGTACGTTCCATTTCACTTTCATGTGTGTTGACTTGCAGTTGAAAGTCTGTGTCTTAACTAATCTTTAACTCTTATGGTTGCCATGCCTTGGTCTGACAGTCATCATTACTTTCAGTATCATGAACGTGGCAGCATTTCCTTCTCCCACCGCTGATATGGCAGAAATTAACCGCATCCAGTATGAAATGGATTACACTGAAGGCATCAGCCAGCGAATGAGAGTTCCCGAAAAACTACAGGTAGCAGCAGAGGATATTGAAGACAAATGGGCGAAAGGAGATTGTCAGAGCACCACAGTTGTGATGGAAGTGCCAGAAAGGATTTTTATAGCAGGTACTGCATTCCTGGTTCAGGCTGCAGCTTTTGAAATATTATACAGCAGTTGAATTGCATTGAATGTATAACACCATTTAGTTCAATTTGTATAAGCTAGTGTATATGCTGCATATACACTAGCTTTCCTCTTTATCTAACTTTATCAGTATATGTTTCAATTCCTTTCTGTCTTGTTTACCTATCTAGTTTACTCTTAAATTCATCTATGCTAATTGCCTCAATCACACCATGTGATAGTAAGTTCCATATTCTCACCACACTTCAGGTAAAAGGGTTTTTAGCACTCTTTTTTAATATTGGTGGCTAATTCTGGTCTAACCAGTATGTTGAAATATTACCTCTATGCCTTCTCAGTTAAACATTTCCACAATCTTGAAGATCTCTATCAGGTTATTCCGAAGCCTTACCTTTTCTAGAAGAAGGCGCACCAGTCTTTAGCTCTAAAGTTGACCAGTTCTATTGGAGATCTTATTGACTCCTCTTGGAAATCCTCCCAACGCTATCAGTCTCCAAACTGAATGTGTTTCGGTGCAGCAGGCTCCTGAAGTTTCAGAATTACCCCAACTATCTGATAGATCTAACAGCTCCTTTGATTGGAATGTTCAAATGCACTGATGTTTTCTAAATGTATTCATCAACAGCTGCTTAATCCAGATGTTAATCCAAATGGTCCTTGTGTGAGAGATGTTTTTCAATTGTAAGACCAAGTCTCTCCACAGGAGATTGAATGACTAGTTATGAAGTGCATTGGATTTCCATCCAATGTCTTTCCCATCTCTTCCCTGCAAATGTAGCTCACAGTTCAGATCATGTACGTGGCCCGATGGAACATCTCCTGCTGTTTGCCTAGAAACTCAACCACAATTGAGGGCACTTTCTGGATTGCCTGTCAAACAACTTATCACAGCACTGACTCTTTATTAAATCTTATTTTTAAAACCAAACGTGGAACGAATGCTTGCATTGATATGGAGCCTTTCACAATCTCCAGTTCTAACACTTTTGAAATGTAGTCACAATTGCAATATGGAGAAATTTACTGCCCTAGTATATTGTTACTGCTTTCAAAAACTTATTTTTGCCCCATCCTCCTCCTCCTCATTGCCTGGAGATTGGGTTTTATTCCATGCTGTTCCATCTTTCTGTAACCTGAAGATAGTACTCTGACCACTCCTCCTGTGGACTGAGAGTGCAAGATGGTCTCATTCAGGATTCATTTGTATTACAGTTTATATTAGCATTAAAATACCCATGATCTGGAGTAGGAATTAAAGTGTTGGAGTATTCAGTGGGGTGGGAGAGGAAGGAGGTTCAGATACAGCCTAAGGAAATTACGACATGCACAGCAAGTTTTAAAAAGGTGGTATTTGTCCTTATGATGGGCTTTCCTATTGTACTCTCATCCAGAAAAGATTGGTAGCATGAAAAAAAAGCCCTTCACTCTGTCGGTTATCTTAATTTAATCAAAGCATAATGTTACAGAACCTTTTAATTTGGAGTTTTATCTCCATTATGTCCCTCCCTCTAAAGAAAAGAGGTAGAGACACTAGTTCCTGCAAAGTATTACAATTATGTTTGGAATTCTATCTTAGAGGGCTCTGGAAGTGGAGTTGAAGTAGAAGATTAGCCAGAATCTTATTAAATGGTGTAATCTCATGCCTGCACTTCCAGTTTTGAATGATGTTGCATTCTTTACAGTGAGTGTAAATGTTTAATAATTCTGAAGGAGAAAGCAAAACTGTTAGTTCAGTATCTGTCCAATGGCAGGTCTGACCAACAGAACTACAATCTCAACCACAGGTAGGACAACGAAGCAAATCTCAAAATCACCCCAGCTGGAAAAAATTAAATCCTGTGCTACAGGCACCAGCCTGATGCTATTAAAGTGCTCCTTCATTGTGCTGGCCAACGTTTAGTTGGTAGGATTTTTTTGTCTACTTCACAATTAGTGTTTGATGATTAGTGTATTACTTTTTACAGATTTTAGTAATTGTATGAACCTAAAAACACTTCTAAAGTATGACATACTGTGCTGATTATTTTTCTAGGTGACCATAACAGTTCCAGACCAAGGGACCTTGACCTTATGACATCAACCCCTACGGAACCTTTGGCATTGAAAACTCCTCCTCGTGTGCTCACTTTAAGCGAGCAGCCTTTAGATTTCTTGGATCTTGAGCAACCTGTTGCTCCAACACCACAGAATGAGGAAGTAAGTAGATAATGATACAAGCTGTCTTTTGGGCAGCCAAATATGTAATATTTTTACAGGCATTTTTCTTTGTCGTGTGTCAGGGTTTCTGTTCAGTAGCTAGAGTGTTAACTAATGATTTATCATTTTCATTTTGATCATGCAACCACTAAAATGTATGTGTTCCTTAGTTACTCTGTGTGTTGTAGTTTCTCTATTGAATTGAAGCTTCTTACTGGGAAACACCATAATAACCAAAACTTCTCTTATAATTTGGTTTGTGCGTGATTCAGCTAGTATTTAAATGAGTAAGATCATTTTACACTTACATCATGTAAAGTTTGCTTTGGAAAGAGCAGTTGTTACTTCAGAGTGCCTTAGAACTGGTAAGCCTTGACATTTCAGGCAGTGTACTCATGTCATACCTCAACTATTTAACATAGAACCTATTTGCGGTAGGTTTATACTGAACATGTTGAGAGCGTGAAGGTAATTTAGGGATTGGCCGTATTGCATGACGTAATGGAAAATTAAGCAAAATGAGTCCCTCTGTCACAGGAACAGAAAACAAAAAGCAAGTTTATTCAGCTATCAAGCCCATTTCTGCATACACCATACCTTATCATGGCATCTATTCTACTCACTTCATTTATTTTTAAGTGAAAATTTGATTTAAAAGTTTCAAATCTCAAGCAACTTTAGTGAAACCCCGAACTCCATTCCTCATGTCCTCCACAGATGCCACGTGACTTAATGTATTCTTTGGATGCATGATCATTTCAGCCTTCCCTTAAACCACCTGCTGCAATTGTTGTTAAATGTCTTCTTCATTTATTTAAAGTACTGCCATCTTCTAATGCTGTAATAGCATCAAGCAATGTTTGTATTCGTTTCTTATTTAAACTGTTTCTATGCAGGAAGCTTTTTTTTATATTAATGTCTGAACTAGATTTACATTAACATGGCAGTGAAGTTAGTGTGAGGATCTCCTAATCGTCACACTCCAGTGTCTGTTCAGGTACACTGAAGGAGAGTTTAGCGTGGCCAATGCATCTAACCAGTACATCTTAAGGTCTGTGGGAGGAAACTGAAGCACCTGAGAAAACCCACGTGGATACAGGGAGAATATGCAAACTGCACAAACAGTGACCAAGGCCAGAATTGAACCCGGGTCCTTGGCACTGTGAGACAGCAGTGTTAACCATTGTCCCACTTGCAGTAGTATATGAAAATGGACTATTGCCTGGGCTGGTGCTGAAAAGCTATTTGTCATTTTTAACTTGGAGGTCTGGACTTAGAAATATATCCAAAATTTCAATTAGAAGCAATAAAGATCAAAATAATTTTTTAACACATTTCTGTACTAGACGTAACAAAAGCATCAGGTATAATTGAAAATGGAAAGAAGCAGAAATGAGAATTATAGAAGGAGGGCAGTTGCTGATTTGATTCACAAGCTACCCATAAGAAGGAAATGTCTTGGGTGTTGAAAGCTTCCTCTGAAAGAAAGTGGTTGTTTCATAAATTGCAGGTGTTTTTAACTTGGAAATACTTAGACAAATTTGTCTGCTAACTGAATACTTCTTTTCAGGTTCGTTCACATAGTCGTGTGCGGAGGGAGCGTTCAGTGAGTGAAAATGCTGCCCGACAGAATGGGCAGCTTGTCAGAACAGAGTCCATGTGAGTAGGCCTCAGACAAAATTTCAATTCCATTGAAAGGCTCAGTAATCTTTTTCTTTTTTCCTCTATTGTGTTCCTTTGGTGCATTGTTTCCCAAACTGAAGCTGGTAAGTTATGTCTTAGACCTTTCTTTGTTGCGATTGTTGCTTTATTGCTTTTTAAGCATAGCCAGTTTTGTATGAAATGATCTTGACCTTGAAACAACGTTCTTGCTGATGGAGCCCTCTTGTCCTGCAGTACATTTAGTTTCTTGTTAGATTATCCATTTTAATGACCTTCATCAAAGCTCATTGGAATTACCCCAATCTTTCCCCATAAAGAGAAGCTGCTTCCCCTTTTACTTTGAATCAGCAATGGGAAGCTGAACAGTAAATTATAATCTAAACATTTATGATAACTATATAATCTGAAAGCACAGTTCTGTTTAATTTGCTGTATTTCAGTAAGAGAAGAGATGAGTCCAATATGATTAAGGTGGATCTTTCAAATTAGTTTTGGGTTTTATGTGGACTGGAGATCTTGTCATTATTCTAATTCTTTTTAAAGCAAATGCTTTCAGAAAAAGTGATTTGTAATAATTATTCTATACACTACAGTAAACTTAAAGATGATGTTTGAAGGGAGGATCTGAGTTAGTTGCTTTGAAGCCAACTGGCTTATCACACGTAGTTATGGGGTTGAAAAAGCAAAGAATCCTAATTTGTCCTTTGACTATCTGAAATTTTGCACTACGTTTGGGGATGCAATTTGTCACATGCCTACTATTAGTTAATCTAATACTGCAGTCAAATGAAGAAGATGTCTGACAGAACACAATGAAAAGTAGCAAATATGAGGGGGCAGCATGGTGGCACAGTGATAGCGCTGCTGCCTCTGTGCCAGAGACCCGAATTCGATTCTGGTCTCAGGTCACAGTCTGTGCAGAGTTTGCACTTTCTTCCCATGTCTATGTTCCAGTTTCCTCCCACACTTCAAAAATGTGCACATTAGGTTGATTGACCATGCTAAATTGACCTTTAGTGTCAGGAGATAGTAGCAGGATGAATGTATGGGGTTACAGGAATAGGGCCTAGGTGGGATGTGGTCAATACAGACTCAATGGGCCAAAAGGCCTCCTTCCAAGGGATTCTATGAGAATCAGAAAGTAGTAGCATTGATTCGCAGGCTTAATAATTTAATTGACAATGCAAGAGACAGCATGGTTGCACAATGGTTAGCACTGCAGCAGGGACCAGGTTCAATTCCATCCTAGGATGACTGGAGTTTGCAAGCTTTCCCCATATCTTCGTGTCTTTTCTCCTACAATCCAAAAATATGCAGATGGGGTTAATTGGTCATGCTAAATTGCTCATTTGTGTCCCAGGACATATAGGTTAGGGAGATTGATGAAGTCAATGAATGTAGTTTCAGAGTTAGAATTTAGGTGGGATGCTCTGTTGGAAAGTCAGTGCAGACTTTAAGGGCTGAATGGCTTGCTTCTGCATTGTAGGGATTCTGTGTACTTCCAGGACTAAATTCATCTTAAGAGCTGATGACTTGGTAGGAAATCTTAGCTACATTTAAAGAAATGGGCTTAAGACTGCTGCAAGTATAAAACCGCACAGCATCCTCAATTATGAGTTTACATTAGCTGACCACATTTTGTGAATTGGATTAGAGTGCAGAAATATTCATCCAAATTGCATGATTCAGATGTATTAAGTCATTCCTTGCATTTTAAGTTCTCATTATGTGACAAATCAGTGATCATTTTAAAGTTTTTTCCACACTGTAGCAACAAACTGTATCTCATTAATAACATCGCCATTACAATTATACACTGAGGAGGTCCAATTTGTTACTATTTCTAAGGGTTTAAATGGAAGAAACTACTAATCTCTGACTTTTAAGAAGTTCTGAACAAAATCTTGCCCCAATTCCTCTAATTAAAAATTCATTCGAGAGTATTGAGAAGCCTCAGAACTTTTTTCACATTATTATTATTTTTGGAACAGAACTCAGCTGGAATATACGAAGCCTGATCTCCAGAATGTTCATCTTTCATCACCATACATCTTAAATTTACATTCACTCCCAAACAATTTATTGAGTTTAACAAAATTGAAACCAGAAATGGAACAAGCTACATTGGCAATTTAAAAACAGAGGATTTTATCGTGTGCGATGTGGACATCGCTGGCTGGCCAACAATTATTGCCTATCCCTACTAGTCCAAGGGCAGTTGGGAGTCAACCATATTATTGTGGATCTGGAGTCATGTGTAGGCTAGACAGATTTCTTTCCCTAAAGGACATTAGTCAACCAGATGGGTTTTTCTGACAATCGACAATGGTTTCATGGTCATCAGGAGATTCTTAATTCTAGATTTTGTTTTGTTTTATTATTGAATTCAAATTCCGCCGTGGCAGGATTCAAACCTGGAGCTGGGTTTCTGGATTTATAGTCTAGCGATAATACCGCTAGACCATCACCTCCCTAACTACTGCAAAACCATTTCATTTTTTGAAAACTTTCAAAAAAATTAATACTTAAACGTTTTATGGAGTAGATCCAAGTAATTTATTTAACAAATAAATGTCATGTCTTTTTAATACGTCAAAGAAAAGGTGAAATTGAGTAAAATTTGGATGTTGTGACTATGGGCTGCTTTGTGCAGTGGCATATTTCATTTAGCACATTCAAAAAGTTTAAATGGTCTAGTGGACCAATTAGTTTCTGTCTGAATAATAAAAATAAGCATTATTTCTATGGCAAGAGGGATAGGCAAAATGGAAGATTTTTGAGATCCTGTGAAGAATCCCACAGCACTTCCATTTGTTTGTCACTGTGCCAGATAAGATTAGCCTGGTATTAGAAGGATCCTTTGTTTATACAAAATATATTGTGCAAGTATATTGGTTTCTCAGAAAAAAGCCTGCTTTATGTGCAACTATGAAAGGTGAGTGAACATGTACGTCACTGTAAGAAACCACAATTATTTTAGTCCATGGTTTAAAGAGAGACTTCAGAATTCAGTAATTTGATGAAATAATATTCTATCCTTTTTAGTCTAATCAAGGGTGTAAATAGTTTCCAAAATGTATGATGATTAACTTCAGATGACCCTGTTTAAATTTACTTTTCATTTTTTCCTTCTTTATGGGCAATGGCAACCTTGCTGTTTCTCAGATTTATTGGGAATTTGAGATGCACAATTGTGTTTACCATCTTATTGGATACTTTTTTGCCATGCTTCCATTAAAAGATCTGAATTCAAATCTTCCAATACAGTAACAAAAAGCTTCCTAGCTGTGATGCTTCTCTTCAATTTTAGCAACATATAACGCATTTTTGCACCTAAAGACCGGAGGTTTCTGCTTCTATATCCAAACTCAAGTACGCTACCCATTGGGTGGAAAATTGGGAGCTGGTAAGTATAGAAGCAGAAAACCATGATCATATCCTTGATCTAGTATCTGCTCACTATCCTACTGAGCTCTGTATCGCTGTAGTATACGGTTCACCATATTGCATTCAAATCTGCAAAGTCTGTAATTTATCTAATATTTAACACGAGATTGAATGTTCATTGGCACATTTAAAATCCAGGGACAGTAATTGTTTTGGGAAAAAAATGCTGTTTTCCATGGTATTTTTGAATTTTTAAAAAATCTGAAATATCAATACATTTTATAGTCTGCCATGGTTGTTCATTTCACTAAATCATAAATTACCCAAGATCTGATAACTTACTGAAATATTACTTGTTTAGATTTATTTTAAGAGTGGAGTGTTGCCATCTATGGGGCAGTTGAACCCTATGTATTGTTAATTTCATTGTGTATATGATGGAAGTAACATAAGCCAAGTGGATCCCTTAGAGCACTTCTGGCCATAGTATTGACATTGGTGCAGTTAGAAGCTGTTCACAGACTGAAGTTTGTCCATTGATTGTTTATATTTTAGGTTTCTGAGTATTTGCATTTTTTTAAAACAAAAAAAAAAGTTCTACACTATATAAGTGCTTGATGGAAACTGGGGATGAGTGGAAAAAAGATAATTCGAGATCCTTGACAATATCATGGATGAAGTATACTCCATGGGGATCCCGGTGACTGTTGTTCCTCCCATTTATCTGCTTTCCATTCCAATGTTGAAGAAATGGCATCCGTTCTTTGCTAATACTTTAAAAAAATATTTTTCCAAAATATGGGCAAATCACATAAAGGTACACTATCACCTTTAAAGCGAACTATATTGAGCTTGGAAGTGACTGGGAGACTAGTCCTCTACAATATCACTTGTGTGAAGCTCACTGTCCATTATTTGTACTTCTGTCTGAATCTGATTTCCATGTTTTTCTCTTACTTTGTTGTATGCATATGGACAGTGTGACACCAACTCCCCAACCTCAGCCTCAGCCTCGTCTTTATCCTCCACTCATCTCCTCTGAAGACGGATCAAACGCATACTCTCCTCATGGCATTTTGTCAATAATCCACTCCACCACCCGTAGGGCCTACCAGCAAGTCTTGGACATGCTAGATGAAAATCGCAGAAGGTGATTGGCTGTTGGACTTCAGTTGTGTTGTGCTGTAATAAATGGAGGGTGCTAATTGCTTATTATAGGCATTCCTCAATCATAATGTATAATTTAGATGCAGTGGCTTATATCTGATTTCCATGTTCTGACATTAAAGGTGGGTCCAAAATTCACTTTTTAAAGAGGTTAGTAGCAGAATATCCATGAGTTCAAATTTGTGATCTAGCTGTCATTGAAAAGGCACAGTAAGTTACTGCTCCCATTGCGACTGGACATTACAAGCCTCCACCCCCCCCCCTCCCCCCCACGCCCCCAAAAAGAGAAGTCCGAAAACAAACTGTACGCACATAATAAATACAACTAGAGTTTTTCTCATGTCCAGTGAATTCATCCTGTGAGTAGCTGACGACAGATCATAGTTGTTCCAGTCTCAAACTATAGTATAATGGAAAAAGATGCAAAAAGACCAACTGATGTGTCATGCTCGCCCTATCTTACGTGATACAATCTACATACAGCATTAAACCTATAAGACTCCAAATCTTTCCCATATAATCTTGGAACAGGGAAGAAAATGGGTGGAAGGGGATGTGGTGGTGGATAGAGTGAAGGGAACAAACCTTAGTCGAATTTGTAAATACATTCTGGGAAGTTCCTTGTAGACCTTTGCAGGATATCGTGGTGACTGATATCACAAATTAACCTTCCTATCTCTTAAGATCTCAAATGTCTTTCACTCACAGGAATGTGCCCAGAGCCCTGTCGAGTGTCTTGCTAGTGATAGCTGATCTCAGCACCTTTGTGAAAAGATGGGGCAAATCATTCAGAATTGCTGCTGCTTTTCATTCAATAGTGATTCTTAGTAGATGCGTGTGATTTGAGGTAAAGGGAGGATTGTATTTCTCTATGAATTCCCCTGTGGCTTTTGCTACCCAGTCTCCATTGATCAAATGATCTCCTGCGCGTGCCCTTAATATACCATCAAGAAGTCAACTCTTCAAAGGAGAAAGAGTGGGGGGAGAAAAATTGGTGATCACATTAGAAATATATGATAGCATTATCACCAAGGTATCTACTGTAGTATGTTGACTGTGCAGATTTTGTGGTCCCTTGTCCAGCCTTTTCTTCAGTACACTTCACCTTAGCTTATACTGTTATTCGTGGAAGCTGAGTATTCATGACTTGACAATGACGAGCCAAAAATTGAGATTTTTTTTCTTTGCAGCTGAATTTTTCCTGCTGCTCAGTTTCACTGCATGGTGCCCCAGTTTTGCTTTATCTCTATTATATGTTAAATGTGTATTATGATAGCAAAGCAAACACTTATTATTCAACCCTGTTTGCCCTTGAGGAAGTGATGAGTCACTTTCTTAAACCTGTAAAATGACAATATTCCCATCGCACTATTCACCAGGACTTTCAGGATTTTGGCCCTGCAATTTTGAAAAATGGCAATATATTTCAAATGGCAGGATGTTGTGACCTTGCAGGGAAACTTAGAAGTGGTGATGTTCCTTATACATGCTGCTTTTGTCCAAGGTGATAAATCTTGTGTGTTTAGAAAGTGTTGTCAAAAGAGACTTGGTGAGTTGCTGCAGTGTATGTTTTCAATTTGAGTACCAATTATCAGATCTGAGTGATCTTTCATATTTGTCCACTAACTCTTCAGGAAAATGATAATACTGTCTAAAGCAAAGTATATGGTTGGAATAATTCCTCATCAAGTAATAAGCTTCAAGATTGGTTTTACTGTAATTCAGCAGTTGACTTTATTAACTGGAATATAAGTTGAATTTTTTTTGCATAAAGTTACTCATAGAAATTCATAAGACACCATCTGTTGTCTTCCTAATCATATTGGAGAATGATAAAGCACAGAAACTGAGAAATGTGCAAGTTTTTTGATATAGCGTTCTATACGTTATCTAAGAAAACTTCCTCTATATTAACATCGTAAGAATGCTTAGTGTTATAAGCCGAAAGCTTCCTTTAATTTAGTGAAAGCAGCAAATAGTCACTTTCCTTATTCGTACTCAATTATACCAACTAAACAGGCCAGAGTCAGTTTATATTTGATCACTTTATTGAACAATTTTTGGCTAAATTATTAATGGGCTCCCTTCCTATCGATTTCGAGACGAGGCTTGTGTATTTTAGCATGCTAGTGCAAAAAAAAAAGTTTAAATTAATTTTGTATTATCCATAAATCTCATAAATCTGGGCATGGTTTGAATAATGTCACGCCTGACATTGTTGTAAATACAACCAACAGCATGTCACTGTGCTAGCTCTGCAAAAATAGTAAAGGAATGGAGTTGCTCAGTTGTGGTAAGTCAATAGAATAATTGATATTTGAAGGAAACTGCAGAACTAATACAGGATGTTGGACTCAAAATTTTTAAAAAACCAAGACTGGCTGGTTTATAAATAGAACACCTGGCACAACCAACACATTTGGGATGGAGACATATGTTCCAAAGGCTGAAAGGCTACTCCTGTTATGTTCAGAAAAAAATATGCACTGGCTCTGAAATTGAATAGTTTAGTTAAATACTAATAATTAATTGTAAATCATCTTTAAATATTAATTTTAAGGTCTTTCAAGAAAGCTTACATTCAGTGCACAGAAAGTGAATTTTGGACCTGCCTGTCATGCACGTGTTATGATATTTACCCATAGCAATCTATTATTGCATTTTAATCATGCGCTAGTCTGCAATTATTGAAGGAAATTCTCTAATAACTTGTACAAGGTTATTTTTTGGCAAAGCTGTACTTTTTTTCTTTTCTAATTTCAATTGTGAAGTATTATAAGTGATATGTTGCTGCTATATCGTGCCTTGTGTTAAAGGAGATTGAGCAGCATGCGGCTGAAAAGATGTAATCTCTAGTAGAATTCTTGCATGCATATATCATTAACTTTCTTTGATGCTTTGCAGATTCCTATTACAAATATTAGTCACACCATGTTGAACTATAAATTTTGTGTTCCAAATGTGTAGGAGTGGGAATGTTCACCCAAACTTCCTCTTTTCTCTTCCCCCTATTTCATTATCAATAAATCAACCATAAAATACATTTAAAATCTTTCAAAGCAAACTAAAAAGCGGATCCTTATTTTTCACAAATCCAATTCTGCCAATTCCCACTTGCTCAGATGGGACCTCAAGCTCTGTTCCATCTTGTAAAGCAGAAGAATTAAATTGATAACTGCTTCTGAGAGACTGTCTCAGTATTACTTTCAGCACAATATGAGGCTAGGGATAAGGTCAGTAACCTAAGTGGTTGAGTTGCTTTCCCATGCAATTCAACTATCGCTTTGTGCATAATTTCTTTTCATTCACAGCCGTTGCATTTGCAGTGAAATCAATTTGTCAGATTAAATTGAACAATAGAGTACGCGACAAACTGTGAATCCCAGTCCTTTGTACAATCATTTTGAAGGTGTTACAGGTATGTCATCTGGTTTCACCAAGAGGGGCTGATGGTGACAAGAAATTGGTTCTTAAAAGCTGCAACATTGAGGGTACAGCAGGGATTGAAATAGGTTAGAGTTATTTATGTGTACACTAATGCGGTGCATGGGAATGGATCTCTACAATATTTCATGCAAGTTCTCGTGCTTTATTTTCAAAACTAAACAATCTGATGTTTTGCTACATTAAAGGCCATATATAAATGGAAGTTATGTTTTCAGTAAAACATAGCATTGCATCTTTATAATTATAATAATTTAAGGCCTGTCTGTCGAAGTGTATGTGTACTTATACTTGTTCTTTCCTTTGCCATTCTATATCCTGAATACTGTCACCTGTCCTATTGTCTCTTTTCCTGAAAACCAGAGCAGTACTTCATGGTGGGTCAAGTTGTGCTACTTCATCTAACCCTCTGCTTGATGGCTCCAGGTAAATATGGCCATTTGTGGTCCCCATTAGAGGCTTTGGTATTACTCCCTCATTCTTTGCTTTTCAACTTTTAGGAATTGTTTGACTGACAAACCCCTAAATGGAAATATAATTTATTAACTTTAGAAGTGTGATCTGCCATACAAGCAGTGAAAGAATGAAATATGTAGAATTAATTTGTTTGTTGTCTTTTGTGATAGCCGTGAAGGAAGTTCCTTCCTTGCTTGTTATATTCCTGATCATTTGAAGCTGTTGTACTTAAAAAAAAGTGAATTGGCCTGTAACTTAAATCAACTAATTTAAATATTGCAGCAGGCTGGAAATGCAATCCTTGAAAATGTAGATAATTTGAATTAAACAATTTTGAATTAAGAGATGTAGCATATCTTGTTCATAATGTGAACTTGTTACATAATCTCGTCTGACTTTACAATGCATGTAAACGCATTGACTGAGGTTGGTCTCTTAAAAAAAAATCAGCAAAACTGTAGTTTTTTTTGGAATATATAAGATGCAAATAAATTAATTTTAGCTGTGATTCTTCAATAGTTCATTGAGAGTCCAGATAATGCTTCTAAGGTGATACTAAAATCTTGATACTAGTGGCGTGGGGACTTGAGTTCAAGAAAGCAATAGGTGAGATATGCAACATTGACTATTTGGATTCCATTGGAATAATAGATGCAGCCATGACTCAGGCACCATTTATTTTGTATCATTTTCAATTGGTTTCCAAATGAAGCTTGCCACAGGTGGGTTTACTATGTAGATTTAAGTTTTATATTGCAGAATTTACTGAGTATAAATCATTTGTTGGATTTTGGATCCAGTTGATTGATCTGTTGCCAATATAAATGGGGTGAAACCTTGATCTGTGTTTTATGTGCTGTAACCTGTGAGACTACAGACCAGGTGCTGGAATGTGGGATTAAAATGAGTGGCTGGTTTCTTTTTCCCCTTTTTTTTATGGCTGGTGTAGACACAGTGGCCTCGTTGCACAAGATAACTTTTTTATCATTCTATCTCCAATGATCAGGTACTTTGAGGTGCTGAACCTTTATCACCCATTTAAAGGTTTAACTGCTTTTTATGGTCTACAATATAAATTGATTTTTTTGTTTAACATTTAGACTGAGGTTGTTTTGCAGTATTTGCCAAGTGACAGTTACTTCTTTGACTTAAACAACTGTAGGTTTGTTCTCTATTAATAAGTAATTTCATTGTTGCAATAATCACATTGCCTTCATGCAATAGAATTCCTTCCCAAACAACTTCTGACCATTTCATTATATAAAATGTTTGAAATTAACATTTCAATAATTTGAGATGGAATCATTGACATATAGACCATGTTAATGGTTCTTAGCTTGCACAAAGACGATGGAGCAACTTAGCTGCTTTAAATGACACCAGATTAAATTCTTAATTCACTTATGGATGTGGGTATTGACAGCTAGGCCAGCATTTATTGCCCATCTTTAATTGTCCTTTAGAAGGTGGTGGCGCCCTGCCTTGAACCGCTGTAGTCCAGGTGACGTAGGTAACACAGAACAGCACAGCACAGTATAGGCCCTTCTGCCCTCAATGTTGTGCCGGGCTATGTCCAAACCCAAGATCAAGCTATCCCACTCCCTATCATTCTGGTGTGCTCCATGTGCCTATCCAATAACTGTGCGAAAGTCTATTAAGTTGCCTGTCATCCTCCTCCACTCTAAAGAGAAAAACCTCAGCTCCCTCAACCTTTCCTCATAAGTCCAAACCAGGTAACCTTCTGGTAAATCTTCTCTGCACTCTTTCCAATGCTTTCACATCCTTCTTATAGTGCGGTGATCAGAACTGCACCCAGTATTCCAACTGTGGTCTCACCAATGTTTGATATAGTTACAGCATAACCCAACGGCTCTTAAACTCAAACCCTCTATTAATAAACGCTAACTGATACACCCACTGTGATGTTAATGGGGGAGAGGCCTGGTTTCTGGTCAATTGAAACTCCCAGGATGTTGATAGGTGGGAGATTCAGTGATTGTAATGCCATTGAATGTCAACAGGCAATGATTAATTTTCCCTTTTTGGTGATGTTCATTGATTGATATGAATATTACTTGTCACTTGTTAGACAAAACCTGGATATTGTCAAGATCTTGTTGCATTTGGACATGGACTGCTTCAGTATCTGAGGAGTCATGAATGGTACTAAACATTGTGCAGTCGTCAACGGACATCTCCATTTCTGACCTTTATGATGGAAGGAAGATCGCTGATGAAGCAGTTGCAGATGGTTGGACATTGGATGGCAATCCTGAGGAATTTCTGCAGAGATGTCCTGTAACTAATCTCCAACCACAATATCCATATTCCTTTGTGCTAGTTATGACTCCCAAAATTTTCTTCCTGCTCCCCTTTGATACCAATTTTGCAAGGGCTTCTTGATGCCACACTTGGTCAAATGCTACCTCGATGTCAAGGACAGACGCTGTCACCTCATCTCGCCTCTGGAATCATTTGTGTTTGAACTAAGGCTGTAATAAAGTCAGTAGCTCAATGACCCAGATAGATCCCGAATTGAGCATCAGTGAGCAGGTTATTGCTAAGCAAGTGATGATACCTTTCATCAGTTTAAGTTGAAAATTTTTCACAGTAATTTCACTGCAGTGTTAAAGGAATAAGCCTGCTTATGACACAAACTTTAAACTGTTGATAACACGTTACATCATTTTACTGATGGTCAAAAGTAGATTAGTGGGATGGTAATTGATCTGGGGATGGGCCTGGCTGGAATACTTTTTCAGAGAGGGCAAATTCCTTCTACATTGTAGAGATTCTATGGATACAATTGCCAGAATATTTGTCAGGATCCATAGCCTTTGAGTATCCAGTGCTCTCAACCATGTCTTGATATTATGTGGAATGACTGGCATTGGCTGAAGACTGGCATGGGACCATCCAGAGAAGGCTGAGATGAATCATTAATTTGACTGAAAATTACAGTAAATGCTTCAGCCTTATTTTTTTATCCTGATGCGCTGGGCTCCTGCATTATCGAGGATGGGGATATTTGAGGATCCTCTTCCTCCAGTGAGTTGTTTAATTGCCCACCATCTTTCTTGACTGGATGTAGCAGGGTGCAGAGTTTAGATCTAATGTGTTGGTTGTGAAATTTCTTAAACCTATCTGTCTATTATTTGCTTCCTATGCTGTTTAGCTCATTAGTAGTGCTGTATTGTGGATTCACCATGTTGGTATCTTTAAGTATGCTTGGCATGCACTGCTGCACTCTTTATTGAGCCAGGCTGATTTGCTGGTGATGGTAGAGTTGAAGATATAGAACATTACAGCACAGAACAGGCCCTTCGGCCTTCGATGTTGCGCCGACCAATATAAAAAGCAATGTCCCTCCAAACTAAACCATTCCCTTCTCTTCCATATACTTATCAACTAACCTCTTAAACGCCACCAACTTGGCGCATCTACAACTGCTGCAGGCAGGGCATTCCACTCCCGAACCACCCTTTGGGTAAAGAACCTGCCTCTGATATCCGTCCTATAACTATCCCCCCTTAATTTAAAGCTGTGTCCCCTCGTGCTAGCTTTCTTCATCCTAGGAAAAAGGCTATCACTGTCCACCCTATCTAAACCTCTAATCATCTTATATGTTTCGATAAGATCTCCTCTTAGCCGCCTTCTTTCTAACGAAAACAACCTCAAATCCCTCAGCCTCTCTTCATAAGACCTGCCCTCCATACCATGCAACATCCTGGTAAACCTCCTCTGTACCCTCTCCAATGCCTCCACATCTTTCTTATAGTGTGGGGACCAGAACTGCACACAATACTCCAAGTGCGGCCGCACTAGAGTTTTGTACAGTTGCAACATGACGGTGCGGCTCCGAAATTCAATCCCTCTACCAATAAAAGCCAAGACTCCATATGCCTTCCTAACAACCTTCTCGACCTGACTGCCTACTTTCAGGGATCTATGCCCATACACACCAAGATCCCTCTGTTCATCTAGACTACTAAGAATCCTACCATTTGCCCTATACTCTACACATTTATTATTTCTGCCATAGTGCATTACCTCACACTTTTCCACATTAAACTCCATTTGCCCCCTCTCGGCCCAGCTCTGCAACTTGTCCAAGTCTCTCTGCAAACTATAACACCCCTCTTCACTATCTCCCACTCCACCGACTTTAGTGTCATCTGCAAATTTACTAATCCATCCCTCAATACCCTCATCCAGATCATTTATAAAAATTACAAACAGCAGGGGCCCCAAAACAGACCCCTGAGGTACACCACTTGTCACCGAACTCCACGATGAATATCTCCATCAACCACCACCCTCTGTCTTCTATCTGCTAGCCAATTCCTAATCCAATTAGCTAAATCCCCCTCTATCCCATACATCTGCATTTTCTGCAGAAGCCTTCCATGGGCCACCTTATCGAACGCCTTACTAAAGTCCATATATACCACATCAACCGCCTTACCCCCATCCCCCTCCTTAGTCACTTTTTCAAAAAACTCAATGAGGTTAGTAAGGCACGACCTACCCTTCACAAAACCATGCTGACTATCTCCAATCAATTCATTACTCTGTAAATAACTATAAATCCTATCCTTAATTATTCTCTCCAACACTTTGCCCACCACTGAAGTAAGACTCACTGGCCTATAATTCCCTGGAAGGTCTCTCTTCCCCTTCTTGAACAACGGGACCACATTCGCTATCCTCCAGTCCTCCTGAACCACACCCGTAACCAACGACGACCTGAAGATCAGAGCCAGAGGCTCTGCAATCTCCTCTCTTGCCTCCCAGAGAATCCTAGGGTAAATCCCGTCCAGCCCAGGGGACTTATCCAACTTCAAACCCTCGAATATCTAGCACATCCTCCCTATCTACTTCGATACCTTCCAGTTTGCTACCCTGTACCTCAGTGTTCTCCATAACTACATTTACATCATATGAGGTTACAGATTGTGGATATATAATTCTACTGCTGCTGATGACCCACAACACCTTATGAATTCCCAGATCTCTTGTTTAGTATGATGGTAGTGCCGCACAATATGGAGGAGGGTATTCTCAATGTGAAGATGGGAATTTGTCTCCACAAGGCTATGCGATGGACAGATTCATTAGGTGGCACAGTATTTAGCACTGCTGCCTCACGGCTCCAGGGACTTGAGTTAAATTCTGGCCTTGGGTGACTTTCTATGTGGAGTGTGCGCATTCTCCCCATGTCTGTGTGCATTTCCACTGGGTGCTCTGGTTCCTCCCACAGTCCAGACTTGTGGAAGTTAGGGGGATTGGACATACTAATTTACCTCATTAGATAGGATTAGCCAAGGTAAAGGAATAAACTGGATTGTTCTCCCTGAAAAGATGAAGGCTTAGGAACAACCGGATAGAAATCTATAAAACCATGAGAGGTACAGGTAGGATGAACAGTTGGAAGCTCTTTCCCAAGTCAGAAATGACAATTACAAGGGGGCATAAGTTCAACATAAGGGGGGAAAGGTTCAGTGGAGATATGTGGGGGAACACAGTGCATGTGGGGCCTAGAATGCACCACCCAGCAAGATGGCTGAAGCAGTTACGAGAGCTACATTTAAGACTTATCTTGATAACATATGAACAGACAAGGAATAGATGGATTCAAGTGGTTGATCCAGATAGGGAAACATGATTGGCATAGTGGCTAATACCCTCCATACAGGCAACCTTTAATGTACTTTCTCCAAAGCCTCCACATCCTTCTGGTAATGTAAAGTTTATTTACTAGTCACAAGTAGGCTTAAATTCAGATTGTAATGAAGTTACTTTGAAAATGTTTGGTGACCAGAATAGGAGAATTTTTTGAGGAGGGGACGAAAACGGGGGACAAAGGGCGAGCCTTTGATGTTGTCTATATGGATTTTAGTAAGGTGTTTGACAAAGTCCCTCATGGGAGGTTAGTTGAGAAGGTCAAGACTAATAGGATAGAAGGACAGGTAGCTAGATGGATAAGTAACTGGCTTAGTAATAGGAGACAGAGTAATAGCGAAAGAGTATTTTTCTAGCTGGAGATCGGTCACAAGTGGTGTGCTGCAGGGCTCGGTACTGGGACCTCTTCTATTTGTAATATATATAAATGACTTGGAAGAGGGAGTTAGTGGAGTGATCAGCAAGTTTGCAGATGATACAAAAACAGCTGGTCTTGCGGATAGTGAGGCGATGCAGCAGGACACAGGCTGGTAGCTTGGGCAGACAGATGGCAGATGGAGTGCAATCCTGATAAACGTGAGATGATGCATTTTGGGAGAAAGAATGTAGGGGGGAGGTATATGATAAAGGGTAGACCTATTAAGAGTATAGAAACGCAGAGGGACCTGGGGGCGCAGGTGAACAAGTCTCTGAAGGTGGCAGAGCAAACGGAGAATGTTGAGAAGAAAGCATATAGTATGTTAGCCTTTGTAGGAAGGGGTATAGAGTACAAGAGCTGGCCTTTAATGTTGCAGTTATATAAAATGTTGGTTAGACCTCATTTGGAATACTGCATCCGGTTCTGGTCGCCCTACTGCCGGAGGACGTGGATACTCTGGAGAGAGTGCAGAGGAGGTTTACCAGGATGCTGCCTGTTATGGAGGGTCTGAGTTACGAGGAGAGGTTAGGCAAATTGGGACCGCTTTCCTTAGAAGGACGTGGACTTAGAGGAGATCTGATGGAGGTGTACGGGATTGTGAGGGATATAGATAGTGTAAACAGGGTTAAGCTTTTTCCTAGGATGGACTCAAATAGCACGAGGGGTGAGGGGGATAAGGTATAATTTGGATGCTAGAGGGAGTTTTTTTCACACAGAGGGTGGTGGGGGTATGGAATGCGCTGCCAAGTAAAGTGGTGGAGGCAGGTACTCTGGAGTTATTTAAGAAATACTTAGATGGGCACATGAACAGAATGGGAATGGAGGGGTATAGAAAACTGATTTAAAATAGGGATCATGAGCCTTGGGAGTCCCTGGGAAGTGTATAAATAGATGATGATATTGATGTACTTGTTTTTATCCTACTGGTGCTTTGGTCCACCTTGTTGTCTTAATGAGGGGCATACACGCAATGGGGTCGTGAGAGGGTTGGTCTTGGATTTTTTTCGAGAGTATCCTAGTGCTTCACATCATTAGTGTATGCTTGACCTGGACCATTTGATGGGCAATACGACAGCTCAGTGACTATCGCTGTGCTGTGCAGATACATGGATTTGTGTCTGTGGGAGTTTGCGCGTTCTCCC
This sequence comes from Sphyrna mokarran, assembly GCA_024679065.1. Classification (NCBI taxonomy): domain Eukaryota; kingdom Metazoa; phylum Chordata; class Chondrichthyes; order Carcharhiniformes; family Carcharhinidae; genus Sphyrna; species Sphyrna mokarran. The sequence goes on along the minus strand of JAGIQG010000003.1, from coordinate 20,116,625 downwards.
CATGCTTGCGTGGGTTTTCTCCAGGTGCTCCAGTTTCCATCCACATCCCAAAGATGTGCTCTTAGGCTGATTGGCAAAACAAATTCTCCCTAAATTGTCTCAAATTTGGTTTTTAATCCATAGATCTATAAACATGGACAGGGATCGCGGGTAGAGGTGGAAGCATTAGGGTGATAGCGTGGGCTCGTTGGGCCGAAGGGCCTGTTTCTCATGCTGTTTTGTTCTTTGTTCTTTGTAAATGTGTGGGTTTATTGGAATTGGGAAGGGGAGAAATTGTGGGTAAGGTACTCTGTCAGAGAATCAGTGCAGATTCGATGGGCCAGTGGCTTTTTCTGCACTGTAGGAATTCTATGATCTGTGACGGGCAGGTTGGTGAGGTTGTTGTCCGGTGTTCTGAACTCACAGGGCAACTTCCATCTGTGTCACATCTGCTACCAGCGACAGGGATGGTCATGATGATATCTGGGACATATTTGTAAGGTATGGTTCTATGAGTATTACTTAGTTCCTTGACTAGTATGTGAGGCAGCTCTCCCAATTTTTGCACAAAATCTTAGTAAGGAGGATTTTGCAGGGTTTGCAGGGCTGGATTGTCATTTCTGCTGCCTACATCGACATCAAGTGGTCTGTCCAGTTTTATTTTTTAAAGGGTGGGATTTGTTTTCCTTTCCGTGGCGTGTTTGGCTGTGGCAAGAGTTGGCTTGCTGCTCGATGGCCGGAGGAATTTAGTCCTTCTGATGTCAACAGAGTTTCCCGTTGAACGCATCCCTTGCCACCAGGAAACTTGCAGAAGCGTAACAGGAACAAGATTTCAGCAATTGATACTTAATAACTGAGTGGGCATTTGACAGCCAGTCAGGTGAAAACAGCAGATTTCCTTCCCTAAAGAACATTAGTGAAGCAGGTGTGTTTTTATATGACAATTGATGACAATTTCATGGTTATCATTAGACTTTTGATTCCAAATTTATTGAATTCAAATTCCACCATCAGCCATTGTTTGATTCGAATATAGATCCCCAGAGCATTACGGTGAGTTATTAGTCCAGTGATGATACCATTATCCCACAGCCTTCCCAAATAAAGACTAATACATAACAAGGACAGAGAATTGAAACAAATAAATCTTCAGTAATGTCAGTTTTCAGTAACTTAGTGCAACAATGATAAAGACAAATGCAATTAATTGTGTTGATTTAGGTATACAGAAAATAGTATCACTTTGTCCTTTTCACTAGGTATAGTATTTCCAACTGTGATCCTGCAGAAGGAACACCAGATGACATGGCTCTAGTGGATTCCGTTTCCTTACGAAGACAGGTACTACATTAATTTATTAACCTATTCTCATCAATGTTTTTGCTCACCTGTACTTTTCTAATGGCATTATGGCAAGTAAACTGATGAACATAATTGGCAGGATCTTGACTTGGGACGTTTGTTGTCTTTTGGCTGGGAATGGTGATAATGAAAGAAAGGAAGGGAAATGAAACAATGCACTAAACATTATCCTTCCTAATCCTTCCCACCATAAGACATAGGAGAGAAGTAGGCCATTCAGCGCATCGAATCAATACAATAATATGATGACTGATCTGATGTGATAATCTTCAAATCCACTTTTCTGCTTTATCCCCATAACCCTTAATTGCCTGACTGATTAAAAATTTATCGATCTCAGCCTTTGAACTTATTTAACAACCCAATCTCTATCATCCTCTGCAATAAAGAATTCCACAGATTCAGACCCCTGCAAAAGAAGAAATTCTTCCTCATTTCTGTCATAAATGGGTGATGCCTTTCACTAAGATAATGCCCCTCTGCTCCTAGACTCACCCATAAGTGGAAACAACTTCTCAGCATCTACCCTGTTAACCTCTTATGAATGCTGTATATCTCACTAAGGTCACTTTTTATTCTTCTAAACTTCAATAATTACAGCTCCAACCTACCCAACCCCTCCTTTTTTAAAAAAATCCTTCCATACTGGGATCAACCTAGTGAATGTTCTCTGGACTGCCTCCAATGCCAGTATGTTTTTCCTTAGATATGCAGACTGAAACTGTTTACGGTATTCAAGATGTAGTCTAATTAGTGCATTATTTAGTTTTTAGCAAGACTTACCTTCCTTTCCTTTGGAATAAACGCCAACATTTGCTTTCCCTACTACCTGCTGAATTTGCATGCTAGTCATTTATGCTTGAGTTCCCAAATTCTTCTGAACTGCAGTTTTCAGCAGTCTTTCTCCATTTAAGTGATATTTAGCTCTTTTTATTCCTGCTGAAAATGCACCATCACATTTTCCTACATTATATTCTATCTGCCAAGTCTTTTTATCTATTTACTTAATCTATCTATATCCCTCTCTAGACTCTGTTATCTGTTCCACTTGGCTTTCCAGTATAAAGGAAAATGTTCTAAACATATTAAGAAAATGTTTTTGTTCACCTATACTTCTAATGGGATTATGGCAAGTAAACTGAGGAACATAATTGACAGGATTTTGATTTAGGATGTTTGTTGTGAAACAATGCTTGTACTCCTAAAACATAATCACTTAACTTGCATTGATTACGAGTTTATGAGCTGCTTCTCTTTAAATGTGATATTTGTTTTCTGTCTTGCTATCAGATAATTAAACTCAACCGCCGACTCCAGCTTCTGGAGGAAGAAAACAGAGAGCGCACCCGACGGGAAATCATTATTTACTCAATCACAGTGGGGTTTTGGTTGATCAATAGCTGGCTTTGGTTCCGGCGTTGAGTGGGCATTTTATGAATTGGATCATGTGCTAACTGAACAACAGGTCTTTTCAAAACCAGCTGGTGACACGAAGGGCCAGACGTTGTTTATAGCTCCTTCTGTGTCACACAGACTTCTTCACTGTCCATGCACAGATTGTTCACTCCATACAAAACAGGACAAGGAATCATGGGGACAAAGGGATGTTTTGTTGTTCATTTAAAAATATTTATTATATCACTTCATTAGACATTTATCAACTCATTTTGCATGCCCATGATTAGGGAATGTGTGGCTTTCAGGATTTTTAAAGATGTTGTTGAACCAGATGTGCATGTGATTGTACAGGACCAGTAGAGAGGGTGTCATGGAACAGAACACAGTAAAGCTAAAAGCTGTTTTTTGAATTTATGACTTATTGGTCAGAAGAATTGCATATAAATGATTTTGCAGGAGTTTTATGTGAAGGGATGTATATAAACATATTGTGCATGTATTCCATTGTCACATGAAGATAAATTTCTGGTTTTGGGCCCCTGTGTTTCCTGTTTTTGCACTGAGTTCGAAATAAATACTGTGGGAAAAGGCAAAAAGAATTTTTTGAATATGCGTCAAAAATATATCCACCTTTCATTGATTTGATTTTGAATTTTCATCATAAAAATCTGCCTTCCAACATATTTAGTTGTGCATTGAAATGCCAATGTGCTTATCTGTTAATTCCTAGTATTCCTGTGCTCCACATAAAGCAATTATCAGCATAGGTACTGAGAGCTGAAGCCAATCCCCGGTATTTCATTTGAACATCCATCCCCTGAAACTGTGAATGGATCTGTTCTGGTTGTACTACTCTGTATAGAATTCCCCAAAAAATGTTTTGTAAATATATGTGACAGAGCAGGTTCGGAGGGTGGGATTATGTTTTTCCGTGAATGCTGAAAAAGGCCATTGTGCAGCCTTGATCGAACATATTCCATTGCTTGGATCAGAGAAGTGTTTACACTGTAAAGATTTCAACTAAATAATGTATCTTTTAGTATATCATTTATTTTGCCCTTGACCTGCAGAGGCACAATAAATCTTGATCTAGTTCAAGACATTTACTGCAGGAATGTTTAATGTAAGCAAACTTTAAATTAAACATAAATCTTTTAAATGTGGCAAACTTTTTTTTCTATATTGTATCTTTTATGTGGAGCAAGCTTACACAAGATTATCAGAAGTACAATTGTGTATGTAAATATAGTTGACTATATACAATGTGGCAATAAATAAAATTAAATCTGAATATTTTGTGTTTTTTTTCTCACCACCAATGTGTGATCAGGAAGGGAGAAGATAGTTTCAAGTAATCCAAAGATCTGGGCTAGTAGAATCCCAACAGTGCAGAAGGAGGCCATTTGGTTAATTGAGTCTGCACTGACCACAATCCCACCCAGGTCTTATTCCTGCAACCCCATATATTTACTGTGCTAATCCCCTGACACTAGTGTCAGTTTAGCATGGCCAAACGGCCTAACCCGCCCACTTTCAGACTATGGGAGGAAACAAGAGCACCCGGAGAATACCATGCAAACATGGAAAATGTGCGAACTCCACCGGGAATGAATTCGGGTCCCTGGTGATGTGAGACAGCAGTGCGGCATGGTGGCGCAGTACCACTGCTGCCATAGTAATCCAGAGACCCTAAATTTAGATCCCAGATGGCCATTTGAGAACTTGAATTCAATATTTTTCTTTTAAAAATTTGGAAATAAATTGTCTGTTACCAGTTAAGGTCATTACAAAATTGCCAGATGATTGTAAGAACCAAACAGTTTTTAAAGAGGGAAACTCGTCTTTTCCCAGTACGTTCTATCTCTACAGCCCTACACCTGCTGTGATCTCTGCACTGTTCCATTCTGGTCTCTTGCACATCCCCAATTTCCATCACTCAACCATTTGATGGCCATGCCTTCAGCTTTCTAGGCACTGAGCTCTGGAATTCACTCCCTAAATCTTTATTATTTTACTTCTCTTAAGATGTTCCTCAAAACATCCTTCTTTAAACAATCTTTTAGTCAGTTGCCCTACAATCTTGTTATAGTTTCAGGTTTTTTTAATGTTACGTACAAGTTTGATCGCAGACTTATATGGCTGAGTTAACTGCCCTTTGAATATGCCTAGCAAGCCATTGAAGGCACACAATCAGCCTTCCAGAGCAACTAGGGTTGGTTAATGAATACCGTTTGTGGCAGTGATATCCACATGAAGCAATTAATTTGAATAAAATCATTGAAGGCAACTATAATATGATTAAAGATGATAAACCAGATAAATTACTTTCTGATGTGGAATTCCACTTTAACCCATAAGTACTCAAGTCAGATTATGGGTGGTGTTTTAATTTCTGAACTTTTTTTGAGATTTCTAAGAAGTCTCACAACACCAGGTTAAATTCCAACAGGTTTATTTGGTAACACAAGCTTTCAGAGTGCTGCTCCTTCATCAGGTGCGTGGGAGTTCAGTTCACAAACAGGGCATGTAGAGATACAAACTCAATTTACAAAATAATGGTTGGAATGCAAGTCTTGACAGGTAATCAAGTCTCCAAGAAAATCACACATATCAATCTCCACATTTTGAGATTCAGTAGGAATTTGATTGCCATATTTCTATGCTTGTAATTCCATGATTAATCAGGAATGTTTTATTTTAAATTCAGAAATTGATGGGATGGGTTATTGTGTAGAATAGAATGCATGTCATGTGCTGTTGGGGGCACTATGCAACCTCTGACAATATGGCCCTTGAAACCCAGTTTTATTCGGTTTGATTTGTTATGTTTTGTGCCTGAAGGCTTGAAAAGGGCTGTTAGTATTGTTGTCTCGGCGGTGAATAAACACTCCATTGCAATCTGTCTCTTCAGGTACTATTCCCGAAGAGGGTGTTATTGACCATGGACTTCCATGGTAATCTTGTTATCACTCAGCAAGTTTGCAAGAAAATGTCACATTACAACAATAACTGCCATAAGTACCAAAATGTTAAAAACTTCCAGCAGATTATGTTCCAAAAATTTGATTTATTAATATTGCATGTATTAGGATACAATGAAGACTATTATGTACAGACAAAACATACTGTTCATCAAAGGGTAAAAGAAAGGAGAGTGCAAAATATAGTGTTAGTCATAGCTAGGGTGTAGAGAAAGAGCAACTTAGTATAAGGTAGTCTATTCAAAAGTCCAATGGTAGCAGGGAAGAAGTTGTTCTTGAGTCAGTACATGCATAATCTCAGACCTTTGTACCTTTTTCCAACGGAAGAAAGTGAAAGAGTATGTTTGGGATGCACAAAGTCCTTGAAAGTGTTGGTTGCTTTTCCAAGGCAGTGGGAAGTGTAGTTGGAGTCAGTGGATGGGAGATTGGTTTGCAGAATGGACAGGGGTACTTTCACAACTCTTTGTAGTTTGTGGTCTTGGTTAGAGCAGGAACCATCCCAAGCTGTGATACATCAGGAAAGGATGTTTTCTGTGGTGCATCTGTAAAAATTGGTGAGAATCATAGTGGACATGCCAAATTTCCTTAGCCTCCTGAGAAAGTATGGGTGTTGGTGGGCTTTCTTAACATAGAACATTACAGCACAGAACAGGCCCTTCAGCCTTCAATGTTGCGCCGACCAATATAAAAAGCAATGCCCCTCCAAACTAAACCATTCCCTTCTCTTCCATAAACTTATCATCTAACCTCTTAAATGCCACCAAACTTGGCGCATCTACAACTGCTGCAGGCAGGGCATTCCACTCCCGAACCACCCTTTGGGTAAAGAACCTACCTCTGATATCCGTCCTATAACTATCACCCCTTAATTTAAAGCTGTGTCCCCTCGTGCTAGCTTTCTCCATCCTAGGAAAAAGGCTATCACTGTCCACCCTATCTAAACCTCTAATCATCTTATATGTTTCGATTAGGTCCCCTCTTAGCCGCCTCCTTTCTAACGAAAACAACCTCAAATCCCTCAGCCTCTCTTCATAAGACCTGCCCTCCATACCAGGCAACATCCTGGTAAACCTCCTCTGTACCCTCTCCAATGCCTCCACATCTTTCTTATAATGCGGGGACCAGAACTGCACACAATACTCCAAGTGCGGCCGCACTAGAGTTTTGTACAGTTGCAACATGACGTTGCGGCTCCGAAATTCAATCCCCCTACCAATAAAAGCTAAGACTCCATATGCCTTCTTAACAACCTTCTCGACTTGACTGCCTACTTTCAGGGATCTATGCACATACACACCAAGATCCCTCTGTTCATCTAGACTACTAAGAATCCTACCATTTGCCCTACACTCTACACATTTATTATTTCTGCCATAGTGCATTACCTCACACTTTTCCACATTAAACTCCATTTGCCACCTCTCGGCCCAGCTCTGCAACTTATCCAAGTCTCTCTGCAAACTATAACACCCCTCTTCGCTATCTAACCATAGCATCAATGTGGAGGGAGCAGGACATTTAGAAACTTAAGGCTCTTGACCATTTCCATTTCATCACTTGATGTTGACGAGGCATATTCTCCAGTACACTTCCTGAAGTTAATAACTATTTTCTTTGTTTGCTAACATTAGGAAGCGGCTATTGGCATCGCACCATTTTACCAGATTCTCTATCTCTTTGTAGTCCATCTCATCACTGTTTGAGATCTGACCTACTATGGTGATGTCAGCAGCAAACATGAAAATGGAATTGGAGCAGAATTTGTCCACAGAGTCATAGGTGTATAAGGAGTATAGTAAGAGGCTAAGGACACAATCTTGTGAGGCACTGATGTTGAGGATCATCATAGAGGAGGTGTTTTGCTATCATTACTGATCATGGTCTGGGAGTTAGGAAGTCTGGAATCCAGTTGCAGAGGGAGGAGCTGAGCTCAAGACCACAAAATTTGGAGATGTGTTATGTTGGGATAATGCGTTGAAAGTTGAGCTGTAGTCAATAAGTAGAAGTCTGACGTAAGCCAGATGGAACATTTGCAGTGATAGGTGAACTGTAGTGGATCCAGGAAAACTGGAATTGATGCATGCCATGACTAACTTTTCAAAGCAATTTGAAATGATGTGTGTCAGAATCAATGAGCAATAGTCATTAAGGCATGCTGCCTGGCTTTTCTTTGGAACAAGGATGATGGTCATCTTCCTGAAGCAGATAACGACCTCAGATTGGTGTAAGGAGAGATTAAAGATGTCTGCAAATACCTCAACCTATTTGAGGTATTTGAGCTGGACCATACAGGATCCAAGTGCTCATCTATTCCATCTGGTCAAGTTATTTCCTATGGGTTAAGTTTCAAGAATGCTGATCTGACATCTGTCATGGTGATCTCAGATACCAGTTTGGGCGAGGCTTCAGGGGTGGCAGATGTGCTCTCACTGACCTCTTGCCCAAAACGGGCAGAGACTGCATTGAGCTCATTGGAGAAGGGTGCATATTTGCAGGTTATGTTATGTAGAATGGAATTGTTGGTTGGGGAGGCTGGAGGAGGTGACTCCAAATTCTGTGCCTTTTTATACTTTCCTGTAATTTCTACACCAGCCACAGTTGTAATAAAATTAAGCATGGATCTAATAACATCACATAAATTTACAAACCATCACAGTCTTAAAGTGGCTAACAATGTGAGTGGAAGGAGTACTGAGCACAGATTAAAGAGATGTGTATTGTCTCCAGACAGTACGGTAAGTGAGGTTTTTTGCTAACCCAGGCAAGTCATGGGGGTTACAGATAGTGTGACATGAAGCCAAGATCCCTGTTAAGACCATCCTCATGTGTGCGGAACTTGGCTATCAGTCTCTGCTCAGCGGCTCTGCGCTGTCATGTGTCGTGAAGGCCCCCTTGAAAAACGTTTACCCGAAGGTCGGAGGCTGAATGCCCATGACCGCTGATGTGTTCACCAACAGGAAGGGAACAGTTTTGCCTGGTGATTGTCGAGCGATGTTCATTCATCCGCTGTTGTAGTGTCTGCATGGTCTCCCCAATGTACCATGCTTTGGGATGTCCTTTCTTGCAACGTATTAGGTAGACAACATTGGCTGAGTTGCAAGAGTATGTACTGTGTACCTGGTGAATGGTATTCTCACGTTTGATGATGTCATCCATGTCGATGATCCGGCATATCTTGCAGAGGTTGCTGTGGCAGGATTGTGTGGTATTGTGGTCCCTGTTCTCCTGAAGGCTGGGTAGTTTGCTGCGAACAACGGTCTGTTTGAGGTTGCGCAGTTGCCTGAAGGCAAGAAGTGGGGGTGTGGGCATGGCCCTAGCAAGATGTTCATCATCATCAATGATATGTTGAAGATTCCAGAGAAGATGTCGTAGCTTCTCCGCTCCAGGGAAGTACTGGACAACAAAGGGTACTTTGTCTCCCGTGTCCTCTGAGGAGATCAGTGCAGTTTATTGCTATGGCATGTCGGAACTGTCAATCGATGAGTCGAGCTCCATATCCTGTTCTCACGAGGGCGCCTTTCAGCATCTAGAGGTGTTTGTCATGATCCTCCTCATCTGAGCAAATTCTGTGTATATGGAGGGCTTGTCCATAGGGGATGGCCTCTTTAACGTGTTTAGAGTGGAAGCTGGAGAAGTGGAGCATTGTGAGGTTGTCGGCTTGCGGTACAGTGAGGTGCTGAGGTGGCCTTCCTTGATGGAGATGTGTGTGTCCGAGAATGCAACCGATTCTGGAGAATAGTCCATGCTGAGTCTGATGGTGGGATGTCAACCAAAGCAGGCGAGAGCCAGAATCCTTGGTTGACAGTCATCATTATATCTCTCTCATCCTATGATCAACTGAGTATTTCCAACATTTTTTGTTTTTATTTCAGCTTTAGAGCTCCCTGAATATTTTGATTTCGTACTGTGCTGCAATTGTTCATGAATAAACGAAAATATCTACTTCGTGGTATTACTGCCCCTTTTCTTTTGGTCAACGCCAGAACATCACTACCATCCACCAGCAAGTTAACAAGTGCTACAACCAGCCTGACTGCGCAGGCGCTTCCCGGCAGGCCCGCACACAAATCGCGCAAGCGCAGTCTGGGGGGGGAAAGAGAGACCGGTGGATTCGTAATGCGCATGTGTAGGATGAGAGAGCTTTCGTAATGCGCTTGCGTTGTCTGCGGGGCTTCGCGGATTCGCAATGGGTCCGGTGTGTGTTTGTAGTGCGCAGGCGCGGATTGAGGCAGGCCCTGGGATCAGTTATGGCGTCGGTGGCGCTGTTTCGAAGTGTCCTCAGTCCCTTCAGACAAAGGCTTTCCCTCAGTCAGACCATCCCCCTATTCACACAGACCAGGGAGAAGAAGAGATGGATGAAATCTTACATGTTACTAATGGAAAGAAAGAAAAAACTTGAAGGGCCACCACCGCCTCAATCTCGGTGTGTATGAACGTGCATAGGGACCAGGCCACAGCGCCTTATTGACACAAGTGAATGGGAGGTCTGAATGAAAAAAATATAAATTTGTCTTTGCTGTTTTGTACTTAGTATACTAGCTTCATTTATGTTGTACTTTATAGCATCTTGCATTTTTATATGACAGATGTTTCTCGGTACTCCACAGAAGTGGTCAAGCCAATGAAGATTTTTGGAGGAATGATGGATAGGGACTGAGACAGCCTAAACGTTTGGCAATGGTGAGGGGCAGAGTTGTCTAAGAGGCTGGAGTAAGAGAAATAGAGACACTGGTGCACTGAAGCAGGTTAAGGAAATAATTGGTAGTCAACAATGACAAGAATGATAAACTAGCAGAATTAAAACTTAGGGCAATAGCCTATGAACACAAGAGTTTGGATAAACTGAAGTTTAGGGAGGATAGAATGCCGGTCAAGAGAAATTGGAAAAGCTGAGTCTGGAGATGATCAAAGTATGAATGATGATTACTGAGGAAGGTCAGAGTTGGATGTAAAAGAGGGGAAAATAAGGGGCAGCAGCTCAGTTTGAATCAGATACAGAGGTTGCCAACTTTTTGATTCAAGCTGAGACCGAAAGAGAGACTTCTGTATTGCCAAAGAAATAAAATCCATTCAAGCTGGTAATGATGTTTGTGATCTTGCCGGTTTTTAATGAGCAAAAATTGTGACTCACCCAAGACTAGATAGATGGCGCAGAGACAATGAAGCAGTCGTGAGCAATGGTAAACAGGTAGACCTGGATGCTGCTAGTATATGTATCTTGTGTGTGTGAATGCTGTTGTGAAAGGATAGTTTGGACCTGAGAGGACCAATTCTGGATTCTTTGACGCTGATCCAAAAATAGGAGTGGAAACTATTCCTAAAGATGCTTTGGCTATGGAACAAAGTAGTTTCCAGTTACAATATACTGTTAGTAGTTTGGAATTTGCGATTCTGAAATCAAAATCCTAATCTGTATTTTACAAATTTGGACAATACTTCTAGGGCTCAGAATGCTAAACTGCTTTGTCATTATTCCTTACTCATAAGTTTGTAATTGACCTATTAAGCTGTTAGCATCACTGAGCAAGGATAATCAAATGGGTCTTAGAAGCTTTGCACGTCAGTTATCTGTGAGAGTACCAGTGGCCCCCTAATGCAGCCAATTGATGTATTGTGCCATGGAGTGATAAGATTTGACTGTCATACCAAAAACTTGATTTGTGTATGAGCATCAAATAGAGGCAACTGATTTCTCATAGAGAAGAAAGGAAAATTGGCTGTTGAGACACTTGTGTTATCTCATTCATCTAGCATACAGTAGAGTGATATTGCAAAGAGTCTTGAAACTGGGTTTTAGATATGTTTTGTAGTGCAGTATTTTGAATTAATATAATTTTAATAAAAGCATCAAACACGGTGAGAGGGAACAGACAGTTGTATTTAAAACATTTTGTTGCGTTGCCAGATCACAGCAGCCAAACTGGGACTACCATGCTGAAATAGTGGCTTTTGGTCAACGTCTTCATGAGACTTTTAACCTGGATCTTCTCAAAACAGCGTTCATCAATCCTTGTTACATTACGTTTGAGGAAGCACACCGCCGGGAACTTAAACTGGGAAGAGAGGATATCAAGTTGAATCTCAAAGACAATCAACAGTTATTTGAGAAAGGCTTATTGTTTGCGGACACTTACTTCCAAGATTGTTTCAGTAATGCTTATCCAAACTTACCTGCTGACGGTGTTAAGGCACTTACTAATCACATCACTGGGTCACAAGTTGTGTGCCATGTTGCCAGGAACCTGGCTGTGGAAGACTTGACATTAAGTGCAGAGTTCCCAGTGCCAGAGGAGATTTTACAAAGGACATTCTTTGCTATTGTTGGAGCTTTGCTTGAGAGCAGTGGGACGGAAAAAGCTGGCTTATTTATGCGGGTAAGATACTGTAATGGAGCGGGGTGGAGAATGGTCGACTTGGAAATAATAACAAGACTATATTCAGTGCAGGACAATTGCTTGAAGTTTCACACTGATTTACAGGTTGTATGGGCAGGAACGACAATATGCATCATTAGGATCCTGGACTAGAACCTCAAGATATATCATGAGGCCAGATTAGACCCCAATGATTTTTCTATTTTTGGCATAAATGTGAGGAAAGGATGCTTCCTTCCAGAAATGAGTCCACTGAAATATGGTCAAACAAACTTTATTTAATAGTTTAAATAAAACTCTACAAATGAAACAGCTTAACTATTAATAGTTGAACAATATTTAAAACTGAAAAAGAAGCTACTTTAGTTTCTAACTTATTACTGTTTCAGTTCCAAATAAGCAATATTCTTCTAACAGACTTAAAGGTCATTTAATATATAGTTGCTATAATGAGTATATGCAGTCTTGAAATTTTCAGAGAGAAAAATGAGTTCCAGAAACCTGTAAACTTTTAACTTTAACCACTTCCAGCTGCAAACTAAACTGCTTTGTGCAAAAGCTGTTTCTTTCTACTACAGACACAGGAATGTACACAAAACACATCATCACATGACCCTATTAATCACTCTAATCAAAAATCCTAGGAGAATTTAAGTAAATAAACAACAATTAACTCTATTTAAATTAACCACTTGTGAGACCAAAATGAGTAATTTTCCTGCTCTCCCAGCATCCTTGAGTTGTATTTCCACCGGACATAATGACTGCCTGTAGCAGAAAGTTGAATTTTTAAATAAAGATCAAACATTCCATTTAAACATAAAAAATATAAGTTTATATCAATTGCACTACTATCATTAATGCATTCAGACAATTCACATAGCATCTTTAAAGTAGAAAAATACCCAAGTTGCTTTACAAAGTCATAATCAAGTGAAAATGAATGCTGAAACTGGCAGAAAAATTGGTAACCTGAGCACTCTCAGATTTAGGGTAATCGACGAAAGAACTAGAAGTAAAGGTTAGTGTTTAGATTGAGCTGCGGAGCTGGATTGTATTGCCTGAAGGGGTAGCAAAAGCAATTGTTAATTGTTCCTTTCAAAAGGGAATGGAATGTATATTTGTAAAGCAAAATATTTGTAGAGCTATGGGGAAAAACAGAAATGGAACAAGTTGAATAGCACTTTCAAAGAGTCAGCATGACAGGCTGAACAACCTTGTTCTGTGCTTGATAATTTTGGCATAAGGAAATATTAGGAGAATTAACTAAAAACATGGTCAGAGGTGGGTTTTAAGTTAGAACTTGAGCTAATGAGGAAAGGGATGTATGTCAGGAACTCTATAGGGCTGGGCTGTTGTTGGGTTCAGGCTGTACAGAAGGTGAGGATACCAAGTGAACTTAAAAACAAAATATCCACTGGTGTGTTATGTGATCATAGTAAGAAGTCTCACAACACCAGGTTAAAGTCCGACGGGTTTACTTGGTAGCTCAAGCCACAAGCTTTCGGAGCACTGCCCCTTCATCAAGTGAGTGGGATGAAGGGACGATGCCCTGAAAGCTTGTGGTTTGTACTACCAAACCTGTTGGACTTTAACCTGGTGTTGTGAGACTTCTTACTGTGCTCACTCTGGTCCAATGCCAGCATCTCTACATCATGTTATGTGATTGCAGGAAGATGTTAAATAGAATTGCTGGTACTAATGAGGAAACCTTTACTAAAGGGCACAAAACCAAAGAATAAGGACAATAGCACTTGGCATGTTTGATGGCAAGAGTTCACCTATTTTACTTGAACTTTTAGCTTCCCAATCTTTAGCTTACATATTTTGGCAAAAAATTGTGTTTAGTGAAATCAGGGATGTCAATAATAGAAAATTATTTATAATTCTTTTAGCTAGCGTCAAAGTTGTGCAGCAAACCCAAGCACAGAGTAAAACTTTCTCTATCTTGCTTTAAACCACAAACTCTAATACTTCTACATGGCTACCTTTTGGCTTCTCTGAGATTTTAATTTGTGGATAAGTTTTTGCTGTTGCCTTTTGGATTGAGATTACTGAAAATTCATTTCACTTGGAATCGCTTCATCTCATTAAGGTGCAATGCATTCAAAATGAAAGTATACTTTGTGAGTACTAATTCTGGTCAGGTATTGGAGTTCACCTCGCAATCATATTCCAGTATTTTTAGGAGAAAATTAACAATCTTTTTAAAATAATGCCTCTATTCTCAGAGAACTGCAGGGTAAACACAGATGATAGTCCCTCAATTACAAAGTGAAAGAACTAAAATCATTTTTTGTGAACAAAAAGAGTTTTGAGTAAAATGAATTCGGCCAGTCTGCTGATCAGAATGAGGTGGTGGGTGGCAGGCAGTCGGGAAATCAGAACTAAATTCTGTTGGACTAGCTGTGGGAGAGGGCTTGATGGATTCTTGGAACCCTGCTGCAGATCTCTTCTAATGTCCAGATTTAAATATTTGTCCCTGTTACTATATAGTTATTACAGTGCAACTGGACTGTAAATATGCAGTGATCTTTTTCTTTAATGCTACAAAGTTAATGTAAATTCCAAGTTTGTTTATTCCTGACTTTGCCCTGGATTTATAGTATGGTTTACAATCTGTGCCAATTAAAGCTGCTTATCGCTGTTGTAGTATAGATGTAGGCTCAACTCACAAGCTGAAATCCTGTAGTTTACCAGCACGGGAGTAAATTACCTGGTGCTTGTCCAACTAAAATATCCTATACTTTAGGGATTTGGCTTCCATTTATATTGTGGAATTGGAAGAATTCCAGCCTAACTTTAGGTTGCTCTTGTTTCTAGATTCAGTGTGCTACTGCAATTGTGTATAATTTGACCTGGTGCTGGAACTAATATCTGTTCTGTATAATAGTGGATGCTATTTTTGACTTATGTGGTAGCATTGTATTGCATACTGGCTCTTTTGTTCTGTGTGACTAGTGATTCAAACTATTAACTAACAACCTATTAACAGCTGTTGGTCTGTTTGCTTCTGCCTTCACTTTTGAATAGAATATTTGACTGATTTATTGTTTTTTTTTTAATAGGACTTTGTAATTACTCAACTTATTGGTAAGGATCTGTTTGATATCTGGCCTCTTGTTAATCCCATGGGACAATTGGTGGAAGAGTTGAAAAAGAGGAATATCCCTCTTCCGGAGTCCAGACTGACCAAGCAGGCTGGAGCCAGCACTGTGCTCCCACTGTATTTCGTTGGCTTGTACAGGTACATGATAAATGTTACTTAACATATTTGAGCTGTGACTTTATTGGGTTTCATATCAGCAAGAAACTGTTGCAAAAATGCATTATAGGGCTATTATAATCTTTACATCTTGTGTTCAATTTTATATGATCATGTATTGTTCCCTGCCATTCATGTAAATATAAAATATTGGCTCTAATTCACTGAAAAACTACTGAGAAATTTGGAAATTGTTGCTTGACATAGAGTAAAGACGCCGATTGTTAGCTGTGAGGAAAATGGGAGAAATGTAATTGCTAATGAGAAGTATTGGGGTGTGATAGGACAGGGATAAGAAGCTTAAGGTTAGTTGATATTTGAAGCAGGATTTGCAATTTAGTAGCTGCTGAGTTAAGGTGACAGTGAGAGTTGTCGATTGAATGAGATATGACTGGGAAGAGTTGTCGATTGGAAGAGGCGTTGGCTATAATGAGAGTTGATTGGATGAGACTTGGCCCCTGGGGAGGGCTGCTGATTGATTGGATGGTAAATTGTTTCTTTGACAAAGGAGCTGGTAATGGGAGTAGTTTGTTTGCCAGCTATCTGTGATTTATTTAGAGAAGGGTTCACACTGGCTGATCCACATTGTGAGCTGGCAAAGAACCAAGGTGAAAATTCTTCTATCAGCACTGCATTACTTTTTTATTGCCGTAATGCTGAGTTTAAAGATGGTATATCCTTAAAACACAATTAAACATGTGCAAGAGCTAATCCTGAAAGTGGGGGTAACATGCTGACCAGAGAGTAGTAAGAAATAAAGTCTCATAATTCTTAAAAGAATCTTAAAAGTTTATGGAACTTATTAAAAAGATGAGTTTTTCTTCCAAACATAAACCACTATATATTGACGGTGATCCTTCGCTTAGAAATTGTCTCTCTCTCAATTAATTCATGAGAGTTAGCATATCTGTTTTGTTTTTTCTCAACATAATTAACAGTGAAAGTACACCAGCTTGTGCCATTGCCAGGTACACATTGCAGTGTCTACATTTTTTACAATATCACTGTTCTGGAAAGGACTTGTCTTTTTAGTTTGTTCTTCAGATGTAGACATCACTGGTAAGATTACAGTGATGGTCCTATCCCTGGTTCCCTAAACTTGTTTGTGGGCCACCTTCTTGAACCAGTGCAGTTCTTATATTGTTTATCCTGTAATGGTGTAGATGGAGAGGATTCTGGGCTCTACCTAACAACAATAAATAAATGGTGGTACATGCGTAAGATGTATTACTTCTTCTCCATGGTAGATCTTCTTTTGACTAGCCAGTATTGTTAATATAAACTTGATGACCTGCTGCAAATCATGTATATGGTGCATACTTTAGTTTCAAATTTGTCAGTGGTGGAAATATTCCAGTGGTGGTGTTAAAGATCTGAAGAGTTGCTTGTTGCTACTGCCACTTGTTGGTCCAAATTGGGATGCTGACTGAGTCCTGCAGTAGTCTGGTATGGATTATTTCCCATTTTGGGGAAGTTACAAATGGAGCTGACTATTGTGAATCAGTCAATGAACAATCTTACACAAAAGATCACTGGCGCAGCAGCTAAAGGGTTTTGGGCCGAGGGTGCTTCCTTGAACATGTGCATTGATTTATTGTGTTTTGGCTTGTGATATGGTTAGTGCCTGGTACAATTAACCTAAAAATAGAGAGAGAAAAGCTGACAAATGGAGAAAAGTGGATCAAAAGCATTGGGTAGAATGTGTGCAGCTGCTGTTTTAATTTATAATAGAGTCCAACAAAGTGATCAACTCCTAATAACACCATGATTATCTTAAAAGGAAAAGTCTGTTCTCTTGGGCGATTCAATAAAATTGCATTTATTAAATATTTCTGGAGTTGTTGCATATTTTGCTTAAATAAATGCTTTGGACTTCCAACTTTCAGGCAGGAGTTTTCGTTTTATAGTTTCCTTCAACTTGTCTAAACAGTGAGGTTTTTCCAATTGACTGAGTTTAATAAAGGTTTAATCAAATGGTTTGTGAAGTGGTTGATTAGTGAAATTTTGCATGAGGTAACTCATGAGTTTGCCAGGATATATTGGTTTTAAATCAGTAATATCATCTGTCATATATTTTTGCAAGAAATGACAAAGTTCTGACCCAGATGTCCAATGTCTTGTTGCAGTGATAAGCAACTAATTGCAGAAGGACCTGGTGAAACTGTGCTGTCAGCTGAAGAAGAGGCAGCCCGTGTAGCGCTGCGTAAAATTTACGGCTATACGGAAAACAGACGACCTTGGGATTATTCAAACCTCACAAAGCAATCTATGGCAGCCAAGGCTCTGAGCAGTTAATGAGCTGGACCCATCCTACGTGACGTACATCATCCACATATTCTTCTGGTTATGCGACCTTAACTATTGTGCATATATTCATCATTTTACAGCTGTAATAAAGATATTAAAAACCAGTTTTTAGTATTTATTGCAAAAGTATTTGGGGGAAATTTCATCCAAATAATGTGTACGCTTCAGATAGCCATGTTCTACAAAGGATAAAGGCATTGCAGTGGAGATAAGAATAAAGATTTACAATGATTATATCAGAGCTATGAGGTTATATCTATCATAAGAGGATCAACAGGCTGGCTTTTGTTCTGCTCAAAAATGGTGACTGAAGTCTAATTGAAGTCTTTAAGATTATGGAACATTTTGAAAGAGTAAACTTAGAATGTTTCCACTTAGTGAATTGGTGAAGACAGACCAAAATATAAGATTGATTTTATGGTGTCAAAAGAATAGAAGAAACTTTCACTAAAGAATGTTGAGAATGTGGACCTCTACCACAGCAAATGGTTAAAGTAAATAGGACAGATGAATTAATGTTTTAGTTTATACAGAACTGTCATTGGATGTTGTGATATCTCGACTGGATCAGCCATTCACAGTAAAAATGTTAAGGCTAATCACAGTCACTAGAAAAAGATATGATGAAGAAAGTAATTCAGAGTTATTCTGATGAGCAAGGATGCGACAAGGTTTGAGTGAAAGATGCATTGAAATGACTGAAAAGGTCATTTCAGTTTGAAACTGATTTTTCATGTATGTATTTGATCAAAATGACAATACTTAACCACTAGTAGTAATTTTTTGATTCTTCATCAGAGTGTGGGAGTAAAGGCCATCGTCAAGCTGTAATCATAGAAAAGTTTGCACATTGGCAGACAGATTCTTCTCATTTTGGCTAAGACACGTGCACTGTTTTCCAACAGATTTTACTTACGATTGTGTATCTGCCAGGAAAGGTGAAAATTGTTCCCTTTGTGTCCTGACTATGAAAAAAAAACCAAATTGAATCTGGAGAATTACCATCCTGTTAGTCTACTCAGACAAAATAATGGAAGGTATGCATTTACCAATAACCTGTTCATTAGTTCTCACTTTGAATTTTCCTAAGGTTACCTGGTTCTAGACTTGGTATTGCCCTAGTCAAAACACAATATCAGAGGGGATATGAGTTTCAACAGGTGCTGTGTTTCCTCTGCAGTCCAAAGATGTGCAGTTAGATGGATTGGCTATACTAAGTTACTCCTTAGCGTCCAAAGATGTGTAAGTTGGGTGGATTAGCGCAGTAAATAAATAGGGTTGTGGGGTGGGGATGGGCTTGGATATGATGTTCTTTAAAGAGCTATTGCAGTCAATAGGCCAAACAACTTCTTTCAGCTCTGTAGGGATTCTAGGGATCAACAAGATAAAATTTGATCAGATGTGGTATCAAGAAGCCTGAGCAAAATCAATGGAAGCTTTCCATTGATGTGAATCAAATTATTTAGCACAGAGGAAGATCATTGTGATTACTGGAAGCCAATCATTTCACCCAGGATGCTGCAGCAGGAGTTCCGCAGGGCAACCATTTTCAATGACTCCCTCCACCTTACGATCAAAAGTACAGATATTCGCTGATGATTGTTTAATGTGCATTTGCAATGCCTCAGATGATGCTTCAGTCTGTTCCTCTGTGAACCACTGAGACAAATATGCAAACTTGAGCTGATAAAGTGATCTAATGTTCAGGCTGTACAAATACCAAGCAATGACCACCTCCAAGAGATGACCAATGACCACTAACAAGAGAAAGTGATCTCTTCCCCTTCAATGCTGTTACCATCTTCAAATTTCCTGCACTAGAAATATCCTGGGGGTTATTATTGATCAGGAAATTAACTCAACCAGCTGTATCAATGCTGCAGCTACAATAGATCAGACACGGTATTGTGCAATGTGCAACTTGCCTCCTAACTCCTCAAAGTCTTTCCATCATCTATAAAGCACAGGACAGGTGCATCATGGAACAATCTCCACTTGCCTGAGGTATGCACCTCCAAAAATTCTCTCAGACCTTGACTCTATGCAGGATAGAATAACCTGTTGATTAGCATCTCATCCAGCACCTTAAAAGTTCAGATTGTCTATAATTGTAGTAGGGTGTCCTATCCACAGGATGCCTCATACCAACTTGCCAAATCTTCATTAATAGTACCTTCCAAACCTACAAATTCTATCATTTAAGAACAGTAAGTGCAGGTGAATACTACCAACTTCAAGTCCTCCTCTAACTCACACAACTTTGGAAAGGTGTCACCATCACTGGGTCAAAATCCAGGAATGAACTAAGAGCGCTGTACGAATACCTTCAGATTGCGACACCGATTGCAATGGTTCAAGAAGATAGCTTACCACTGCCACCACAAGAGCAGTTAGGGGTCAGCAACAAATGTTGTCTTTGACAGTGATCCCTATCCCATGAATGAACAAAAGGAGAAACAAACACAAGCCCTTTGAGATTATATTAGCCATTGTCGTTTGACTGCTAAATTATATATATTAATGATGCTACTTAGCATTTGGGTCCTGAAACAGTTCAAGTAAGAAGAATATGTCCAGTTTGTGTATCTGCTTGTTCAGTTCTTCTCCACGTCTGTTCGCTTCAATGAGCAGTTAAGTGGAACAAGATTAGATCAAACTGTTTAGAAGTCAAAGACAACAGTCATTTTGGAACCTTTAGTCTCAGATGTGGAGGATTTTTGATTTCAGTACTGTAACAAGTATTAGTTGTCCAGCTCGGCCTCAAAGCGGTCCGTAATTACATTATAATTCTACTCTCATTGTGAGGTTTTCGGTTTTTACAGTTGCTAATAATAACGTTGTTATTATTATCACAAGTAGGCTTATATTAACATTGCAATGAGATTACTGTGAAAATCCCCTAGTTATCACACTCCGGCGCCTGTTCGGGTACACTGAGGGAGAGTTTAGTATGGCCAATGCACCAAACACGCACGTCTTTCGGACTGTGTGAGGAAGGCGGAGAACCTGGGGAAAATATGCAAAGCCTTCACAGGCAGTCAGTCAGCCAAGGCGGAGGTCGAACCTGAATCTCAGACGCTGCGAGGTAGCAGTGCTAACCATTATGTGGCCCTAACAAAGTTGTCAGTATAAACTATGCAATCCTCAATCCACCAACTGAAACCCTGGGATTTATATAATATCACGTGAGTGGGTTTACGACATTTTAATTCGGTTCCGAGTAACGGCGAGTAAAACCGGTCTTTAATTCTGCTTTAGAAAAAGAGTGTATGAGAAAGTATCAGAGCCAAAAACCAGTTTCTGTCAAATGCGGAAGCCACCGCATATTTTTAGATAATTTTCATACAAAGCAGCTGGTATTTGAGATTCATTTTGTTCAGAGTCAGCGCGTGTGAATTGTGTAAATTTACATATATAAACAATTAGATACTTTCACAGTTGCAATAATGCGTTAGCTTTCAAACAAGTCAACATGTAAGAGGTTTCAGTGGAGAGGAATGAAATCCGCTAGATCATGACTTTTTTTGTACAATGCATTTTAGACATATTATTTAGACAGTACAATCGGCATAGAGGCGCCAACATGGTTTTTGCACCACCGGTAATTGCTGTTGTAGTAAGCTGGATCTATCACACGGCTCTATTGCGCCTCCTCCTGGCTATTCCGCACACACAGCCGCAAAACCCGACCATTATTTGCATGGCGCTGACAATCATTTCCAGAATCCCGATTAGAAAAAGCCCGCTGAACGTGACCATGTGAACCATCTTCTGAAAGCTCGCATCCGTCTCTAAAGTGGGAACAATCCATGCGACTTCGGTGAAAGAGTTGGCACCTGGTGGCTCCGAAGGTGCAACTGGTACTGCGTGGAAGTCAGTTTGATTAATTCCGCACTCTTCCAGAAACCACTTCAAATCAACCTTGAGATTTAAAAGAGACCTAGAAAAAGAAATGATATACAGGAATTCAGTGCATTTTTTTGTGTACAATTGAATATTTTTCACTAGCGTTTCTAACACGCTGCACATTAGACGGGGCTATGATCGGCTCTGCCGATGTAGATCTGCGGATGCACAGCTTACCCCGAGGATTCATTGTAATATTTATTTCCAGTTTTAATAGGGAGTCCTGTGTATATGTAAATATGTAGAGAGAGAGATGCAGGGGATCTGCAACACAATTAACTCAAGGCTTTGGTCACCCAGAACATCACTTCGCTCGAAGTGCACTGTTGCTGTTAATTTAAGATTTGCTGCCCCGTTCCTCACTTAGCCAAGTGACTTTGTCGCTCCGCCATATGTGGTTGGAAACTGGCTGTCAGGCTGCTAGCTAAAGAGATGGCTTCCCAGATCAAATGCTTGTGGCTATCTTGTTCCATTCTCTGTTCCTTGTGGTCCTGTGATCAATCGCCTGGAATTCTTTATACTCCACCGCCCCCGCCCCCCCCCGCCCCGCCACACCTCCATCCCACCTCCAGCCCAATGTGCTGGGATCATTTGTTTCTTGAGAACCGGGACAGGACTCTAAAGCGTTTTCTTTAAAGATCAAATTACGAATTGGTTTAAATTAAACGAAACCAGTGAGCCAAAAGTCCAATAAACCGAGATAAAAGCATCATACTGCGGATGCTGTAATCTGAAACCAAAACAAACAGAGAATGCTGGAAAATCTCAGCAGTTTTGACAGCATCTGCGGAGAAAGACGAGAGCCAACGTTTCCACGCTGTGCAATCCTGGATAAGCGCTGCGCTGAACGGTCAGTTAGATTCGAAACGTTGCCTTTACTCTCCGCAGATGTTGTCAGATCTGCTGAGATTTTCCAGCATTTTTTGTTTTAGTTCGATAAAGCAAAACCGTTCTCCGGTGTGTGGGAAACAGGTCTGAGCGGTTGTTTTAAGCAGTTCAGTGTCTTGCTGCTGTGTAATGTACCGCTGTGCTTGCAGAAGTCTTTCCACCAATATTTTGGTTTAGTCGTCGTTGTGATGTGTGCACACAAAAATATACTTGCTTTATGTCTGCTGTTGAGAGGCTGCAATCTTCTAGACTCCGATTTTCTGTATCGCAGACCAGTGGCCCCTTAATAAGGGAATGAAGTGAGACCAACGCACAGTACAGAGCTCCAAGAAAACTGACCTGACTGAGGAGTGCAGACAGCAGCAGCTGCAAGTCAGAACACAAAATGGTAAGAATAAAATGTTTATGCAATGATCACACGCAGGTTTTCTTTATTGTTATCGAGGTTCGAAATAAAGTTAAATTAAGTAATGATTTCAATATTGACTGGAAGGCTTGATTTGATGGTTGCACCTACCCCCGTTCTGGTATTGTAGTTTTGCCCTTTCCTTGCTGCCAAAGTCATGGATACCGTTGGAATCACCTGCATCAAATGGGAGCCGAAACAAATGTTCAGAAGTAACTACTGGAGCAAGTCATTTGTAGAACAGACTGTCTTAAAAACATCCAACAGGCATAAACAGATGTATGATCCAACAGTAATAGAAACAAAATACCGGGGATGCTAGAGATATGTAGAAGGATTACTTAGATCCGAAAGCTTAATTCTTGTTTCTCTCTCCTCAGATGCAACAAGACCTGTTGAGTTCATCCAGCATTTTCTGCTTTTATACCAGAAACTGCACAGAAATGCTCTGATACTAAGGAGAACGTAAAGGATTTTTTAAAAAATAAGAGGGAGCGTAGAAATTGATCGAATTTTCATTTTTTTCTTACAATTTTAGGTAGATGGTAACACGTGAGAGAGAAATAATTCAACGTAATTATGCTGGAAATAACCACTTTTAACTAGATGTTTCTTTCGAAGATATCTAAAAAAAGTGCAACATTTGATTGAACTGCGATCCCTATCGATATGTCATTTTGCTTGTATCTTCCAGTAAATAAAACAATATCAGATTCGTTACGTTTCTTGCCTCGTGTCTTAAGAAGCCCATGCGGATGGAGCTATATGGAGGCGAATAAAAACAGAACGTTCTGGGAAATACTCAGCAGGTGGGGCAGGATCTGTGGAGAGGGAAATAGTGTTAAAATTCTGATGAAATTTCTGATCTCTGTTTCTGCGGTCTCTCTCCGCGGTCGCTGCCTAATTTTCTGAGTGTTTCGAGCATTTTCTGCTTTTATTTTAGATATCCAACAAGTGCGGTGAAGTTTTTGCTTTCTTTCAGGCTGGTTTATAATTATCATTTTCACAAGACCATTGTCACAACATGAAACACTGTGTCCGAAAACAACAAGCACTCTTAAAATAAAATAGAAAATGCTCTAAGTACTGGATAGATGGAGCTGCATCTGTGGAGAGAAAAATTAACACTTCAGGTCGGTGACCTTTGGTCAGAACAATTTTTTATTGTTCCTTCCTGTACTGTATTGGCAAAATTTTCTTCATTCAGATTTCCAGCATTTGCAGTGAATTACTGCAGTAGGCTGGCTCAGTGATTAACATTGCTGCCTCACAGCTCCAGGCACCAGGGTTCAATTCTGGGCTTGGGTCACTGTATGGAGTCTATATGTTCTCCCCGTGTCTGGGTGGGTTTCCTCTAGGTGCTCTGGTTTCCTCCCACAGTCCAAAGACATGCTGATTAGGTGCATTGGCTAAATTCTCTCTCAGTGTACCTGAACAAGTGCTGGAATATGGCGACTAGGGGATTTTCACAGTAATTGCAGAACACCATAAGACATAGGAGTAGAATTAGGCCACTCAGCCCATCGAGTCTGCTCTGCCATTCAATCACGGCTCATACTTTTCTGATTCCCATTCTCCTACCTTTTCCCCATTATCTCTGATCCCTTAATAAATAAGAACTATCTATCTCTCTCTTAAACACACTCGATGACCTGGCCTCCACAGCCTTCTGCAGCAAAAAGTTCCATAGATTCACCTCTCCGGCTGAAGAAATTCTTCCTTCTCTCTGTTTTAAAGGATTGCCCTGCAGTATGATGTTGTGCCCTCTGCTTCTAGTTTTCCATTCCAGTGGAAACATCCTTTCCACGTCCACTCTATCCAGGCCTCGCATTAACCTGTAAGTTTATTTATTAGTCACAAATAGGCTTGCTGCAATGAAGTTACTGTGAAAATCCCCTAGTTGCCACACTCTGACGCCTGTTCGGCTACACTGAGGGAAAATTTAGCATGGCCAATTCACCTAACCAGTATGTCTTTGGAGGGTGGGAGGAAACCGGAGCATCCAAAGAAATCCACACAAACATGAGGAAAATGTGCAAACTCCACACAATCTGTGACCCAAGCTGGGAATTGAAACTGGGTCGCTGGCGCTGAGGCAGCAGTGCTAACCACTGTGCTGCCCCAATAAGATCCTCCCTCGTCCTTCTAAACTTCATTTCAATATTAATGAAAGCCACTAATAAATAAATATTAAACTTTTTACAAAGCTAAAAAAAATTGGAAATGCACCTGTCTGAAATATGAAGGTAAAAGCAAAGTAACACCTTACACTGGAATCTGAAACACAGAAATGCCGAAACATGTCAGCTTTTTTTTTATTTTTGTTGTGACTAAAATATGATTTTGGCACCCCTGTTTAGAGTATATGAACGCACCTTGGAATTTCTGTCGGTCGGTGGCTGTTACAGCATTATAACTTTGAACTGAATAAGCACACCAGAATCCCAGGCTTGATATTTCATTGGAAGTCATTTCATTCCAGAATGAAATGATTATACCCAATCCAGAATTCCTGCTTTTGAAATATGCCGTATTCTCTCCCAGTCAAGCACCAACAGCAAGGCGATTCTGGTCCTTGTGCCAGTCTAGACCGTTTCTAATTCCTCTATGGAAGGAGCAAACTCTTAATAAAAAACCTTGCAAGAGGACTCCCTTAGCTGCGCAATGTCTTACCAAGATCCCACCTCCAAAAATACCAGGCAGCCACCATTCGTAACAAGATACGGGGTTCTGAAACAGCCGACCATCGTAAGAGTTGACGATTAGAGGTACCATATTCAGGACAATGGCCAAAATGGTCAAAACCAGGAGGCAGGAACCATTGAACAAGATGAAACACGGCATTCCTGATTTCTTGCAGACGCGGCAGTAAAAAGCAGCTGGGAGCCAGAGAGACTAATATGTTACAAAGTTTCAGGGCGATTGATTTTTAAAATGTTGCGGTTAAATATTAGCCGAAAGTTTAAGCCCCTGTTGGGGGATTTTTTTTAAAAAGTGAAGTTGTGATGTAGGTTTGTTTGTGACGAACTTCAGTTCTGACTCACTAAATTGAATAATTAACATCTTCAGGTCGTTCAAGCAGTAATGTTAGATATGGAACCGCCACGGCTAAGAAACAGACCAAAAGTGGGATTACACATAGGATGGACTGTTAGAAAATACGGTACTTTGTGTATGCTGATGTTTGGTTATACCGCTGAGAACCTTACGCTGGGATTAACTGATCTATTGTTACACGGCAGTGATCTCATGATTTTCATGTAATTTTTTTTTCATTATTAGTGCAATAGAATCCCGCCAGTCCTTCATTTTCCTATATTACAGAGAGGCACTAGTGTTGATTATCTTTATCGCAGCCCTATTTTTTGATTTTGGACTGAACAGGTGGTTTTGCAGCCAGAGGCCGTTCTTGCTGCTCACCCTCCCTATTTGCCTGAGCATCAATACTCCCTGGCGGACTGGTATCCCTGGCTGTGTTCTTTCATTGCCAACAAATCCTAGAGAAGCGCTTGAGCCTGTGCTTGCTGGCTCACAGCCAGGAAAGTTAGGCACTAAGCCAGAGAGTGGCGAATTTGTGGAATTTATTGCCATAGAAAGTAGTTGACGCCAAAACCTTGTGTGATTTCAAGAAGAAATTGGATATAGTTCTTGGGCTTAAAGAATTTACAGGATATGGGAGGAAGGGGGGATCAGAATATTGATTTTGATGATCTTGATTATAATGAATGGAGGAGCAGGCTGGAAGGAGCTACTCCTCCTAATTTCTATGTTAAGCCACTCCAATACCATTCAGTGTAGTCAAATCCTGTTAGTATGATATAGCAACTTTTGTAATTGTTCTCATTTCCTCTTTTCATTCCCGTCCTGTTCTGAAGAGGTTGCACACTGTACTATGGTATGGCTTTTTTTATTTGCCCCAATTCTTAACAAAGTTAGCCAAAGATTAATCTAACTGTTAACTGTGTTCCAGCACGTGGCAAGAATCTCTGGTTGTCATAGAGATCTCTTTTAGCTATCAATTTGTACTGTGACTACACAATGCATTGAGGAAGTCAAATGTTTTTTTCCTTGTAGCAGAAGCTGTGCTATGTTTCTTTTTTTTGTTTGGTTTAATTTTTTTATTCACAAATTACAAGATATATGAAATGTGCTTATTTATGTATCTCTTCAATTATTGGTTTTCTTTAGCCTCTGAGGGTCTGTGGTGTCTCCAGACATGATGTAGAGATGCCGGCGTTGGACTGGGGTAGTAAGAACTCAGTAAGAATTTAGCAACACCAATTTTAAATCCAACCGATTTATTTGATAGTAAATCTGCGAGCTTTTGACACTCTTGTGCCTTCTTCAGGCAAATGCAGTGTTCTGGATTTGCCTGACGAAAGCACAAGAGTGTCGAAAGTTCGCAGATTTACTATCAAATAAATCGGTTGGATTTAAAATTGGTGTCTCCAGACGAGCAGAGTTTTTGTTGCTGGTTCTTGCCAGCCTGTTTTTTGGCTTTATTTTGTGAGTAAGCTTGTTTTGGCAGAGGATAGAAGAACAGTGACGAGCCTTGCTGCCTCATAGTGCCAGGTTCCCGAGTTTGATTCCCAGCTTAGGTCACTGTCTGTGTGCGTTTCCTCTGGGTGCTCTAGTTTCCTCCCACAGACCAAAGCTGTGTGAGTTAGGTTGAATAGCTGTGTTAAATTGCCCCTTAGTGTCAGGGGTTTAGCAGGGTAAATAAATGGGGTTATGGGGATAGGGCCTGTGTGGAATTGTGATCAGTACAGATTTGATGGGCCAAATGGCCTTTTTCTGCAGTGTAGGGATTCCATGAGTTAAATGTGCCCTCAAGTAAATATCATTTAGCCTGAAAGATATCATGTCTGCTGCTACAACTCGTCATTTTGCTATTATTTGAACTCGTGTGTAATCGAAAAGGGATGATTATACATATAGGCTTTTAGTTTAAACAGAGGGTTTCACCATCAGTGCCTCCTTTTAATCAAGTAGTTCTATAATTAATTCAATCTTTTGTTTGATGTTTTTAGCCTTTTGGTTTTTTTTAATGGTACAAAGATTACAAAGATAAGGGAGGCCGTTTGGCATCTGTAACTCATTATTTTATAGACATGCACAATGCCACAATCACAGTACCTCCTGAATTATTTCAGTGTATTTTGTCTTTGCTGCCCTTCCTAGCAAACCATTCCAGTGTTAGTATTCACTATGTATTTGAATCCTTTGAATTATGGCAGATAAATTGCTGGCACCAAATAATAACACTACATTGCCAATGTTGAGTGAATAATGATTGAGTTAGTTGCCATCTTGCCATGTTGCACAAGTCCACTATCCAAAGCTTCATTAACAAATAGGGGACAGTCCCTAGAAATCTGTGTAAATGTGTGGTCTAGGTTACAAGGACAAAGTTAATTGTATTCATAGAATCAAATTATACAGTGCAATTGGAGACCATTCATACAATGGGTCTGTACTAGCTCTCTAAAAAAGCCATTTACATAGTTCTAAACTGTACCAATTCTCCACTGTATTTGAAGTTTTTCTATTTCAGACATTTACTTTTAAAACCATTTCTCTTGATTGCCCTTCCATTGCTCATTAAAATATAAAAATGTTTTTATTTGTTCACCCGAAGTGGGTGTCACTGGCTCGGGCAGCATTTTATGCCCATCTCTATTGCCCTTAAGAAGATGATGAAAAGCCTCATTCTTGAATGGTTGCAAGTGATGTGATGTAGGTACACCTACAGTGCCTTCAGGAAAGAAGTTTCAGGATTTTGTCCTAGCAACAGTGAAGGATTGGCGATACAGTTCTCAGGGAGGGTGCTATGTGACTTGGAGCAGAAAATGCAGATGGTGGTGTTCCCATGAATCTGCTACCTTTGTCCTTCTAGGTGGTATGGGTTTGGAAGATGCTATCCAAGGAGCCTTGGTGATTCTCTGCAGTTCAAATTGTATGGTACAAACTGCTGCCACTGTGCACCACTTGTGGAGGAAGCGAATGTTTAACGTGATGGGTGGGATGCCAATCAAGTGAACCGCTTTGTCCTGAATGGTGTTGAATCTCTTGAGTGTTGTTGAAGCTGCACTTATTAAGGCATGTGGAGAGTATTCCATCTCAAATCTGACTTGTGCCTTATAGATGGTGGACAGGCTTTAGGGAGTCAGGAATTCAAAACTCTGCTGTTTGTGTCTCAACTCACAATAAATCCCATTCTCCCATCACCCCGTGTTGCTAATCTCTCGGTCAAGCAATAACTTGGGGTTGGGGGAGGGGGTGTCATGTGATGTGGACACTCTGGTGCTACTCATCTTTTAATTCTTTCATTTACGCTGATGCACAGCCCATAAGTACCTAATATTGGAATGAAAACTCTATGTCCCTGGAAGATTGCTGATTAAGTTTTGGGACAAATTCCATTTGAATTCAATGCATGCAATGATCAGATTGTCACTGTGGCTGCAAGACGATGAAAAATCCAAGGATCTGCTGCTGCAGAATGAGGAGAAAGCAGAAAACAAATTTATAGAAGGTCTTACTCCATCATTGTACAAGAACTTTGTGAATGCAGGTTAGGTGTGACCCAAATAGGCACCGGACTGTGGCAACTAGAAAAACTTCATAATAACTTCATTGCAGAGTTAATGTAAGCCTTACTTGTGACTAATAAATAAACTGAAGCCCCTGATTATCAAGGAAACTCCAAATCTAAAGTACCTGCTGCAGCATCACTGACAGCCCAGACACAATGACAATTACAAGCACCATAAGATGGTCCTGACCACTTAGTTGAATCTCAGGTTTTCCCAATTGGATTCATCTTCCAACCAATAAGATATGGGATCTCTGTTTCTTGGATGGCTGGCATAAAAGGCTGATACCCTGAGCAAAGCGGGGCTCATACCATGGTGTCAAGATGGGTAACAAATGGAGATGACACAATAGTTAAACAAGTAACAGAATATCCCTGAACAAATCAACACACATTCTCCAAGTTGCACTTAACATCATACATGCCTGAATTAAAAAAAAAATCAACTGAGCCAATTATTGTCTAGAATTGCACATACTCAGATCAAATTCTTGATCCATGTTCCGTACTAAATTACCGTTATGCAGTTATTGGAGGTTCTAATAGGACATCTAAATTACCTTCAGCAGGAAGGTGTGGTTAAGAAAATCAACTATTCGTTTGTGCAACTGTTCACTTGCAGCTTATGTGCATTATATCTCCTTAAACTCATACAATGATAATCTTATAATATTTGTATTTGGAATACCTATTAAATATTTTATCTGTGTGTAATAACTACTACAGACTGGTCCAGAAATTTGCAAACATGTCAGCAAGTGAAAGTAATGCAGAAAGCAGCACAATGCTACTGCAATATATAAAAAAGAGTATTTAATTTCAAAAGCAAAATACTGCAGATGCTGGAATCTGAGTTAGGATAATTCTGACTTTTTAAAAAAAATTCGTTCATGGGATACGGGTGTCACTGGGTAACCAGTATTTGTCACCCATCCTTATTTGAGTTAACTTGCTTGTTGAAGCTCTGGCATCACACACAAGCCAGATCAGGTAAGAATGGCAGGTTTTCTTCCCTCAAGAACATTATTGAACCAGATGAATTTATTTAACAATCATTTCATGGTCATCAATAGATTCTTAATTCCAGATAGTTTTTGTTGAATTCAAATTCCACCACCTGCTGCAGGACAATTTGAACCCAGATCTCCAGAGTATTAGCTGAGTTGCTGGATTAATAGTCTATCAGTAATACTACTAGACCATTATCTCCCTGCCGAAAAAGGTTGAAGCGTTGGCTCTGTTCTCTCTCTACAGATGCTGTCAGACCTGCTGAGATTTTTCAGCATTTTTTGTTTTTGTTATTTGATATCAATTCACTAGTCCTGGAGACCAGAGTAATGTTATGAGTTAGTGTTTTCAAAAGATACAAACTGGGCTGTGGTTGGAGAGAAACTATCCTTAAACGTTATTTTTTATTGTCACAAGTAGGCTTACATTAGCACTGTGTTGAGATTGTTGTGAAAATCCCCTCCATAGTGGACTGGCTATGCTAAATTCTCCTTCAGTGCACCCAAACAGGTGGCAGAGTGTGATTTTCCCTGTAACTTCAATGCAGTGTTAATGTAAGCCTACTTGTGACACTAATAAATTTTAAACATTAACACTGCAATAAAGTTACTGTGAAAATTCCCTTGTCACCACACTCCAGGGCCTGTTTAGGTACACAGAGGGAGAATTTTAGCATGGTCAATACACCTAACCAGCACGTCTGACTGTGAGAGGAAACCGGGGCACCTGAAGGAAACCCACGTGGACACAGAGAGAATGTACAAATTCCACAGAGACAGTGATGCAAGCCAGGAGTCGAACCCGGGTCCCTGGCGCTGTGAGGTGACTGTATTTCCGTGCTGCTCTGTTCTCTGTCCAGAGATTTTCCAGCATTTACTTGTTATTTGATATCCACTCACTGGCCCTGGAAACCAGAGCAATGTGGTGAATTCCTGTTATCAAAGATACAAAACTGCTCTGGGGTGGGGGGGGTAACTAACCTGAGAGGAGGAAGAGGAGGCGCTGACACGTTGTCTACAACAACATGGTGTGTTTCCCAGTGGGATAACAAGTGTTCACACACCCTGCCGCCACATTGGGTCCGCCTCTAATCCCCCCCCCCCCGACTCAGTGTACCGGAAGCGGTGTGTTGTTTCCGGTTGGGCGTGTGTCTCCCTCTAGTCCCTCCCCCGCCTCTCTCTCTCTCTGCTGTGTCTGCTCCGGGTATCTCTCTCCATCTGGTCGCCATGGCGGCGAAGCGCAGGCAGGAGGAGAAGCACCTGAAGCTGCTGCGGGACATGACAACGCTGCAGCACAACAGGAAATGCTTCGACTGCGACCAGCGGGGGCCCACCTATGTCAACATGACCATCGGCTCCTTCGTCTGCACGTCCTGCAGCGGAATCCTGTGAGTATGAGAGCCCCAGGGCGGCGGGGCCTCTCTCTCTCTCTCTCTGTGTGTCTCACATACACACACACAAACACACCGCACCCCTTCCTCCCAGCATCACACAAAGCAAAGGCACAGATGGAGCATGGCAGAGAGAGGCACTCACACACACACACACACACACACACACAAGCAGCTCAGAAGACATGAGGGAAGGTGGAGTATTTCAGAAAGGAGAGTTAGAAAATAGATGAAACAGTCTACAGGGAATTAGGGAAGGGCTGCGGGTAGAGACAAAAAAGGCTATTTCTTCAGGAAAGGGAGGGACCACAGGACTTTAGGGAATGGGGCTTACAGGTGAGCAAGGGAGTAAGTTCAAAAATGTGCTGGTTAAGTTGATTGGCCATGCTAACTTGCTCTTAGTGTCAGGGGCATTAGTAGACTAAATACGTGGAGTTACAGGGATAGGGTCTGGGTGAGATTGTTATCAGAGCAGGCTCATTGGGTCTCCTTCTATACTGTAGGATTTTATGATTCATGCTGAGGTAAGTCATTTTACAAAGATCGGTGAGGGAGAGGGTTTTGATTTTGATTTATTATTGTCACAAAAATTAGGATACAGTGAAAAGTATTGTTCTTGTGTGCTATACAGGCAAAGTATACTGTATATAGGGAAAAAAAGGAGAGAGTACAGAATGTAGTGTTACAGTCATAGTATAGAGAAAGATCAATTTAGTGGCAGAGAAGAAGCTGTTTTTGAGTTGGTTGGTACGTGATTTTAGATTTTTGTATCTTTTTCCTGATGGAAGAAGGTGGAAGAGTGTATGTCCAGAGTGCGTGGAGTCCTTGATTATTTATACTGGCTTTTTTTCCAAGTGGTGTCAATGGATGGAGGTTAGTTTGAGAGATGGACTGGGCATCATTCATGACCCTTTATAATTTCTTGCAGTCTTGGGCAGAGAAAGAGTCATACCAATCTGTGATACAATCAGAAATAATGCTTTCTATGGTGCATCTGTAGAAGTTGATGAAAGTTATAGTGGACATGCCAAATTTTCTTAAAATTTCCTTAGTTTCTTTATTTTTAGATGGGAATCCATCCCACGAAATGAGGCAGGTAACCACCAGGGCAAAGAAGGAGAAAATATAAGGGAAGACAATGAAGTCCTGAGTCAAGAAGGAGGGGATGCCCATACCATGGAAAATAGAGCGATTTTGATTGACACCCCAGAAATGTCGAGAGAGAGATTGTCAAAAAAATTTGATCAAGAATTTTTTGGCACAGGTAAAAGCATTCCAAGGAGCATCTGAGTAATTAATGAAGGAAGAGGATCAGTGACCAGTGCAGATAATGAGGTCCACAGGAGTTCTTGAAATAATCCAAGCTTGTAGTACGCAGTCAAAATGGACAGTAGAATCAGCATATGCAAAAAGACCTGTCAACCAGAAGAAAGGAAACAGTACTAAATTGGGAAGGAACTAGCAGTAATCATGTCTTTGAGATTGTTTCAAAGTGCTTCACAACCAGTGAGTTACTTTTTGAAGTGTAATTACTATTGCTACTATAGTATACATGAATATTTTTTTTTTAAGCAACACAGCACGGGAAACAGGCCCTTCGGCCCAACGAGCCCACGCCGCCGTCATATCCATGTATATGGAACATGAATGTTAATTATTGTCACTAAGGGAGAGCTGTTGAATAGCCTTTAATAGATCTTTAAATAGCCTTTAAATAGATCTCAAAATGCAGGAAATGTAAGAAGGCCTAAACACTTTACAAAAGTCGTGTCAGTTAACAGTGCGAAAAGTGAAAGGATGAGTTAGATGTAACTGTATAATAGTAAGGGAGAGCAGTAAAATTTCAATAGGAGAACCCAGCAGGTGATTCAGTGAGTCAGCAAAGTGGTGTCTGGATGTTCAAACTAACGAGTTCAAGAGTGCCCATATAGGTTATTTAGTTGGTGCTGTGTGGGAAGCCAAAGATTGAAAGATTGGAATGTGGCGGAGGGCAGGAAATTGAAGTGACAAACACAGAGTAGATTTTTACAAATAAAGTTATGAAGTGTAGAGATGCACGTAATCATTCTCATATGGGTGGTGGGGGTTTCCCATGTAATAGGCGGGGAAGAAGTGAATTAATTAATGTTGCAGCTGCTGTAGTTGCATTAAAAGGTCTATGAAGAAGGGTTACCAAAAGTTTGGCTGAGAGGAGACTGAATGAGGCTGTTGCAGAAACAAAGCTCCCTCCAGACAGCAGAGGAAAAAAAAGCGTAGTTGGTGCTGAGATCACTTTATAGGTAGTGGAAATGATAATCGGTTGGATTGAGAAGGAAGAAAAGACTGGGAGTAGAGACACCAGTAATGGAGGAATGTGATCATGGGCCACGTTCTCATAAGACAAAGACAATGCTTAGCAAAGAAAAAAAAATGCATTTGCAAACTTCCAGAATAGAAAATGAATTTTGCTAAATGTCCAACACAAAGGGAGAAAATGAGCAAAAGGCAAAGTATCTTTACAGGAAGAAGATTGATAAGCAATCTGAGTAATATGGTAAGGCTGTAGGCTTGTGGAAAGTATGATATCTGTGAGAGTTATAGAAACCTCATCTGTTTTGCATTGCAGTTTCAGTGGCTGTGCTCTTTCCCCTAATATTTCTCTGTTTATTGTGAAGCAGTTTCCACATTGACAAAGAAAATGTAATTTAAAAAAGATCTTTCTATAGGATGCCTGTTTTAACGTGTGTCCTCTGATAGATAATTTGCCTTTGTATTAACTAGGGAAGATGTCTAGGATTGTTGTTTATGTTTGGCTTTTATTGTTTAAACTAATCTCTGTAGAAATCAAAAAGCATGCTTCTGTTTGGAGGAACACTATTGTGTGAACTAGAAGTGAATTGAATAAAACAGGACTTGTTTTCTGTTTCTGATGAGTTTAGCCACAAGCTGTCTAGAAATATTTTATACTCAGTTGTCCAAAATGGGACAGCAGGAAAAAGTGAAATGACCTCAATGACAGAATGGGCTCAATTTAACTCTCCAGAAAGGCTAAGCCATTCAAATGAAATTTATTTTTATTGAAGATATAAATCTACAGTGTTAAATGCCCAGAAGCTTTTGTTCTTGGTATATTGATGAGCTTTGTAGAATGACATTGTGTTTGGTTCCAGCAAGTGTTATACTGAGAACAGAGTAGCTGTGCAATGTAGACAATGTGCCTGAGTGGAGTCAAGGCAAGTTGGCTCAATGCTGTGAATATTGTGTCCTGGTGAAGTCTGAAGACAGGCTATCTCTAAAACTTACAAAATGTCTCAATGGAGATAGAGGACAGAGCAGCCTTACAGTGCATCCTTTGTACAATATGCCCTAGGCAAGCTAGCTGTGTACTGTTTATGACATAGGAACAAAAGTAGGCCATTCAGCTTCTCAGTCCTCTTTTCCCATTTAATGAGATCATGGCTTATCTGTACCTTGACTCTATCCAACCCCTTGACTTCATAATGTCTTTGTACCTTTGGTAAGCAAAAATTAATCAACCTCAAATTTAAAATTATTAATTGAGTCAGCTTTCTCAGAGTAAATTCCTGACTTCAGTTCTATTCCTTGGTCTTAGACTCTCGCACCAGTGGAAGAAACATATCTCCTTTTATTCTCTCGACCCCCTTCAAAGTTGAAAAACCTCAGTCTAATTGCAAAGAATACGAGCCTAGTTCATGTAATTTGCCCTCACACTTTAACACTTGGAGCCCTGGTAACATTCTGGTGAATCTACGTTGCGCTGTCCAAGATCACTGTCTCTTCTTAATGATGCAGTACCCAGAACTCTACACGGTATTCCTAATGTAATCTAACCTGTGTTTTCTACAGCTGTTTTAAAACATCCTCCTTTTATATTCCAGCCCTCTAGTTATAAAGGCTAATGCTTCGTTATTTTTCATTTGGGTATCATGGAGTTTAAGGCAGTACTTTCGATGGTGCCTACTGTTTGTGCCTTTGCTATGTATGACCTGCCTCAGTGGTGTGCAATACCAAGACCATGATTAATGCAAAAAAAAATTCAATTATTGTTAATTTTCATTAGTGTTATGTAGTTCAAAAACAAAATTCCTTGTCTAAATGTTGGTGATGGTAAGGCTCGTGCTTATTGCTCATCACTTATTCATCTGAAAAGACGCTGGTGGCCTTGAACCATGGCAATCCATATTTATAATGAAAATTTACAGCTGAGTGGTTTGCTAGGCTGCTTCAACAGGTCATTAATAGTTTGAGGTGGGAATGAGGAGGGTGGGTGTTCTATTGGAGTTATATCCACACCAGACTGATAAGGATGGTAGATTTCCGTCCTTCAAGGACCCTTCAAGCAATTTTTTTCCCCAATCAAACTGCTTTGTAGCTAGTTTTACTGAGGGTGTGATGGGATGGGGTAAGGGAAGACTGTATGGCAAGCAGGCAGTTTTTTGAGGAACCAATAAATACTGAATGATTTTCTAGATTCCAGACAGGTCCAAATAGATTGGAAGTTAGCAAATATTCAAGAAAGAAGGGCGAAAGAAAACAGGGTGTGACAGACCTATTAGAAAAATAGTGGAATCTATTGTTAAGGAAGACTCCCAACAGACAAGGAAGACCTAACAGCACACTTGGAAGTGTATAATTAGACAAAGTTAACATGATATTATAGAGTTTTTTTGCTAAACATGTATCTAGTAAAGTAGATAAAAGGAGAACAAGTAGGTGTAATACACTTGAATTTCCAAAAGGTATTCAATAAGATGCTGCATAGAAGATTCATAGGCAAAATGGGAATAATATTTAGCAGAGTTAGAGGATTGATTAATGGGCACAAAGTGAGAGTAGGCACAAAGGAGGCACTTTCAAATGCCAGAATGTGACTGCAAGGATCAGTGCTGAGATCCCTGACTAGTTATAATCTATATAATAACTTGGATGGAGAGAGAGTAATGCATTCAAGTTACAAATGATTGTATCCAAGATAGTTGATAATATGTAGTCAGGAGGAATGTAAGCTGTGAGAAGAACACAGACTGCAGAAAGATATGGACAGGTTGTGTGAGTGGGTACCAAGGTGATAAATAGAGTATAATGTAGGCAGGTGAGATACTGTTCATTTTGGTAGTAAGAAAAGCAAAGGAGAATATTTTTTAAATGGTGTGAAACTCTAAATGTTGATATTTAGAAAAACATGGCCATACTTAGAAAAGGAACACAAAATCAGCATGGAAGTACAGGAAGCAATTTATAGTCTTGTGATAAAGTGTTTAGGACTGAGATTAGGAGATGGTTTTCACTCAGCGTTGTGAATATTTGGAATTCTATACCCAACAAGGCCATGGATGCTCTTTTGTTGAATATTTTAAGGTTGAGATTGACAAGTTTTTGGTTCTTGAGAATGGGAGAGTAGAATTGAAACAGAAACTCAACTGTGATTGAATGGCAGAGTGGGCTCGATGGACCCTTGCTCTTGTTCAGTATGTTCTTATAAACCTGAATTTTATGAAATGGGACAGATTGGAAATTATCTCCTAGTGAGAAAATTAGCATCTTGTGATTTACTGTGTTGCTGCTTTTTCCTCTGCCTCCTGCTCTAACCTAATTCTAGCATGCATTACATCCTCTCTCTGAGAGGCCAGAGAGAAATGACTGATGAGGGAATTGTTATCTTGTAGAACCTGATAAGGTATCTGCAACTACTTGTAAGTCTACTTGTGACACTAATAAATAAACATTAAAAAAACACTGAACTTTAAATTTTAAAACATTAAGATATTTAAAAGTTTCTGGATGCATTAAGTGCACAATTTGTAATGGTGTTAATGTAAATTTTGTATTTAAATCTCTAGACGTGGGTTGAATCCTCCGCACAGAGTCAAGTCAATCTCCATGACCACATTCACACAGCAAGAAATCGAGTTTCTCCAAAAACATGGTAATGAGGTAAGTGCGTTTGAGAATATGTTTCCAGTTATTTATTTTGCTTATTGAGGTGACACAAAATAATGTTGATTAGCAGTATGGTTTTGATTCCTTTCACCTCTGACTTCAAGTTTGATTCACTTGGATGGATCTAAATGGAAAGAACAATATTTTGACAGAAATGATTTGACTCTTTGGTAAAGCGTAGTGTCTGAGATCAGTCCTCTTGTGTCAATACCTCAGAGTTTAGAATATTAATGCTTGGAATGCAGGTGGATCTAGCAAAAGTCTAGGCTCTTTTTGGGTTGAATATTTTAATAAAACTTCTGCTGTCAAGCTGTACCTCACCAAAGTGCTAATGAGTCTTTTGAGCCTTGGTGGTCAGTATAGTCAAACAATTCACATTTAGCAGCACATCCAACTGAGCACAGTCCTTTCCTTATCCAATGTTTCCATACACACTCCTCAAACAAAATGACGATCAGCTTTGAGGACTTTGTTTTATGTCTCTGCCCCTTAACCAAGAGGCAAATTGTGCCCTTACTATCAGCCTGGTTAAGACTGAAGCTCAAACCCTCTCAAAAAGTAAGGATCACTTATTCGCTAATAAAACCCATTGAATCTTTTTGGGGAAAGAAAAAGATTAAATATTTTGCTTAATTTTCCAAGCCTGCTAGATTGCATTGCCTCTACTAGAATTGACTGAGATCGGCTGAAAGCAAAATCTCTACAGCAATGTTAAACTCCCAGTTGAACTTTACAACTTTCATTTGGAGGTTGCATTTGGGGGTCAACATCTTTGAAGAGAGAAATAGAGATGGTGTTTCAGATTTGTGATCATTCATCAGAACTGGAAAGAGATGTAACAGATCTTAAGCAACTGAAGAGGCAGGGAGGAAAGCGGTGGGTGGAAAACAAATAAAGGGCAAGTCTGGGATGGTATAGATAGTAGGAGTGATTAACTGCCGGTTGTATTTTTCTTGCATTAGTGAAGCTTTATGCTGCTTGATGAGTTAGTTAAATGTGGGATTGCACTCAGCCGAGACACATTGTCGAAAGTAGGACAGAATTGAAAACCATTACAGCATAGATAAAGACCGAGATGATTCATGCTTTAAAATGTTCTTTCTCGTCTTCTTTCTCAAAAATATTCATATTAATACTTTTTTGCTTTCTCCTCCCTCACATACAAATGTCAGGGCCTTGGTTTGGTCCTCTATTGAGATTATATATTCACTGCTACTTGAAAACCAATATTTTTAAAACCTTACATGTTTAAATTGTTGTAGGAATTACT
The DNA here is from genome assembly GCA_024679065.1 of Sphyrna mokarran. Lineage (NCBI taxonomy): Eukaryota > Metazoa > Chordata > Chondrichthyes > Carcharhiniformes > Carcharhinidae > Sphyrna > Sphyrna mokarran. The sequence continues at coordinate 20,077,556 of JAGIQG010000003.1, read as the reverse complement.
GAACATTTGAGGGGTTAAATATTAATTCCAAAATTTTCACTTATTACATTAATTGAACTTCCATTGGAAAACAGGAGTTTCAACCTTCCAGTTATTTTGTAGCTGACATCTGAGCTTGTTTTGCCTAGTTGAGTTTACTGTATGTTATTAGTAGTGACATTTTAAGAGTTGCCAGCTTTGAAAAATGAGCCCAAGAGATTGATGAGTGCAGTGTTACAGTTCCGATCATCAGATCTTTTCCCTGCAGCTGTGGTTTAGACGCTGTTTACGTGTTTCAAGACTAATTAGTAATAGTTGATAAATTTCTGATTTTTAAAACTCATTCATCTAATGTATATGGGTGTCACTGGCTAGGTCAGCATTTATTGCCTATTCTTAATTGCCCTTAACAAGGTGGCATTGAGATGCCTTCTTGAATTGCTGCAATTTATATGGTGCAAGTACAACCACAGAGGGAGTTTTTTTTAAGTGGTTTGGTACAATCGAGGATGTTCGTTTCAGACAATGTTTAAGAGTCAGCCATTTTTTGGGGTCACATGTAGGTCAATCTAAGTGAGAATGGCAGATTTCCTTCTTGAAGATTGGAGTATCCTGTCCGTTGGCCTTCCAAATGAAATCTCAGAGAAGTGTTTGCAATTAATTGAACAACTCAAAGTCCAGAGCAGCTTCAAATAATTATTTTAATAATGTTCCTGTGCAGTAATTATGCGAGAGCCTTTTTTTCCTTCCTCCACTACCCCTCCCATCAACTGATTGGTCCTTAGTACCAGGCACGGCAGGTTAGCATCTTTGGTGAGAGCAACAGAGTTAGCATTTCAGATCTATGATCATTCATCAAAACTTGAAAGAGGTGTAGCAGATTTTAAGCAAGTATAGTGCAGGAAGGTGATAGGTGGGAAAATTAAAGGAAAAGTCTTGGATAGGATGAAAGGCAGAAACAATATGCAGATTTTTAATCAGTATGGGGATCAAGGATTATGGGGATAAGGCAGCAAAGTGGAGTTGGTGATTATATTAGATCAGTCATGATCTCATTGAATGGCAGCGCATACTTGATGGATTGAATAGCCTACTTCTGTTCCTACTTCTTATGAATTAAATGGCAAAAGCAAGCAGTATTGGAACAAGTTTGGCACGGTGACACAGTGATTAGCACTGCTATCTCAGCGCCAGGGACCCAGATTCAGTTCCCGGCTTGGGTCACTGTCTGTATGGAGTTTGCACATTCTCCTTGTGTCTGCATGATTTCCTCCCATACTTCAAAGATGTGCGGGTTCAATGGGTTGGCCATGTTAAATTGCTACTTAGCTAGAGAGACTAGCTAGGGTAGATCCATGGGATTAGGAGGATAGGACCTGGGTGGGATTGTAGTTGGTGCAGACTTGATGAGCCAAATGGCCTCCTTCTGCACTGTAGGATTCTTTGAAGAACACAGACAAAAATTGGATGCAGATATTAGTCTTTTTTTGAGTCCTGTTGCTACTCCCTTTATGCTTTGCATGTCTGTTTTGTCATTTTTTCAGCCTTGTCTCCCACTTAATTTCCTTTTTTAGAAAAGAAAAACCTTCCTTTTTGTCTCGCTTTCCCCTCCCCCTTTAAACCTGTTAGAGATATAATATTTCCTGTCTGATGAAAGGTCATAGTCCTTAGCTCTGTTTTTCATTCCACATTTGCTACCTGACCTGCTGAGTGCTTGCAGCATCTTCTGTCAATTCAAATTTCCAGCATTCACAGTTAGTTTGCCACAGTTAGTTTGCTTCAACTTAAGGAGTAGCTCTTAACAAACCGCCAGTCTTGTCCGCAAAATTCAAATAAGGGCAAAGCAGAAAATAAGCAATATATATACAGATAGAACTTGAGTCTTTGGTGGTCAGTCAGACAATTAGTTAATAATTAGAGTGGAGATGCACCAGGTTCCAGTCTTTTGTTCAATCCCAGTGCACACTATTCAATCATTTTGGAATAGTCCCTCATGGTTAGTGATGTTGTATCGTTCAGCAAAGTGTGCCTTGCGTGTTACGTCTTATACTATTTACTTTTGAATATAATGTAAGCGAACTATGCTGTAGATTTTACTCAGCATTATATTTTGCACTGATAGGCTAATCCGCACAGATGCATAAAATGTCTTCTGCTCTGGTGCCATTGTACCACGTTTTTCAATTCTGTTTTATTGATGATCTAGTTACAACTTGCGAACCAGAAGTAGATTGTTACAAATTGCATTTATCATTCTAGGGAAATGTTTGAAATAGGTTTTGTTTACGTACCAGGTAAAATATTAATACGACCATAAGACACAGCAGAATTAGATCACTTGCCTCATTGAGTGTGCACTGCCATTCAGTCATGGCTGATATTTTTCTCATCCCCATTTCCCCATAGTCCCTAATGCAGAGTAGTATGGACAATTAGGCAGAAATATTATAGAGAAATGTAAACTGTTCTCTGGAATGAATGCTGTGGAAGCTATAGAAAATGCAAAGATGTGGCAACAATTGGTGTCTGTCTCTGTAGATCAAACTTGGCACTAACTGACGATCACAGGTTAAAAATAGTTTTGTTCTGAGCTTGAAAATTGTTTTGTCAGCAAATTTATAAATAGCTTGAACCACAAATGTATAGCTGCAAATCTATGAGTACCTGTTCATCTCATGCTGCCTTTTCCTTTGTGCACAATTACTACCTCCTTTATGAGGAGCTTGCATCAACCTGGAAAGAGTTAAGATTCACTCAGTTTATTTTAGTTCTTACTCAATTAGAAATACATCGAATTCCATTTTGAATAATCAAGTCAGTATTTAGTGCATTATTTTGTTTTCTTGTGGTTCAGCAAGTTTTACCCATCAGCTAATAACTTACCATAAAATAATTTATTTAAAAGCTTTGCTTTACCACCACTTAAATGACTTAAACCTTGTGGAATCCAGCCCCCATACTTGTTATTGGAATATTTTCATCAGTTGGACATGCTCTCCAGAACATTGGACCTGCTTTCAGAGCTGTTGAAAATGCCGCCTTAGTCGAATGTTTTACAGTATTTCAAAATATGTGAAATTCTTGATGGAAACTAAGCATCAAGCAGAATAAGTCTTATAAATGAATTGTTTAGAGTCTTTATGTAACTAGATTCAGAGATCCAAAAATGTGCAGTTTAGGTAGGTTGGACCGCTAAATTGCCCCTCACCATCCCAAGATATGTAGGTAGAATTTAAAAAGTTTTTTAGTGGCAAGTAGGCTTACACTGTAATGAAGTTACTGTGAAAATCCCCTAGTTGCCACACTATGGCGCCTTTTCCGGTACATTGAAGGAGAATTTAGCATGGCCAGTCCACCTTGTGAGAGGAAACTGGAGCACCTGGAGGAAACCCATGCAGACACAGGGAGAATGTGCAAACTACACAGACAGTGATCCAAGCCAGGAATTGAATCTGTGTCCCTAACACTGAGAGGTAGCAGTGCTGAGCATTGTGCCACCGTGCCACCCTATTAGACATGGTAAATGTATGGGATTATAAGAATAAGGAGGGGCAAGGGCCTGGGCAAAATACTGTATTGGAGAGTTGATGCAGACTCAATGGGCTGAATGGCTTCTTTTGCATTGTAGGAATTCTATGATTCTATCATATGATTCACGGAAATTGTTGAATGACGGAATATCAAAATGTGCCTGCTAGGATCCAACCCTACTACAAATGGGAAAATGTTTAATCATTTCTGTATGGAAATAGAAGAGTAAAAAAGTAAAATAACATTGAGAGTGAGACGTATTGACAGAGTTACCTGAGTCTACAACCCACCTCCACCACACGTCCAGGCATGGTATTCTAGACTCAAACCACTCATTGTGTGAACAAGGTTTTTCTCACATCACATTTGTTTCTTTTGCAGATCAGTTTAAATCTGTGCTCTCTCACTCTTGATCCTTACATGAGTGGGAACAGTTTGTCTCTTTCCACTTATCCAGTCCTTTCATGATTTTGAATATTTCTATCAAATCTCCTCTCAGCTGCCACTCTTCAAGGATTACAATTCTTACTTCTCCAATTCTACCTCATATTTGCACTCCTGCAATTCTTTTTATCTTCAGGCGCTTATCCCAGTCCCTTTTGCAACTCTGATCCTGCATACTCTTGGAAAGTGTGTTCCAAACCCTAGACACTCACAACATTCAGGAAGGTGGTTCAGCTAGGGAGTAGGGAAGTGTGTCCAACTGGGAAGCGGGGGGCGGGGTGGGGGTTGGATTGGGATGGTGGGGAGCTGTCCTAAGCAACTGGTCAGATTGTGGGGTAGGGGGGTTAGTCAGAGAGGGTGGGAGAATCCTCTTTGGGGGGAGGGGGTGTGGTTTCTCTCCACTCCCAGTACCCTCCCTCCCATGCTGCAGAGCCTGGAAGTTACAGCCTTTTAACATCCCATTCAAATCTCTTCTCTAAGCAGAACAATTCTATAGTCAAAAGATTCTGGATCCCATCCCCAATATAGAATTAGCCTAGGCTGATCAATCAATGCAATACTGACGTGTGCTAGCATGAAATATTAAACCTCTTCAGCTGGATGTAAGATTCTTTAGTACTATTCAAAGTAGAGTGGGTGAATCGTATGTGCCCAAATCAAAGAACATAAGAGATAGGAGTCAGAGTAGGCCTTTTAGCTGTGCCGTTCAGTAAGATCATGTGAATGTGGCCATAACTCCACTTTCCTGTTTGTCTCCCATAATCTTTAATTCCCTTATAGATCAAAGTCTGTCAAGCTCAGTCTTGAATATTTTCAGTGACCCTAGTTGCTACATTTCTCTCGCCAACACCACCAAAACTACAGATTAATTGGTTATTTTGCCCAATCCTCCTCCTGGATCTTGCTGAATATAAGTCGGGTTCTGCATTTGCCTAAATGATAACAATTGCTGCACTCCAAAGATACTTAAGTAGCACATCCAAAGGACAAGAAAGATGCTATATAATTGCGAAGTTTGTTCTTTTTGGTTGTTCATGTACTCAATGTACATTGGAACTAGAATTGCCATTGTTATTCTGTGTTTGGAGATACAATTCTGTATGTTTAATTAATGAATTACACACAGTTTGTAATTAAGATGATTGAAGAGCAGAAGGATTTTGGGTTTTGGCTACATGACTTTCCATGAAGAAGCTTTTGGGGGCCTAGATTAGCACCGCCACCCATCAAAAGTGTTCACCTTGATAATTTCTCAACTTACAGGCATGCTGAAAATATCTTTCACTGTGAAACTGTGTTCAGTCTCCAATAAGGTTTTGCAAACTCGTCTCTAACATGTTTGCCTCTAGATCAAAGATGACATTGAAAATCTTTTAAGCCTGGAAGTGAAAACTAGGTCACCAGTTAACTGAGGAGTAAATGAAAGAAATAGGAAAACAGGCCTTTACACTATCTCTGCAGCAGAATGCATGAAGTTCAGTTCAAAGTAATACCTTAGTCACCTCTAGACTCAACAATTCCAGAACACTTCTGCAAACTTCCTAAATTCTGCTGCCCATGTCTTAATTTGCAGGAAATCCTATTCTTCAGTCACCGATGTGCTCACTAAGCTAAATAGTTCCTGGTAAAGTAAGTCTTGATTTTAAAATTCTAATCCTTGTTTTCTGATCGCTCCGTGGACATGCCTTTCCCTATACCTTTAATATCCAGCCCCTCTGTACTTTGCAGTATCTGCACTTCCTTAATTTTGAACTCTTGTGCATCCCAATTATCATTACTCTACCATTGGTGGTTTGGCCCCAAGCTTTGGAGTTGCTTTCCTATTCCTACCTCTTTTGTGATGTGTCTTAAAATCTTTCTCTTTAATCAAGTTTTTGGTCACGTGATTGCTTGTCATACTTTGTTCTTTAGTGCTCTTGTGAAGCACCTTGAGATGTTTCATTGTTAAAGGTGCTTTACAAATGCACGGTGGCAGTGGTTAGTACTGCTGCATCACAGCACCAGGGACCCAGATTCGATTTCCTGTTTGAATCACTGTCTGTGTGAAGTCTGCACGTTTTCACCATGTCTGCATGGGTTTCCTCTGGGTGCTTCAATTTCCTCCCAGAGTGCAAAAGATGTCTGGTTTGGTGCGTTGACCATGCTAAATTCTCCTTCAGTGTACCTAAACAGGTGCCAGAGTGTGGTGACTAGGGGATTTTCATTGAAAATCCATTGAATATTTGTGACACTAATAACTAAATAAACAAATATGCTAAGTTTCACCCCAGTATAATAGAGGGATATTGAAAATTTGTGGCCAAAATGATTAATTGCTGCAAACATTACAGTGCCACACCAGCTAGTTACATAAGTAATACAGGAATCTGGACTGCAATCCAAAATGCTATAGAAATTATGCTGTTCCATTTACTTACTGCACAACGGTTGGGTTTACTTACTGCAGAACAAATATTTGTTGAAAAACATGCATATTGCATTGTAGCCCAATGTATTCCTCTAACTATACACTGAATCTTAAAACAAATTTTAAAAAATATATAGATTAGTATGCATGATGCAGCTAAGTACAAAAATGAATATTCCCCCATCCCTACTCCCAGCTTGGTTTTTCCTGCTGTGGTCAGATATGGCTGTCGCCTCAGCATAGGGCAGTCAAAAAGTGGGATAACTTGAGAAGTAACAAACAATCTACGTTCTATTCCTGGATATCCACATAACCTAAGTGCACACATGTGCATGCACACGCACTTCCCAGAGAGAAGCAAAAAAAAAACACAAAATAATATTTCCTTTCTAATATGTCACAAAGACCAGTGCCCTGATCTTACAAGGTTCACTGGCATATTGTAAAACCTTTGATCCTCTCACGAAATACCAAAATCCCAGGAACTATCATAAAGCTACCTTGACCCTCCCCTCCACATTGTGCATATAATTGGAATAGTACGCTAAGTACAGACTACTTTAATGTATTCGTTTAAGTATCTCATGTACAGTTCTACAACGTCTTCATAAAATGTATATGTACTTTTCCTTGAAGAAAATTGATTTAAATAATTTGACCTCTCTTTCAAAACATTTCCCTAGATCTATCCCTGACTGCAGCACATGTAATCTATTAAGTTTGTTGACCGATTCAGTGGTTCTTCAGTTATGTCATTTGAATATTAAATCTAGAGTACATTAAATTTGATAAATAAAAAAATGTGGGGTGCATGTATCCAAGGGTTCATAGCAGAACTTTTGTAGATTTTTCAACTAGTAAACAGCAAAGCCTCAGTGCCTATTTAGTGCCTCATCCTGAACTGGATGGAGGACCAAGCCTTTCTGCAATATTTTCAAGAATGTTGTTTGCTTCTGGGGTTTAACTAGTTGCATACGGTATCTGGCCCAGTTGGATTACTCTTTGTCCGTCTGTCCATCTCATCTGATTCATTTTATTGATGGTGTAGGTTATATAGCCAATAAGACACAGGTGAAGTTGTTTTTTTAAAATAAAAAAACATTTGAATGAATGTATAATCTGCCCTTTTAGATGTGAATTTCTTTGACAGCATGAAGTTAGATTTGCATCCTTGGAATACATCTGTGCAAAATTGGTGAAGAACAGATACAAAGATAAAAAAATAAATCCTTAAAACTGGTACATTTGGCATATTTAACAGGATGCCATTTTCTGCATTTTATTATTCAGGTCTGTAAACAGATTTGGCTTGGATTGTACGATGACAGATCATCAGTTTATCCAGATTTCAGAGATCCTCAGAAAGTCAAAGATTTCCTGCAGGAAAAATACGAGAAGAAAAGATGGTAAATGTTAAATCTCTGGTTGTTTATGTGGCCTTGTTAAACAGTGAGATGTGCCAGTCAAATCCCCTGTGATATTCATTCAAAGCAAATTCAGCTCACCTGCTATCAAGCCTTGGCTCAAAATCTATAAGTAGAACATGAAAAGATTGGCATGAATGTGCACAATGTCACAAAGCAGTGAGCTTTGTCTTAATATGCAGAGAAGCGCAAAAGAGGTACATGGGAAATTAAGTACCATGATGGGAGGAAGCAAGTGGAACAGGTTCATGATGAATGCTATTAAATGGGAAACATAGCACTTCTAAAGCATTGCACAAGGAAATTGGAAGTATATAGGAAGATGTTTTGGGGGGAAGAAAAGGAATATGAAGACATAAAAGTGTCAGCACACTCTTAACTGTCATGTAAAAATATGGGGAGTGCATAAAGAATGGAGAAATATGTGATGAGGTGTGTCATATGGAAGGGGAAGATATGTCATGGAGAAGAGAAGGGAGTAACAGGCATGATTTCTGATGCCATGTTATAGCTCAGCAAACAAAACAGTGTCCTAATTGTAAGCATTCTGTGGATTAAGGTTATTCAGGGATATTTCCATAAGGGGCCCCAAATAATGGAAGCATACTTCATGAAGTGTTAACTTTCCAACATTAATAGCCATATAGGAAATAAGCTGATTTGCTCAGCATGATGTGCAATGGTGGTTCACTTAGGATTCCTATGGCTATTAAGACTGAAACATAAATATTCTTTTTTAAATTATTCAGAAGCTCAAAGATTCTAACCCAGAATCCTTTAACTTTAGGACCTCCAAAACAGATGACCAAAAGTACCTTGGCTTTCAGCACATCTCCACAGGTACCACTTTGTCATAATCCCACTTTAATTACTGTAATGGGTATGACGGAGGCACTATTAAGAATCTTAAATTGAAATAAACACAAGTGATCATAATGGTTGACTAATAAATGCTTTTGCGTAACATTCTGTCTCTACACTTAGTCTTTACCTGCTAGTCCTTTGCACATTTTCAAATCTGAACCTAAATCTTTAGGATTACATTTATTAAAGAATTGATGTTACAGAAGTTGCAGTGGGATCTGGGTGTTGTTAAATATTTTGATCTAGAAGATCGGTTGCAGTTAAGTTAGTCAGAATAATCTTCACCATGTTGCTGGGCTTGCTATTGCCAGCTAATTATCTGACATTATGAAAGGAATCAAGTGAACCAAAATTATTCCCTGGCTAATTTCCTTGTCAATAATTTGATAGCATATGTTCAAGATCAGATCTCCAGATCTAACTACATTGCCTTCATTTTTAATAAAATAGGGATAAACTCAAAGGAGTGACAGAGAATACATAGTATTTTGCAGAAGGGAAAGTGGCATACCATTGTGCCTGTTGCATTCATGAATAAAGGATTGCATTCCTATTCTGGAATTGGATGTAAATAAATCCGAGTAAGATTATCAGTCTTTCAGCATGTATTCAGATAGTGGGTAAAGCTGGTATATAAGAAGGGTAATCTTGATGGGTTAGAGGATGCAGAAAGCAGATGTTGCGCAATACACGATGGTTAGAGGTGCATCTGGCAATATGAAAATGTGGAAGCTTAAATCCTCTTGACCTTTCCTGCTGCATGGTGAGAAATTATCACGTTTTATTTCAAAATAGTATTTCGTCTCGCTTTGGAAAGAAGGAACCATTGTGAATGTAATGCTTAAATTTCAACTTCAGCAAAATTAAGTACAATATCAGAAGAAAAAGGTAAGACTCCCATATAGCTCAACAAGGCTCATGTGCAGGACCTGTTCATATTTTCTTCTATTTTATTGTAAAGCTCATTATCCTGTGCTGCTGGTGAAAGTTGGGGTATGTGTCTGCCTTTTTAAAATATTGACAGTTTCAGCTGAGGTTTGCTGTAAGTGACAACTTGTTCCATGAAGTTGCAACTGTTAAGACTTGATAAATTATTCTAAATAAATGCTGCATATTATTCTGCACTGCAGTGCTCTCTCAGGAGCCTTGAGTAAAATGAGCTTGAGGAATTCCAAATGAAGATCCCTGCCCTTGATTTACAGAATTAGGGTTGAAAATGTATACATTGATAATATGCCTCTAAGCCATGAAGTAAATCAGATGCATGCACTTTATCAGTCTTTTCAATATTCATATATTGTTTATACTATTTTAGCATGAGAGCCATATTGTAATTTTTAATTAAATAATATTGATAGGAGTGACTTGAATTTTTTTTTGCTTTATCACAATTTGAATGAATAATCCACATTTTACCATTTTCAAAAATGTTTGTAGCTTATTTAAGGGTGAAATAAGCTGGATGCTGTACTAGTGATTTTAACACCTGCAGATTTGTTTACTTTAATATCTCCAAGGATTTGATTTAATTTAATTTCACGCTGGGTGAATTGATCTAGTTTAGGATAGTATGCACTTACCATAGAGTAATTAAATTAGCTTAGGGTACTAAAGCTTATCTGTTGCATTACTTCATCCCTGACTTTTTCATCAAAATCTTTGTGACGTGGATAATTTTATTAAAATGAGATAGTTAGAATCAGTAGGAGGATTTAGAAAAATGTTTTTGGAAACATAAAAGCTTTCAACATTAACAGGAAAATGCTGATAACTTTTGAAATACCCAGATTAATTATTGTTAGTCAAGTAATCATGATTGAGGTCGTCTTGTTCGTTAGATTGTACATATCTTGATAAACATCCTATTCTGATGGAATAAAGTCACCGTAGTCCTAGATGACCATAGACTGAGACTGGTGAGTTAAGATGAGGATTACTACACCTCAGGCAAGGGGCAAAGTTGAGAAGGTAGGGTTTTCATGAATAACCTTAGCCAGTACAGAAATTGTTGGTGTCAGTCTGCATCACCAAATGGCTGTCCAGCCTTACCTCAGTTGGTTTATCCAAGCAGTACGCTATCACTAGTTATAAGAGAGATTTAGTGATAAAACTCAGTGCACTTGGTGCCATTCAAAGTAGTGTGCCAATCAATGGTCACAACTCTATCGGAATATTCTTCAACAAAGGAATGTTGGAGCATATATAAAGAGATCAAAAAAGCAATGAGTCCATTAGTAAAGTAGATGGCTTCATTGAAAACAAAGGCAGAGAAGTTGTCTTCAGTTGCAGTAAGCAGTTGGAGAGATGGTAGAACCCTATCATGAGTTGTACTCCAGGGAGAACACTGTTATGAGGAAGATCTTGATGCCTTGGAAGACTGCGTGTCATGGTAGAGCTCAATATTGAAGCCCCCTGTTGAGAAGCTTAGCAAAGCTATTGACTTATTTGCCATGGTAAAGTTATAGATGATGTTATACTGCCTGAACTCAGATATTGAAATTGTACTCCTATAGTGTCTGCTGAATCTCCTGTTTCTGCTGGAGAGACAAGGCAGTGCTCCAAAATTCTGCACAAAAACAAAGATAACTATGGCTAGTTTTAAAGTCAAACCAAATAAACAAACTCAAGTTAAAAGTTATACCATGGTGATTCCCTCAATTATTGAAGCATCTAGTGGCTGAACATTGAGAAAATATTGTCCTTGTTAGACTGCTGATTTTGGCAGAATGCATCAATTCTGAATCCCACTGTGGTTTCAAACCTGGAATATCTGTAAATTTCAGTCGGGCAACTGCAAGGCAAATGCTGTGAACAAAGAAAGCAATATATTGCCTTCATTGATCTCACCAAGGCATTCATTTACGTGAGCATAGGCAATCTATTTAAGCTACTAGAGAAAATTGGCCTAGGTGACTCAACGTGATCTCCTCTTTCAACAAGAACATGGTGAGTAAGATCAGCTATGATAAGGCAGTATTAGAACTGTTGAGCTCAAACAGAGTTGTGTTCTTGTACTAACACTCTTTGGCATATTATCCTTTTTGCTGTTGTCATTGGCCTTAAGGTCATCTGCATAACATTGCCACTTGCAGACTAGAAATGACAGAAAGCTGTTGATCCAAGACAAAGATGCACCAAATTTGTATCAGAAAGTTGTTTGATGCTGACGATGCGATAGAAACATTCCATACAGAGGAACACGTACAACAATATTCGCTTATGCCTTTTAAAGAGTTTGACAATTACTGTCATGATATTGCCATACTGCCATCCATCAGCACTGACAATGTAATGCTTGAGGTTGTTGATAGTTTCATTTGCATTGCAAAATCATCAAAGTGCACATCTTCTCAACCAATAGATACTAAAATTAGTACTTCACATACCGTGCAGTAATGCTGTGTTTACTGGAATCATAATAATAACCTGACAATTCAATGAAAACATTTTCATTTCATTCTGTAAGAAGGCAGCAGCATGAAAAGCATGTCATAGAAATGTGTTGCTAACAAACTCTCCATCCCTCCATCTTTTTATGTCTGCATTTACTGATATTTAAAATACACACTCACCTTCATCCCAATCAGCAAAATGTTGTGCAGAAAACTAACAACATAGTTTTGCCTGATAATTAGTTTGTTTGGTAAATCTTCAAGTAATTGTGTTGATAATTTGTGATGCTTGCCAGTACTATGAGCATTGACAAACTAGAAAATTGGATGGTCATTCATTTATCCAGAGTGCTGTAGATGCCAGAACCAAAGCATTGTCTTCTGTCTTTTAAACACATTCAAATTCACTGCTTAATCACCTAGTCATAGTCATGATGGCTTGGAAAGAGGTTATCCATGCTGGTTCCCTGTAGAGCAATCCAATTAATCCTCTTCTCTTGTTCTATCCTTAGAATCCTCCAAAATTATTTCCCTCAAGTGCCCCATGTCCTTTTTAAATCATCAATCATGTTCCGTTCCATACATTTGTAGGCAGCATGTTCCAGGTTATCACTTGCTGTGTTTTTTTAAAAAAAAGTTCATCTTCACATTTCTCCTACGTCTCTTGCCCAAAACTTGAAATTTGTGTCCCCCAGTCCTTGTACCGTTAGCTAATGGGAAGAACTTTTTTTTTGTCTACCTTACCTAAACCTGTCATAATCTTGTGCATGAAATTCCATGTCCCTCTGTTCCTGGACATTGTTTAGAACTGTGCCATTATATTTATATTGTCTCTCCCTATCCCCAATGTGAAAAAGTATCACCTTACATTTCTCTACATTATCTATCTGCAACTTGTCTGCTTATTTTGTAGCCCATCTCTGTCCTGTTACAATCAATTAGTATCATCCTCGCTGTCTGCTCCACCTCCAAATTTGATTTTTTCAGACAGATAGAGGTCTTAGCACTGAACCTTGGGAATACCACTATCTACCATCTTTCAGTCTGAAGAACACCCATTTACTACGATTCACTGTACTCTGTCCTTGAGTCATTTTTATAAATTGATACTGTTCTCCCATTAGCCTTGATTTTGTTAACTAACCTTTCATGTGGTACTTTGTCAAAAATCCATATAGACAACATGTATTGCTTTCCCTTTATCGAACATCTCTATTACTTCATCTCAAAATTTATTTAATTTAGACAAATGATCCTGACCTATACAAGAAATTCAGATACGATCAATGAAGGGCCCATAAAGATGCCAAGAGACAATTGGACCTGGCTACAGTCCCAAGCTAGCCACATTAACACCCACCGATTATGGCAAGGTCTATGCGATATAACAGGCTGCAAGGCTGTAGCCTTGTATACTTGGCCGGCATGGTTGCACCGCGGTTAACACTGATGCCTCATAGTGTCAGGGACCCTGGTTCGTTTCCCTCTGTGTGGAGTTTGTACATTGTCTCTGTATCTTTGTGGGTTTCCTTCCACAGTCCAAGTATGTGCAGTTAGGTTGATTGGCTATGCTAAATTGATCCTGATGTTGGGATTAGCAATGTAAATACTTAGAGTTATGGTAATAGGACTTGGATGGAATTGTTGTTGGCGTAGACTCGATGGGTTGAATGGCCTCCTTCTGCACTGTAGGGAGTCAGTGAATTCTACAGTGAAGGCATGTAGAATCGCTGGCAACAAAGCTCCCCTGCTAATGAGCTCAACCGTTCTGTGTCCATTTTGAGCATAAGATCACCAAGAGGACATTGTCAAACCAGTATCCGAGGTCACTGCCATTGGCTTTCTTGAAAATTAACCCATGGAAAGCAACTGGTCTGGAAGGGGTACAAAGACAAGCACTCAGATCCTGCACTGACCAGCCAGTGAGGATATTTGCAGACATCTATAACCTCTCTTTACTTTGATCTGAGGTCCCTACCTGCTTCAAGAAGACGATCATCGATGTATGAAAGGAAACCTGCATGCCTTTGTGACTACTGCCCAGTGGCTCTGACAACCATCATTGAGTGCTTCGAAAGGTTAATCATGGCATGCGTCAACTCAGGATTCCCAGATTGCCTGGATCCACGACAGTTCACCTCTTATTGCAACAAATCCACAGCAGTTGCCATCTCTCTGGCCCTGTGCACAATAAGTAGGAGTCTTATATGTGTCCCCGGACAAAAAGGACACTTATATAAAATTCCTACTTATTGACTACAGTTTAACCTTCAACAAAACTTGACTCCAAAATCCATGGCCTAGGGCTTGATGCCTTCCTCTGCAATTGGATCCGAGACCTCCAAACCCACAGACTGCAATCAGTAAGGATAGGCAATGACACCTTCTTCGTGATTATCCTCAACATCACGAGGGTGTGTCATCAGCCCTTAGTGTACAACTAATACACTGATTGTGTGGTCACATTCTGCTCAACTTCATTTTCAAGTTTGCTGATGACACCACCATGGTGGCTTGGATCACTGGTGAAACAGTGCAACGACGATAATCACTCCCTCAATGTCACTAAAATGAAGGAGGTAGTCATCGACTTCGGGAAACATAGTGGAGGACGTGCCCCTATTACATATATGGGGCCTAAGTGAAATTGGTCCGAAGCTTCAAGTTTCTAGGTATTCAGATCACCAACGAACCTGTCTTGGCCCCTCCATGCTGACACTATAATTAAGAAAACCCACCAATGTTTCTACTTTCTAAGGAGGCTAAGGAAATTCAGCATGTCCACAAGAACATTTACCACTATTTACAGATGCACCATAGAAAGCATTCTTTTAGATGTATCACAGCATAGTATGTCTCCCGCTTTGATCAAGGCCACAAAAAAAACGGTTATGAATATCGTCCTGACCATCCTGCAAACCAGCCTCCCATCCATTGACTCTGTCTACACTTCCCATGCTTCATGGGAAGCTTCATGGGTCCTTGATATAATCAAGGACCTCACGCACCCTGGATATTCTCTCTTCCCTTTTCCCTCTTCTTCTGTTGGGATAAAGGTGCAAATGTCTGAGAACACGTACCAGCTGATTCAGGAACAGCTTCTTCCAATCTGTCATCACACTTTTGAATGGACCTACGATAATTAAGCTGATCTTTCTCTCAACCCTATCTGTAACTACAATGCTATATTCCACACCTCCCCTTTCTGCCTTCCCCTATATACTCTATGAATGGTATGTTTTATCTGTAAAGTGCTCCAGAAACATTACTTTTCACCTGTATCCCAATATATGTATTACTCAATCCCCATACATGTGACAAATCAAATCAAAAGCACTCAGTCTTTTATAAATCCACATTGGATCTCCTCAACTAACTGGAACTTCTCCAAGTACTTGTTGATTTTTTTCCACTGATTATTGTTACTAAAATCTCATCACTAATAATAAACTGACAAGGAATAACTTTACTTCCTTTCTTGAATAAGGGTGTTCCATTTATCAGTTTCCAAGAGTAAATTTATAGCTTTTACAAACAAATTTGCTAAATTATAATTGGGAGTTCACATATTGCCAAAAATCTGCATTGTGATTTGCCACCACATACCTCCATTCCAGTATATTTACCACTTTTAACAGAATCTCCACTTCTATAGTTTAAAGAATAAGCAGTATAATTTTTCTGCTAAATTTAGGTGAGCGTTTTGCCTAAATTCATTAAACTCATTCACCTAGAGTGTGATCTGGAAGCCTTGAGGTTGGTTTGTCCTCAAATACCTAAACTGATTCTTTGGAGTGAAATACTAGCTAGGTATGCTGTGGCACTTTTCAAGAGGCTATTCATTTGTAGCTTGTAGCTTGTCTAAACCCCTGTGTAATAATGTGATGTTGTCTGGCGTAGTAAGCCCACTATAGTGATGAACAGTGAGTATTTTTTAATTCCATCTGGAACAGGCTATTTAACAAGATTGCTTTCTATTACCTTGAAGTTTGCCCACATTGAAATTATTGATGTTGGCCACTGCAGTATCAGGATTTAGCAGTGGAATTGTGGGCAATTATGCATGTAAGCTACATTATTTGAGAGTGATTACTCTTTATATTAAGGCAGCATTTCACTTGGCGTGGCATCAAGGAGACCAGTAACATTGAAATCGATAGGGAGTAGGAGCCTACACTATAGTGGGTGTTACAAAGAAAGATGAACATTGGAGGCCAATCATCTTAGGCCATCGAGGCAGCTTCCCAGGCCCAATTGTTCTCACATCATAAGATTTTCTCCATCATAAGGTTTGAAGTGGCACATTTGTTGATGATTGCAATTGTTTACAATTTGCAACTCCTCAGGTAATGAAGCATGAGCAAAATCTAGATGACATTCAGGCTTAAGCTGATAACTAACAAGTTGCATATGAACCGCATGAGTGATAGGCAATGACCATATGTGACTTAAGAGAGCCTAATCAAATGCCCTTGACAATCAGTAATATTACCATGAAACATCCTACTCTCTATATCTCTCCATTGACTAGAAACTCACCTGGACTAACACATATATGACCAAAGGCTCCAATGGGTGGCTCTGCAAAGTCTTTCCGCAAGCTACAAATGAATAGCCTCTTGAAATGTTGTTTACCGGCCTGAACAGATGCAACAAACCTAAAGAAGCTCAACAGCATCCGTATCAAAGTTCTGTCTGGCACATACTTGATAACCTAAAGATCCAACTCTTTCAATGTAGTTGCAAAGTGTCTATAAACCTTTACAATAGCACCTCCCCAACACGTTTGTTGATTACCAGAATAATAGATTGTAAACTAGATATATCTTGATATTTTTGTCATGCAGTTCCTGTTCTCCTAACGGCAGCTGGTGAATTTGAAAACTGTCACCTTCAGATTTTCCTCCAAGGTCAAATACCATCCTGACTTGATAATTGTTCTTTCATCACTGCTAAGTCAAGATCCTGGCCAGTAAAGTGGATTTAGATGCTCGGTAAAAAACGGAAAGAGTAATCAGATTGAAATGTACAAGATCTCTGTTCATTCCCAGTATGTGTTTTTATCGGAAATGAGAATATCCATGGGGGCAGGGTAAAGGAGGTGCATTTGTTTCCTAATTTGCCAAGATATTTACATAACTAATATATAATATATTAGCTGTAATAATTAAAACTTTGTTAGGCTTCTAAGCCAATGATGTTGTGTATATTTATGATAAGGGTTCAGAGTGTACCTGATTTTTGGTCTTCCGTTAATTAGTTACAATTACTCAAAACGATATGGTCCATGATTCAGCTGCACTCCTATAATTTGTACTTTCATCAACCTCCACTGGTATCCCCTATCTCAGAATTCCAACTTTTTAAGACTCTTACCTTTTTCCTCAAATTTGACAACAGTATTGTCCCTCCTTACATCCATGATCTCCTGTAGCCTAATGTCCCAACGTGGCCCCCTCTCTTCCCCTAATTCACTATTGGCAGCTACCCTTCAACCACTGTGTTCCTTTTTCTTGTGCAATACCTCTTAATATCTCAGCTTTGCTATCTTTTTCCTTTTAAAATCCGCTTCCCCAAGATTATGCTTTTTCCCTTTTGTTTAATTTTCTTCCTTTCAACTCCAACCCCTGATCATTTTCCACTTGCTGTTCTTCAGCCTATAAACAGTACTGAGATGACTTTTTGAAGGTACTGAACACTTTCGAAATGTAACTTATCAATTATAGTATGTACTTACACTGTTGCTTTTGTTTGTATGTTGCTAAAATGGTTTATTGTAGTAACAAAAGAAGTGGGTTGGGTTGGTACAGTGGTTAGAACATTTTCACCACTGATAAAATTTAGTCTTTTCTACGTCTTCTGCAGTTGTAAATGCCACTGAATAGCTTCAACTCAAGACCTATAGCAGAAAAGCCACAATGCAAATCTAATTGATACTGTGTTTGTAGGAGACTCATTAAGGCAACGATAAAGACTAACGCGTGGAATGTAAAAAGTCACACTGGCTGCACGTTGGTTAGCACTGCTGCTTCACAGCACCAGTGACCCGGGTTCAATTCCCAGCTTGGGTTACAGTCTGTGTGGAGTTTGCACGTTCTCCCCGTGTCTGTGTGTGTTTTCTGCAGTTCTCTCCCAGAGTCTGAAAGACGTGCTGGTTAGGTGCATTGACCCAAACAGACACGCAAGTATGGTGACCTGAGGAACTTCACAATGACTTCATTGCAGTGTTAATGTAGGCCTTATTTGTGACTAATAAATAAACTTTAAAAATAACTTTGAAATAGTAATATTTGTTCTTCTGAATTGAAGATTGGATCAAATAGCTTAAATTGTATCCGTTTTATATATGTCTAACTCTGACATTTTCCAGTAATGGCACCACTCACTTTGATTTAAAATTTCTCAATTATGATAATTATGTTTTCAAGGTCTAAATCATGGAAATAAACAATACACCTCAATGTAGGATTATTTTTGCTTCAGGTGGAATAAGGCACCTGGAAGTTTGGGATAGTAAGGGAGGGATAACGTGCTGCCTTACAGCAACAAAGCACCAATAAATTCCAGAGCATGGGGTTCTTTAATAACTTGTGTCCAGATATCCAGAAGGAAAAAGCTCTAAAACTCAAATAACCGATACTGGCCAAATTAGTCATGAATATCGGAACTTGAAACTTCAGTAGTACTTGTGCCCAGATGAAATAATGCTAAACATAAATTTATTTCAAATATCGATGAGTTGTGCCATTAATCACATCATTCTGGAGCAGTATTCTGGTACAAAATTCTATTTGTCCAAAGCGCACAAAATTAGCTATACCTCTGAGTTGAAATGGGGTGATTTTTCTCCAATTGCACCCATTTCAGAGATGTTCATTGCATTACGCAATGAAGGTCTTTGGCACAGCATTAATCTTATGTACCTGCAAGGATGTAAAGCTGGATCCAAGGTTGTTTCTCCTGTTGCTGCTGCACCAAGTCTAAATTCAGTCAATTATGTGCTAGTACATCCTCAATGGACTGCCAGGTGCAGGTTTTATGCACCAAAGATAAAATCGGTCAAAGCCAATGAAAACTATAGTTGAACACATTAGATCAGTCAGTCGAAGAATGGTTCATTTTCTTCAACCTTATTTCTCTGCTAGAGAATGTCCTGTCCTCGTGCTCACACTGTTTCTATGCTCTGATTCTAGGATGAATTTATATTTGGGTTTTATGCTCATACGTTTGCATGGAAGTTGGTGCAAATCTACCACAGTGACCAGCAGACTTCGTTGATTGCCCACCATAGAACAAACCTCACGTTCCCATATATCCACAAGGCAGTGCAAGCATTATAAGTTGCTTTAGCAATTCTACACTGCACTCACTGAAAATTACGAAGCATTGATGGTGCATCTTTGATTGATTTGGTGAATATCAGTATAACTGTTTTAGGAACAGCCTTGTTTTGAATGGTTTCTTGGTCCAGCATGATTCATTTTGTGCATTCTTTTCCTTTAGGTTTGTGCCAGCAGAACGGGCCTGGGCAGTGGCAGCAGCCCATGCTTCTATTTCAGGGTCCTCTGCCAGCAGTGCAAGTAGCACTCCTGAAGTAAAACCAGTAAAGTCACTTCTCTACGAAACCACGCCAGCACTGCCTTTGAGCAAAGAAACACCAACCCAAGTAAGTAAGAAATGACTTAGTAGTCTAGATATCACAGAAATTTGACATGGTATATTTAAATAGTGAATTAACTCTGTGTGGGTATACTAACAAATCTGAAAGCAAAATCCCCAGTCATAGAGGTAATGACCAGCAAATCATTTGATGTTGGTTGCAGAAGTAACTTAAACGAGAGCTTGCTGCTGTCTTACAAATCTACTTGGAGTGATGTTACAATTTTGGATGCAAATTATGCTGAAATCTATGCTAGTTTTTCCAAATGAACTTGTGGTTTGAGTTTCTGCTTAATTTCCTTCGTGTAATCACGACTTGATATTCCAGTAACTACAACTTAATATTTTGAATCAGTACATTTAGGCAGCATTTTGGAACGTGGTCATTTTCTTCGTATCAGAAAACAATCCTTTCTATCCTTAACATTGGAATTGGCTATCTTGGCCCTTTGAGCCTGTTCCACCATTCAATGAGATTATAGCTGATCTGTGATTTGCTGCCATTTACCTGTCCTTGCCTCATATTATTTAATATCTTTGGTAACAAAGACCTATCTATTTAAAAATCTCTGTTTTTAAACCAATATGTGATCTTGCATCAGTTGTCATTTGTAGAACAGAATTCCAAATATCTACCACCTTTTGCATTAATAAGTGTTTCTTATTTCACTCTTAACTTTGATTTTTCTCCCACTCTTGGATTCTCCTATAAATGGATGATTTGTTTCCAATCTTAGCCTATCAATTCCTCTTTAAAATCTTGAAAATTTTGATTAAATCAATCTTCATCTCTTAAATTCCAGAGCCTACAGCTCTGGTCTATATAATCTCTCCTTATAATTTAACTAATTATCATTCAAGTGAATGTGTGCTACATTCCATCGAAGGTTAATGTATTATACTGAAGAAATGTTACCCAGAATTGCATACTATACTCCAAGTCCAACCAGAGATTTATATAGCTGAAGCATGACTTTTACCCTTTGTATTCTATTTCTCGAATTATAAAGCTGGCAATCCATTTGCTCTGTTGATTATTTTCCATGCCTTTTCGTGACGTTTTAATGAACCATGTTCCTAGCTTGCCAGTTTCTTCTGACTTCTTAGCATTTTACCATTCAGAGAGTGCACTGTTTGTTTTTTAGATCAAAAGTAGTCAGTTCTATATTTGCATGCAGTGAATTCCATTTGTCAGAGTTTATTCCATTCACTTAAGCCATTAATAATGAGGTACTCCAACTAAATGCGTGGTTGAGGGATTGGTGTAGGGCAGAGGGTTTCAGATTCATAGACCATTGGGAAGTCTTCATGAGGGAGGGGCATCTATACAAGAGGGATGGGGAACAGTTGGGTGGGAAGGGCACCCATATTTTAGCTGGGAGGTTAGCTGGAGTGTTTCGGCAGGGTTTAAACTAATATGGAGGGGGGGTGGGGAGACAGAGGGAACTGGGAGTGGGAGAGAGATGGGTGACAGGGTAAGTCCAGAGGGTAGGAAGGAGGATCAGCGAGGGCTGCTCTTGGATGTTGCTTCAGGAGTGGCCTAGTGCTTCAAGTCGTTAGTGTATGCTTAAACTGGACCATCTGATGGGCAACATGACAGCTCAGAGACTATCGCTGTTGCTGTGCAGACACATAGATTTGGGCCTGTGTCTGCGGGAGTTTGCGCGTTCTCCCCGTGGTTGCGTGGGTTTTCTCCGGTTTCCTCCCACATCCCAAAAATGTGCTCTTAGGCTGACTGGGTAACAAATTGTCCCTATATGGGAATCTTCCATAATAGGCATAGCCTAAAGTCATGGATATGTCATTAAGACGTTAGGACGGCGGCGCGGGCTCGTTGGGCCGAAGGCCCTGTTTCCCGTGCTGTGTTGCTCTTTGTTCTTTGTAATATCTCTTAGCAATTGTATGCTTCTACTTAGATTGCATGCAATGTCCCTACCATTGTGTCATCAGCATATTAGGATATGTGGTTTCCTATCCCATCGTCCAAATCTTTCGTACAGCGGATAGATGAGGCCTTATCACAAATCTTTGCAATTATACTCTGTCAATTAAGAGTATCTGTTCATTATCGCTACTTTCTGTCTACTGCTCAGCCATTTTCCTACTAGCTCAATAATTTGCCTCCAATTCTGTGTACTTCAAACTTATCTAACAGCTTTACTAGGGAATTTATCAAATGTCTTCTGGAAACCTAGATGGGTAGAATCCACAAATGTTCCCTTATTAATTAAATTAACCATTTCTTTGAAAAATTCATGATCAACTGTTTATAAATTGATCCTGACTTTCTCTGATCAACTGGAAAATTTTGAGGCTTTCAATCACCCTATCCTTATCTAGCAGTCTCCCAACAACAGAGCTGAGCTGATTAACTTGTAATTCTCTGGTTCCCATCTACCTTAAATAGCAAAACGTCAAGTGCAATCTTTTACTTTAAAGGAACGGTTTCCAAGTTGCAGGAATGTTGGAAGATTAAGATTTAAGAATGATAACCTGGTACAGTTTTATCTAACAAGAACAGAGGATACAACTGCCATCATCTAGCAGGAGAGAAACAGAGTTAATGTTTCAAACTGAACAGAGGGAGAATGTATTACAGCTAAAGAAATTGCGACCAAAAGTAGCAACCTGAAGAACAAATGACAGATGAACTGATGGAAGGGGATTGTTTTGTATTAGGGCAATACATGTATGAAATACATTTTTGAAAAAAGAGTAGAACTAGGAACTTAAGTTGGAGAAGAAAGGTTGAACTCAACATTGGGCACACTTTAGACCTCTGAACTCAATCGGAAGATGAATAGCTTTTTTGTAAACATAAACAGTTTTCATTCTTTTCTAGTGCACCACATGTGGGAAAAGTGTTAGTTGAGTTTTATTAGTGTCACAGGTAGGCTTACATTAACACTGCAATGAAGCTACTGTGAAAATCCCTGAGTCGCCACACTCCTGCATCTGTTTGGATGCACTAAGGCCAACATATCCAACAGTCTTTCGGACTGAGAGAAAACTGAAGCATCTAGGGGAAATCCACACAGACGTGGGAAGAACATGCAGATTCCGCACAGACAGTGACCCAAGCTGGGAATCGAACCCCAGTCCTGGAGCTGTGTGGCAGCATTGCTAACCACTGTCTTGCCATAAGATCTTAAATAACTGAAAATGACTTTAAAAGAAAAAAACTATGCAGACCATTCAGTTGGTATATCCTAGATGTTTTCCTAGGAGACTAAATATTTTAAAATACTTAAAAGGTTTTAGAGGATGCCTACTGGTACTTTGTACCTAAAAAGAAAGCCTTGTTGAGAAGAACCTTCTCAATGGGCCACCACCAAACCCAGTTGGTGGAAAGTTGCCATGCTCATTCATGCAACTTTGGATGGCTGTAATCAAAGCCAGTGAAAAGATCACAGTCAAAAAACATGCTGGGCATAACTTGGGCTTGAAATTCCCAAACTTTGACATTGGTTTGTCTGATGTCAGGCAAACACAAATCAGCAGAAATTCTACCCTAGAATAATTTGGGATGACAGGGAGATCAGAGTTGGAAGAATGGAGGATTAAAATGACAGATGACTGGCTGCTTAGGGCCTTGTTTGCAGACTGAATGGAGGTATTCCATCAAGTGGTCACACTGTCTGCACTTGATCTCCCTATTGTAGAAGAGATCCCAGTCTGAATAATGAATACGGAATGCTAAATTGAAATTGTTGTGTAGTGGTGTCTGTCGCTTTAAGACAATGTGCAATGCAGGGTCACCTGATTTGAGAGACCAGTGGAAATGGAGGGTGAATGTTCACACCAGAGGGTGGAATCCTTTCTCAAACAGAGTCTTTTGGAAGTATGTAGTAAGCATGTAAAATTGGGGTTCATGCCCAGGGCAACCCTGGTGTTTCAAAACCCTCCTGTACCAAAGTTTCTTGTTATCAATAAATACCCTCCTTGTCCAAACAAAGTCTATCTTAATAATTCCAGATGTCGGCCATACAAAATATATAACAGAATTAAGCACAGGCAATCACTAGTTCACTTAGAAAGTGTTTTTGGAGTGTTAGAGAATGAGACACAAGAAATAAAAAGGGAAACTCTTGAGATAAGGGAAAAGCAAAGGCAGCTAAACTCTGTTTGTATGGGAAGGTACCATGGGAAGGGGAGAGAGTGGTGATGATTGAGGAGTGAACAAGGGTCTCTGGAAAGAATGGCCCTTATGGAATGCTGAAATGGGAGGGGAAGATGTGTCTGGTAGTTTTATTTAATTCATCTAAATCTAATTATCTTAACCAACTTTTTAAATCTTTTCTATTGAGCTAGTAATTTACTGTGTGTGTGTACTACGTGTAGCAATAGTATTGTCTGCTTGTGAGTGTAGATGACATAGAATAAATAGTGAAGTAATAATAAGAGGGATTATTATTTAACGGGCGAAAAGCTACAGCATGCTACAGTGCAGAGGGACCTGGGGGTCCTTGTGCATGAATCGCAAAAACCCAGTCTGCAGGTGCAGCAGGTGATCAAGAAGGCGAATGGAATGTTGGCCTTTATAGCGAGGGGGCTAGAATATAAAAGCAAGGAGCTCTTGCTGCGACTGTACAGGGCACTGGTGAGGCCGCAACTGGAGTACTGTGTGCAGTTCCGGTCGCCGCACATGCGAAAGAATATATTGGCCTTGGAGGGAGTGCAGAGAAGGTTCACTGGGCTGATACCGGAGATGAGGGGGCTAGTCTATGAGGAGAGATTGAATAGACTGGGTCCATACTCAGGGTTTAGAAGGCTGAGGGGGATCTTATAGAGGCATATAAGATAATGAAGGGGCTAGATAGAGTAGAGGTAGAGAGATTCTTCCTGCTTAGAAAGGATAGCAGAACTATAGGGTACAGTCTCAAAATAGGGGTAGGAGGTGGGAGGGGGGGAATCAAGGGTTATGGGGAGAAAGCAGGAAAGTGGAACTGATCCACTTCAGATCAGCCATGATCTTGTTGAATGGCGGGGCAGGCTCGAAGGGCTAGATGGCCTACTCCTGCTCCTATTTCTTATGTTCTTATGTAGTATCCACTTCAATCTACTGGTGTCATCTGTTGAGGTAAGCATCATAGAAGATGGATGTTATTGAAACATTATTACTAATTACACTTTAATAAACTTGAACTATTTTGGCTTATACCAAGTGTATTAATTGCCAGCCTACCAGATCGGTGAAATCTCAATTCAAGATCATTCCTCACTGACATTGTCAGTTGTTTCCTTTTCCCCAGGCTCCACTCACTTCACAACTATTACGATGTCAACTCTGTCCTTCCAACTCCTGCCCTATTATCATCCTCAGTGCCTCCTGCCTATCATTTATTAGGCCAACGAATATGGACAGTGGCAAAACTTGTTGCTATGTGAGTGAGTTAAAACTAAATTTATGGTACATGTTTTTAAAGTCCCCAGCAATGAGCCGATCACAAGGATCCCAACAGGAGAAGAAAGTGGCTCCGTTTGATCTCCTTTCTGACCTTGGAGGGGATATTTTTGCTGCTCCTCAGTCTGCACCTCCATACTTCGCAAATTTCACACATTTTAACAATCATGCAGGTAAGATAAAGTTCACTGTTTTGTTTTTGTGCTGTTTTCATGTCTGTTGTTTAAGTATTGAGTAAAATTTTTCTACACTAAAATATTTGGGATAACTGTGTCATTAATGTATTTAAATGATGTGGAAAACAAAACATTTCCTTTTTCATAACCATACTGACAATTGATATACTTGACATCTGCTTAATTATATATCATGATCGTTAAGATAGTGGAATAATGAATATAATTTTGTAAATGATAACAGAAGATCGCCTGAGCTAGCACGGTTTTAGAGTTGGGGCCCTCAATTTGAATTTTTTTTTAGTGCAAGACTATTTAAAGACTTTGGCACCCCAAAGCACTCCCTGTTTATAGGGCCCTGGTGTGGAGATGCTGATGTTGGACTGAGGTGGATACGATCAGAAGTCTCCCAACACCAGGTTAAAGTCCAACACGTTTAGTTGGTATCATGAACTTTTGGAGCACTGCTCCTTCATCAGGTGAGCGGAGAAATCTTTCCACTCACCTGATGAAGGAGCAGTGTTCCGAAAGCTCGTGATACCAAATAAACCTGTTGGACTTTAACCTGGTGTTCTGAGACTTCTAACTGTTTATAGGGCAGCTGGTTGTTGTGTTCTCTAGAATTCTTTTAAAGCTATCTGTTGGTGAATATGCAAGAGTAGCTAACAAAAGAATCTTCATCTAACTGTCTGCACATTCTTCCATTACTTTTTACCTTCATGCTTTATCTAGCTTCGCCTTGAATGCATCTATGCTATTTGTCTCTTGTACCTCTTATATTAGAATGTTCTACAGTTTAACCACTGTTACTGATAGGAGGCAAATTTAATTTAAACACTCATAATTTCACCTCTCTCCGTCAGTCAAAAACAGAAAGTCGTTTTTGGGTTTTTTTTGTCTTCATCCTTTATAAATGGTGGCAAATTTTCCCAATCCCTCAGTTTTGGAGTGATCTGATATCAATTAACAACTTCACAACAAACTCAAGATAGGGTAAAATCAGAGGGTTAATTATTTTATGTGCACTCAAACTGTGGGAGGGGCTTTGTCACTAGATAGCCCTGAGTACATTCATACAATAAAAGAGACCAGAAAGAGAGAGATACTAGACAAAGACCACAGAGCAGATGAAATTTATTGTTTCACATGAGTCCAGATTAAAAATCCAATGGTGTATTCTTTCAGAATATTGTTGCTAGATAATTCACTTTTCCAGGAGAGAAGATGTCCATGTTGTGATGGACATGTAGTCTTGTAAATGCTGATATGGACATTTGGAAGTTCTATAGAAACTCGATTTGGAATCAGGCAATTTTAAACCTGGATTCAGCTCTGGTTCTGCTGCTGTTTGATGGAAGATGGCAGCTTGAACTCTTCAAAATCAATTTTAAAGGTTCGAACAGCTTGTGTGGTGGGAGCAGAGTTTGAGTGTGTGCCATATGACATGATTCTCATTCTCCTGTTTGATTTGATCAAAGGATGTATATTCCTTAATTTGGATCCTTGGAATGATCGATGCTTCAACCATTAATAACTTTAACAGAGGTTTCTTCGACTGATTATCTCCGTTGGCCTGAGCATGACCTTGAGGTTATAATGGCTTTTGCACAGATCTTTGGGATTTGATCTTTGCAGTCAAAGGAACATTAATGACTCTTTAGAGATAACAAGGTGGCAGCTGTTCAGAATGCCAGGAAGTTTCTCCTGAATTCCCCGTTGAATTTATTAATGACTATCTTATAGCTTGTATTTATAGTTTTTTCTTCCCACAAATCAAATCAAACCCTTTCGTAATCTTAAAGACTTCAAACAAGTCACCTCTCAGCTATTACTTTTTCGAGAAAAATAGCCCCAGTTTGTTCGCACCCAACCAGCATGTAGCCTTATTTTGCCTACCAAGTACACCATTTCACCCATAACTATATTGAAGTTCATTTAGTTATTGAATAAATGCCCATTCTGCAAGTTTGAATGTCCTCTTGTATTTTTATGCATTTTTAAATGTTGTCTGCAAACTAAGAAATTGTACATTCCTTGAGCTTGAGCATCTCGACGAAGTATCAGTGCTTTAACTTTCCTCTCATATGAAAAATGTATAGCAGCAACTCATTCTACAACTCTATTGTTTTTAAATGTGTTACTGTACTACCTCATGTCAAGATGCGAACTTGGGCCGTTGATCCTCATTGCAAACCATTTTACTTTTAGACAGTGCTGAGTTTGTGATCAAAGAAGTAAAGCAATTATTTAGTGACAGCTTTAAATGCACTCAGTTCAAAAGGAACATCTGGCTTTTGGAAAGAATTAGTGGTGACTCCATTTAAAATGAACCATTGCCAGCAGCTTTTTAAATAGGCTTTACCAGCTTCCTCTTTACATTTCAGCTTTATAATTCAATAGTAGAACTCTCTTAGTGGTCTAAAATTAAGCAGGCACACTGTCATCTCTCCATTCAAACATTAAAAAAATCTATATTTAGAGGATTGATGGAGTTTCTATTACTCACTGAGTGGCTTTGAGCTGAGATTTCATTGATATGGAGTTGGGTAATTTTAACCTAATTCATTCAAATGAGAACACATCAGATCAAGAGAAACAATAGTTTTATAACCGTACTCCAATATTACTCCCCCTTGAATTTGGTGGAGTAAAATCGGGTGAGTTCAAAATTATTGTTACACCCAGCCTCATCTATTTTCAATCAGGTACATTCAGTTATAATGTCTGAGTCTAAATCTTTAGAACTGAAATTAGGATACCGTTGCACAACAGTGATATTAAATTGGTTTTAAATTACATTAGCAGTTCCATCCTAAGTAGATTCAGAAAATAATTTTGCAACGATCTATCGATGCTGTGATTAACCCTTAATTTACCGGTTGTTGAATTTTATTGCATTAATGTGGGCTAAGGAAAGGCAATGGTCTAGTGGCATTATCATAGACTATTAATCAAGAAACTCAACTAATGTTCTGGGGACCTGGATTTGAATCCCACCACGTTAGATGTTGGAATTTGAATTCAATGAAAGTATCTGGAATGAAGAATCTACTGATGACCATGAAACCATTGTGGATTGTCGGAAAATCCCATCTAGCTCACTGATGTCCTTTGGGGAAGGAAATCTGTCATCCTTACCTGGTCTGGCCTACGTGCAACTCCACTACCACACAATGTGGTTGACTGTCGACCTCCCACTGAAATGGCCTAGCAAGCCACTCAGTTCAAGGGCAACTCGGGATGGGCAATAAAGGGGGTAGCTAGTGATGCCCGTGTCTCACAAATGAAATTTTTTAAAAGTTGTTTAAATACTCATCAAAAAAGCTGCTGTTATAAGATTGGTCTTGATCTGGAATATAGTAGACCAAGGCTAGCATGTGGATTACATTATGCTGATATTATCTTGTAGCAACTTTCTTATCCTGTGCTTAAATTGGCTGGAATACTTATATTCTTGCTGGAACTGCTTTGTTGCATTTGTACTTTGATAACTTGTGTTAACTGTAGGAGTTCAAAGAAAGCTTGCAGTTGTAGAGCACAAAGACAGATGAGATCAATTCACACTCCAGCTGGTGCCATTGATGGAGTAATAAAATGTGCCAGAAGTCTTATTGTGTGCATAATTCCAAAATCAGTTCACAGTGCTGATGGTAATACATTAAGATGTTGTGAAATCACAATGCTGAACATTGTAGCAACATCTAATTTCCAGAAAACTCAAATTACATTGCACCAAGGGATTTCCATTAATGGTGGTGAAATACCCAGCTCTGGTGCTTTTGCTTTGCCGTCACCAGTGCATTGTGCAGTCAGATCACCAAAATAACTCTACCGTCATACAGCAATACTACTGTTAATAGCAAGGTTACATATAAACAGGTTCAAAAATAAAATTTTCTACAACTTTAATTCTTACATCAGTTGAGAAGAGCCTTCAACGGAAATATGGGCAATATTAGGTGTAATATTCTAAAGTAAATAAAAATTGGACTGATTTTGGGATTGTGATATCTATAGACAAAGATATGTGTTCCACTTGAAAGCATTGAAGGAAAAGTTTGTGGATCAAATGTAGGGGCTAAAGGTATGGGGTATATCTAAGAAGAGCTGGTGCAAGGAGGTCTTCGTCTCAATTTAAATTCACGGAGATCGTTTTCCCTTCCATTTTATTTCCAGAGACCTGCTGAATGATAGTATCAGTAGTTATCCATTCATTAACATACAGCTGTTTTGATACTGAAGTGCCTCTTTAATTTATTCTGCAAAACACGTCCCATCTCTGAAACTGTGTAATTCTTCATATATTTGTACTAGAAATTGAGAATAAATTATTTTCCCAGGCATCATCTTTGTTTATAAGCATACTTGTCAATGTGAGCTGATGGAAATTCATTTCGCTTTTTTAAAGAAAATTTATGTGAAATTATTCTAAAAATGCTTTTATGATGTAAATAGCATGACTTTGTTCCTGATTATAAAATGTTGAGTCTGTTATTTGTCCCTCTTAAAGTTTTTGATTATTTTCCATTACTAGCCATCTCCACAACTGGCAGTGTAGTTGTTGCAAATTTGAGTCTTGTGATATGGTTGATGCTAGTTGTAGGGATTTGGACTCCATACTAAACCCTAGAGTAAGAAAATTTTTGTTGAGTAATAACCATGTTGGCAGAAGAGACAATCGCTAATTTAAAATGCAAACTAGCAAGGTTTATTGGGCAATTAGGATTGATACTTAACATTTCATTAGTTGAGAAATGGCACAATACACTGGCTTAACCTATGGTAGTCTGTCTTTCCTGTGCATCCTAGGATTTTGGAGTCTTTTCTTGTCGGTACTAGCCTTTCAACTCACAACATCCTTCAAAATTTTAACTCTAATATGCATACAGATTCTATTATAGCTTTAAGGCTTCATCTCTAGTGGATCTTTTTTAAATTCCCAGTCTACCTTAATCGCAGAGCCTTCTGGTCTACAGTGATTGCTGAAACTACACACTTCACAATTGCCTTTTCAGTATTCTCCACTTGCTCGCCTGCTGATTCTGGTAGACATGATGTAAATCATGCAAGTCTTCATGCACAGATTTGAACAAGACCTCTTCATTGCACAGGACTTTCAACTGATACTATACACTAAGTACATGAATGACATTTTCTTTGGATTCATGGTGAGCAATCACTGAAGCAACTATGTGATGTCATCAACAAGTTCCATCCCACCATCAGACTCACTGTGGACTACTCTCTGGAATCGGTTGCATTCTTGGGCACGCACACACCTCCATTAAGGACGGTCACCTCAGCACTTCACTGTACCACAAGCCCACAGATAACCTCATGATGCTCCACTTCTCCACCTTCCACCTAAACACATTAAAGAAGCCATCCCCTATAGACACACCCTCCATATACACAGGATCTGCTCAGATGAGGAGGATCACAACAGACATAGAATATTGCACTTGACTCATCAATCATCAGTCACGACGTGCCACAGCGAAAAACTGCACCAACCTCCTTAGAAAACAAACATGGGACACAACGGGCAGAATACTCTTCATTGTCCAGTACTTCCCTGGAGTGGAGAAGCTACAACATCTTCTCTGGATCCTTCAACATGCCATTGAAGAAGACAAATATCTCACCAAGGCCACCCCCACCCCTTGCCTTCAAACAGTCGCACAACCTCAAACACACCACTGTCGGCAGAAAACTACCCAGCCTTCAGGAGAACAGTGACCACAACACCATACAATCTTGTCACAGCAACCTCTGCAAGATGTGCCGGACCATTGACACAGATGCCATCATCTTACGTGAGAACACCATCCGCCAGGTACACAGTACATACAGTTGCAATTCGGCCAATATTGTCTATCTGATATGCTGCAGGAAAAGATGTCCTGAAGCATGATACATTGGGGAGACTCTGCAGACGCTATGACAATGGATGAATGAACTCAGCTCGACAATCATCAGGCAAGAGTGTTGTCTTCCTGTTGGGGACCATTTCAGCGGTCCTGGGCATTCAGCCTCTGATTTTTGAATAAGCGTTTTGCAAGGCGGCCTTCACGACAGACGACAGCACAGAGTCACTGAGCAGAGACCCATAGCACATGTGAGGACAGCCTCAGTTGGGATCTTGGGTTCACGTCACGCTATCTGTAACCCCTACAACTTGCCAGGGTTTGCAAAATCTTACAAACTGTCTTGTCTGGAGACAGAACACATCCCTTTAACCTGTGCTTAACGCTCCCTCACATTGTCTATATCTTTAAGACTTGATTACCTGTAAAGACTTGCGTTCCACCCATTATTTTGTAAATTGAGTTTGTGTCTTTAAATGCCCTGTTTGTGAACTGAAATCCCACTCACCTCCGAAAGCTGATGGCTTTTGTGACTAAATAAACCTGGTGTTGTGAGACTTCTTACTGGATTTTGGTAGAAACAGCTTCCTAACAAAAACTGTGGCTTCCCCAAAATGACTGTGTCTTTACTGTTGAGTCTCCCAAGCCAGACTTTGACTGAACAATTTCTAAGCAGCTAAAAGTGATTATATGTTTTCTGTAACCATCGTCCTAAATCAATTATTTTAGTCCCTGGCTAAACATATGCAGCGGTCTTTAACACTGAATTCTTATGGTAATCCTCAACCCTGTGACAGTCACTAAGCTTAAAACTGGGTTCAAAGAATAACACAGCATGGGAAACAGGCCTTCGGCCCAACAAGCCTGCGCCGCCACCTCAACATTCCCACTTCCACCCATAACCCTTGTCTATGTTTATAGAAATCTGCACTGGAATCAAATTAGCGAGACAATTTAGGGAAAAATTGTTTTGTCAGTCAGCCTAAGAGCACATCTTTGGGGTGTGGGAGGAAACTAGAGCATCCAGAGAAAACCCACGCAAGCATGGGGAGAATGCCACAGATACCGGCCCAAATCCATGTATCCACACAGCAACAGTGATAGTCACTGAGCTGTCGTGTTTCCCAAGAGTTGGTCCAGTTCAAGTGTATATTAACGACGTAAAGCACTAGGCTACTCTCAAAAAGTCTAAGAGCAGCCCTCTCATGACCCATCGCGTGTTTGCCCCTTGTAGGACAACAAGGCGGACTGAAGTACCTGTAGGATAAAAAAGAAATACATCAATATCATGCACACCTTGAGCAATTCCCAGGGATGTCCCAAGGCTCACGATCTCTATTTTAAATCAGTCTTCTATATCCCTCCATCCTCATTCTGCTCATGTGCCCGTCTAAGTATCTCTTAAATAACTCCAGTGTGCCTGTCTCCGCTACCTTACTTGGCAGTGCATTTCATACCCCCACAACCCTCTGTGTGAAAAAACTCCCTCTAGCGTCCAAATTATATCTTACCCCCCTCATCCTAAGCCCATGGCCCCTTGTGATATTTGATTCCAACCTAGGAAAAAGCTTACCACTGTTTACTCTATCTATACCCTTCATAACCTTGTACACCTCTATTAGATCTCCTCTCAGTCTATGTCTTTCTAAAGAAAACAGCCCCAATTTGCCTAACCTTTCCTCATAACCTCGACCTTTTATACCAGGCAGCGTCTTGGTAAATCTCCTCCGCACACTCTCCAGGGTCTCCACGTCCTTCCGGTAGTAAGGCAACCAAAACTGGACGCAGTATTCCAAATGAGGTCTAACCAACATTCTATACAATTGCAACATTAAACACCAACTGTTGTAATCTATAAAGGCTAGCATACATAAAGCATTTCTATAAAGGCTAGCATACATAAGCTTTCTTCACAATCTTCTCCACCTGTTCTGCCACCTTCAAAGACTTGTGCACTGCACCCCCAGATCCGTCTGCATTTCTATACTCTTAATAGGTCTACCCTTTATTATATACCTCCTCCTTGTATTCTTTCTCCCGAAATGCATCACCTCGCATTTATCAGGATTGAATTCCATCTGCCATCTGTCTGCTCAAGCTACCAATCTATCTATGTCCTGCTGCATCGCCTGACAATACTCCTCACTATCCGCAAGTCCAGCCATCTTTGTGTCGTCTGCAAACTTGCTGATCACACCACTTACTCCCTCTTCCAAGTCATTTATATATGTTACAAATAGAAGAGGTTCCATTACTGAGCCCTGCAGCACACCACTAGTGACCAACCTCTAGATAGAAAAACACCCTTCCATTACTACTCTCTGTCTCCTATTACCAAGCCAGTTACTTATCCATCTAGATACCTGTCCTTGTATTCCATTAGCATTTCAACTAACCTCCCATGAGGGACTTTGTCAAACGCCTTACTGAAATCCATATAGACGACATCAACGGCTCGTCCTTCGTCGACCGTTTTTGTCACCTCCTCAAAAAGTTGTACCAGATTCATAAGGTACGAGCTCTCCTTAACAAAGCCATGCTGCATATCCCTAATCAGATCGCAACGCTCTAAGTGTGTATATATTCTATCTCTAAGAATTCCCTCCAACAGTTTCCATGCCACTGATGTCAAACTCACCAGCCTACAATTTCCAGGGTTATCCCTACTACCCTTTTTAAACAACGGTACAACATTAGCTGTCCTCTGGGACCTCACCTGTGTCCAAAGAAGAGACAAAAGATTTGCGTCAGAGGCCTAGCAATTTCACCTCGCACCTCCCTAAGCAGCCTGGGATAAATTCCATCAAGTCCCAGAGATTTATCAGTTTTAATGCTACCTAGAAGCTCTAACACTTCCTCCCTTGGTATGGATATTTCCTCAACTGGTCTACAGCTCTCTCAAGGACAGGACCGGTCAACAAACCCCTCTCATTCGTGAATACTGACGCAAAGTATTCATTCAGGATCTCCCCCATTCCCTCAGATTCTAAGCACAGATGCCCTCCTCTGTCCCTAAGAGGACCAATTTTTCCTCTAACCACCCTTTTATTCCTAACATAGGAGTAAAAAGCCTTTGGATTTTCCTTAATCCTGTCCGCCAAAACCATTTCATGCCCCCTTTTTGCCCTTCTATCTCCCTGTTTGAGCTCCCTCCTACTCTCTCTATATTCCTCTAACGCTGTCTCCATTCCCAGTTGCTTAGACCTAACATATGTCTCTCTTTTCTTCCTAACCAAGTCCTCAATATCCCTAGTAATTCATGGCTCTCTAATCCTACCTCTCCCATTCTTCCTCTTAGCCGGCACATATCTTTCCTGCAATCTTTTCAGTATTCACTTGAAAGAATCCCACATGCCAAACTAATCAGGCTGATCTGATGAAGGAGTAGCGAGTGCTCCGAAAGCTAGTGGCTTTTGCCACCAAATAAACCTGTTGGACTTTAACCTGCTGTTGTGAGACTTCTTATTGTGTTTATCTCAGTCCAATGCTGGCATCTCCATATCATGGATATGGTAACCCATAACAAATACAAAGACCTCTTTGATGAACCTTGCTTTCATCCCTTTTATGCAGGTAGCTTTACAACATTTAGCCCAGGTATATGCATCTTGCTTAAAAGCAACAAACAACTTCCTAAAAGCAACAAACAACTTCCAAAAACCAATATTTGTGACTTTTGCAACAATCAAATCTGAATTTAACTGGAGGTCCTCGGAACATTCCAGACCCAAATCCATTCTTCTAGCAAATCAACTTTGCAGCATCCCTCCTAACTGCTAAGCTATAACTAGTATCTTTGACTGGAGGTCTTGAAACATTTAGTCCTTAAGCTACCTTCTTGGCCTCTCAACGTTGTAAATTTGGCTTCTGTTTACTGCTAAGCTAAACTTGCTAGAGCCCAAATGTATCCTAATATTAACACTAGTCACTTCCAAAGGATCCCCATGCTATTTTACAAAGCTACATTGCAATATTTGGCACTTAGAGATACCAACTTTAAGATTTCCATGACAACATAGCCCAAAATTCACATATTATCTTAATAATATATCCAAATAAAGGCTTTTCATCACTAAACTTACGGACAGTACGATTTGATAATTTAATGCTTAATACACAAATGCACTTGGGAGATGAAGGCAAATATACTCAATCCAACAAGTGGTATAATGGTCTTGATATCTGGCTAATTCCATCCTGTCCAATATTTTAACTATATCTTCGTGCAGGGTGTATCTGGCCTTGTCTGACCCATTCTGACCATTAGTTAGGCTCTCATGTGAGTCATAGAACATAGAACATTACAGCACAGAACAGGCCCTTCGGCCTTTGATGTTGTGCCGACCAAAATAAAAAGCAATGCCCCTCCAAACTAAACCATTCCCTTCTCTTCCATATACTTATCAATTAACCTCTTAAACGCCACCAAACTTGGCGCATCTACAACAGCTGCAGGCAGGGCATTCCACTCCCTAATCACTCTTTGAGTAAAGAACCTACCTCTGATATCCGTCCTATAACTCATACCCCTTAATTTAAAGCTGTGTCCCCTCGTGTTCCTTCGAAAAGATCATGGAACCTTCTTGTGTGTGCCATTATGTAATGATTAAAAGGAGCCAACATTAAAAATTTAGTTGATGTTCAGAAATCAATGAGCGGTACATCAATATATTTGAGTGAACTTGTGTAGAACTCAATTTCATAATGAAATACTTGTACAGTGTAGCTTTAGTTCACTTAATGTTACATCAATCGATAAAATTCAAAAAAGGGCATTATTATGTTTCAAAAGCAGAATGCTCGAAATATTCAGCAAGTTTAGCAGAATCTACAGGGAGAGAAAACATCTTAGTTATACAATTCAGAAGAGTTCCTTCAGTCCATCAAATCTGTACTGACAAGGTTACAATAAATCCACATTAATCCCACTTTCTGCAACCTAAGACCAACTTCTTCACTATTAACCATCCTGCCAATCCTTGTGTCATCACAAACTTATTTACGTTCCCCTCCATCTACATTCTCATCTATATCGTTTATATATCATGAACAATAAGGGACCTAGCACTGATCCCTGTATGCCACTTGATACCAACTTCTAGACATACAAATAATCTACCACCACCCTATGCCTCCTACCACTAATCCAGCTTTAGATCCATTTTGTCAAGCTAGCACGGATCCCATGTGCTTTTACTTTTTTTTTAATCAGTTTTCCATTTGGGACCTTGTTATTGACTTTGTTGTCAACTGCACTATTTTATCTACACACCAGTAACCACCTCAAAATTCAGTCAAATTCATTAGGCATGGCCTCCTTCTGACAAAGCCATGCTGACTATCCCTGATCAAACCTCGCTTCTCCAAGTGGAAATTAATTCTCTTCTTCAGAATTTTCTCCAATAGTTTCTCTACCACTGATGGGAGATTCACTTGTTATAATTCCCTGGCTTATCCCTACCACCCTTCTTGGAAAGGGAAACCACATTAGCTGTCCTCTAATCCTCTGGCATCTCCCTTATGGCTAGAGACGAATTAAAAATTTGGGTCTGAGTTTTTGCAATTTCTCCCTTGTCTCCCAACAGCAGCTTAGGATACAACTGAGCAGGACCTGGGGATTTGTCCACATTTAAACCTGCTGACACCTCTAGTACTACTTCACTCCCTATGTCAAGACTGTTCAAGAACCTCACAATCCCTTTCCCTGAACTCTGTGCCTACTTCCTCCTCCTGCTCCTCCCAAGTGAAGACAACTGTGCAGTATTCATTTATATCAGTATCCTCCAGCCTTATGCACCCTTGGTCCCTAATGGTCCCTACTCTTTCCCTGACTATCCTCTTCCCCTTAACATACTTCTAATATATCTTGGGTTCTTCATAACCTTACCTGCCAGTGCTTTTTTATGCTCCCTCTTTGCTCATCTAATTGCTTTAACTTCCTCTGTTGCACTTTCTATACTTGAGTGTAATGTTTCGAGTCCAAGTTTCTTCACAGATGAAGAGGGGGAGAAATATATTAGGTTACATACTGTATAAGAGGGAATGGAACAGCTATAACACAGTAGAAGTCAGTGATTAGTGGGAGCTAGGAAAGATGGCAACAAAAATGTAGCACAACCTAAGGACAAGTGACAGGAGGGGGAGGAAGGGCTTTTGCATTGGGATAAAAAATGTTTGGGATATTAAAATTGTGAAGACAGGAGAAAGCTTCCAAGGAATTTGTACCATGTGTGAAGACTTCACAGTGGAAGTTCAAAATGAAAAGCCAGTTTGGTTTGCTTGATTGAGGTCGAGAGAGTGTAGTTACCGTATATTGATAATATAATCAAATGTAATCCAAGATGGGTTATATTAAACCATGTTCATATTAATTGATTTTACTTGAGAGTCTGACATCATCTAAACTTTATGTACTGTTAGGATATGAATTCATTCATGGTGTTCTGTTTGTTTATTGTGCATGACTTCCATAACCATTAACATGTCTACTTTTGGTTTTTTTCTTCCATCCCTTTTCCTCATGTTACCGTTACAGCTCCAACCGCTGTGAATACAGACTTTGCAAACTTTGATGCGTTTGGAAGTTGTAATACTTCTGATAATTTTGGAGCTTTCTCCTCAGCAAGTCTGCCACCTTTCCAGTCCAACAGTACAGGTAGTGCTGGTTGCAACTGCCCAGCTTTACTTTTAGAAATAGTGAGGTGTCTTGTTTATGCCTGAATGTGTGTGTGTTGGAAAAAAGGGTTCAGTCAGTCCAAATATCATAGGTTCTCATTTTCAATCCATTTTATTATTTGTTAAAACAGCACATGTCGATAACAGTGTGTCAGCAGTGAAAAATTAGACAATGTTGGGGGAAGCAATGGCCTAGTGGTATTATCACTAGACTATTCATCCTGAAACTTAGCTAATATTCTGGGGGCCCAGGTTCGAATCCCAGCATGGCAGTGGTGGAATTCGATTTCTGTAAAAAAAAAAACATGTGGAATTAAGAATCTGCCGATGACCGTGAAACTATTGCCAATTGTCGGAAAATCTCATCTGGTTCACTAGTGTCCTTCGGGGAAACAAATCTGTTGTCCTTACCTAGTTTGGTCTATACTTGACTCCAGAACCATAGCAACGTGGTTGCTTATAACTGCCTTCCAATTAGTGATGGGCAATAAATGCTGGCCAGATATGTCCCACAAATGCATAAAAAAAATTAGATGTATGTCTTCCATCTGTATAAAGGAAAGAAAAACTTTTTCTCTTTTTCAGATGTTTTATAATTCCAGCATTTTCTATTTTGTATTTCTGATTTCTAACGTGCAGATTTGTTTTTATTTTCACAATGCCACAATTTTGATCCATTCTGTCACATTTAAAAATTTGCATTTATATGTCCCCTTAAAATGAAGGGGATAAGGAAGAAAACAAAAATTTAGAAGTAACAAAAACTAGATGAATAACAAAAAGACTACATTTGCACTTTCATGTAATTAAATACCCTAAGACACTTCCCAGGAGGTCCGTTAAATGGTACTTGGCACTCAGGCACACATGAATAACAAAAGCTTAAGTGTCAAAGAGGTAACTCCAGAGTTTACAAATTGGCCAGCATGATGTACTGGTCTAATTAAAATCAGAGGCTAAAACTAGAGGAGTACAGATCCCTGAAGGTTGTATGACTCAATACTTCAGAGTAAGAAGTCTCTCAGACTTCTTATTGTGTTTACTCCAGTCCAACGCCAGCGTCTCTACATCATCAATATTACAGAGACAGGGAGAGGCAAGTTGACAGAAGAATTTGAAGACAATGAAAACTTAAAATCAAGACATTGTTGATGCGATGAATGTCAGTGAGCACAGTGATGATAGATAGATAAGACTTGATGCGAGTTAGAACGTAGGCAGCAGAGTTTTAGATGAGATCTAGTTTATAGATCGTGAAAGACGGGAGACTGATCATGACAGCAATGGAATAATCAAGTGGGGAGGTAACAAATATGTGTTTCAGCAACCATTGAGCTAAATAATATGGACTTGGGCAGTGTTACATAGATGCAAATAGGTGATTTTGGTAATAGAATGAATATGTGAGCAGAAGCTCATCTTGGGTCAAATCTGACACCAGGGCTGTGAATGGTCTGGTACAGTTTCAAGGGAGGGAGATGGAACTGTTGACTAGAAACTGGAGTCTGATGCAGGAACCAAAGGTATTGATCTTCCAAAAGTTCAGTTGGAGAACATTCATACTCATTCAATATTTAGATGTCAGACATGCAGTGCGACAAATCAGAAACAGTGAAAGAGTCAAGAAGGTGATGATAAGGTAGAGTTGAATATCAGCAGCATTGACACTGCTTTTTCTTGGATGATGTGACCCAAGGGCGGTTTGTAGCAGAGAAGTAGGACGAGGCTAAGCATGGATCCTGAGGATTCCAGAGATAAAATGCCAAACCAAGAATTTTGGAGTAGTACTTGATAGGCACATTGACGAGTTTCCATCTGAGCTACAAACCATGATATAAAAGGTCACTCTGAAGTGGAGGAACATGTGTGGATATTGTGGTGTGTTAATACTGTTGGCTGGAATTAACAAGTAGAATTGAAAACTGGGAGTGGGTGTGTTCAATTTGAGGTAATATTGCAAAAGGTGGAAATATTTACACCAGAGAAGTAAATGCTTATACAGTTGATCTTATTAAAGTGTACAAGATCCTAAAGAATATGAAAAACTAAATATTAGTGCATATAATTGTTTCAACCTTGCGGTCAGTAGCATAGCGACGATACTTGTTGCTGACATTGAAGAAAGCTGCCCACAAAGATCTAGTGATTTCTGTCATGAATTTCATCTTTCCCAACATTAACTTGAATCTGCCACTAATTCAAGTGGTTCTTCAAGCATCCTGCAGCAATGGTATCATCCAGAAATGTAAGCAACTGATCACATTGAAGAATTCCCACAGACAGCAAGCCAGGAAGTAATAATCATGGATTATGCATATAGAAAAATACAGATTAGAACATATGCATTATAAGCTGAGATGTTATAAACAGACTTTAAAAAGGAATTATGCAGTATTTGACTTTGATATAGTTTAAAATGAGAAGTTCTCAGAAATTTTGTGATTTCGATAAGATTGCTGTCTGGAAGGATTTCAACAACAGCTTTTGTGGGGTAGCACTTCTGGATTTCCACATTTAGTTATGCCTGTGTGGACGCCAGAGGTTGCTGTCAGCTTCCAAAGTAATGATACTGCACACTGACAGCTTTGACTCCAGCCCAATATAATTACAACTAAGGCTGC
This sequence comes from Sphyrna mokarran, assembly GCA_024679065.1. Lineage (NCBI taxonomy): Eukaryota > Metazoa > Chordata > Chondrichthyes > Carcharhiniformes > Carcharhinidae > Sphyrna > Sphyrna mokarran. The sequence continues at coordinate 20,037,113 of JAGIQG010000003.1, read as the reverse complement.
GCAGACTCAAATTTAGAAGGGAAAGGATGAAAAGACAAGTTTCAGTTTAATTACACCAAAGGCGGAATAGAATGAGAAACTGGGGGTGGATTGTATATGGAAATTTGAGAGTTGAACAAGTAATTGCACAAGGCAGATGGAGTACATTGCTGTTACCCAATCATATATGTTGTTCTGTTCTGTTTCACACATGAACAGCTTATTTCCTATCTGTTGCTTAGCAAATCAGATCATGTGTCAATTTCTCTGACTTTGAAATATGGAACTTCCTTCAAGAAATAAGAACCTTGAAATAGCCAGTGTTAGTTTGAAAGCATCTTTTAAGTTTTTAAGCTGTTTTTAATTGACACCTTGTCAGCTTCTCATTCTGAGAGCATATGTTTATTTGGATTGACTCAACCCAGAAGACAGTAGTTGAAGTTTATCCAATCTTGTTGCCATTCATTTAGTTTTTGTCTGAATACACTTTACTTTGTGTTTCATTTCTGTTCTTCTGTTTCTCCGTTGATTTCTCCTCCATATTTCCCGTCTTTCCAGTCTTCAGAACACTTTCATCAGGCAGTGATTTTGGTGACTTTACTTCCGCTTTTCCTCTCTCAGCTGCCCACAGTAAGTGCTATTTTAGCATAGGGACCTTGGCTCCTTTTGCATCAATCGCAGTCTTAGTGCCATTGATTTTCTACCCTTTCTCTTGTTTACTATTCTATCCTTATGATATTTTAAGAAGCATTGAATTGTCGACTGAGAATTCTTGTGTCTATTTTGGTCAATTGTGATGAGACCGACAATTACTTTGACAGCTTTTGAGTTACTTGAAATTTTTTACACAGAAATATTAATTCATCGATTTTTAATAATCCATTTTGGATGCTTTTAAAGAACTAACTTTTGATGAACGTTTCCTCTCAGCAAGGCTGTTTAGGGCATGCAACAATTTTCCATTTTAAATAGTCAATGTCAACATTGTGTGTTCCCACATAAGTTATAGCCTGGGTAAGATGCAGAGCAAAGATCCTGTTAGTCTTCAATAATGTTGACATTTTATTCTCAATTTCACATCAGACTCCCTTACATGAGATTACCATTTTGTTAATGATTGTGATTTAATGCTAAGATTCACTTTATCACAATTGAAATTGTACAAACTTGTATCAAATCCCTATAGCCAAAAGGTTAATGACATTTTATTTCTATCAGTATGGCCAGATTTAAATCCCTGTGAAGGACGATGTTCTGTTATACTCTCCAGCTCCTAATTGATTAAAGGTTATTTCATGGGTAAACTCTCTTGGTATGCATTTGCCACTGGAAGTTTCAAGTTCTGAGAAATTCTGTTTGGGTTATTGTCTGGCATCTAGCAATACTGCCTCTGTCTGCGGTTGTAATTCCCAAATCGGTGGGATCAATAAAAAATGGGCACAAATTACTCAATAAGTATGAACGGTTTGGTATTACTTCTGTCAAATGCTGTCCAGCTTCTAACTTCATAAATTACTCAGTGAGGTCCAGAAATGAGATACAATTGTTATTTGTTGGCTCATTTTGCTCCTAATATTTAAACTACTACGTTTGTGCTGTAAATAGGTTTCATATAAATTACATCCTTCAACTCTTTGTCACCTCCCAGTTACATTTGCCACTGATTTTTTTTTTAAAGTCACATTATAAATACACAGAGGAGAAACTGAAGTGCCACTTTAAAGTAGCTCAGTTTTTACAATTCAAATCTTTTTATGGTGCGCTCCATCATGAGGCGTTCATCAACTTTTTCAGTCTTCCTATGTCAAATGTCATTCGGGAATGAGCCAGACAGCACTAGTATGGACATCCATGTAGGCTTATTAATTTATTACTTCCCCTTTTGTGTGAATTTTCTTCACTGACTATGGCTGTTGGCACAACGTGGTACCTCAAGTAGCTGGGCTCTGCTATTATGTTATGATCCATAATTTTAACATTTTTCAAAGCTACCTTAATAGCAAGATGAAGCAAGACTTGAGACGGAATAAAAGCAATATTGACTGCTTTTCAATGCAGTATTCTGCTATTTGAATGTAGACTCCCAAAAAAATTGGTATGGTTTGAAAACAACTTCTTAGCAGATTGAATGTGCTCTTAACCAAATGTATAAGCTGTCCTTTACGTGCTGTTTGTTTGAAGATTGTGTGACATGCAGTTAAAGCCCTTTTCATCCAATGAGCCCTGCATTTCTTCCCTCAGCTCATACAGCACATGTAAGCCTAGATTGTCCCATGTAATACCTTTGCTCAATAATGAGGAATCTATCACTTTAATCATGGCCCAACATAAAAATCAGATTATATTAAAAATTGTTTTTATGGTTGCAAATCAAGTGAAGCTGGAGGAATTTAACCCAAATTGTTTTGAACCAGAAGTCTCCTGATGATAAGGGAGTCTTTGGTGATAAAAACATTGCCACACCAATCATATGAGAGAACTGGTCTGGCTGTGGCTTCTCTCCTCAGTCTCACATCAACTAAAGAATAGGATAGTGTTCTTTCTCAAATTTTGAACCACTTTCCAATGGTGTTTCTGATGCTTATAACAATTCTGTACAAGAAGCGCATGACTTGTACATCACTGGTAAATGCCTAGTTTTCAGCTTAAGGCAGTTATGTTGGATTTTAAACCATGTTTACTTATTTGTACACAATATTGTTACTGATAGTTTCTATAATAGGGAAAAATAGGCTAAATAGGCTACCTGAATACATGTGAAAGGAGAATAACCTAGGTAAATGATACTTAATTTTCATCAGGACTTATTCAAAATTGAAATTCTAGCATTTGGAAAGGAACTTTCTGTCATTAATAGTGAAACAAGTTGAAGGACAGTAGGAACATTGGGTTTCAGTATCCCAACAGATAAACCAAGAAACCAGGCAGATCCCTTATTCATTTGTTCAGTTCCCCACAAGGAGCTGTTTGGAATCTACCATCCAGATAAAAGCTAAAAAGGAAAAATCCCTATATTTGGCTTGCTGACTGGAAATGCTAACGTAATGGATGCATTACTGAACTAGTAATCCGGGAATATGGACTGATGATCCAGAATTGAGAGGTCAAAACCAACTATAGCTGCGAGGGAATTTAAATTCTGTTAATTAAATCAGAATTTTCAAGGAAGCTAGCATCAATGATGGTGACCATGTAACTATTGGATGTATCATAACCCATGTCTTTCACGAGTGTTCTTTAGGGGAGGGAATCTACCAACTTAATTGGTCTAGTCTGTATGTGCCTCCAGACTTGGTGCAGTTTCATTTCAATTTTCTGAAATGGCCTATCAAGCCATTCTTGTGAAGAACATAGGGCATTTGAAATAGAAGCAAGAGTAGGCCAAATGGCTCCTTGAGTCAGCTGTACGAGTCAATAAGACCATAAATTAATTTAACTTCAATTCCACTTTCTTGCCTGGTCCACATCTCTTGATTCCCAAGAATACGAAAATCTATTGGTCCCAGGCTTGAATATAGTTAACGCCAAAAGCAACCGAAGTCCCATGAAGTAGAGAATTCCAAAATCTCCCAGCCTGATGAGGTGGAGAATTTTAAAATCTCTTAACACTCTGAGTGAAGAATCCTTCTCTTTCTTTTACTTTTTAATAGCGGACCTCTTATCCTGAGATTGCCCCTTATTCTAGATTCTTAAATGGAGGGAAAATAGCCTCTTAGCGACTTCTGTGACAAGCCCTCTTAAAATCTTTATGTTTCAATGAGATGACCTCTTATCCAACATTCAGTTCAACGACTGCTTTCATTTAAGTAGCACCTTTCATATTGGAACTACAGTTTGAAAAAATGAGGCATTTTAAAGGGCATTTTCACTGTAGATCTGTGCTTTGCAAATTTGTGTTGTGATATTTTTAGATTGTAGATGTATTTTGTGGCCAAGTAAATTTTTTTGTTTTTTGTATCTGCTGTTTGATGGTTTCTTCAATGCTGAAGGCCGACATTTCTCCGAATCCTCTTTTTCTCATAACAGGTGGATCCTCTGCTTCAACTAATGCTAACTTTGCAAATTTTGATAACTTCCCAAAATCTTCTAGTGCTGATTTTGGAGCTTTCTGTTCCTCTGGGAATGATACAACAGTAATCAAAGCACATACTGTTACTCAGGATAAATATGCAGCACTTGCCGACCTGGATAATGTTTTTAGCTACAGTACATCTACACAAGGTAAGACCAAGTATACATTACTCAGCCACAGTAGGTCAGTGAATAATATTGTAGTGTAGATAAGTAATGAAGTCCTATTGCTGCTTAGTTAGGTAATTGAGCATTAGCAGGCCGTCATTGCTTACACCAAGTGACTTTTTGACACGTGAGCTTGGTGATGAGTATTATTTTAGCCTTGAGCTGTTTTTGGGAAAGATGGGGAAGCATTATTAGTGACTAACATTTGCATGCATTCATTTTCTGGAAGCAGGAAAGAAACATGGCAGAGAAAAAGCACCCAGGTGGCACAGTGGTTGACATTGCTGCCTCATAGTACCAGAGACCTGGGTTCAATTCTGGCCTTGGGTTACTGTCTGTGCAGAGTTTGCACCTTCTCCCCATGTCTGTGTGGATTTCCTTTGGATGTCCCGGTTTCCTCCCCATAGATGTGTGGGTTAGGTCGATTAGCTGTGCTAAATTGACCTTAGTGTCATGGGATTAGCAGGGTAAATATATGGGGTTATGGGCATAGGGCCTGGGTGGGATTGTGGTTGATGCAAGCTCAATGGGCTGAATGGCCTCCTACAATAGGGGTTCTATTCTGTGAAATACTTGGGGACCTTCCTGATTTATATACTTTAGTAATATGCCATCAGTGTCTGCATTTGCTGAGTCTTTTTCTTTTAACCCATCACAAAAATTGTTTTGGTTTTTTTAATTTTTATAGTTTCATAGAACATAGAACATTACAGCGCAGAACAGGCCCTTCGGCCTTCGATGTTGCGTCGACCAATTAGGAACAAGCAGTGATCCTCTAACCTAAACCATTCCCCTTTCATCCATAAACTTATCTACTAACCTCTTAAACGCCACCAAACTTGGCGCATCTACAACTGCAGCAGGCAGGGCATTCCATACCCTTACCACCCTCTGTGTAAAGAACCTACCTCTGACATCCGTCCTATAACTACCACCCCTTAATTTAAAGCTATGTCCCCTCGTGCTAGCTTTCTCCATCCTAGGAAAAAGGCTATCACTGTCCACCCTATCTAAACCTCTAATCATCTTATATGTTTCAATAAGGTCTCCTCTTAGCCGCCTCCTTTCTAACGAAAACAACCTCAAATCCCTCAGCCTCTCTTCATAAGACCTGCCCTCCATACCAGGCAACATCCTGGTAAACCTCCTCTGTACCCTCCCAATGCCTCCACATCTTTCTTATAATGTGGGGACCAGAACTGCACACAATACTCCAAGTGCGGCCGCACTAGAGTTTTGTACAGTTGCAACATGACGTTGCGGCTCCGAAATTCAATCCCCCTACCAATAAAAGCTAAGACTCCATATGCCTTCTTAACAACCTTATCGACTTGATTGCCAACTTTCAGGGATCTATGCACATATACACCAAGATCCCTCTGTTCATCAACACTATTAAGAGTCCTACCATTAGCCCTATACTCTACACATTTGTTATTCCTGCCAAAGTGAATTACCTCACACTTTTCCACATTAAACTCCATTTGCCACCTCTCGGCCCAGCTCTGCAACTTGTCCAAGTCTCTCTGCAAACTATAACACCCCTCTTCACTATCTACCACTCCTCCGACTTTGGTGTCATCCGCAAATTTACTAATCCATCCTTCAATACCCTCATCCAGATCATTTATAAAAATTACAAACAGCAGGGGCCCCAAAACAGACCCCTGAGGTACACCACTTGTCACCGAACTCCACGATGAATATCTCCCATCAACCACCACCCTCTGTCTTCTATCTGCTAGCCAATTCCTAACCCAATTAGCTAAATCACCCTCTATCCCATACATCTGCATTTTCTGCAGAAGTCTTCCATGGGCCACCTTATCAAACGCCTTACTAAAGTCCATATATACCACATCAACTGCCTTACCCCCATCCACCTCTTTGGTCACTTTATCAAAAAACTCAATAAGGTTAGTAAGGCACGACCTACCCTTCACAAAACCATGCTGACTATCCCCAATCAATTCATTTCTCTCTAAATAACTATAAATCCTATCCCTAATAATTCTCTCCAATACTTTGCCCACAACAGAAGTAAGACTCACCGGCCTATAATTCCCCGGAAAGTCTCTCTTCCCCTTCTTGAACAATGGGACCACATTCGCTATCCTCCAGTCTTCCGGCACTATACCCATAACCAACAACGACCTGAAGATCAGAGCCACAGGCTCTGCAATCTCCTGTCTCGCCTCCCAGAGAATCCTAGGGTAAATCCCGTCCGGCCCAGGGGACTTATCTAACTTCAAACCTTCAAGAATATCTAGCACATCCTTCTTATCTCCTTCAATAGTTTCCAGTTTGCAACCCTGTATCCCAGTGTTCTCCACAACTACATTTACATCTCCCTGCATGAATACCGAAGAGAAATATTTGTTCAGTGCCTCTCCAATCTCTTCAGGCTCCACGCACAACTTCCCTCTGCTGTCCATAACTGGCCCTAACCTTGCCCTAACCAATCTTCTATTCTTAACATATCTAAAGAAAGCTTTAGGATTCTCCTTGATCCTATCAGCCAAAGTCTTCTCGTGTCCCCTTTTAGCCCTCCTCAACTCACTCTTTAGCTCACTCCTGGCTAATCTATAGCTATCCATTGCACTAACTGAGCCTTCAAGCCTCATCCTGACATAAGCCTCCTTTTTCCTTTTAACCAGCAAATTAACTTTTTTAGTACACCATGGTTCCCTTACTCGACCATTTCCTCCTTGCCTGACAGGGACATACTTATCAAGGACTCGCAGTAGCTGCTCCTTGAATAAGCTCCACATTTCAGATGTTCCCAGTCCCTGTAGTTTCCTAGTCCAACCTATGCACCCTAATTCCCTCCTAATGGCCTCATAATTACCCTTCCCCCAGCTATAACTACTGTCCCCAGCTTCATGCCTATCCCTATCCATTGCTAAGGTGAACGTAACCGAATTGTGGTCACTATCACCAAAATGTTCACCAACTTCCAAGTCTAACACCTGAAGCTTTCTTCAGCTTTCATGAGATTTAGTGACAGCTCTTAATGAAATCAGCTACTTTCACCAATATTATTATTTTCATGAAAAGTATTTGGAAGGAACAACATTGAATATGAGGAATATATGATTAAAAAAGAAAGTACCTCTTGACGTGAAAGATGAATGATATTTTGTGGGATATGTGGAGATGCTGATTGACCCACATTAGGTCATTCTAGATATAAAATGATCAAACTCAACAATTAGGTTAAATAAAAAATCTTTCAACCATCTTAAATGATGCTTTAACTATTTTAATATCAATATTTAAGTTAATATTTGGTATTCATATTATTTTAAGCTTGAAGCATAATTTTTTTCACAGGCTCCATAAACAACATCTTTTTGAATTCTTTATTTTTTTCTTTCTATATTCAGGTGGAGGTAGTCAACTGACTAATTTCAGCTCGACGACTGTTGGATCTTCTGTGATGACTGCCAATCAGTCAAGCTCTCCAGCAAACAAGTATGCAGCACTAGCAGAATTAGATAATGTCTTTAGCTCTCCGACAGCCACTAGTAATGTATCTAGCACAAGCAGGTAAAGTGCATTGCCTACATGGCACTTTAGAACATAGACTTTCTAAACTCAAAACAGAAATACTACATGGGCCAAATTACAGTCTTAGAGATGTGATTAAAGCAGCCACTCCATGAAGAAAGCCTTGCCCAGTGAATCATCCTCCAAAGTCAGGGTTAAGTGAAATTCAACAGATTCACTGGGTAAGATTTTATTTCTTCTCACTGCATTTTTATGCAGTCCTATTTTAATGCTTGAGCTGTTAGTTTGAGGATAACTTCAAAAGGATATTTCAATAACTAATAAATTAATGGGCTGTGATAATTATAAATATTTCAGATTAGCCTAAATTATCACATAGTGTATTTGCCTGTAGAGATATAAAACTTTGTGACATATTATCTTTTAATTTTAAAACACTGTTGTGCTACAGTATATACATGAGAGGTCCTTCTCATTCTTTGAAAGAAGTTCCACCTCTATATAAAAGTAGGCTATGACAATAACTGAATGGGGACAAGGGAACAGAACTAGGTCAGATTGCTAACAGCCATCCCTTTACAAGACTTCATGCCAGCTGTGCACTTCTTGATTAGATAATCTCCGTCATGCTCCATTGTAATAAAACGCTTTATTCTGGGCCAAGCCCTTGATTCTTTGACCATATAGAGCAATGTTCCCCCAACATCAGTGGATAGACAACTTGCATTTGACATTATTAATGTTAAATGATGCAGTTTTCTGTGATGTAAGAGATGGAGAGGTGACGCTGCTTATTACTGGAAACTATACTTCATTTATCTCCCAACTCACCCACCCAAAGTCAGTACACTTGACTGGAAATTCTTCACTTGCTGTGCCACACCTTGTCCTCCAATTGTTAGCAGATCTGCAGTGTCTGTGCACTTGGGAGGTTGATTAATGCCAAGCAATGAGAAATCCAAAAATTAGGATTTACTCAACATGGAATTGAGAGATTTTCTTTGACCAAAACTCAAGAGTTTGCAGAAAGTTCTGTGCTTCTGAAGACAGAGGTATGTAGGTATCGGAGGGTCCAAGATATTCTACGTCAGTTTTAATATCAAGAATTGGCCTAACCAGCAGCAGAAATTAAGATGAGCAGAACTAAATCAACTGAAGTAGTCCTTACTTAACAGCCAAGTAAAGTTCAAGATATTCCTGGAGGAAAATGGTATTCAGAACAAAATGGAAAATCCTTCAGAGAAATTTCCCAAAAATGAAAACAAGAAGAAAATCAAATAATCTATAATAGAACCATTTCTAGAACTACAAAGTGCAAAATTAAAAAGAAGTGAAAAGACTAATAAAATGGTGGGAATTTCAAGTGACATTGTGGCAAGGTGATTTCTTTCTTCCTGTCTCCATAAGAAGTGGAACAAACAAAGAAATCATCGCTACTTCCTCTTGTTTACTCCTTCCACTTTGTTACTTCTGTCCCTCGTGTCACGTGCAATTTCAAGGAAGATGTAAATATATATGAAGTGAAGTTATTCCAGTCACAGTTTGAACTGTTGCTGTTTTCTTTGGCTTTTATTCCATTACAACTGCCCTAAAATGCTTCATATTTATTTTCAGATTTCTAATCTGACCTAATCCCTTTGCATCCAGCAACCAGACAAATATTTGAGGTACCCACGCAAAATCCTCTTCAGTTCTGCCCAAAGGCAGCACTATGGGCAAGAAGACAAATCCTGAATTCACTCCTGCTGCAACCAGGATTGAATCCTGTGCTATTGGCATCAGTCTGATCTGCACCAGCCATGAGCCAACTGGCGCGCATACCCTCCCCTCCAGAGTTGCTGTGGCAACATACATATTTACATACATGCCGCAGTCTGGAGCTATGAAGTGATGGCAGAAGCTCACTTTTCCTCCCATCTGGTTGACTAGGAATCTCCCCCGCTTTTGCCATCTGTATTGGCGTATGTCGGACGGATTTGTAAGGTGATACTCAGGCTACCTGGCCAGATTATGAACAAGCACCATTCTTGGCCATCAAACCCTGGAGTGAAACTTGAACCTGAAGCTTCTGGCTCAGAGACAGGGTTGCTATCCACTGCACCATAGCACCTTCCATACATGAATTAAACTCATTCTTTGTTGCATCAGTGAATGGAAAACTGTGAAGTCCTAGTAAAGGCTTTTTGAGGGCATTTTAAATTAAGCAACATAAACCATAGCAGACTCTCAAGCTGAATAGAGAAAGTCTCCAATTTTCAGAATTTTCTCATGACACCAAAATTGGTGTTTCAGTAAATAAAAACATTAAAATGTTGCTATGGAAACTTTCCATCTTTTGATGTTCTGCAGTCACTTGCCCTTGGAAACTATTGCAGTAACAAAATATACAAAAACTGGGACAGTGCTGTTTCTATCTTGAAGTTAGTAACATTCTGATGTGGATATAGAACTATGTTCAATATTCTCAACAAAGTACAGATTTTCGATTAATTTGTTCTAATGTTTATAGAACATTAAATCATATGGGTAACTTTCTTTTCCACAAATGTATGTAATGTTGTTGTGCTGATTGCAATGATTGATTTACTTGGCGTGATAAAATGTATTGTTTTGTTTTCATTTGATGAGACTCCATACATCATCCAGGTAAGGAAAGAAACATGATCAAAAAAAAAATCAGATGGCCGCCTGGCCCTTCCAGAGAACTCAGTCCAGGACTACATGATCTTCACTTGCTGCATCATTAAAATCTCCAACCTCTCTCCCCTTTGCTGCGTTGTCTCCCACTACTGTTATCAGTTATGTCAAGGATTGGCTTCCTTTATGTGAATGAAGTAAGCAGCACAGAGCCTATCCAGCCATTTCCTTTGACAAAAATAATGTTTGCATTATTTTTCATAGGATTATAGAACCCTACAGTGCAGAAGAAGTTCCTTCTGCCCATCAAGTCTACTGAACGCAATCCCACCTAAGCCCTACCACTATATCCCTACATATTTTACCCACTAATCCTTCTCACCTAGACATCTCAGGACACTAAGGAGCATTTTTTAAGCATGGCCAATCAATTTTGAATGTGTTCCCATATTTGTGTGCTAATTAAAATTAAAATTACTACTTTAGGCAAATGGTATTCTAAGTCATTCTTCCATTCCTACCTTTTTTGATTTGTGCTGAAATGAATACTCTGTCTAACCTTCTGACACTGTCCTGTAATCCGACTGGTACTGAACTTGCAGTCTGAATAATGGGATATGTTATAATTGTCTCAGAATTTCATTCCATGTGCTCGCTGAATGTGGCTTCCAGTCAACATAGGATCAGAACGCTAGGCTCTGAGTGAGAACGTAGAGGCTGCAAAGAGATATATGCATGTTAAGTGGGCAGCATGGTGGCAGATGGAGTGCAATGTGGAGAAGTGAGCTTTCTCACTTATAGAAAGAAAAGAAAAGCCCAGAAGGCTATTTCCCAGAAGAAACTTCGAAATGTGGATATTCAGAAAAACCTGGATGTTAGCATACAGCAAGCAATTAGGAATTTATATGTTGTATGTTATTCTTTATTGCAAGGCAATTGAATTAAAGGACAAGGAGGCTTTGCTTCAGTTATACAAGTTTTGGTGAGATGGCACTTGGAATAGTGTGTATGATTTTGGCCTTCGTACTAGATGATGGCTTGTACCATGGCGGCCAACTCTGTGTTAAATATCGTTCAATGTGCCTCAAAAGTAATTTGCTTCATTTACCCAGATGAAGATAGTGAAGTGAAAAGGTGCAGGATTTTCCATTTTCCGGTTTCTCTGGGGCCTCTTCTCAACCAACTGAGCTTTCCTTTTCTGTGCATCTATTCCGATGCCCCTCGAAATAGTCAGCCAAGAGAGGTCGCAGCCATCATTGACTGTCTCCCTGTTGACCAGGTGCTCTCCATCTGCGTATCACATTTGCAGGTGCCCTTGTATTGAAGATAACATGGTTTTGTGAAGGGGAGATCATGCCTCACAAACTTGATTGAGTTTTTCGAGGAAGTAACAAAGATGATAGATGAGGGAAAGGCAGTGGATATTGTATCTATGGATTTCAGTGAAGTCTTTGACAAGGTACCTCAAGGTAGACTGGTACAAGATGTATATAGACCTGGCTTGGACACAGAAGACAGAGGATAGCAGTAGAGGGGTGCTTTCCTGAATGGAAGGTTGTGATCAGCGGTGTTCCACAGGGATCAATTCTGGGGTCTTTGTTGTTCAGGGTATATATAAACAATTTGAAGGAAAATGTAGTGGGTCTGATTAGTAAGTTTGCAGACAACACAAAAATTGGTGGAGCTGCAGATAGTGGAGAGGATTATCAGAGGATACAACAAGATATAGATTGGTTGGTGACTTAGGCAGAGAAATGGCAGATGGAGTTTAATCTAGACAAGTGCGAGATAATGCATTTTGCAAGATCCAATGCATGTAGGAATTATACAGTAAATGGTAGAACCCTTAGGAGTATTGACAGCAGAGAGATCTGGGCATGTATGCCCAGTCACTGAAAGTGGCAACGCAAGTGGATAAGGTAGTGAAGAAAGCATATAGCATGCTTGCCTTCATCGGTCAAGGTGTTGAGTATAAAAATTGGCGAGTCATGCTGCGGCTGTACAAAACCTTACTTAGGCCTCATTTAGAATATTGTGTACAATTCCAGTCGCCACACTACCAGAAGATTGTGGATGTTTTGGAGAGGTACAGAAGAGGTTTACCAGGATGTTGCTTGGTCTGGAGGATATTATCTATGAGGAGAGGTTGGATAAACTTGGTTTATTCTCACTAGAATGACAGAGGTTGAGGGGTGACTTGATAGAGATCTACAAGATTGGCATGGATAGAGTGGACAATCAGACGCTCTTTTCTAGAATGGAAAAGTCAAGTACTAGAGGACATAGGTTTAAGGTGCATGGGGAGCAGTTCAGAGGAAATGCATGAGGCAAGTTTTTTTACACAGAGGATGGTGAATGTTTGGAACGCAGTGCCTGGGAAGGTGGGAGCAGGAATGATAGTGGCATTTAAGGGACAACTTGACAAATACTTGAATAGGATGGGAATGTAAAGATATAGACTCCATAAGTGCATATGGTTTTAGTTTAGGAAGGCCTAATGATCGGCACAGGCTTGGAGGACCAAAGGGCCTGTTCCTGCAGTGTACTTTTCTTTGTTCTTTGTAGAATAGATGCCTAAGGGCTGTGACCCAGTGGTCAGTTCAACATAGAGTAACTTTTTAGGTATATGGCCATCATCCATCTGATTAATATGGCATGGATGTTGTTGGCTTAGCACTGAATGCGTGCTGAATTATCACGCACCAGGACTTGTGAATTGCTGAGCTTGCCCTATCAAGAGATGCTGAGGATATATCTGTTCAGCCTTTTCTCCTGCCTACCATGTGCTGTCCAGGTTGCACTGTTGGAGAAGAATGTACTGAGGACATTAGGATTGGTAGACTCACACCTCAGGCAGGTTGCTATTCTACCACACATTCTTACTCAGCTATTCCTTACATTCTTAAGAAGCAGAGAGGAGTAAAGATGACAAAATTACTGTTTTCATAGATTGTTTAAGTAATGCCAGATAACTAATAGATAAGTTGCATTCATTTTCACTTTTCTGTGATCTTTTAGCTTTAACCTGGCATTTGTTACCCAGCCAACTATCATTGACAGCTTGCCCTGGCTGTGACTGTAATCTTTTAGTATTTCTGCTTTCGCATCACTCAGCCCTACACACTAAAGCCACAATTCATTTTTCTCCCAGAAGACTGTTCTGTAAATATGACAATCTTGGTCCAAACGTGGACAAAGAGCTGAGGTGAAGTAAGAGTGACTGACCTTGACATCAAGGTAACATTTGACCACTTGTGGCATCAAGGATGCCTAGCAAAATTGATATCTCTGGGAATGAGGGAATATTCTGCGCTGCCTGGAGTCATTACGTAGCACAGAGGAAGATGGTTGTAGTTGTAGAAAGTCAATCATTTCAGTTCCGGGACATCACTGCAGAAGCTCAACAGAGTAGGCCCAACCATCTTCAGCTGCTTTGTTGTTGACCTTTTCTCTGTCATAAGGTCAGAACTGAGGAAGTTCGCTAATGATTGCACAATATTTACTTCTATTCATGACTCCTTGGATACTGAAGCAACCTACATTCATATGCAGCAAAACCTGAACAATATTCATGCTTGGGCTCGTAAGTGACAAATAACATTCGTCCCACAAATGTGGAAGGCAGCAACCATTTCAACATGAGAGATCTTACTGTCTCCACTTGACATTCAATGTGTTACCATTCTTGAATTCCCACCATCAGCATCCTTGGGGGGTTATCATTGATCAGAAGCTGAACTGGACTAACTATATTAATACTGTGAAGAACAGGTTTGAGACTGGGAATTGTCTGGTGAGTAATTTGCCTCCTGATTCCCCAAAGCACAAGTTAGTAGTGCAATGGAATACCCTTTACTTGCCGAGATGAGTGCAACACTCAAGAAGCTCAACACCAACCAAGACAAAGCAGTCTGTGTGATTGATATCCCATCCACTACCTTAAACATTAATTCCCTTCATCATGAATATACAGTGGCAGCAGCGTGTAACATCTATAAGATGCACTGCAGCAACTCACCAAGGCTGTTTAGATAGCACCTTCCAAACTCTCAATCTCTTCCATCTAGGACAAGTGCACCCCTTCCAACCCCTGCAAGACCCCTTCTAAGCCACTCATCATCCTGACTAGGAAATATATTACCGTTCTTTTACTATCACTCAAAATCCTTGAGCTCCCTAATAGCAGTGTGAGTGTACGTACACCATGTGGACTACAGCAGTTCAAGAAGGTAGTTCGCTATCACCTTCTCAAACGCAGTTAGGAATGGGTAACAAATGTTAGTCCAGCCAGAAACATCCAGTAAATAAATAAATTTTAATAATTAGCTGAGTATAATTTATTTCTAGATATGTTTTGGCCTAGAGCAGTATATTGCCAGATTGGAAATGGGCTCACAATAAGCCATTTAAAACGTAAAAAAAATGAAGAATAGCAGTAAGAATTTAATTAAAACAATTTCCTAAGTTAAGGTGATTTGTAATATCTGCTCCATTAGGATCAGATATATGCAAATCAAACTACGTTCCTATTTTTAACAACCTGTTAATGGTGCATACATGGAAATCAATTAAACACTACTTCTAGACATCTCCGCTATCCAAAGCAACCCAGCTTATCTGCCTGAAAATTCTGTCTAGTGGGACTGCATTTAATATGTTCCATCAGTCCAAAGCTGGTGCCATTAAGAGAGCAATATGAAGTATTTATAAATGCACAAATATAAAACAGCATGGAACAGACCATTTGGCCCAACATGCAATGTCGATGTATATGCCCCATATGAGCTTTCTCCTACTCTGCTTCATCTCATGCCATTAGCAAATGTTTTGCTTACCTTTCTACTTTTGAGTGAAAGTTAGGTTTAACAAATTTTCCAGATCTTGTGTGAGTTAATTTTTTTGGCGTTTTCCCAATGGCCATAATTTTCTTGTGTTTTCAAGGACATTGTTCTGAATAAACAGAGCCTTTCTTTGCTCTGAAGTGTTTACGTTTTAAGTTGTTTAAATCATATCCTTTTTACTGTCTATTGAGCACACTAAAATATTGCATGTTTAATAGTTCTATCTATTCCAGTGTTACAGGCAGGGGTTTTCTCTCTTCCCCAAAGAGCTATAAGGACTAAGTCATCACAGCTCTTCACAAAACCGAATGTAACGCCTCTGGTCGAAAAGAACTGGAGATGACACAGCAAAGGGGCAGTCTTTATAGACACAGTAAGTGAAGATCACACAGATTGGACCTGAAGCCTCTTAAAGGAACAGGTATATCTGATTTTTCCCAGTAATGTATCTCACCTCACCTTGGTTATGGAGTCTAAACTTCTTTCAAAGAATGTTTGCTACACATCTAAAGATAACTGGTCTACTTTCAATGGAGGTTGATTATAACCTCATGGTGATTAGGTGTCTCCATTTGATTGGCTACTAATATACAACTTTGGATTTGCATGCGAGTTGCTTCCATATTGTCCTGCTGCCCCAAAACACTCAGTAAATAACTTCAGCCTCAGATACTTTTCATTCCAGTTGAAAGAAAAGGTTTTTGTGGAAAATGGTTATTTTGATGGAACTTGGTTCTTGCCTTACCGTTCTGTGTTATATGGACACTGTTATAAAGATCGTTTCCTCCTGCAGTGTGTTTGGGACAGTACAAAGTGCTACAACAGCACAGACGCACCCCGGAGTCAGCACTACACCGGCGGCATTTGGAGGTAAGCCATCTGTTTTGCTGAGGCAAATTTAGTCTTTGGTAAACATTAACATTTTTTTTGAGACTAAACGCTAGCTCATATTGTTAGGAGTAGATTGAATTGTGACTTTCAAATCAGAATTGGATAAGCACCTGAGGGGAAGGAAATGCTGCGCTATAGGGACATGGCGAACTAAAATGCTCTTGCTCAGATTGGCTGAATGGCCTTCGGTGTTATCATTCTTTGAACCGTGCAGAAGGAGGCCATTCAGCCCATCTGCACTAATTCTGTACTAGAGCACCAAGGCTCTATTTCCCGTAACTCAATGCATTTACCCATCTAATCCGCCAACCTACAGATCTTGAGACATAAAAGGGCAATTTAGCAAGGCCAATCCGCCTACCCTGCACATCTTTGAACTGCAGGGGGAAACCAGAGCACCGGAGGAAATCTATGCAGACATAGGAAGCACGTACAACCTTCAACAAGCCATCAGCTAAGGCCGGAATTGAACCTGGTGCTGTGAGGCAGCAATGCTAACCACTGTGCCACCGGGCTGGATCAATGGCTGGGTAAATATTTTCTGAAGGATTTGAAAGGCATCTTTATAGACAGAATTTAACGGGATTCTAGGGAATGGATTGGAAGGTGGGTGGTAACAAAAAATAAGAAGCCAAGAAAAGTGAGGCCTGTTGCTTCCTTAATCCTATGGAATTTTCTTAACAGTGGATTTCATGGGAGACAATCATCTAACCTGAAGGATAATTAAGAGTCACTTAAGGGCGATGACCCATTACCACTGGCATTTTACCAGCAGCAGTGCACGATATAGAAAGACCACCCAGTAAAACCAGGAACTTACCTATGGGCCATCAGGGCCCCTTAAACAGCAAGGACCTGCAAACACAACCCCACCTTACACTATCAATGCTTGCCTTTCTGTGCCCAGCAACTCTGATCCTACTTCCCGTGGTCCCAGATTGGTATCATGATGCCACTTTGAGCCAAATGCAGTCCTAGCAGTGGCACCCCACCCAGTGGTACTTCTGGGATTGAACAGCTGTCATCCCTCCAATTGTCCCATAACTTTGAGGCAGCATATCAGGTTTTGTGAAGGGGAAGCCGTGTCTCTCAAACTTGATCGAGTTTTTCAAGGAAGTGAATAAGATGATTGATGAGGGTAGGGCAGTGGATGTTGTCGACGTGGACTTAAGTAAGGCCTTTGACAAGGTCCCGCATGGCAGATTAGTGCAGAAAGTGAAGTCGCATGGGATCAGAGGTGAGCTGGCAAGATGGATACAAAAGTGGCTTGATCAAAGAAGATAGAGGGTAGGATGGAAGGGTGTGTTTCTGAATGGAGGGTTGTGACAAATGGTGTTCCTCAGGAATCAGTGCTGGGATCTTTGTAATATGTATAAATGATTTGGAGGAAAATGTAACTGGATTGATTGGCGAGCGACACATGGATCTGCGCGTAGTGCTGAGGACCATCAGAAGATACAACAGGACATAGATCAGTTGAGTCTTGGGCGGAGAGGTAGCAGATGGAAGGTAATTTGGGGAAATGTGAGATGATGCATTTTGGAACGTCTAATACAGATAGAAAATATACAGTAAATGACAGAACTTTACGAGTACTGATAAGCAAAGAGATCTGGGCATACAGATACACAGGTGGCAATGCAAGTGGAGAAGGTAGTCAAGAAGGCATACAGCATGCTTGTTTTCATCAACTTCACTGAGTTTAAAAATTGGCAAGTCATGTTGCCACTTCACAGAACCTTAGTTAGGATGCACTTGGAATATAGTGCTCAATTCTGATCGCCACACTATCAGAAGGATGTGGAGGCTTTGGAGAGGGTACAGAAAAGATGTACCAGCATGTTGCCTTGTCTGGAGGGCATTAGCTATGAAGAGAGGTTGGATAAACTTGGTTTGTTCTCACTGGAGCGACGGAGGTTGAGGGGAGATCTGATAGAAGTCTATAAGATTATAAGAGGCACAGACAGAGTGGGTAGTCAGAAGCTTTTTCTCAGGGTGGAAGAGTCAGTTACAAGGAGGGGATAGTTTAAGGTGCGAGGAGCAAGTTGTAAAAGAGATGTACGAGGCAGATTTTTTTGAGTGGTGGGTGCCTGGAACTCGTCGTCAGGGAAGATAGTGGAAGTGGATAGGGCAGTGACTTTTAAGGGGTGCCTTGACAAGACGTGAATGAGATGGGAATAGAGGGATATGGTCCCTGGAAGCATAGGGAGTTTTGGTTAAGTCTGGCAGCATAGTCAGTGCAGGCTTGGAGGGCCAAAGGGCCTGTTCCTGTGCTGTAATTTTCTTTGTTATATGATCCCATAAAGGAATGGGGTCCCAAACGTTAGATTGTAACTTGCCACAGAATTGGGTCAAAGCCCTCCAAATGACTGATGCAGTGTTTGCCCTGACTTTCTGGCCCATTGTTGATGCTACCGCCACCCTGACAAAATTGACAAATCTCTGGTGACAATCAGCATGTTTTAATCTCCCTAAAGCATGTATCAGTTGTTGGGTGAGAGTAAACAAGCAGTTAGCCTCTCTTTGCTTTGTACCTTGCCTTACATTAATGATATGCCTGAGTCTGGAACTAATCCAAAAATAACAGGCCTATTCAGCTTTGGAAAAAAACTTGAACTTCAGGTAGTGAAAATTTTGTTCTTATCTTTCACCACCTGGAATGCTTTTATTTTGAGAAGAAAATTAATGTGTTAATGTAGGCATCCAAGATCACAACCAAGTCCAGTTTCTGAGGTTAAGTACAGTAAATTGATTAACGAAGAATAATCACTTGATGTGTTGCAATAGCAAAACATAAAGTCTTGAATTCATTAGGTAAATGCACTGCTACTAAGTCATAGAAGCAAGAAACGTCCATGGTTCAGTCCCACCAAGATTCAATCCATGGATTTGGTAAGTCAACCAGTGTTCAATAATTGACCTAAAAAGGGCTGATATTAATTAATCACCACAAAAATGGAGGTTGAAACAGCTACATTTTTATCAAAGAACAAAGAACAAAACAGCACGGGAAACAGGCCCTTCGGCCCAACGAGCCCGCGCCGCCACCCCGATGTTCCCACCTCTACCCATGATCCCTGCCTATCTTTATAGATCTATGGATTAAAAACCAAATTTGAGACAATTTAGGGAGAATTTGTTTTGCCAGTTAGCCTAAGAGCACATCTTTGGGATGTGGGAGGAAACTGGAGCACCCGGAGAAAACCCAAGCAAGCACGGGGAGAATGTGCAAACTCCCACAGACACAGGCCCAAATCCATGTATCTGCACAGCACAGCGATAGTCACTGAGCTGTTGTGTTGCCCATCAAATGATCCAGATCAAGCGTACACTAATGACATGAAGCACTAGGATACTCTCGAAAAAAAATCCAAGAGCAGCCCCCTCACGACCTATCGCATGTATGTCCCTTGTTAGATAACAAGGTGGACCAAAGCACCTGTAGGATAAAAATAAATACATCAATATCATCATCTATTTACACACTTCCCAGGACTCCCCAGGCTCATGATCCCTATTTTAAATCAGTTTTCTATACCCCTCCATTCCCATTCTGTTCATGTGCCCATCTCAGTATTTTTTAAATATCTCCAGAGTACCTGCCTCCACCACTTTACTTGGCAGCGCATTCCATACCCCCACCACCCTCTGTGTGGAAAAACTCCCTCTAGCATCCAAATTATACCTTACCCCCCTCACCCTAAGCCCGTGACCCCTCGTGCTATTCGAGTCCATCCTAGGAAAAAGCTTAACCCTGTTTACTCTATCTGTACCCCTCATAATCTTGTACACCTCTATTAGATCTCCTCTAAGTCTACGTCTTTCCAAGGAAAACAGTCCCAATTTGCCTAACCTCTCCTCGTAACTCAGACCTTCCATACCAGGCAGCATCCTGGTAAACCTCCTCTGCACTCTCTCCAGAGTCTCCACGTCCTTCTGGTAGTAAGGTGACCAGAACTGGATACAGTATTCCAAATAGGTCTAACCAACGTTTTATACAACTGCAACATTAAAGGCCAGCTCTTGTACTCTATACCCCTTCCTATAAAGGCTAGCATACTATATGCTTTCTTCATAACCTTCTCCACTTGCTCTGCCACCTTCAGAGACTTATTCACCTGCACTCCCAGGTCCCTTTGCGTTTCTATACTCTTAATAGGTCTACCCTTTATCATATACCTCCGCCCTAGATTCTTTCTCCCAAAATGCATCACCTCACATTTATCAGGATTGAATTCCATCTGCCATCTATCTGCCCAAGCCATCTAGGACATAGATGCAGCCTATCTATGTCCTGCTGCATCGCATCAGAAGCGAACATCATCAGAAAATCAGTGTGCCAAAATATAATTGAAAAGGTGTCAGTGGGAAGATTTATACATTTTTTGAAGTTTTTTTTAATGTTGCAGCCATTTAGAAGGGGCACAGTGTCATCAGAAGAGGCCAGCTGCTTCTCCAAGCTTAGAACAGGAGCACATTCCCTCTGAAGAATTGGTGGTGCCAGACTAAAGATCATGGAGTGACAGAAAAGGATACCGTCAGAGAGGCAGAGGGAACAGGTCTGCCCAACACTAGAGAGGGTCAAAATAGAGAGATAAATGGAATAATCAACAAAATATGTCTGAGGATTAGAGTGAACTATTTAAAATCTGCAGAAAGCATGAGTAGGGGTGAGTTGGAAATTTGTGCACTACTCCTAAGAGTCCAAAAAGTAAAGTCCAAAAGACATGCCAGTTAGGTGCATTGGCCATGCTAAATTCTCTACCCGAACAGGTGCCAGAGTGTGGCAATGAAGGAATTTTCACAGTAACTTAATTGTAGTATTAATGTAAGCCTACTTGTGACACTAATAATTAAATAATAAATGCATCATGTCATCCAAATATAGATGCAACATATGGGCAAAATATAAAACTTGATTGAAATTTTCAAATTAGATCTATTCAGAATGATTGTGTGAGAACGTTGTTACCCTGTCAATAGACATAATAGATTTTTAGCAGGTTACAGCCGCTGGTGATAAGTAAGCATGTCTTTACTGTAGTCACTAAAGTCACTTATCTCGATTTTGGCAGGTAACTCATAAGATTTTTCCAAGTTTAAAGTGCATAAAGACCTGTATAATAATTTATCACAATTACGTATCTACTGTAATTGGGAAATGTTACTGGCTTAATAAAAAGTTTTCTGGCCAGTTGTTGATTGTAAAATAAGAACTGTCCTTCAGACATTCTAGTCTACTTCAAATGATTTACTGATTTCTGTACTTTAATCAGCTATTCCTGTTTGCGCCCTTTCAACAGCAACTAATCCCTTTGTAGCAGCTCCCATTTTGCCAGCAACTGCTGCCACAAACCCATTCCAGATTAATGGAAGAACTGCAGGTATGGATAATAAACCTTTGTGGAGATGGGACTGAAACACGTTTGCATTCAGTATGTAACATGTCCATATGTGTAAACTCTATTGACGTGCGTGCATTATTGTGGAGTCAGAAGAACAAAAAGAAGCATTGTCAGCAATTCATGATTTCCAAATCAAATTCCTGAAGTGAACAAATTGATGATTACAGGTGATAAAACCTTCCTTTCACTGAAGTTATTTTTGAAAAATTCAGGCGCAGAATTTTGTTCACACAGGTTTGTCAATGTTAAATGCTCCACTATTTCATTGCTGCCTAAATAACCTTATTGAGACAGTTGTAATGGACTTGGCATCTGGCACCATATTGAATCAAGCTGTCACTACTCACAACTCACTGCCCAGACAGTAGCAGTATTCGGAACCAGTAGCTTGGAATCTGACTAAATTTTACAGAGGGTAATGAGGGATAAGTGCTTAGGGAACTGATGATATTTTTATCCTGTTCCATGTCTGATTCTGACCTAATTTTCAGAAGTTGAAGTACATTTTCAAATGACACTATTGAGAATGACCAGGAGAGTCTAAACTTAAAAAAAAATATTTTCATTAAGTGTAGATAATGTGTTTGAGGCTGTTACAAGTTCTAGATCCTGGGGATATGACCAAAAACAGCCATAATCCCCTTTGAGGCCATCTGTTAACATTTAAAGAAAAATTTGAACATATAGTTGATGAAGCCACAAAATTCACAGTTTAAAACAAATGAACTTTATTATGTAAGAATCATATAAACTACTACTGTTAAGTAAACACTGTTTTAGCAGTTACTTATAATTTATACTGAAAAGCAAGTAAAATACATAACGTACCCCAAAATTCTTAATGAATTCCTCGTTTCATCATGACTTTCCTAGAAAATCTTGGTTTATTATCAGATTCTTGAAGGTTATCTGTTTTGTTGGAATTATCTGAGAACTTTTTTATAGCTGCCTTGTAAGATCTTGGACTTTCCAGCTCAGACCTGAGCTTTACCTGCAATTCCTTTAGAGTGACTTTGACAGAGAATTAGAAACACCCTGATTTTCTAATGGCCTTTATGCTTCTTGCCTTGGCTTTCGACAGACAGAAACTCCTCTCTCCTAGTTTGCTCCCACAGCTACTTTATACTGAGGGTTACTGTGAATTCCTTCCTCTAGCTCTAAGCTAGACAAATCTTCCAGCCTCCTTCCTCTTTGTGAGTTTTGACTCCAAATTGCATTTTGTATGGTGAATGATAAAAATCATATTTTTTCTGCTTAAAGTGTAGGGCTGGCAAATCTTTTGCACCCCTGATGCTGTCTACTGCAGTTGTCTCTTCTAAACTGTACTACTGACTGCCTTTTGTGAGTAAATACACAGATAAATAAACAGGAACTTCCCTGCCCCTCCCCACCCCCCACAGCTCATGTCCATGACAATGTGGTATACTTGGGATGTTTCAAACACAAATATATATTCTTTTACCTTCAAAATAACCTTTTGATTCTGTGACCTACGTGACTAATTTATATCTCTAATGGAGTTAAAGGCCCTCATTCTGGATTCCCTAATTCCACAAAAACTCTTGTTTGCCGAGCTGTTTTTTAAATTTTCTTTGATCTGGGAACTACTGTAAATCCCCTCTTTATATATGGGTATGTCCCTAGCAGATACTCAAAAGGTGGGTCATCCGTTGTTCAAGTTTTCTTCCTGCTAACCTTAACTTTAATAAAGACACACAGTTTATCATTTGGCACTGCAGTTGCCCCAGATCTGTTTGAATTGCACTTGCCTCAGGATTGTTTATCAGTTTCTCAATCAAATGTTTCCATCTATCTTCATTTAACATGTTAAAGATGTAACTTCTAGCTTTAGGAAATCAAGCATTTGAATTATGGAATCAGATATTTACATTGTTGTTTAATTGTAATTACTGACAGAGAAAATAAGGTAATTGTGTGGAGTAGTGTACCCAGGCATGTTAGTGAAGGCTGTATTTGAAAACTAAAAATAAAATTAGATTTGTGGGAGTGGGCAATTGGAAATTAGTTTTTTTGGACTTCTGATGGGTTAACTGCAATTGTTTCATATTGCAAACTTTCCCAAGTTTCTATGCTTTGCAAACAGTACATTGTGCTAATGCTGATAAAAACCCGTTCTCAAAGATAGATTGGGAAGTTGAGGAAGAGATGATTTTGTTTTTAATTTTATAATGGGATGTGAGCATCGCTGGCTGGGCTAACATTTATTGCCCACTCCTGCGGGCACTTAAGAGTCAACCACATAGCTGTGGGTCTGGAGTCACATGAAGACCAGACCAGGTAAGGATGGCAGATTTTCTTCCCTAAAGGACATCAGTGAACCAGATGGATTTTTATGACAATCGACAATGGTTTCATGGTCATCAGTAGATCCTTAATTCCAGATTTTTTTGTTGAATTCAAATTTCACCATCTACTGTGGTGGGTTTCAAACCTGGATCTCCAGTGTATTATGCTGGGTCTCTGAATTATTTGTTCATTGCACCACTGCCTCCCTGTCGTAACATCTAGAGCAATCTGGATATCAATTATTAAAAAGGCCAACAAAGTACCAATTTCAACAATATAAACAGATTTGAAGCTGACTAGGCAAATAATACAGGTTGCACAGACTCCAAATATATTAAATCTCGTGAGGATTATTAAGGGAGAATTGGATTTTGAGGAATAAAATAGAAAATACTGGAAAATCTCAGCAAGTCTGACAGCATTTGGGAGGTGAGAATAGAAGCAGCATTTCAAGTCTGCTTGACTCTTTGTTTTATCTTGTACTGTAAGGAAGTGGGTTAGTGGGATTAGTTTTAAGGATGAATTTCCCAGTCATGTGTAAATTTCCATGTCCCAATGTTGAACCAGTCAGACCAGGAGAATTGAAAAGGAGTAGAAGTACAAAGCGAGGTGAAAGTGCAAACTATCTTCTTAGAGGTAATGATTACCAATTCACAATAAAACATCTTGCAGAGAACAAGAGCAGATGCTGTTTTATCTGTAGTGCTTAGCAATGTACTTGTACTGATTAACTTGGATATGGATGAACAGTTGGTTGTTAGTTAGATTTGCTACTCTATAAACACTAGAGTCAAAGCTAATAATTTTTTTAAAGCAAACATTGAACTAATGAGAAGAACTCTGGTGGGGATTAAGTGAGAAGAACGTGAAAGATTTCATTAATTGTAAAATATGAAGTCTTATACAGTATCACTAAATTGGAAACTACCCATTCAGCTATTTCTGTTGCATTTTTCCTTCCCCATTCACAAAGTCAAATCAAATATTGTCAAGGTTCCCCCTGCTCAAGCAATAAATCTACATCTTATTCTAGATCCACTCTATTCATACTGAATTGCAGATCATCCAGATTTCTGTCCTGTCCCTTTTGCTATCCAGCATTGTAGA
This sequence comes from Sphyrna mokarran, assembly GCA_024679065.1. Classification (NCBI taxonomy): domain Eukaryota; kingdom Metazoa; phylum Chordata; class Chondrichthyes; order Carcharhiniformes; family Carcharhinidae; genus Sphyrna; species Sphyrna mokarran. The sequence goes on along the minus strand of JAGIQG010000003.1, from coordinate 20,012,197 downwards.
TGGCTCCCTTTCTTCAGGAACTGTCCTTGCTTGTTTCAATATTTGCAGAGCAGCAGTCTCCTCAAAAGCCCACCTTTCAGGCCTTATGTTCTTGCAAGCTGCATGCCTAATCTTCTACCCTTATCAAAGTTCCTGAATATATTATAAACTCTGCAAATCCCTGCTTATATTTCCAGCAATGCCATCTTTGACTCTTGTCTAATCAGGTTTCCACTGTTACCGTAACATTAAAATAGCCTGTGTTAAAGTCACAAATTACATCTTCTCTGAATATGACTGCATTGCACTATCCCTCCTCATCCTTCACACTCTTTGCATAACGTTTGACATGGTTATCTTCCAATGCTTCTCATCTGTTGTCTAGCTCAATGGGACTACACTAGGTTGGCTTCACCTTACCACAGACTTAGTCAAAGCATCTGCAGCAATGGCTTTGTAGCCTACCACCATTCCATTATCTCCAGAGCTCCCAATCATATATTTCTCCCTCCCCTTTACCTTATTTACATGCTGCCCCTGAGCAACATGATCCAAAGATAAGGAGTCAGACTCCGTGTACACACTGACACCCAGCTTTACCTTTCCACCATCACTCTCAATCCCTTCACTGCCTCTGTGTTGTCAGAATAATTAGTATCATAGTATCCCTACAGTGCAGAAGAAGCCATTCGGCCCATCGAGTTTGCACTAACCACAATCACAACCACACCCATAACATCATGCATTTACCCTAGATAGTCCCCCTGACACTAAGCTGCAATTTAGCATGGCCAATCTACTTAACCCGCATATCTTTGGACTGTGGGAGGAAACCAGAGCACCTGGAGGAAACCCATGCAGACGTGGGGGAAATGTACAGACTCCATATAATCAGTGACCCAAGCTGGAAATTGAACCCGTGTCCCTGGCACTGTAAAGCAACAGTGCTAACCTCTGTGCCACTATGCCACCCTTGCCTAATGTTTTGAAGGGCTGCAATTCCCTCCAATTATAACGTCGGAAAGCCATCAGCTTTTGGTCCACTACCACAAATCAGTATCCTTGCCATTGTTCTATCTTCCTTTTCAGCCATTGTCTCTGGTTGAAGTATACCATTCACAACCTGAGTTTCAAATCCCATATCCTTTATTATACCTACTGCATCTTGAGCCTTGCACATCTTTATCCCCACCTCAGCCTATTACCATTATAACACTTAGCTATACTTTTAGCACCTTGTAACTCGACAATTCCAAAGCACTACTGATATTTTAGGAATTCCATTAACATTAGAGCTATATGTGATATTTGAAAGATGTCAGGAAAGAACAAACATTGACATGGAATCGGAGACCAGTTATTAATCCAGATCTAAAAGAGTTGGCAACTTGAATTTAGAAGCAATAGATCACACTTTACTATTACGATGGTTTGCTTTGATCACTGAATATTATTCTCTTGCATTTTGAAAAAGTATTTGATAAAATTTCATATATGCAGAATTTTCCACATTTCAGAAATTTTTGAAGCTCTCAAAGTTTAGCAGAAAATGATTCCAAAATATGAAATAAATGGGGAAGGTTCTGTCGAAGGCCAGACTAAATATTGAAAAGACCAAAGCCATTGTCTTTGGTCTCTGCCACAAACTTCTAGCCATCATCTTCACCCCTATCCTTGGCAACTGTCTAAGGCTGAATCAGACCATTCATAACTGTAGTGTCAATTTTCACTCTGAGATAAGCTTCTACCTGCACGTTTGTACTATTACTGCGACCACCTTATCCCACCTCTGTAATATCACCCGATTCTGCCTTGTCTCAGCTTTGTCTGTGGCTATAACTCTTATTCATATCTTAGTTACCCCTGTAGACTTTTGAAGTCATCCAAAGCTCTCCTATCCTGGACTACTGTGATTCTCTTGTTTCCTCCATTTCTGTCCAGAGAATATGGAATGATGCAAGGGTACAGTTCTTCAATTGATGGCAGACATCTTGTGTAAATGTAGAAAGTGATTGTTCTTAGGTTTTTTTGGCCATGCAGTGTTTGAAGCTAATCCTGTTCAGTGGTACACATTTCTGCAAAGACTATCTGACAATATTCTGCAAAGACTTATTACGGTGGCAGAAAGGACATTTGATGTGGACCTGTCTATTGAGGTAGTATGGGCTGAGATTAGAAACAGGAAAGGAGAGGTCACCCTGTTGGGAGTTTGTATAGGCCTCCAAAAAGTTCCAGAGATGTAGAGGAAAGGATTGCAAAGACGATCCTGAATAGGAGTGAAAGTGATGTAGAGATGCTGGCATTGGACTGGGGTAAACACAGTAAGAAGTCTGACAGCACCAGATTTAAGTCCAACCGATTTATTTGATAGTAAACTCACAAGCTTTTAAGGTTTGAGACCAGAACACCTCATTCACCTGATGAAGAGCACAGCCTCGAAAGCTTCTGAGTTTACTATCAAATAAATCAGTTGCACTTAAACCTGGTGTTGTCAGACTTCTTACTAGGAGTGAAAGTAACAGAGTAGTGGTTATGGGGGATTTTAACTTTACAAATATCGATTGGAAAAGCTATAGTTCAAGCATGTTAGAGAAGTCAGTTTTTGTCCAACGTGTTCAGGATGGTTTCGTGACATAGTATGTAGATAGGCCAACAAGAGATGAGGCTACATTGGATTTGGTACTGGGTAATGAACCAGACCACGTGTTAGACTTGGAGGTAGGTGAGCGCTTTGGGGAATGTGACCACAATTCGATTACGTTTACCTTAGTGATGGAAAAGGATAGGCATATACTGAAGGGGCAAATGTTATAGCTGGGGGAAAGGTAATTATGAGGCTATTAGGCGAGATTTAGGATACATAGGTTGGAGTAAGAAACTGCAGGGGCTGGGAATATCTGAAATGTGGAGCTTATTCAAGGAGCAGCTACTGCGAGTCCTTGATAAATATGTACCTGTCAGGCAGGGAGGAAGTGATCGAGCAAGGGAACAGTGGTGTACTAAGGAAGTTGAATCCCTAGTGAAGAGGAAGAAGGAGGCTTATGTAAAGATGAGACATGAAGGCTCAGTTAGGGCACTAGTGAGTTATAAATTAGCCAGGAAGAAGCTAAAGAGAGAGTTAAGAAGAGCCAGAAGAGGACATGAGATAGGAGAACCCTGAAGTTTTCTATGAGTATGTCAAGAATAAAAGATTCATTAGGGCCAGTCAGAGACAGCAGTGGGAAGTTGTGCGTGGAACCTGAAGAGAAAGGAGAGGCACTGAATATTTTTCGTCAGTATTCACACAAGAAAAAGTCAGTGTAGTCGAGGAGAATACTGAGATGCAGGGTTGTAGAGTAGACGGGACTGAGGTACAAAAGGAGGAGATGTTAGCAATTCTTGAGACTATGAAAATAGATAAGTCCCCTGGCTAGATGGGATTTAGCATGGGATTCTCTGGGAAGCTAGGGAGGAGATGGCAGAGCCTTTGGCTTTGATCTTCATGTCATCTTTGGCTACAGGTGTAGTGCCGGAAGACTGGAGGATAGCAAATGTTGTCCCCTTGTTCAAGAAGGGGAGTAGAGACCATCCTGGGAATTATAGACTGGTGGACCTTACTTCTGTTGTGAGCAAATTGTTGGAAAGAATTATAAGGGATAGGTTTTATAATCATCTAGAAAGAAATAAATTGAGTAGGGATAGTCAACACGGTTTTGTGAAGGGTAAGTTGTGTCTCACAAACCTTATTGAGTTTTTTGAAAAGGTGACCAAAGAGGTGGATAATGGTAAGGCAGTTGACGTGGTGCATATGGATTTTAGTAAAGCCTTTGATAAGGCTCCCCATGGTAGGCCACTGCAGAAAATGCAGATTCATGGGATTGAGGGTGTTTTAGCAGTTTGGATCAGGAATTGGCTAGCTGATAGAAGACAGAGGGTGGTGGTTGATGGGACATATTCAACCTGGAGTTCAGTTACAGTGGTGTACCTCAGGGATCTGTTTTGGGGCCACTGCTGTTTGTCATTTTTATAAATTACCTAGATGAAGGTGTAGAAGGATGGGTTAGTAAATTTGCTGATGACAGCAAAGTCGGAGGAGTTGTAGACAGTGAAAATGGATATTACAGTTTGCAGAGGGAAATAGATAAGCTGCAGAACTGGGCCAAGAGGTGGCAGATGGAGTTTAATGCGGAAAAGTGAGAGGTGATTCACTTTGGTAAGAGTAACAGGAGTACAGAATATAGAGCTAATGGAAGGACTCTTAGTAGTGTCGACAAGCAGAGAGATTTCAGTGTACATGTGCATAGATCCCTGAAAGTTGGCACCCAGGTTGATAAAGTTGTAAAGAAAGCGTACGGTGTGTTAGCTTTATTGGTAGAAGAATTGAATTTCGGAGCCGTGAAGTCATGTTGCAACTGTACAAAACTCTGGTGCAGCTGCACTTGGAGTATTGCTTTGGAAAGGGTGCAGAGGAGGTTTACCAGGATGTTGCCTGATATGGTGGGAAGGTCTTATGAGGAAAGGCTAAAGGACTTGACATTATTCTCATTAAGAAGGTTAAGAGGTGACCTAATTGAGGCATACGAGATGATCAGAGGGTTAGATAGAGTGGACAGTGAGAGCCTTTTTCTACGGATGGTGATGGCTAACAGGAGGGGACGTAGCTTTAAATTAAGGGGTGATAGTTACAGGACGGATGTCAGAGGTGGGTTCTTTACTCAAAGGGTAGTAAGGGCGTGGAATGCCCTGCCTGCAGTAGTTGTGAACTCGCCAACTTTAAAGGCGTTCAAATGGTCAGTGGGTAGGCATATGGATAACATTGGAATAGTTTAGGTTAGAGGGTCATTAGATTGGTTCCACTGGTTGGTGCAACATCAACAGCCGAAGTGTCTGTACTGCGCTGTAATGTTCTATGTTCTATATCACATACTGATGAGGAATGGATGTGTTGACTAGGTTTTCCTCTCCTTAATCCTGAGTAGACCAATCATGGAGAGAACAACAAGGTTTACATTTCAGTTGTGGACCCTTCATCAGGATCAATAGTTAAAGTAGCCTATTACTTAGGAATATTGCTTACTGCTCCTGAATGCATTAGCTAAAAGCTTGCAGCCAAGTCCACCTACTTGAAGGCAGGCCATTGACAGTCAAATATTTCATTTTTAGTTATTCACCAGGGAAGAGTTTTCATTTATTGCTTCAGAACACCATGTATTACTAAGACAAAGTATTTCAACATGACAGTTTTTAAATGCCCTCAAATCTTTTATCAGAAATTTCAATAAACTATTTCTCTTTAAATCTGGCATAATTCCTGCACTGTTGACTACTAGTTTCCCCAGAAACTAAGTTATGGAGTATTATTTTTACATTAATCCTTAATCGTCACGGCTTGTTGTTAATTGAAAGGAAGTCTGGGGGATCAAATTGCATGTACTTAATGGGACAAAATGAGTCTTCTAATTCACAATTAGGCTCCAGTTTTTTTGGCAAATTATAATTTGCAAGTTCCTGTATTAGTTGTTAATTGACCCAATTTCTATGAAACCCCTTTTTTCTGGGGTAATGTATTTACTTAACTCACTGCATGCTAACTAGTCTCTGCTTTTCTGTTTTGAGGACGGTAAATAATTGCTTGTCTTTTTTGTAACTTTCTGTGGCTGTCCTTGAGGGCTTTTAGGAACTCTGCACACTCGAGCAGTTCCACTGGCTCATTTTGGTAGGTGCCAGCGCTTTGTTTGATACTTGGCTTAAATTAATAGTATCTCACTGTTACACTGTCTAAAAGCTAGCAAGGCGAGAAGGGCTTTCTTTTTCTAATGATTCTTGAGATGTGGGCACTGCTGGCAAAGCAGGCATTTGTTGCCCATGTCAGAGAAAGTGGTGGTGGGCTGCTTGCTTGTTATTTGTTGCAAGATTTAATATACTGCAATTTGTATTCAGAGCTGGGGCTTGTCCCAATATGGGACTAGAGTCAAGTCAGACCAGGTAAAGTCAGCAGCTTTTCCTCAAAGGCATTAGTGAGTCATTTGGGATCCTGCAACAGTCTTGACAGTTTCGTGGTTACTTTTACTAATACCTACCTTTTAGTTCCTGATTTTCTTAATCTTAATTTTGCACACTCGCAGGGTAAGATTTGGATTTGCATCTTCTGGATTATTAATCCAGTATTCTAATTACTCATCCTGTATCATTCTTACAGCTCACATTTCAAAGCAGATGATTAACAATTTTAAAATGGTTTGATGCTTAGTAGTACTCGTGATGTTACTGCTCTCTCTCAAAAATATTTATAAATATCACATATTTGATTTATTTGCTGGCTAGAGTGCTCATAACATCCAGGAATGAACGTTTTAAAATATTTCCATTTAAATGTGTTTAAGATAGCTCTTTCAAAATTTGTAAATGTATATAATTTTTAGTAGCTCAACACATTGTTGAGCACAGACAGTAGTTTGAAACAGATTCAACATCCATGCTTATCCAGATTATTATGGCTAGCTGATTGCAGACCCCTTTAAGTGCCTACGTCAGAATAGTCCTTAAATAAGCTTTCTGTACATTGTAAGATTGGATTGGTCTCTTTAATTTATTGGTTAATTTGCTTTTATTTTCTTTCTGTGTGTGACAGTAAGCTTCGGAACAGCATCAATGAGCATGCCCACTCTGTTTGCCACACCGGCCGGATATACTCTTCCCACCAGCTTCAGCGGTGGCTTCCAGCAACCAATCTTATCTGCTCCAGTGACCTTTGCTCAGCACTCAGCATTTCCACAGCAGCCAGTTGGTAATGTCAATATAGTATCAAATTCTTGTCTTTGTTTTCCAATTACAAACTCCATTCCCTTTAAACTCTTTGCTTTTTTCTTCAGGTGGCGGTTTTGGTTCATTTGGACAACCAAAGCCAATGGTTATGCCATATGGTCAACCAATGGGAACATCTGCAGTATCTAGTAACCCATTTCTGGTAATCTTTAATTTAGTTTTTTTGTTTGAATAATTTTCTCTGGTCTTGCATCCATTCACAAACCTCCTGCTATGACGGCAGGTTGGCTGTTCCTCATTTTCTCACTTTACAACATTTCCTCGGGATTTTGTGGACCTATAAAAGATGTCACTTAATGTGAAATGTTGAGTTTCAGCTTCCAGGGCTCATTGGGTCTAAAAATCTGAATTCCAATGGCTTTGTGAAGTTTTAAAAAGGAGTCTTGGGTAAGTGAACGAGTTGCGGAGCTGGTACAGAATCCTGCAACATATTGTGCACGTAGTTTGATAATATTAATGCTGATGGTGGTAAAGATAAAGCTGCCTGTATAAAGAGGGTGTCCTGGTATGTTTCCTTTGAATCTTGTAATTTTTCTTTCTTTACTGTTCCTCATGATGAAGTTAAGAGAAGAACATATTTATTGTCTCTTTTTTGTCTCCTCCTCCCATAGGCTGGTGCTCCAATGGGGCAGTTTCCAACAGGAAGCTCTTCCACCAACCCATTCTTATAGCCGAATTGGTACCTGTCAGGAGTGTGATGTCAATACGTGATGTCTCCGGATCTCTTGCACAGTTGTGTTGTTCACTGATCTTAGCTTTAATCACAAGAGTCTCTAAAGCCTGTATTTTGTATAATGGGATAATATATGCAGAAAGGAAGGACTTACCGCATGTCCTTTATTTAACCACTATTTGGCAAGAAGGTTCAAGATGTAGCCATATCATGTATATTGAAATGGGCTAATGTTAAGTTATTGCAAATCCTACCTTTCATTGCTCTGCAGTACTGTACATATTTTTTCTTAGAAATTTAGCTATTTGTGCAAATCGTATTTGTAATTTAACACATTTATGTGAATGTGAACTGTTACAGAGCAGAAAGAATCATCAATAAAGTTGCTGCATCTATAAGGATGAAACCGCTACAACATTGGCCTTTTAAGTTCTAGTTTTAGATAAACTAGAAATTTTATTAATTTGAAGACTGAAAAAGGGATTTTTCTTTCTCAGAGGAAAATGTTCTTATTTATACTCTGAGTATGTAGAAAACTGCACCTCTACGTTACAAAGGAGATCATGTTTTGCTACAAAGTTTGCAATTGACAAAATAAATACAATATTAGTAAAAATGTCCATGGAGATTTATTTTAAATAAGTTTTTATAGTGTTATTGTCCTTGTTGCATTGTTGTTCTTACATGTGAAATCTTAGAACCTAGAGTGAAGTAGGCGATTTTTTTTGCTTATTAGCATCTGTGCTCATGCTAGTGCATCAAGTAGGGTTACAAAGAAAACAAAAAGGAATGAAACCAGATGGACCAATTGGCATCAACTGAGGTACTGGAAACAGCAAACGCAACCCTACCAAACCTCCCTACTAACACCTGGGATCTTGTGCCAGAAATGGGCCAGCTGGCTCTCAGACTATCTTGGACAAATACATCAGTGGCAGGAACATTGGTGAGGATGAGGTTAATTATGTTTTTCCCTCTTGCTGGTTCTCTCACCACCTGCCATAGTCCCAGTGTAGCAGCTATGCTCATTGGGACCTCGCCAGTTCAGCCTGTGGTGATACTACCAAGAACACGCTTGGTTATGAACATTGAAATTCCCTATTCTGTGTCTTTGCCATCCTCAATGCTTCTTCCAAATGGTATTCAACATAATCATACTCAAACAATCATACCTTTCAGATAATTTCTCAGATATCATCATCCTTGGGTATTTCCTGTCCCACTGACAGGACAGATCTAGTAGAAGTGGCAGCACTGTGGCATTCAGTTGGGAGGGAATTGCCCTGGGAGTCTTTAACATCGATTCTGGACCCCATGAAGTCTCATGGTACCAGGTCAAATATGGGTGAGGAAATCTCTTGCTGATTATCACGGACTGTCCCGAGTCCACCACCACCGCTCTCTCCTTCCTCCCTCACCCCCCCCCCCCCACCCCCCCCACCCCCCCCCCCCCCCCCCCCCCCCCCCCCCTTTCAGTTGATGAGTTTGTCTGTACTCCTTAATGTTGAACCATGATCAGCCCTGGTTCAGTGAAGAGTTCAGGAGGGTGTGCCAGGAGCTACACCAGGCATTCCTAAAAAATGAGGTGTCAATCTGCTCAAGTTACAACACAGGACTACTTGCATGCCGGTCAGAATAAGCATAAATAATAGATTTAAACACTTGCACAACCAACAGATCAGCACGAAGCCTTCTGATGCACTCTAATTTCAATGTTACTCTAACTCTATGTAAGAAGTATAAGGTTGAGAGGGGATTTAAAAGGAAATTCTTTCACTCAGAAGGGGATGGAAATCTGGAACTTATTGCCTGGAAGTGTGAGAAGATGCAGAAATCTCAGTATTTGGGTAGGCATTCCATCACAAGGCAATGACCCAAGAACTGGAAAGTAGAATTAATGGCTAGTTGTTGGCCATTGCAACACTGTGGACCACAAAGACTCCTGCCAATTTCTATGATTCAATACCAAAGGAAGGCTTTCTTGTTGGAGAATGGTCTTTGCTAGGATTGAACATTATTTGCCATTTATCAGCCTAAGTTTGGAAGTTATCCAGGACTGCTTCATTCTCTGAGGAATTGAGCACTCTGTAATCTTCTATGAATTGCCCCAATTCTAATGGTGGGAAGGTCATAGATGAACAACTGCTAGTGATTGGGTTTGGGACACTGACCTAAAGCTGAGATGATTGGTCTCAAACAAACTTGATGCCAAACCTTTTTGCACTGTAGGGATTCTATGATAAAGGGGTATTGACAGATTCAGAGTTATTGAACACTTTGGCCCCTCCTTATCGCTAAAACTTGTATTTGATGCATTATATCGTGGAGTTAGGACCATGTCTTACACGCACTGTCCTCTGATTTGGAGAAAGCCATTAGCATTCACTTCACCGATCTTAAAGCTGAGAGCTGATATGATCAGATCGAAAGCGAAACAATGGACATCATTTTTGGAATCTGGAAATTTAATTGGTAATAGTTTGCAGAGAAATTCATACTCCTGACTAATTATTGATACTCACCTCAATGGTCTTTTGAGACTGCCTCTACCAGCCAACCATAGGGACACTGCTCAAAAAGACATTATCTAGTTGCACACATGGACAACGCACCCATCATTTCAGTCCAAATCAAGACAGCAATTCAAATGAACCCAACAAAATCTTGTGATGCATGGCAACTCTTCACCCGACCTTTATCATGTTTTGGGGAAGATGGGATTATCAGTCACTTCAGGATGTTTGCTTTGGGACATGAGTTATTATTTCACAGAGGAAACCACTGTTGGACTATTTGCAATCAGGACCCTGCATGAAAGAGATCATCTGGAGCTGCTTTTGCTCGCCTGACCCTGGATCAAGACTTTTAAGCCAAAGCATGAATGTATTCTTCATATCAGAGCATGAAGATCATGCCTCAATTGGCACCCCTTCAATCACGGAAATGACTAGGTCGATGTAGGGTCATCTGTCCAATTTCATTTTTTTTTCGTTCTATTTGTAGCAATCGATTGGCACCCTGCCCACCACACAGTGGCAGCAGTGAGTACAATTCACAAGTTGCATTGCAAGACTCCGTCAACAGCACCTTCCAAGATGGTGACCTCTATCATCTAGAAGCAAAAGAGCAGCAGGTAACTGGGCACATCATTATCCGGAAGTTCCCCTCCAAATTATTCACCACCCTGAGTTGGAAACATATTGACATTCCTTCACTGTGTCTGTGTCAAAATCCTGGAATTCCCTCCCTAACAGCACTATGGGTGTACCTAACCACAAGAACTATGGCAGTTCAAGAAGGCAGTTTAACACCATCTTCTTCTCAAGAGCAACTAGGATTGGGCAACAAATACAGGGCTATCTCACAATGCCCATATTCCATGAATGAAAATAAAAACTTGCAAAAATACAGGGAAGGAGCATGGGTATTGCACTAACTGGCATACCTCATGTATCTGGTATGGACTCAATGGGCCAAACAGCTGCCTCCTGTGCTATAAATCGATTACTCTGAATTAACTTTATGCTTGAAAATACACATGAACAGACATCACATGAAAGAGGATCGTCTAGACTGTGGCGCACCTCCTGCAGCACTGAGAGCATTAATTCCCTTCAGCAATCTAATTCAATCAAGCTGGATTTTCAGCATTGACACCATTGAAAGCTAAGTACTGAACCAGAATCCACATTGATCATGACATAACGTGACACAACAAAAAAAACAATAATTAATACATATGTTTAAATGTCTAACTAATATTTAAACAGAGAGAAAAAATACTTGTTATAGGGGTCCATGGAAGTTGGAGGGAAGCAAAACCCCTAATTGACTGAACTTAATTTGTGAACATTGCTGTGGTCAGAAAGGATTAATGACATCATGATGGCACAGTGGTCAGCACTGCTGCTTTACAGTGCCAGGAACCCAGGTTCAATTCCGGCTTGCATCATGGGGTGGAGTTACACGTTCTCACAGTGTCTGCGAGGGTTTCCTCCAAATGCTCCAATTTCGTCACAAAATCTAAAAGACGTGCTGGTTGGATGCATTGGCCATGCTAAATTCTTCCTCAATGTACTCGAACAGGCACCAGAGTGTGGCGACTAGGGGATTTTCACAGTAACTTCACTGCAGTATTAATATAAGCCTACCTGTGACACTAATAAATAAACTTGAAAACTTAATCATTTCCAAATACAAGTGCTTTGTCCCAATTTCAGATGTCATGGTACTTTGTTTAATCCTAGGAACAATTTGATATCATCATAAAATCATTGACGGTTTAATCATTGCTCCAACAGAACGTTTTGCTCCTTGGTTTTACCTATTATTAAGTCTTCCATTTGCTTCACTGGGTATACTGATTGTAATCTATTCCCCTTCCTGTCTGTTATTCTGCTGATTTGTTTTAAATGTTGACTTATTTCACACCATAGGCTGTTTACAATTGCCTGCTGTTTGGCCAGCTGGTACCTGGATTATATAGTCATCGTCTCGTACGTGCATTGCCTCAGGAATCCTCTGAACCTACTTGTTATTCATCAGCACATTATTATTCTTTTATTTCTCTTATCACAGCTTCTCTTTGCTTAACCACTCTCACTTCTTTATAATGGCATCCTATTATGTCAATAGTTGGTTACTTTATAAAGCATGATAATTATTATTCATCTTACCCATTAGGTTTGACACCATTTTTACATTGCCATTTTTTACTATGGCATTTTGCAATGGCTCATCATAATCCCATAGCACCTGTGCATAACTCAGAATTTGATCATTATCAGAAGTGGCCAATGCCCACCAAATGGACCAATAGTTGATTTGTGGAGAGGAGTAACATGCTTTGAAATTAGACCAGAGTTGGAGGAATACCTTTTGCACGATATTAGAAAGTTCATTATGTTGAATTCATATTATCAGTACAAATTATTATCGTGGACTTGGACATCAGGCCATCTACATTTTGTTTTGGTGCTTCTCCAACCAACATTATAAGTAACTGTGAGAGTATTGATGTGTCCACATTGTTTTGAGGACTCATACTTTCAGACATTGGCTTGACATCTTCAGTTGATGGGGCAATTTGGAAGCTTTAATTTCCTCTTCCCTGTGGAAAAACGTGCTTTTTTCGGGAATTGACAGGGCATTTTATAAACACAGACAGGGATCACGGGTAGAAATGGGTACATCGAGATGGTGGCATGGGCTCGTTGGGCTGAAGGGTCTGTTTCCCATGTTGTTTTGTTCTTTGTTCTTCGTTCTTCGTTCAATAAAGGAAAGAAAAGCTCCAGATGCTGAAGTCAATGAAACCATGTTCAAACAGAAGTAAGAGATTTTACAAAGAGAGATGAGAACTTGGCCCAGAACTGAACCCAGGGTGTTCCACAATGTGATATTCCGACAGTAATGCGTCACTTCCTGATGATGCTCAGAGCTAACAATGCTGTAAATGTAAGAGAAATAAGTCGCTTTGGTAGCAGCCATCATACCATATACAAAGAATGCAAACTCTATGACCAAAACTCCTTGTCCAAATAATTGTGAGATAAGTCCTTGAAAAACTATGACTTGTTTATGTCTTAAGTGTCTATGAGTAAGAAGACTGGTACTAACTTTCCCAGCAAGTGTATGAGGGCATGGTTACTAAGTTTGCAGATGATACTAAGATTGGTGGCATGGTGGACAAAGAGGAAGATCACCTCCAATTGCAGCGGGATCTTGGTCAATTGGGCCAGTGGGCTGACAAATGACAAATGGAATCTAATTTAGACAAGTGCAAGGTAATGCATTTTCGTAGATTGAACCAGACCAGGACTTACTCAGTTAATGGTAGGGTGTTGGGGACAGTTACAGAACAAAGAGATCTAGGGGTACTTATTCATAGCTCCTTGAAAGTGGACTCACAGATCGACAGATTGGTGAAGAAGGCATTCTGCACACTTGATTTAGAACATTGAATACAGGATTTGAGACGTCTGGTTGAAGTTGTACAAGACATTGGTAAGGCCACACTTGGAATATTGTGTGCAATTCTGGTCACCATATTATAGAGAGGATATTATTAAACTAGAAAGAGTGTAAAAAAGATTTACTAGGATATTACTGGGATTTGATGGATTGAGTTATACGGAGAGGCTAACAGACTGGGACTTTTTTCTCTGGACCATAGGAGGCTGAGGGGTGATCTTGTAGAGGCCTATAAAATAATGAGGGCATAGTCTGAGGTAGATAGTCAATACCTTTTCCCAAATGTAGGGGAATCTAAAACTAGAGGGTATAGTTTAAGGTGAGAGGGAGAGACAAAAGTGTAGAGAGGGGCAATTTTTTTACACAGACGGTGGTGAGTGTCTGGAACAAGCTGTCAGAGTTAGCAGTAGAGGCAGATACAATTTTATCTTTTAAAAAGCATTTAGGTAGTTACATGGGTGTAGAGAGATTTGGCAAAATGCAGGCAATTGGGATTAGTTTAGGGGTTTTAAAAAAAGGAGGCATATCAAGTTGGGCTGAAGGGTGTGTTTCCATGCTGTAAACCTTTCTGACTTTATGACTTATGTATGTCCGTATTGGCAATATCTCATTCATAATCTGAAAGTGAATGGAAAAATATTCATTAGAAAGAAAAAAGGAAAATGCACAAAGTAAGAAGGGAACTAACAACAAACCTAGAAACAAAATGCAATATAACATTGAAACTTAAAACACTGAGAAGACCAAATGCAGATTGGGTGATTGTGGTAGCGTGGCCTCTTTAAGGAAGCATCCCTGAGGGCCACATAGTCAGGTCATACTCTACAGAGTGTCAAGGCAAGAAGCGGAACCAATCGAGTGCAAGGGCACATATCCTGGGTCAATAGTTGGAGCCAGGGAAGAGTGTAGAGTTGCATCTATCAAATCCTTTTTTGTATACATAGTTTATCGTAATGATGACAATAAAGCTCTTTTGTTCTGAAGCTTCATCAAGATGCCCTTGATTCATTATACTGGCGACGAGGAAAGTCTTGAGGATTGCAGTGCACAGCTAGAGGGTGAAGAGGCTGGAGCATCGAAGAGAAAGCAAAGCACAGGCGTATGTTTAAATGCCTTTGACTAGGGAATTAGAACATTTAACACTGAAGCAGAAAACTGGGGCCAGTATATTCGGAGGCTCTATTACTCTTTTGTAGCAAATAAGACAACAATTGAAGAAAAGCTAATTTTATTCTGCTCATAGTTTGTGGCCCACAAATCTATAGTTTAATTAGAAATGTAACATTACCTGATGCTCCAATCTTTTGACCAAATAGTTGAACTGGTTAAGAATCATTCCAACCCTCGATCATTGTGTTGACGTACAAATTTCATTCAGCAGTCCGAGAGCCGGGCAGGCAGTCTCAGCTTTTATAGCCAGATTGAGAGAATTAGCAGATCATTGTGAATTCAGCCCAGCTTTAGGAGGAATGTTAAGGGATTGTTTGGTCTGTGGTATAAACAGCCTAATTATACAAAAGAATTATACAAAAGTTATTGGCAGAGATCAAAATTTCTGTGGAATAAGCTGCAGAGCTGGCCCACATGACATGATGTACAGAACCGCATGCAGGTAATGAATCCAATAAAAGCAATATAGCATCAAGGACAGAAGCTTGTTATCTTGTTGAGTTTGCTACGTCCCTATCAACTAAGGAAGATGGAGATAGGTTGTGATAACTCGTTGGCGGCTAAGATTGTTCTCCTTCTGCAAGGCAAGATGTCTCTTGCTGTAAGAGCTGTACTACTCACATCTGGTTCAAAGCAGAATGGAAACACTAGCTAGAATTTATGTGTAGGGGCTGGGCCTGGCTGGAGAAATGAGTGATTTGGGGAGGAACTTCTCAGATAGGTGGTGGTATTCCCAGGTATCTGCGACCCTTGACCTTCCAGATGATTGCGATCATAGGTTTGGAATGAACTGTCTAAGGTGCCTTGGTGAGTTCCTGCAGTGCATCTTGTAAATGGTACACAGGGGCTGCTACTGTTATTTAGTGGATTGAATGTTTGTGAAAGCGATAGCAATCTAACAGGTTGCTTTATCCTGTTGGTGTTGAATTTCTTGATTGTTGAAACTGCAATCAGTCAGAAAAGTGAAGAGTATTCCATCACACTCCTAACGGACAGGTGGACAGATTTTTGGGAAATCTGGAAATGAGTTACTCGCTGCAGGGTTCCTGGCGTTTGACCTGCTCTGGGAGCCACAGTATTGATGTAATTAGTCCTGTTCAGTTTCTGGTCAATGGAAACCCCCCAGGATATTGATGGTGGAGGATTCAGTGATGGTAATGCCACTCGAGAAATAGAACCTGTGGCTTCTAGTTAATTGCACTGCAAAACCAAGAAGATAATGATTAAGATAGGAAGTAGCACCATTTTCTTGCTTCTGGGCCTCCCCATGACTAGCTATGGTGATACAGAGCCCAATTTCTTGCTCCCAGTAAATCATACAAACCAGGATTCCTCACTGTCCACCATTCAACATTTTGAATAAATTGAATTTAGAGTTTATAGAATCTCTACAACACAGAAGAAGACCATTCAGCCCATCGAGTCTGCACCGACCACAAACTCATCCATAACCTATCATACTTACCCTGCTAATCCCATGATACTAGGGTCAATTTAGCATAGCCAATCAACTTCACATATATACATACCTTTGGGCTAAGCGAGGAAATCCACGCAAGCACAGGAAGAACATGCAAACTCCATACATAGTGACTCGAGGCCGGAATTGAATCGGGTCCCTGGTGCTGTGAGGCAGCAGTGCTAACCACTGTGCTGCCATGCCACGTGTTTCTAATCACCACCAAACTTTCAGAAATACTTTTCATCTGTTGCTCTTCACTTTTGATAGAGTTTCAAAGATCAAAGAACCAAACAGCCAAACGAGCCCACGCCGCCACCACTTCTACCCGTGATCCCTATCTATGTTTATAGATCTATGGATTGAGACCAAATTTGAGACTATTTAGGGAGAATTTGTTCTGTCAATTAGCTTAAGAGCACATCTTTGGGATGTGGGAGGAAACCGGAGCACCTGGAGAAAACCCATGCAAGTATGGGGAGAATGTGCAAACTCCCACAGACACAGGTCCAAATTCATGTATCTGCACAGCACAGCGATAGCCACTGAGCTACCGTGTTGCCCATCAAATGGTCCAGGTCAAGCGTACATTAATGACGTGAAGCACTAGGATACTCTTGAAAAATCCAAGAGCAACCCTCTCACGACCCATCGCGTGTATGCCCTTCGTTAGACAATAAGGCGGACCAAAGCACCTGTAGGATAAAAACAAATACATCAATATCATTGTCTATTTACACACTTCCCAGGGACTCCCAAGGAATCAGTTTTCTATACCCCTCCATATCAGTTTAAATCAGTTTTCTATACCCCTCCATATCAGTTTAAATCAGTTTTCTATACCCCTCCATATCAGTTTAAATCAGTTTTCTATACCCCTCCATACCCATCCTGTTCATGTGCCCATCTAAGTATCTTTTTTCAGTGGGAGTTATACAAAAAAATGGCAGAACCATCAAGAGTGGAGAAACACAGAGGGATCTAGGTGTGCAAGTCCATAAATCCTTGAAGGTGGCAGCACAGTTGGAGAAGGTGATGAAGAAGGCATATGGCATGCTTGCATTTATAGGATGGGGTATAGAGTATAAAAGCTGGAGTTTGATGTTGCAGATGTATTGAATGTTGCTTAGGCCACATTTGGATACTCCGTCCAAGTTCTGGTCGCCGCATTACCAGAAGGACGTGGAAGCTTTGGAGAGAGTGCAGAGGAGCTTTACCAGGATGTTGCTTGGTATAGAGGGTCTTAGCTATGAGGAGAGATTGGGTAAACTGGGGTTGTTCTGCTTGGAAAGACAGAGAATGAGGGGAGATCTAATAGAGGTGTACAAAATTATTAAGGGTATAGATAGGGGTGAACAGTGGGAAGTTTTTTCCCAAGTCGGAGGTGATGATCACGAGGGGTCAAGAGCTGAAGGTGAGAGGGGCATGTTATAACTCAGATATCAGAGGGACATTTTTTACACAGAGGTTGGTGGGGGCCTGGAATGCACTGCCGAGGCAGACACTCTGGGATCATTTAAGACTTACCTGGATAGTCACATGAGCAGACTGGGAATGGAGGGATACAAACAAATGGTCTAGTTGGACCAATGAGTGGCCCAGGCTTGGAGGGCAGAAGGGCCTGTTTCCTGTGCTGTACTGTTCTTTTTTCTATGCCACCTTTAGCTCTTCTTAATGAACATTATTTTCTATATCTCTCTATTCTACACCTGACACTTCAGGAAATCATTGGATTTCTGTTACTGTATTAAGCTAATGGTACTTGCACAACAAAATAAGATTACCTCATTTAATTTAGCAGACTAGTTCAGTTTGTAGACACATGCCTGTTTGATTTTAAATCTGTTAAATTTTTATCTGGCCTAACTCGATGAGACACTTGAGATTCATCTATGGACATCAGCAAAAAGAAAAATCCAAAGACTACAGAAGCAATGTGGGGATGAAACTATCCATTGCTTTGAGCTCTGTTCTTGCAATGGTAGCTTTACAGTGTGACAACATGATGCTAAACATGAAATAAACCCTTTCAAATTTGTTTTAACTCCAGTTTTCAACTGGAATTCTCCGACGGTCTAAATCTCTGATCACAAAAACAGGAATTTTCAACATGTAGGGAAGGTGCTCAGAATTTTATTTCTCCACGTATTTTTGTAATATGTAATTAGATATAAATAAGTGACTGGGCACTTACGCTTGTCAACTGAGGATAGTACAATAAAAATAAAAAGTACTCCAGATCAATTTAAAATGTTGAGGTTTTGTACTTGGCCTATTTAAATGTTTCAAGCATATTGTATTTTCATAGAACCACAGAATCCTACAGCGCAGAAGAGGCCATTTGGCCCATTGAGTCTACACCAACTCACTTACAGAATATATTAACTAGGCTCTCTCCTTCACCTTATCCACGTAACCCCACACGCTTCCCACAGCTAATCCATCTAACCTACAAATCTTGGAACACATCTTTTCTATTTCATTTCTTCATTAATCACCTTTACAAATGGCTCAGCAGAAGGTAGTTAAAAGGATTAGAACATACAGAACAGGAAATAAATATTCTTTGAGGTTCCTGGATGGCAAAGTAACTGGGGCTCACAGAATTAAAAAATTATAATAATAAATCATGGAATGGTACAGCACTGAAACCAGTCTTTCAGCCCATTTTTTGAAGAGTTATCCAATTAGTCCCTCTCCCTTTCGCTCCCTCCACGTCCCCAAACTGGAACCCCATACTGTATTTCTCTTCGTGTACTTATCCAATTCTCTTTTGAATGTTATGTTGAATCTACTTCCAGAAGTCCTTTAAGAAATGCATTTTAGATCACGACAACTCACTTCCTGTTTCCTCATAACACCTCTAGCTCTTTTTTACCAATCACTTGTGTCCTCAGACTACTGACCGGGATTAATTTTCCTCACTTATCGTATCAAAACCATTTAAGTTCTACATCAAATTGCCTTTTAATATTATCCACCAATTTGTTTGAATTGTTTTATAAGTAACCATTTCAACCAGTGTGTAATAGCAAATTAACTTTCAGAACTGCAGACCAAATGAAAATGAAATGGAATGTGAACTGATTCTTAAAAGATCATTAATGATCTCATTCCTTCCATTGCACTGTTGCTTCTTCTTCATGGAGGACCTTAGACTGCCATCTCCTGGTCATAGTGAATACAGCCCAATGCTGAGCTTTGCTCAATCTACCAGGGATCCTATTTACAATATAAGGCCCCAGCTTCTACTTTTAATGGCCTTACCTCCTACCTCTAAGGATCTTTATTTTCAAAAAATTTACTTTATCCATAAAATTTGTGAAGGCATGTTACTTCAAATTTGACTGTAAATCAAGTGCAATACACGTCAGTTTGTCTCAATACAGTACGTGAGTGATTCACTATACTTAAATTAAATTTCATATCAAAAATTTTCTTGTGTATTCAGCATATGGGGTTTTATATAGTCATCAGTCTCTCGATGTTACTATTGTGGAATGGCTTTAGAATGTGGTCTTTCTGTGACTGATTGAACTCCGCACTGGCTCAGGCTGAACACCAGAACAATGAAGGATTAATGTTTATGCAATCAACAGCAGAGCTCAAAGCCAAGGGCAGCACAACACTATCAGGGTGACATTTAATAAGAGTGAAGGGGCATGCTGGAGGACCCGGGGCCAGGAAAAGAAAGCATGGACTCTGGTACTCCACCTATGTCCAGGTACCTTTCTGCTCCTTGCCTCCCACTTTAACCTCCTCCTGCCCTTACGTGCATATTTTTTTCCCTTTCAAAGTTCACAAGTCAGTTAAACAATCACAGAAAGCTTCTCGTAAATTGAAAGTGATAATGGCTATTGTTGGCAACAGGATACAAATATTGTTCAATATATATTCTGCAGGAGTCATCAATATTAAGAGTAGCAACAATATATGTTGTGTAAACCCAGTGACTTAACCAAACCAGAAAGTACAAATCTTACTTTAACAGTATTATGCAAATATTGTTAACTTGGCAGAAAAATATCATTTTACCTGTTGAGAACAGTGTGCAGCTCACGTTAACACGTTCTGCACATTGCATCATATAAGCACCACAGAGGCACGGTGGTTAGCACTGCTGCCTCACAGCACCAGCGACCTGGCTTCGATTCCCAGCTTGGGTCACTGTCTGTGTGGAGTCTGCATGTTGTCTTTGTGTCTGCATGGGTTTCCTCTGGCTGTTCCTGTTTTCTCCCGCAGTCCAAAATATGTGCTGGTTAGATGCATTGGCCCTGCTAAATTCTCCCTCAGTGTATCCAAGCGGGCACCGGAGTGTGATGACTAGGGGATTTTCACAGCAACTTCATTGCAGTATTAATGCAAGCCTACTTGTGACACTCATAAAATAAACTTAAACATTGAATGGATATTTTGAGGAAAGATTCAATATTTGCAACCCAGGTAAACTGCACAAGATATATTCAATATGACTATTTTGTACAAGAAGTGTAATTGGATTCCATTTCATCTGGAATCTCAAATGGCTCCTGAGCAACCAAGAAGAATGCTCAAAAAATATAGATATCACCGTCAGCTGGTTGGGTGGGTGGAGGTGGGGGGTGGGGGTGGGAGGGTGCGGTAGGGTGGTAGAGGAGAGTGGTCACAGAACTAGCCACGATCGAGCTGGCCTGCGATCAGGAGACAGGTAGTGCAGGGGGCAGATCTCCACTATAACAGATCAGCTCTCGAGCAGTGGCCCAGTCAGCACTGTGCTGCTGGCCTCTCCAGTGGGAATAGGCCCTGTCCACTGATTTTTAATGAGATTCACGCTAGTGCGCTCTGCAGTGCTTGGAGTGTGGGAGACTCGTTCTGAAAATCCCACTGAAAATAAAGCAAGTTCGACACTTAGCATTTTTGTACATCTGTTCCTTTTTTGGCTTGCCGTGAAGTGTTCCACTGCAGTGTCGGAGCCACTCCTGTTTAAACTTCTCCCAGTTACCTGCAACATTTTCACAGATCAATGGGTCACAGAGCTTGTGCCATGCTGCCAGTCCAGATATCATGTAGTTTTCTGTAGTTCACTATAGCACGGACTGCAACGAGGACTGTAGTAATGGTAAGTTTATTTAGCTAACTCTGCAGCTGTAAGAAAACATTTGTGCTCTGCCCAAGGTCCCAGAGAAAACTGGCATGCTCCCGCATGCAATGGTAGGCATGACTGCATCGTTATGTAGTCATGTGATGACTAGATCTATACTAATGGGGGGCAGTAAGAGGAGGAGATACTCCTGTCAGCCGTGTTAGATGTGGAGTGGCACCTCTCAAATTATAAACCTCTGATAATAGACTAACCACCTGTTCCAGGAATAACTAGTTATGAGACAGATGAAAATCTGCCTTAGTGGACCACTAGGTGCAGGAAGGGAATTGGAAATTAAATAAGGTGGCCAAAACCACACACAGTACTCCAGATATGATCTCAGTAGCAATCTGTATAATTGTAGCATAAATTATCTGAAATGAAACTGTGGTACAGAAGTTCGAAAGTGATGCATCACGACTGAAAGAGTAACACGGGTAGTAATGGTGGCACAATGGTTAGCACTGCTGCCTCACACTGCCAGGGACCTGGGCTTGACTTTGACCTTCAGCGACTGTGTGGAGTTTGTACGTTCTCCATGTGTCTGCGTAGGTTTCCTCTATGTGCTCCGGTTCCCTCCCGCAGTCCAAAGATGTGTGGGTTAGGTTGGTTGGTCATGCTAAACTGCCCCTGAGTGTCAGGGGATTAGCTGGGTAAATATGTGAGGTTAAGGAGATAGGGCCTGGGTGGGATTGTTGTTGATGCAGGGGCTAAAAGGCCCCTTTCACCTCTGTATCAATTCCACAAATGTATCTTAACATCATCCTGCAAGCAGGTCTCGGAAATGCTGGAGTGCCCTCTACTTACACAAAACTTTCCAAAAAGGTCCTCCTAAGATTTCCCTGCCTGTACGGTCAACAGGAAAGAATGGTGATACTAGGTTGAGCTGCATCTTCTTTGAATAATTTCTCATTCTACTTAACTCCATCTTGTGGGGCTTCGTTTCCTCATCCTGACATCTTGATAGACATTGAGCTCTATTTTACCATTTTCATTCTCAATGCTGGGCGGACTTACAACTGAGAGTGTTTCAGATCCGACTTTTAGACCCATCCTCAGGTGCCCCTTACACTCTCCCTCTGACAAAATATCAGAGATTGCAAATCACGCTGCCCAAGCCTGTGGACAGAGCTTAACGCGCTGGAAACTCTGCAGCTCTGATCGGCACTTCCAACCGCGCCTGTGCAGAGAAAAAAGGTAAAGTGATGCTTCCCTATCACACCCTTCCTGGGCCGGATAATGCCTCCCACTGGCCCCCACAAATAATGCCCTATCCCCCCCGCAACATTACTGACCCTTTCATCCCCCCATCCCCTCCACCACCCAGACTGATCGCTGCCCCCTCTCCCCCCATTTCCCCTACTGAAGGCAGAGTGGCAGCAGAACCCCCTTCTTCCTCCACTGATCTCAGGCAAAGAGATCCACCTGCCAGATTCTGCACTATCCCCCCCCCCTCACCCCCCACTGATCTCAAGCAGAGAGCCATCGAAAGCTAGACACTTACCTCCTCACTAACCCTCACTGATGGAGTGCCCCAATTGAACACATATGGAGCATGTCTGATTCTGGATGGGGAAAAGCGGTGGTAAAGGGGGAAGTGCTGGTAAAGTTGGGCGTGCAGCCCATTAGGTAAGTTTAAATGCATGTAAATGCATGTAAATGGCTATTGCACCCATTTCAGGCACAGTCCCAATCATGGCCATTTGGGGCCTTAGTGAAAGAGAAGCTGGCATAGAGGCGGGCACAGATCCTGCTATTTGCTTAATGCCCAACTTTACCAAGTTTTTACACTGGAAAATGGGCGCAAGATGATGGTAAAGTCAGGCCCAATATCTTTCGTGAGAAGCCCTGTCCATGGATGAAGAGGCAGCCTGTCAGTTGAGTCATTAACAATGAAGGTATTTGTGGTAATAAATCCAAAGGAAAATGCTCTCAGAAATATTTACAGGTTAAAGAAATCAGTGCTGCAAATTTCCAGACTCCTCAAACTCAAAAATCCCTCGCTCCAGCTGAACTCCTCAGAGGCTGATATCCCTTCACAAGATTTCCACTATTTATAAATTCTATCCCACTCCTAAGAGTTTTCTGGTATAAAGTCAGAATCCCAGTGTTAGTAATGCTGATATTTGTACATATATATGTATATATATATAGATGTATCTTATGTATATATATATAGAGAGAGAGAGAGATTCTCTGTTTGGGCAGCTGATCATTACCAATCTTTTTGGCCGACCAAACAGACTAAGTTAAATTAACGAAGGAACAAATTAAAATGGGCAACTTCCAAAAGGAGTGAAATCTCCGATACAAAAAACAGCAGCCGATTGTTGTCTCGATCATGGAGCTCATACTCCAAGAGGCCAACATCAGTGGCCTGGTTGAGATCAGTACACCTGCCTTCATCAGACACTCCTGATCTCTCTTATTTGTCAATCTAACTAATCCTGTGTGTGTGAGCAGTACAAACCCAGGAAAGCTCAGCTGCTACGTCACTGACATCAGAAAAGAGACTTGGCAGCTGGAACAGAGGAGAGCTTAACAAAAAAGTACAAGGGAATGCAGAACAAGCATTTAATTGCTGCAAAACAAGCAGGAAGAACTCGTACTTTATTTTTCCGACAGAAATAATCTAATGCATTGGAAATGGCAAAGAAATTTACACTTCCACACCCTCACAGTTGAGGGAGAGTGGATAGAAATACAGTGAGAATCATAGACAGTGAGAGATGGTTGTAATGATAGAGAGAAAGCTAACAGAGAGACACATACTATATGGAGCAAAAAAATCAGATAAGAAACAGAATCTCCTTTGTGAACCAACTTTCATTTTCTTACTGTGGACTTTGTCCTCTGCATTGTAAGTAGCAGGAACATGCTGACCTATTCAGGAAAATTGTACAGTTTAAATTAATCTTTAATTCTAACAATTAAACAAGTTGATTTTAAACAGGATCTGGATTTTTTTAAAGGTAACAGCAGTTTAAAACTATGATTGTAAATGGTTAAATCTGCTGCATGTTTTTAATGGCTTTTCTTATATGGATCTGCTTGAACCCGTAATGCTTGTCACCTAGAAATCTGTTAGTGAGAAAGGAATGTCCATTTATGTCATCACGTATTAACAGGATTGCTTCCAATTTCCAGTGTGCCTCAGTTTACAATTTCTATTTTAAACTCTGCAGACTAATCCCATATGTGGTATTAATAGTCTAGAGAGTTGCTTTGTACAAACCTATGATGAAGCCAGAATCATCCCAGGTATCCTTCAGCCTGTGATTCAAGCAATCCAGAGCAACAAACCATACAAGTATGATTTTCCATCTATAGAGAAAACTGGAAACTCACTGTATCACTTTCAGTATTTACTTCCACTGTAATCAGTCCAAACCATAAGTATGGAGGAATAGAAAAATGACCTTATTCTATTGTTGTATTTTAAAACCCTGTCTGACTACGTGTTGTATATTTTTAGAATTGACGTCACACTGCTCCTTACCAAACCCCCTTTTGAACCCTTTAATATTACAATAGATAGGAGTTTGTTTCACAACATTATAACATGCACAAATAAATGTAACAGAGAAATGATTTGATTTAATTTACAAATGAGAGACAATCTTATGAAAGGGAATGACTATAAAATGATCTGTGAGTGTGATGAATTCCAAAGAAAAAGAATTATCTTTAAGCCAGAGATAGGGCCCTTGGAGTTTGGGAGCTACAGTTCCCAATGGGCCCTGGTGGTCTCTGCACATGCACTGGCCGTAGAATGGTCATACATGCACTGTTCATACATAGGAACGTACATACATAGCAAATAGAAGTAGGATTAGGCCGCTCGGCCTTTGAGCCTGTTCCACCATTCAATTTAATCACAGCTGATCACCAAATTCAATATCCTGATGCTGCCTTCTTTCCATAATCCTTGATTGGGGCGGCGCAGTAGCACAGTGGTTAGCACTGCTGTTTCACAGTCCCAGGGATCCAGGTTCAGTTCCTAGTTTGGGTCACTGCCTGCGTGGAGTATATATGTTCTCCCTGTATTTGTGTGGGTTTCCTCCGGGTGCTCTGCTTTCTTCCCACAGTCTGAAAGTAGTGCTGGTTAGGTGCATTGACCCAAACAGATGCCGGACTGTGGCAACTACGGGAATTTCACAGTAACTTCATTGCAATGTTAATGTAAGCCTTACTCGTGACTAATAAATAAACTTTAATTCTTTAGCCCCAAAAGCTATACCTATAGGTGACGACGCATTGGCCCAGAGGTTTAGCACTGTTGCCTCAAAGCCAGATTCCTTCCAACTGCTGGTGACTGTCTGTGTGGAGTTTGCACATTCACCCTATGTCTGTATGGGTTTCCTCTGGGTTCTTCGGCTTCCTCCCACAGTCCAAAGATGTGCGGGTTGGGTGGATTTGCAATGGCAAATTGCCCCTTAGCATGTGTCAGGGAATCTGCCTTCCTGCTTTTGCTTCCAAAGCGGGTAACTCACAGTTATCCACATTATACTGCATCTGCCAAGCATATGCCCACTCACGTAGTCTGTCCAAAGGATCTCTGCATCCTCCTCACAGCTCACCCTCTCACCCAACTTTGTATCATTTGCAAATTTGCAAATAATATATTTAACTCCCTCATTCAAATAATTAATACACAATGTGAACAGTTGGGATCCTTGCACAGATCCCTGTGATATCTGACTAGTCACTGCCTACCAATCAGGACTATTCCAACTTTTTACTTCTTGCCAGATAATGAGCTTTCTATGCATTTCAAGCCATTACCTGCAATCACTTTACATAGTAATCTGCTATGTGAGACCACGTTGAAAATCTCCTGAAAGCATTTTTAAACCACGTGCACTGAATCTCCCTGGTTTACTCTACAGATTACATTTTTGTTTGTTTCTGTTTTTTTTTAGCTGTGCATCCCACAGAAGAGAAGAGGAAGAAAACAAAACTAAAAGATTGTCAAGTGAACTTGAGATAAGCCAAAAAATCCAAGAAAGATTGGTGACTACTTACTACCTACATTTCAAGCAATGATGTTCTGATTTGCGTGGTTGAATATATAAGAATGTGCATGGACAGCAAAGTTTCAAAGTATGCCAAAGTCCAGGGAAAAGGAATGTCAGAAAGAGAGCTTGAACATCAGAAGATGGGTACTTGTTGAACATGTCCAAGTGAAAGTGTTCTTTGTAGAGAATTCCAAGTTGATTCTTTGAGAGTGGAGTTTGGAAACTGTGGGGAAGACAGAATTTCTGTGAAACTGGTTGTCTCACTGTGTGACATCTGCGGGGGGAGGCGGTAGGTTGGTGAGAAGATCATAGGCTCTACTTTGATGATAGCTGTCATTTGATTTTGGAGTGTAGGTGTCTGACTACAGTTCATCTATTGATTTATATATACTGCAAACTTACTGTAAACATTAAAGTATAAGATAGATATTGTAAATGGAGTTATTTTTTTCCAGATTTACACATATTCTGTAAAGTTATGGGCAGGGTGAAGGTATATTATCATTTGACTCATTTACTGGTGTTTGTATTGAAATCTTTCCAACTTTTTGTTTAGTGTAGTATAGTTCAGAATCCTTGTTTAATAAATCTTTTATTGTTTTGTAAAAAAGTTCAGCAGCAGATTCTGTGTAACTGCCCTCCACAGTTTTCTAAATTAATTAAAAGTTAGGATCCAGCAAGCCAAGTTCCACTCTGGGATCGGATTTGAACTGTAGTAACAATCGCAGGCCCAACCAGAAGGAGGGAAAACTAAATCTCTGGAAAAGATACTGAAACAAAAAACCATCAATCCATTTACGCAGGCCCTTCGACATCTCACAGCAAAAGCTAAATCCAGGGACCTGGGTCTCCCCCCTCCCCTACTTTGCACAACCCGCAGCATGTGTATAGCAGATCGATACTTGTCAATTCACAATGGTTTTCCTTACATCACAAAACTGTACTGTGACTTAAAAAAAAGTGTTGCCAACACAACTCCTACTTCTGACTGTGAACTTTTCCTCTGCATTCTAATCACTATTAATAGGAAAGTCAATCATGGCTGAGACCTATTCAGGCAAGCTGTATTGTTTAAATATCCTGCCCAATTAAGTTTTGCTTATGATTATTAAGTAATTAGATTTTAAACTGGACATGGGGTTTTAAAGCTAAGAACAGCTAAATACCACAGTGGTGAATGTTTAAACCTGCTGTGTGTTTGGATAACTCTGAACAGTTTCATAGCTGATTTTATATTGCAAATGATATTCTTGGTTTTCCCATAGATATGACAGTACTAGATAGATATTGTAAACTGAGCTTTTTTTCCTTAAATTTATATGTATCTGTAAAGGTATGGTCAGGGTGAAAGTATAGTGTCATTTGAATCAGTTACTATTGTTCATATTGAAATAGTTACAACTTTTAGTCTGTTATAGTATAGTTCAGATTGCTTGTTTAATAAATGCCTTATTGTTTTGCTAAAAGTTCAGCAGTAGATCCTGTGAATTTGTTTAGTAACTGCCCTGGTCTGAGTGTTGAGTCTGCTCATGATCCAATCAATAAACACTGATCTGTAGCAGCTCACGTCACCGATGATGGTGGTTGCTGTTTGTGCCCATGTCTCGGGGGGAGGCGGGGTGGAAGGAGAGAGGTGGGGAGGGATTATTAGAAATAAAAAATATTTCTTGCAGTGAAACACCAAGCCACTGGAGGCATTGGTGCATCTTCTTTGTATTAATATTATTATGAGTGCTGAAATTAGGGCTGCTGCCGGAGATGCACTTTCATATAAACGAGGCATTGGTTAATTCTTGGTCTCAGTTGAGTATTTGAAGATATGTACTTAATGACCTTATCATTCAAATGCCATGTGCAGTTGGATCTACAGGTTGTGTAAATGTGATATTAGTATCCTCCACTTTTACAGTAACACAAATGAAAACATGAAAGATGCATCGCCATTAAGTAAACCTAACCTAGCTCTGACTGTGTCCCAAACTACTTTTGACATTCAATTCTACATCAAATGCATGAATACATCATTCCATGAATATCTGGCAATCTCAGCACAGGATTGTAGTTTGAGAAAGCACAAACGGAGAAATGGATATTAAAAATCTAGAAGAGATGTGAATTTATGCCATGTCACATCAACCAGCACAAAAACCAATCCCAGATTTGGAACATGACAACATTTTTAAATAACTGGGCATAGATCCTTAAAACTGCTTGTAGTTAAATTCCGTGAAAGGTTAATTATTAAACTTAATCATTCCAGGTATTGGACTGAGTTACTTTTATTGTTTAACAGTGCAATGATTTACCTGGTGAAATGAAGCAATGGGCAAGGTAGGTCAAACTTCCTCGTGCATTCCACTTTTCTCTCCAAACTCCAACACTGACTAATATTCCTAAACAGATCCCACCTCCCTGGAGAAACCTCACTGCCAAATTAGAAATTATAGCAATTGCAGCGTCTTGATCAGAGGGTTAAAACTGAGTTGGATGCAAAGCAAAAGCTCTTCCTCCCTATGTAGAATTCTAATCCCCTCTTTCAAAGGAATTTGTGTAAGTTTTTCAAACCAAAAATACATGACATCCACCATGACGACACATCTTTAATCCTGAACTTGACCCTGATTAATCTTTTAATTTTAGTGGCATTAGTGGTATTGACACTGCATTAATAATACAGTGATTCAGGATAATACTCTGTGGACCAAAAGAGAAAATGTTGGAAAATCTCAGCAAGTTTGACAGCATCTGTAAGGAGAGAAAAGAGCTGACGTTTGAAGTCCAGATGACCCTTTGTCAAAGCGCTTAGTCAAAGATCATCTGGACTCAAAATGTCAGCTCTTTTCTCTCCTTATAGTTGCTGTCAGACCTGCTGTGATTTTCCAGCATTTCCTCTTTTGGTTTCAGATTCCAACATCTGCAGTAATTTGCTTTTATATTTTAATACCCTGGGGCCATGTTCAAATCCCGCCACAGCAGATGGTGAAATTTGAATTTAACATGGAAAAAGATCTGGAATTAACAACGTAATGGTGACCATGAAGCCATTGTTAAAAACCCAACTAGTTCACTAATGCTCTTTAGGGAAGGAAATCTACCATTGCTACCTAGTCTGGCTGACATGCATACATGATGTAGAGATGCCGGCGTTAAACTGGGGTAAACTCAATAAGAGTCTGGCAACACCAATTTTAAATCCAACCGATCCAACAGATTTACCATCAAATAAATTGGTTGGATTTAAAATTGGTGTTGCCAGACTCTTACTGACATGCATACTCCAGACCCACAGCAATGTGATTGACTCTGATATGGCCACTCAGTTCAAGGGTAATTAGGGATGGGCAATAAATGCTGGCCCAGCCAATAATGTCCACATTCCATGAATGAATTGTTTTTTTAATTCTGGGAAACTTGCCAAACAACGTTTATTTTCTAATGATCTTTAGATAGATACACCTCAAGAATAATACAACAATTTGGACAGAATCTTACCAAAAAAAAGTGACCAAATGTCAGGGCCTGATGGAAAGCCAACGTGTTTCTCTCAGGACAGTTTTCTCGCAACATTGTGAGGCACTTTGTCACAAAAGGGGGAGTGTGTTTCATGCCATCATGCTGAGGAGCTGGGCTTAAACATTTTGGTAAAGCAAGTTGCACTGAGAATTTTTAAATAAAACCCAGATGAGGGGAAACAAATAGCCTCCCTCTCACCCACCATGCAAGTCTCAGGGGCTCCTTTCATCCCAGTGATCAAAGCTGGGATCCTCTCCTTCCCCCATCCCCCTCTTCAAAACATTGCTGGCATTGGACTACTTTCTGCAATACCATGTCTCCCACCACCACCCTCCCAAATCAGTCCATGCTGACATCCTCCCCACTTCACCTCGAGCATCACCAGCATCGGACCCCTCCCCCTGCCCTTTCTCCTCCCTGGCTGAGCAGGCTTGAAGGGTCAAGTAGCCTATTCTTGCTCCTAATCCGTATGTTTGCATTGACTGGACTTCAACCAATGTGTTTCATACCAATGCTTGACTTTGCATTTTTGTGCAAGTTTCGTTTACTTAAACGGCTAGGAACAATGATGCGAATGATGCAGCACTGGCACTGTTTTATCAGTCCCTACCCACTCCAATAGATGATATTGGATATCATTCCAATGGATGATATTGGAATAGTTTAGGTTAGAGGGTCCACTGGCCGGTGCAACATCGAGGGCCGAAGTGCCTGTACTGCGCTGTAATGTTCTATGTTCTATGTTCTAATAGTCATGATGTAAAGATGCCGGCGTTGGATTGGGGTGGTAAGAACTCAGTAAGAATTTAGCAACACCAATTATTAATCCAACCGATTTATTTGATAGTAAAAAAGCGAGCTTTCAACACTCTTGTGTCTTCCTCAGGCAAGTGCAGTGTTCTGGTCTGCAAACCAGAACACTGCACTTGCCTGAGGAAGACACAAGAGTGTTGAAAGCTCGCTTTTTTACTATCAAATAAATCGGTTGGATTAATAATTGGTGTTGCTAAATTCTTACTATGTTCTAATAGCCAGCCAGTCTACATGTGAAATCAAACATGCCAATATTTATCTCAGCTACTATTGCAAACTCAGTAGAATTTGGCTTCACTTCATAGTGACATGGTCACTCAGTCCCAAGTACGTGGAAAATAAACAGTTTTGAGAGATGATCTGGACTAATTCAGATAGGCATTGGAATAGCAACTGCATTTCAATTCAGGTAATATTACCTGCAACAAAAAAAAAACTTGGATATCCTGTTTCCTAAAATGATGCACATGAGTATCCAAAAGCAAAAGGGGAAATAATATTTGCTGTTCAAACTGTTAAAAGTGAAGCAATTAAATATGAGCGTTCAGCATCAGGTCTTGTTGCGCAGTGGCTAGCGATCCTGGTTTTGAGCCAGAAGTTCTGGGTTCGAGTCCCACCCAGGATGGCCAAGGAAGGTGCATTCATAATGTGGTCAGAAAAGTTGACCTGCAAAATGGTTTCAAGATGCCAATAGCAGATGGTAAGAGCAGGAGAGATTCCTGGTCAGCCATGCTTGATGCATAGTGGTGCCCTCTCAGCTAAAAGCTGAGAGGCTCCAGGAAAAACTAACAAAAGGAAAAAAATGAAAGTCTGCCTTCTTCACCTCTACATGGAGGAAGAGAAACAACACAGCATCAGAACAGTGGACAGTGTATCACCTCGCGTACCCTCCAATCAATCTGGAATTTAGAAGATTGAGGGGAGAACAAATTGAGGAATATAAGATGATAAAAGATATGGATGAATTAGGTGTGGAGGAGATGCTTCCTCTTGTGGGTCATTCTAGGACGAGAGGCCATAGTCTTAAGATAAGGGATAGCAAATTTAAAACAGAGTTGAGAAGAAACAACTTCTCCCAAAGGGTTGTGAATCTATAGAATTTGCTACGCCAAAGTGCAGTGGATGCAGGGACAGTGAGTAAATTTAAGGAAAGGTTGGACAGATTTTTAATTGGTTGAAGGGTTATGGGGAGAAAGCAGGAAAATGGGAATGAGGAGCATATCAGCCATGATTGAATGGCAGAGCAGGCTCGATGGGCAGAATGACCTAATTCTGCTCCTTATAAACTTATGAACTCAATTTTTCTGGCTCCCAGTTCTGAGCAACATCCTGTCCCCAACACATAGCGGGGAGATTGCAACAAGAAAGCTCTTGGAGAAGGTTTACATCAACCCAAGCTGTGACAAATGCATCCCTCATGGGATCTTTCCTGTTTGTAATATATAAATGATTTGGAGGGAAATGAAACTGGTTTGATTAATAAGTTTGTAGATGACACAAAGGTTGGTGGATTTGCAGATAGCAATGAGGGCCATCAGAGGATACAACAGGAAATAGATGGTTGGAGACTTGGGCGGAGCGATGGCAGACGGAGTTTAATGAGGACAAATGCACTTTGAAAGGTCTAATACAGATAGGAAATATACAGTAAATGGCAGAACCCTTAAGAGTATTGACAGGCAAAGGGATCAGGGAGTACAGGTACACAAGTCACTGAAAGTGGCAAAACAGGTGGAGAAGGTGGTCAAGAAAGCATTCAGCATGCTTGCCTTCATCAGCTGGGGCACTGAGTTTAAAAATTGGCAAATTATTTTGCAGCTTTGTAGAACCTTAGTTAGGCCACACTTGGAATATAGTATTCAATTCTGGTCACCACACTATCAGAAAGATGTGGAGACTTTGGAGAGGGTCCATAGGTTACCTGGTATGAAGGGCATTAGCTATGAAGAGAAGTTGGAGAAACTTAGTTTGTTCTCACTGGAACGATGAAGGTTGAAGAGCGACCTGATAGAAGTCTACAAGGTTATGAGAGGCATGGACAGAGTGGATAGTCAGAAGCTTTCTCCCAGGGTGGAAGAGGGGGCACAGGTTTAAGATGCAAAGGGCAAGGTTTAAAGGTGATATATGAAACAGAGGGTAGTGAGTGCCTGGAACTCGCTGCTGGAGGAAATAGTGGAAATGAATATAGTAGTGGCTTTTAAGAGACAAATACATGGATAGGATGGGAATAAAGGGACATGGTCCCCAGAAGGTAGAGGGGTTTAGTTCAGGCGGACAGCATGGTTAGTGCAGGCATGGAGGGCCTGTATTGTAATTTTCTTTGTTCTTCTGTTCTTTGTTCAAGCCTGCCACTACACCAGAGCAAATCCATCTACTGCTCGTGTCAAGAAATAAGAGTAGAAGGACTATGGCAGCAGCAATGGAACTACCATTAGAAATAACTCCCTCATCACAGCCCATCCACCTGTCTTCAACCTGCCATTGTTAATTTTGGGAATTCCGCACGGTCTTTGTGCAGTGAATTAGCACAAGTGAGGTCTTGCAGAGAGCTGGATTGCAGCGTGGTTCACCCCAATCAATAACTTTATGATAGTAAATCACTGCACAACCAGGTGTTCTAAGATGTCTTTTAAACAATAGTGGATGGTGCAGTTCTTGCAGGTATAATGCATGGCTGCTTCATGCTCAGTGGCAGGATTCTTACAAGTGAAGTCACTTTACCAGTCCTGTCTCTTACTACATGAAAGAAATATCACTAATTTTCCAAGGGATGTCATTTCCCCAAGTTTATCCAAAGGAACTCACCCGCCATCAGTGCATATTGGAAAATTTAGGGCAAGCTTCTTCACTACCTACATGGACTTGGTAAACAATATTCACACTATCTTCACAGAAAATATCACCCCTTCATCTGCTTGTGGTGGAAGTGGAAGCAAGAAAAGTGTACACTATTTCCATTAGTGTATTTTCATGATTTTATAGACCTCCATAAGATCACCCATAAATCTCTTACACTCCAGGGGAGAAAAGGTCCCAGATTATCCAGCCTCCCCATATAACTCAAACAATCAAGTCCCAGTAGCATCGTAATAAATCTTTCTACTTTTTTATAGTTTATGAAATGAAGAAAACAGGAGAGAAGTGACAAATATGACCAAGGAATTGATATAAAAAGAATCAGTTCATTCTTTTTGCATATGTATTTATGGCAGATCAGGCTCAAGGGGCTAGGTTGCTTAATCTTCTTCCTAAATTCCTATCATCAATCTTCAATTTTGCATCCATTAAATCACACAGTAAATGGAAATGGACACAATCTTATTGACCGTTCACATCTCATTGCCGTTACATCAAGAACGGAGAATTTGGCGCTCAGCCAAATCTCCGTTCACTGCATCGGGATCGGAAAACCCTGCCAGCTAGAAAGATAAGGAAGATCCCAGGTTTGATGCCCAAGAGTTAATTGATCACAAGAGGAGGATGAATGCATGTCCCAAGATTAGCCTTGAAAAAGAAGAAAGAAGCAGCTAAATCGATCTGGCAATTTCTGATGAGAGTTACATAGATAGATGTTGAATGAGAATACTTGGTTGTGAAGTCCTCCACAGGCAAATAGCTGCAAATTGTTACTGCTCCTTAGTGTCGCGGGCAGTAGAGTTGTGGAGATGGGATCTGGGTGGGATTGTAGTCGGTGCAGACTCAATGGACCAGATAGTCTCCTCCTGTATTGCAGGATTCTATGAATTTGTCCAGATTAAGCTCCATCTGCCATTTCTCCACTCAAGTCTCCAATCGGTCTATACCTTGAACAAAGAACAAAGAAAATTACAGCACAGGAAAAGGCCCTTTGTGGGTTTCCTCTGGGTACTCCGGTTTCCTCCCACAGTCCAAAGATACGCGGGTTAGGCCATGCTAAGAAATTGCCCCTTCTTGTCCAGGGATGAGTAGGTTAGCGGGATTAGTGGGTATAATATGTAGGGATTTGGGGTAGGGCCTGGATGGGATTGTGTTCGGTGCCCTTCGATGGGACGAAGGGCCTCTTTCTGCACTGTAGCGTTGTATAATTCTATGATTCTACGAATACTCACAGTGTGTATTTGTGCTAATAATCATTACTTGTTGAGGTACAGGATGCAACTACTGACTAGAGAATCATAATTGGGAAAAAGACTCGTTGAATCATAGAATCTCTATAGTGAAGAAGGAGGCCATTCGGCACATTGAGTCTGCAGTGACCACAATCCCACCCAGACCATATTCCATAACCCCTTACATTTACCCTGCCAATCCCCCTGACACAAAGGGGGCAATTTAGCACAGCCAATCAACCCAACCTGCACATCTTAGGAATGTGAGAGGGAACCCACGCAGACACGGGGATAATGTGCAAACTCCAAACAGACAGTGACACGAGACCAGAATTGAACCCAGTCCCTGGTGCTGTGAGGCAGCAGTGCTGACCACTGAAAAGTCTGTTTACATCCCACTCACTTTTCACCTGGTAGAAAGCTTGGGGTCGGTGGGAGGGGGTCTTTTTCTTGTTTCTTGATCAATCGTAAACTAGTTTTTTTTAAAAGTCAGTTGAGGATATATAAATATTTGGGCTCCAGATCGGAAGGGAGAATTTTTCTTTCTGTTTTCTATACTAATATTATCGATAAAGAGAAGTAGGTAAAATCAGCCAAAGCAGTGCAAAACTTCAGGGAATTTTAAATATCAGCTGCCTCCAGAATAAAATGAATTACCATGAATCATTACATAGATAAACAAAATATGCATGGTGCCTTCCACAAAATTGGCCAGAACTCCAGATCTGCTGAATGATCACAGCAAGTTTCCTCTGATTTCATTTGGTTATGGCCATTTAAAGTGGTTCTCAGTATTTTTAGGTGCACGGGCACTAGTAGGCATGTTTAAGGCTTTTTATAAGCATTTAATTTACTAAGAAGCTGACTCGTGTACACCAATGAGCAAATGGCTCATGATATTTAAAAATAAAATACTGCAGATGCTGGACAACTGAGGTAAAATCAGAAAATGCTGGATAAATTCAGCAGGTCTAGCAACATCTGAAGAGAGAAACAGGATTAACATTCCCAGTCCCTACCATCGAAGAAGAGTCACACTGCCTCAAAACATTAACTCTATTTCTCTCTTCATAGACGAGGAAGCGATGGCCTAGTGGCATTGTCGCTCGATTATTAGTTCAGAAACTCAACTAATGTTCTGGGATCCAGCTTCAAATCCCGCCACGGCAGATGGTGGAATTTGAATTCACTAAACAAAAATCTGGAATTAAGTATCTATTGATGACTATGAAACCATTGTTGATTGTCAGAAAAACATGTCTGGTTCACTAATGCCCTTAGGGAAGGAAATCTGCTATCCTTACCTGATCTGGTCTACATGTGACCCCAGAGTCATAGCAATGTGGTTGACTTTCAACTGCCCTTGGGCAACTAGGAATGGGCAATAAGTGCTGGTCAGCCCCTATCCCATGAATGAATAATAAAAAGATGCTGCCAGACTTGCTGAATTCATCCAGCATATTCAATGTTTTGATTTCAATGTACTTAAAACATTTTTCAGTCATTTAAAACCAGATTTGTCACAGGCGGTGGACTAATTGTTCTTATTAAAGTGCTTTCAGTATTTTCAGTTGCATGAATAAAAATGTAACTCTCAATTGTATTGATGAATATTTTTAAATGCAAAAGAAATAAAAAACTATTATATTGTATTATGCTGTCCTGCACTGAATCACGGAAGATTTTATGTTTGTGATTCAGTGAATAAGCTTGCTCCAAACTTGAACCATAACTTCATTTGAAAGAACAGCACAATTATAAACTCTGCGTCAAGTTCTCCAACTGCATCTAAATAGGAATTCGACTTAATATTTTTAAACTTTTAAAGGAAAAACATTGCGTTCTGATCTGATCTTTCGACCTTACTTTGAACTCCGCTCATTGATATATTCAGTAACCTATTTCTGTCTTCATTCTGCTGCTGTTCGAAATATGATGACAGAAACTTTGAACACACTTCTAATGCGTTTAAAGTCCACGTTTAAGTAATAAGAAATTCAGTCAGCCATAGAACTGCGGCTGTAAACTTGCGAAGTTGGTACAGACTGTGAAAGAATTAGCTCCTGATCAGGACAATGTTGACATGCTGTAAAGGTACGGATTGCTGCAGCCCAGCTGGAAACAATGGATGGCGGTCTGCCACTCTGCTTCTGTGTGCCTTTGGATTTTTCTCCATGATGAGACCCTCAGAGCCTTTTTTAGTACCTTATCTTGTTGGACCTACTAAAAACCTAACTACTGAACAGGTATTTGTCTGAAAGCATGTTCAAGTGCAAAAAAAAAACATGGGGGCAACGAGGTCCGGGGGTGGGGGGAGGGATGTGGAGGGCGCCTGTAGTGGGACTCGCGACTGCAGTGAATGTCACCATGTTCACTGTTGATTCTATTGCTAAATCCCTAACCTTCATGATGTACCATAACTCCCAAGAGGAAAAGCTGGTCTGACAGCACAGTCCCTGAATTCCATTTTGTTGGCATAATTTGTGTGATGCTGCAGCAGGAGATCAGGAGAAATGTTTGCTTTTACGTGTTTTATATTATTTCTCGTATTCCTATGTTTGTATTCCTAAGCTTCATGTTGTGGGTTTTTTTTTTACTTAGTTTACCACTAAACTTATTTTCTCATTCATTTTCAGGTTACTAATGCAATACTTCCAGTGTGGACATACTCTTACTTGGCAATGCTATTCCCTGTCTTCTTGGTCACAGATTATCTAAGATATAAACCCATTATTGTTTTGCAAGGACTTAGTTTTATTGTCACTTGGCTGATGCTCCTGTTTGCACAAGGAGTTCTGGCCATGCAGTTTTTAGAATTTGTCTTTGGCATTGTATCTGCCACTGAAGTGGCATATTACTCCTACATTTACAGTGTTGTTAGTTCTGACCACTATCAAAAAGTCACCAGTTACTGTCGGAGCATCACATTAGTTGCATACACTCTGGGTTCCATTTTGGGACAAGTTTTAGTCTCTATTTGGAATGTCCCTTATTTCTATCTGAATGTGATTTCACTGGTTTCAGTGTCTCTAGCCTTCCTTTCTTCCATTCCCCTGCCAATGCCCAAGGCAAGCATGTTTTTCCACAGGAAAGAGGCTGGAAAGAGTCAAGTTCTGCCATCAACTGAAGATGTCATGCCAAAATTTGAAAATAATCATCTCCAAAATAATCCTGATGGAGCAAACTCTTCGCAGTTACCTGCAATGTCAGATGGAAAAGTCCATAATCTGGCGAAAGCAAAAGAGCAAAAAAATGCAGTAAATGTCTTCCGTAAACTGTGGTCTGATTTCAAAGAGTGTTACTCCTCTCCACAAATCTTGTACTGGTCTATCTGGTGGGCATTGGCCAGCTGTGGATATTATCAAGTTACAAATTACATACAAGTGCTATGGGACCATGTTGAACCATCGCAAAATGCCACAGCATACAATGGCGGTGTTGAAGCAGTGTCAACTTTTATGAGTAAGTTCAGTTACAATAGTCATCTAATTTACCACCATTGATAGCAACTACGTCTGATGTCACCATAAGTGGAAAGATTGAGAGATTTTTGATGAAGTGATAAATGACAGAATCAGTTAACATCCTATGAAAGACCAACATCAGTTAGTCCCTCAGACAATCCGACAGCAATACCAGATGAGGATTACACTGGGAGAGTGTTCGTAGAGTATCAGTTGAGTGGCAAGTGCTATAATCCATGTCAGGAACGCCAAGGTATTTTATGAAGTCAGCTACACCACAAGTTTTGCAATTTGAATTTGGCTAGGATTAGCATGAGATGTTTCACTTCAAGTATGGTTCAAATGACCCACTAGGGAGCTTTTATCAAAAAAAGTTTATTTAAGAATACAGTTAATACAAAGAAAGAAATTTAGCAATAACTTCTTTCGGTTACAAACAAGAAAAAAACAACCATGATACTGCATATAGTTTAACAGCTAAATATATTATTCTAACCAAATAAATCCCATAAACAAGCAACTTTTTGGGGATTAGCACAAGAAATAAGGATGCTCATATGATTTTGCCACTTAGTCTTTTGGTCGGAGAATTGAAACTCTGACTTCCTGGCCTTGTAACTTCCAGCGGGCTTTGAGTCAAAGATAATACCACTGCTGGTCGTAGCTTTTAGTCAGCAAACCACTTCATGAGATAGGTAATTCTTACCTCTAGGTACTAGCTAACAAACCATCAAGAGCAGAATTCTCAATCCAGGAAGACGAAAAGGCCTGCTTCCAGCAGAATTCACAATACTAGTGAGAGAGGCACGAAACCTACCACTTGAAAACCAAGACAGCATCTGACTCTGAATTAAACTCAAAGGAAAAGAACTCTTGTCACTTCACCTGTCAATCATCCTCTCTCCCCCGCTAACAATTCAATAGGTCATAAACACCCAGAAAGATCCAGAGTAAAAATAAACAATAACCCATTTGAACCATATAAGCAGCAATAAAAGGAATCTCTCAGACAGGTCGGCAACAATGAAAAAAACCCAAAGCTGCATATAACTGCAGAGAACATCATTTAAAAAATTCTTAAAGGCACAGGAATGTCACACAGACAAATATCAAGTGAGTTATATAAATCTGCAGAATTGATTAAGAGAAACAGTTAGCAAGTGGTAGCACACACAGTAATGGAAAAAGATACAAATCCTTTAACAGCAGCAACAATCAACAATAAATCTAGAAAAGACTTCAATAATTTCAAGAAATAAGAATTCCTTGATCATTGGATGTTTCATTGATAGGAGTTGTTTGCTGAAGATTAAACTAAAGAAATGTAAGCACCAGAGTTGAGTTTGAATGAGTTCTCGAGTGGACAATTAGTTGATGACTAATTTTTGTGGTTCTTATGCTCTTCATTGTTCTATTACCCCTCCTGCTTCCACTATTTTGTCTTCTTGACTATTAAGTACTTTAAGATGCACTTTCTGCAACTGAAAAAAAAATCCTACAGAAAAGTCAGGCTATTGTAGAATTCCAAATAAAACTAATGTAGCACCATTATCCCATCATATGACAAATTAACCTGCTCAAGTCCGTGTAATTAATGCAGTTATATATCAATAATGCATAGTTAACCAAACGTGTGACAAGAGAAGGACAAGTTGGTGGACAAAGTATCATTAAAACATTACAAAGCTAGCCAACAGCTTTGAACTTCTGTGCAATAATTAAGCCCCATCCTAATGTAAATTGAAGATAGTCAAATCACTAATATGCGTGTTCCACTGTAGAATTTTTTGGTACTGTGCTAAGCTAATTATATGCAAGGCTCATTCTTTTTTCCATGAACGAGGCTTTATCATCTTCATAGAATCATACAGTCCAGAAAAGGCCCTTTGGTCCATCAAGTCTGCACTGAC
Organism: Sphyrna mokarran; assembly: GCA_024679065.1. Taxonomy (NCBI): domain Eukaryota; kingdom Metazoa; phylum Chordata; class Chondrichthyes; order Carcharhiniformes; family Carcharhinidae; genus Sphyrna; species Sphyrna mokarran. The sequence continues at coordinate 19,972,214 of JAGIQG010000003.1, read as the reverse complement.
AATATCTAGCATGACAGTTATGTTTTTACTGGTTGTCCCCTCCAAAGGCAACTCAAATTGCTTTCTCAACTTTTCTGGTCAATAATGTTGCTGATTCGATCACAGATGACATTTTGCATTGTTATTTGTAAATTAGATAAAATGAAACCATGTTAATGATCATTTAAACAGTTAGATTATCTATTGCTAATTGTGTGACCTCAGAAAATTGAATTCTTTGTTACTCTAAATCTAGGTGCTGCCACCTCCTTTGCTGTGGGCTATATAACGCTGAATTGGGCAATCTGGGGAGAAATAGCACTGGGTATCTTTTCCACAGTGAACAGCGCTGCTTTATTTGTCATTGATCTGTCAAACAATATCTGGGCTTGTTATGCTGGTTACGTTGTGTTCAAAGCCACATACATGTTGCTGATTACCATAGCGACGTGAGTATAACCTACCCGAATAAATTTTCAAAACTGTAATAGTGTTTTGTTTTTAAAGATAGCATTAAATCAATGAAATTTGTATCAATAAATTCTTCAGTGAATTGCTTTTATCTATACTGACCCTAATTAATAACCTAATTAATAATCTCCAAGGTCAATCCATCATTTTTCTGTATTGATTTCCTTATACATGGCAGTTTCAGATCATAATCAAACTACATGGAAATGAGTAGACATATTAGTGAGAGGCAACACGGTTTTGTAGAGGGGAAGTCGTGTCTCATGAACTGGATTGAGTTTTTCAAGGAAGTGACAAAGATGATTGATGAGGGTAGGGCAGCGGATATTGTCTACATAGACTTCAGTAAGGCCTTTGATAAGGGCTCTCATGGCAAACTGGTGCAGAAGGTGAAGTTGCCTGGGTTCAGATGTGAGCTGGCAAGTAGATACAAAACTGGCTCAATCAAAGAACTCAGTAAAGTTTTACAACACCAATTTTAAATCCAACCAATTTATCTGATAGTAAATCTGCGAGCTTTCGACACTATGTGCCTTCGTCAGGCAAATGCAGTGTTCTGATCTGCAGAGGCACTCATATCCACACAGACAGTTACAGATTGCTGATTAGAATGCAAATCCTTACATCTAACCTGCTATTCAAGTGTTAAAGTGGCTAACAATGTGTGTGAAGCCAAGATCCCTGGATCTTGGCTTCATGTCGCACTATCTGTAACCCCCCGTAACTTGCCTGGATTAGCAAAAAACCTCACTCGCTGTGCTGTCTGGAGAAAATACACAATTCTCTAACCAATGCTCAGGATTCCCTTCACACACATTGTTAGCCACTTTAACACTTGAATAGCAGGTTAGATGTAAGGATTCGCATTCTAATCAGCAATCTGTAACTGTCTGTGTGGATATGAGTGCCTCTGCAGATCAGAACACTGCATTTGCCTGACAAAGGCACATAGTGTCGAAAGCTCGCGGATTTACTGTCAAATAAATTGGTTGGATTTAAAATTGGAGTTGTAAAACTTTACTGAGTTTACCCCAGTCCAACCCCGGCATCTCTACATCAATCAAAGAAGACAGAGGGTAGCGGTAGGAGGATGCTTTCTGAATTGTGACAAGTGACGTTCCTCATGAATCAGTGCTGGGACATTTGCTGTTTGTAATATATATATAAATGGTTTGGAGGAAAATATAATTGATTTGATTCATAAGTTTGTGGATGATGCAAAGGTTGGTGAATTTGCAGATAGTAATGAGGACCATCAGAGGATACAGCAGGATATAAATTGGTTAGAGAATTGGGTGAAGAAATGGCAGATGGAATTTAATCTGGACAAATGTGAGGTAATGCATTTTGAAAGATCTAATATAGATAGGAAATATACAGTAAATGGCAGAACCTTAAGAGTATTGATAGGCAAAGGGATCTGAGTGTACAGGTACCTGTGGCAATGTTGGGGGAGAAGGTAATCAAGAAGGCATATGGCATGCTTGCCTTCATTGGTCAGGGCATTGAGTTTAAAAAGTCATTTTACAGTTTAATTTAACCTGACTTAGGCTGCATTTAGAATATAATGTTCAATTCTGGTTGCCACACTATCAGGAGGATGTGGAGGCTTTGGAGAGATTGACAGAAAAGATTTACCAGGATGTTGCTTGATATGGAGGGCATTAGCTATGAGCAGAGGTTGGAGAAACTTGGTTTGTTCTCATTGGAACGGCAGAGGTTGAGGGGCAACCTGATAGATATACAAGATAATGAGAGGCATGGACAGAAAGGATAGTTAGAAGCTTTTTCCCAGAGTGGAAGAGTCAAATACTAGGGGGCACAGATTTAAGGTGCGAGGGGCAAGGTTTAAAGGAGATGTATGGAGCAGATGTTTTACACAGAGGATGGTAGATGCCTGGAACTCGTTGCTGGAGGAGGTGGTGGAAGTGGATACAGTAGTGACAATTAAGGGGCATTTTGACAAAAACATCAATAGGATGGGAATAGAGGGAAATGGTCCCAGAAGTGTAGGAGGTTTTAGTTAAGTAGACAGCATGATCAGTGTAGGTATGGAGGGCTGATAGGTCTGTTCTTGTGCTATAATTTTCTTTGATCTTTGTTTTTTTGTTCTTTGTACAACAAATGATTTGTAATTCCTTTCACAAATTGAATACTGGCATCTGAGTGTCTATTTGTTAGAACCCTAAGAAATCAATGGGACTATCCTGGACCCTTATTACTTCATTTGCATTCAACAATGAGGATAATGTGAATGGAAAATAAAAGAATTACTATTATTTGGGGCAATATGCATGTCGGTAGTGGTATTGTGTGTCTGAGTGTAGGGTGGATATTGTGAATGTGTATACAGGTGGATATTGTGGGTATGGATGTGTATAAGGGTGGGTATGTAGTAGAATTGAGTGCAGTATCACCACACAGTTATAGAACATAGAACACTACAGCACAAAGAGGCCCTTTGGCCCACAAGTTGCGCCTATCACATCTCTACCTACCAGGCCTATCTATAACTCTCAATCTCATTAAATCCCATATACTCATCCAGAAGTCTCTTAAAAGACTCCAACTAGTTCGCCTCTACCACCTCCGACGGCAGTTGATTCCACTCACTCACCATTCTCTGAGTGAAAAACTTACCACTAACATCTTCTCTGTATCTACTCCCCAACACCTTAAACCTATGTCCTCTCGTAGCGACCATTTCAGTCCTAGAAAACAGCCTTCGAGAATCCACCCTATCTATACCTTTCAACAGCTTATAAACCTCTATCAGGTCGCCTCTCAACCTTCATCTCTTCAGGGAGAAAAGACCTATCTCCCTCAACCTATCCTCATAAGGCATGCCACCCAATCCGGGCAACATCCTTGTAAATCTCCTCTGCACCCTCTCAATAGCTTCCACATCCTTCTTGTACTGAGGTGACCAGAACTGCACACAGTACTCCAAGTGGGGTCTGACAAGGGTCTTATAAAGTTGCAGCATTATCTCCTAACTCCTAAACTCAATCCCTCGATTAATGAAGGCCAGTACACCACATGCCTTTTTGACCACATCCTCTACCTGCGAGGCCGATTTAAGAGTCCTATGGACCCTAAGGTCCTTCTGCTCCTCTACTGCTAAGAGTCCTACCCTTGACATTGTCATCCTTCATCCCATTGGACCTGCCAAAATGGATCACTACGTATTTATCCGTGTTGAAGTCCATCTGCTACTTCTCCACCCAGTCTTGCATCCTAATTATGTCTCGCTGCAACTTCTGTCCCCTAAATGCATAGAAACCAATACTACCAATACTCTACACATCAAGCACCAACACATATTACCCATTCCCTACACACATAAAATATCCACTCCCTCAATACACACAACACCCACCCACTAGAGTCTCACACAAAACATCCACACCCACAATGTCTTTGGACACCAGGAAGTAGGCTTAATATTCCTGAGTATAATAACAGCAAGTCTTTATTAACAACTCATAGCTATTTCAGTAGAGGAAATGGGTATGGAGCTAATTACAATCCTTACCCAATTCTGACCATCTATATACTGACACTGGCCCTAGGTTATGTGTCTTCTTAGATAAATCTGGAGGGATGTCAGAAGTTGCAGCAAGGCATAGATAGGCTGCAAGACTGGGTGGAGAAATGGTAGATAGACTACAGTGGTGTCATCAGCAAACTTGAAAATGGAGTTGGAGTGGAATTGGGCCACATAGACTTGTGCATAAGGAATATAGTAAGGGGCTGGTCACACAGTCTTCAGGAGACCCAGTATTGAGGATAATCATGGAGATGTCATTGTCTATCCTTACTGATTGTGGGCTGTGGGTTAGGAAGTCTAGGATTCAGTCACAGAGGGAGGAACCAAGCCCCAGATCATGGAGTTTGGACCTGAGTTTTGTTGAGATAATAGTGGTGAGGGCTGAGCTGTAGTCAATAAATAGAGGCTGACATAAGTGTTCTTGTTGTCCAGGTATTCCAGGATTGAGTGTAAGGCCAGGGAGATGGAGTCTGTCTGTTGTGGACCTATTGCAGCAATAAGTGAACTATAGTATATCCAGGCAATTTGGTAGATCAGAACTGATGCATATCATGATTAACCTTTTGGAACAATTCATAATAGTGGATGTCAGAGCCACTGAGCAATAGTCATTAAGGCACTCTGCCTGGCTTTTCTTTGGTACAGGAATGATGGTTGTCTTATTGAAGCAGATAGGGACCTCTGATTTATGTAAAGAGAAATTAAAGATGGCTGCAAGTATGCCCACCAGCTGGTCCGTGCAACATCTGAGTCCTCGTCTGAGTATCCCATCCGGGAAGAAGGACCCTGAGACTCCAAAAGCTTATGCTGCCAAACAAACCTGCTGGACTGGTGTTGTGAGACTTCTTACTGTGCTTATCTCAGTTCAACACTGGCATCTCCACATCATGTATTCAATCCAAGCTAGTCATTTTCTGTGGGTTAACTTTCTGCGATACCAGTTCAGCTGAGGCTTTTGGGGCGGATGAAGCCCTTTCGCTGACCTCTTGCTCAAAAGGGGTATAGAATGCGTTGAGCTCATCGGAGAGGGAAGTAATGTTGCTAGTGGTTCTATATGACTCTATCTTGTAGCCTGTTGTGTAGACTTTGCCATAATTAGTGGGTGTTTGTGTGGCTAGCCTGGGATTCTAGCTTCATCGGATATTGTCACTTGGCATCTTTGATAATTCTCTGTAAGTCATAACTGGATTTCTGATATAGGTCAGGGTCACCCAATTTGAATGCCTTCAATCTGGACTTCAGTAAACTGGGGAAATCCCTGCTCATCCATGGTTTGCAGTTGTGAAACACATAGATTTGTTTCTTTGGCACACAGTCTTTTCTGCATTATTAATGAAGTCTGTTACTGTAGTCATTCAGGCTGGTTTCACCTCTTTTTTAAATTTGGAGATTGAGAATTACTTTTGACACAATTTTGCCCTAATCCCAACATTTTTATTGAGAATTTTAAATAAAATAGTTTCAATGAAGAACTTGCCAGTGACAATGCAAAGGAGACCTGGGCCTCAAAATGCATTACAGAGATTACATTGAGCAGGTGGTGGGTACAGCCTTGTACACCAAATGTTAAAATTGTCTTTTATGTCCTTTATTAATTATGAATATTTGAAGCAGTGATCAAAGTCTAACTAGTTATTGTTTCTTCATCAAGGTTCCAAATAGCAGCCAACCTGAGCATGGAACGTTATGCACTTTTGTTTGGAGTAAATACTTTTATAGCTCTCTTACTTCAGACCATTCTGACTATTGTTATAGTTGATTCAAGAGGTCTTGGTTTGGATATTATCACCCAGGTGAGTTCAAGGCTAAATTCAACAGATAACTTAACATCAGTATGAGATTTGCATCTGGATAATATGTTTGATTTATGGAGCAATTACTTATTACCAATTTGTTAATTCTGCTTTTAACCATTTGTGATTTATTTGGCAACCTTGGACATCTCCAAAACCTTTGAGAGAATCTGATGCTACATATGCTTAAACACATTAACTGAGATATTCCACTCATGTTCCCAGCCTACATTAAAATGAACAGGAGGAAAACTACAGACTGAGGAACTCAAAGTGGAAAATCCCATGCATAATCGTAATATTATCACACAACAAGGTATTTTGTGACTTCCAGGTTGCCATCAACTTGTTAGAGCTCTACTACAATTTAAGCTTCTGACTTCTTTCTTATCAATTCAATAATTTTGTAGGGCTCCGTTCCCCATTCCAAACTGTTTTTTCTCCATATTAATCACCACAACTCTCAACCAATCATTTAACTAATGATTCCACAATATGTATTTCAATATCCTTCAGGTTACATGTGCCCAATATGTCATCATTGCCAGCTGTCCTGCGATTCCAGCATGATGTTACTCAGGGTTGAGGGTTGATGCTATGAGCCTGCATGTGGCTGAATGGGCCAAGTTGCGACCTGCACATCTTTGAGCACAAGGAGCAGTTATCCCATGAGGAAATGGGATCTGGAATGCAGGATTTGCTTCCTTTTCCAGCTTTCTCTGTTCTGTTCTGTTTCATCATTCTACCTACAGTCTAGCAGTGCAACGGTTGGATACCCTATGTTTTCAGTCATGCAGAATTGCACCAAAATTTAAGGTAGTTTTTGCACCAATCTTGGGAAATTGTGGCAAAATTTTCCTCACATTTCATCTGCCTATACTGGAATGTAAAAACCAAACTGTAGGAGCATTTTTATAGATGATGTATTAAGCTAACTTTCATGTGAGAGATTTCCTTTCTTAATTACAGCTCAGCTAACATAAAGACTTGTGGACACAAGTACTCTGGTAAAAGATATTTATTTCCAACTTAGTCAATGTACAAGGGAGGGAGATTTGGGGCAGTTCAAAATCTGTTTTGAGATTATATTGCTCTCTGTACTATAATTATATAACTTTTAAAAATTATTTGCCTAGCTCTTGCTCACCTTAGCTGGATATGAGCTAGTCATTATTAATATAGATTAGTTACTTGGCCAATAACATTTACCCTCTGACAGCATGGGCCCACATGAAGAGTCTCCTGGTATTTTTCAGACCCTCTTATCTGTGCAATGTTTGTCCCATTTATTAGGACTGTCAACCTTCTGGTGTGTCTTTGGTTCAATGTGTATCTTAGTCAGTATATCTATCTGGCCCTTGAAAAGAGTTGCTCTTCCCTTTGCTCAGTAACTGTATTATTCTGAGAAACACAGTTCTTTTTACTTAACAACATCCTATCATGCCTTATGAGCATTGTTAATAACTAAGGTATATGCTTTTAATACAGAATATGTTTCCAAAAATACATGTCTAAGTTCTCCAACAGTGGTTATAGGTGTCGCTATGCAAATAGTATTTTTCGGGCACCTTATAACTTCTCTATACTCTATTCACTCTGGTCTACCCTGTCTTGATCTGTTGGTCTTTTAATCCTATGTTATTCTAAATTCTCCCTTATATAAACCAAATGGAAATATAGCACTACTAATCAGGAAAACAGGATGTGGGCTTTTGGTCACTTGGCATGGCACCTTGCCCTATTGTGCTTTTTTCATTATTATACAGGAGAGGAGTTCCCATTGTGAAGGCCACTCCAGTTACGTAGCCATCTTGAACATGTTGTGGGGATGGGTCTGATTAATTTGGCTAAATATAGTGTATGGATCTCAGTAAGAAAAATCTAACAAAAATGTTACCCTTTTACAATACATTTTATTGTAAAAATGGCATAAGTCAAACTTAAATTTCTTGGAAAAAACCTGGTATGGTTCAGCTTTTATTCCATAGTTACATTGAAAATTTCCAAGAAATTCCAGGCCAATGTCCAAATTAGAAATGTGCCTTACCTCTGAGTCAGAAGATCATGGGTTCAAAATGCCCTATATGCAAGGCTTGAGCACATGATCTAGATTGATATTTCTGTGAATTACTGAAACAGAGCTGCAACATGGAAAATGCCTTTGTTCAGATGAGATGTTAAACCCGAATCCTATTAATCTTTTCAAGAGGATGTGAGGTCCTATGAAAGCCTTTGAAAAAGGATAAGGATGATGACCAACAGTGTCGCATTAAATTACAGATTATTTCATTGCTGTTTTGAGATGTTGCTATATGCAAATTGACTGCAAGTCATTTAAAGACTGTATTGTTTCAAAAGATAATGAAGCATTAAATCCTAGCAATTGAGACTTTATAATTGGCAAATGTTAGCAAAGTAAAATCGAAATTTACATTGAAGGCAATTAACTTTTCAAGATTCAGGTTAACTAGCAGCAAATTGAATGCTTGGTTTTATTTTGCAGTTCCTTATCTATGGGAGCTACTTTGCAGCAATATCAGGGATTTTTTTCATCAGAGGTATTTACACTTTGATTCAACATGGGCAGAGAAAAAAGAAAAAAATGGAGTCAGAGATTATCATAGAAAACACATGAACGCCTGGAAATGAGCAATGTGCAGACGTGTTTTGAGGATTTGAAAAAGTCTGCAAATGTTAAACTTGACTTTTGTTATTATAATTCATTTCAGAACCTACTGGTCAGAGAGGTGGAGTATGTGCCCACCGTTATTCAGTTGGCCAGCATGCATATTTTAGAGGGATGGGAAAAGACCTCTGATCATGTGCCATGTAAACCCGGTAATGCAGCAAACCATGACACAACTTATCTGATATCCAATAGTGATAAGAAGAAATTTCCTCCTGTTAAATATTGGAAAGATTGATCATTTTCAGTCCCTGCTCCAAACTCAATCCCATCACTACCAATTCCATTCCTCTCTTGTCTAAGAGAGAGAAATACACTCACTATTCTTAACCTTGGCATCATATTTGAATCCGAGATGAGTTTTGTGCCATCATTAAACCAACCTTTGTTATCTCCATAAAATTGCCCAACTTGGTCCTATCTCAGCTCATCCGCTGCTGAAACATTCGTTTGTGCCTTTTTATAGCCACTCTTGACTAATCTAATGCACTCCTGGCTAGCCTTCCACATTGTACCCTCCATAAACTTGATGCCATCCAAATCTATGTTGGCATGTCTTAAATTGCTCTGAGTCCTGTTTCACATTTCACCTTAGGCTTACTGACCTACATTGGCTCCCAATCAAACAAATACCTTGATTATAAAATTCTCACTTTTGTTTCAATTCCCTCCATAACCTTGCCCTCCCTTTCCTTGATAATTTCCTACAACCTTCGAGGGTAATCTAATTCTGACTTGTGAACATCCCAGATTTTAATTGCTTCACCCTTGGTGGCCATGCCTTCAGCATGGCCCTGAAATTACCTCCTGTTTGCTCATCTCGCTTTCTTCCTTAAAGCTCATTCTCTTTGACCAAGTTTTTGTAGTCATCTGATCTAATATCATGTGGCTTGGTTTTACATTTTATTTAATAAAAAATTTTATAATGCTTTATGAAGAGCCTTAGATTAAAGGTGCTATATAAATATGAATCATTGTTACATATTTTCCTATTTTGTTTGATTAATCATCGTTGTTATTGTAAATTATTATAGCAGTGAATGCCAAAATAGTGCCTGTGATTTCCTTTGTGCTGAATTCTTGCTCTTAACCATTTTAACTAAGTATGTAAGAAAATTACTGCCTCAAACTAGGAATGTAAATGTATAACAAACATAAAATATTGGAGATGCAAATGACAAAAGAATCAGATATCATCTGTGGAGAGAGAAACAGAGTTAATGTTTCAAATCAATGCCTATTATTAGAACTGGGAAAGGTTAGAAATGTAACAGGTTTTGAGCAAGGTTAGAAAGGAGAGAAAAGAACAGAAGGGAAGATCTTTGCTGTGATAGAAGGCAGAGATTAAATAACAAAACAGATGTTCCTCAATATTGAAGTAGCCCATTGTGATGATACTTTGCCTTTAAGAAATTTGTCATTTTTTTGTGCAGAATCTGTTTTAATAGTCTCTTCTAACTGGTGCTGCTTGGACTGTAACCGGCAGCCTGTATTGTTACTGCAGCAACATAATTGCTCCTAATTGCTAGAATGTTGGTTTTAATCTGAGCTAATGCTGTTCTGTGTTTTTAGTGTTTCCCTGGGGTTTTGCAGAGTAGGACTTGATTGAGTTGATTAACAGATAAAGTTATATGACTGGGTGGAGCTGGGCTTACACAGAAAACTTAAGCTTAAATGCTGCTTGAGTTGTTAGAGAGCAGTGCCTCTCTTTTCCTCTCTAAAGTCTGGAGACTGGGATCTCCTGGAGACTTCTCTGAAGTCCTGCTGTTTGAAAATATATTTTTCTCTGAGATTCTGATGTATGAGAGTCAGAAGACAGGTATTTGTCTGAATCTTTGTCCAGCTTTGTTAAAAGGCTGAAAATCCCACATTCACTTACGCATGTCTGTTTTTGGTGCTAACTTGTTCTGAATAATAAATTTATGCCTATGGGCATACTGGGAACTGTCGAAATAGATAATTGTTAAGAATTATACTTTACCAGGTATTTTAAGTATTTTAATTGATAAAGGTAATGCTAATTCTTCTGGTCATATTCTAACTGTTCTTAAATAAAGTTTGTTTCGATAAAAGCTTCCTCATGGTCAGCTAAATAATTTCAGGAGCAAAACACCTATTGCTCACCCTAATGCCAAAATTAAAAGGAAAATTTGGTGTCTAGATTAATTGCACAACCTACCTTGGAGTCTCCGATGTGGTCCCTAACACCATGTCCATATGTAGTAAGACCTAAACAACTTTCAGCTTGGACTGATGACAGTCGAGTAACATTTGAGCCAGAAACATGGCAGGCAATGACCATCTCCAAAAAGGCATTACCATCCCTGAATATTCCACTATCAACATCCCAAATTTTACCATTGACTGGAACTGAACTGGACCACCAATGTCAATAAGGTCAGGTTAGAGGTAGGAATTCTGGAGCAAGTAACTCCTGATCTACCAAAGCCTGTCCACCATCTACAAGGCACAAGTCAGAAGTGTGATGGAATACTTGTCAGTTTGACATTTTGTTCATGAATGATAAAGGATCAGATTATGTGACAAATAAATAAAATGGATTAAGTTTAACATGGTAAGTTCAAAAACGTAATATTTATCACGGATGCTAGTATACAATCATGTCATTCAGGCACTCGTTTCTGCTTCCAGAATGAATATAGCTTGTGTCTCTTTGTGTTGCTCCATTGATCGAAGATCTTGATGGTTGGTCTTATGTCTTCTTCATCACAAATATGTGTGCTGAATGTTATTACATTTATGCTTTCCTTCTATATCTTTTTTGGCCATTGCATATGTGACTGTCTCCTAGCCCCTTAGCTCAGTGTTGCCCTATTAAGTAAAACTCATTCAAGCAAACTGATTGGGTTAATATTACTTCATTGTTCACTCAGAATCACAAAGTAGGCTGCACGTTCCTCATATCTTTTTGACAGGTATTTGTGATCAACCAGAAGTACCGGTTGTTTGTCCCAAGCCAACACATGAAAGTTGTAATTTCACATCTGAAAATAACTTAGTTACATACTACATTCCAACATACATTTTAACAAACATATTCTGAATAATTATTAACCAAGTGAAAGAATTAAGATACGATAAAAGAATTAAAACAAGGTAAACACAAGAATATTAGTAATTTTAAATTAATATTGTGACTTGGCCTTATTACTTTATACCGCAAATAAACTGACACATCATACCTCTTAGCCTACTCTACATCCTTGTCCCTTGCCTGGATGAGTGCAGTCTAATGGTACTCAAGAAACTCTATGCCATCCAGGACAAAGCAGCCTACTTGATTGGCACCCCATCCACCACGTTAAACATTCAATCACTCCATCACGGTGCAGCAGTGTGTATCATCTGCAAGATACACTGCAGAATTCGCAAGGCATCTTCAACAGCACTTTCCAAACTGGTGGCATCCACCACCTAACAGGATAAAGTCAGTGGATGCATGGAAATACCACCAACTATAAGTTATCCTCCAAGCCACACACCATCCTGCTTTGGAGTTATATTGACATTTCTTCACTGTTTCTGGATCAAAATCTTGAAACTTCCCCTTTAACAGTAGTGTGGGTGCACTTGGGCTCAGTAGTTTGAAAAGGTGTCTCACCATCACTTCTCAAGGACAACAAATGCTGGCCTATCCAGCAACATCAACATCTTATAAACAAATACATTTATATAAGGATGATGATGAAAGGTAAAAGGACAACAAAAGAAAGAAAAGTTGGAAAATAGCAGGATAATCAGCAATAGATGTTGTCTGAAAAAGTAGGAGCAGTGGTTACAATCTAAAATTGTTAAACCTAATGTTGTATCCGGAAGGCTGTACAGTGCTTAATTAAAAGATGATATGGAACAATGTGGGAAGTTCAGGATAGGGAGATCAGAGTGGGAATGGGATGAAAAACTAAAACGATAAGCAAACAGAAACTTGTGGTCACCCTTTCAGACTAAACAGAAGCACTTCTTCACCAATGATGACCATTTATCCAGCTGCCTAGGCCCTAAGCTGGAATCAATTCCTTAAAACATTCTATCTTGTTTTCCTTTCTTTAAGACATGCCTTGAAACCTAGTTCTTTGACTAAAATTGTGGTCACCTACTTTAATACCTCCTGAGAGAGTCCAGCACCACATTTTGTTTAAAATGCCTTTAAGAAGTACCTTTACATTACATTAAATACATAATTATATAAATACAGGTTGCTTTTGTTGGGTGCTTCAGGGAATTTTCTTAATCTAATTTTGTGTCTTATCTCAGAAACCCACATTGTTAGGTTTAGAAACTTTTCGTGTCCAGTAAACCCCACCCTGGAGTTAGCTGTGGGCAATAGTTAGACAAAAATATTTTGTACAACAATCTTCAGACATAGATTAAATATATACTAAATTAATCATAATCATTTCTAACCATTTTTTTGATTTGTTCTTTATCTGACACTTTAGCATTTTGCTGAACCACTAATTTAAATGCACGTTTCAGCTAATATTTAATCCTTGTACTATGAACATTGATTATTGATATAAAATGCATTCATCCGACTTCCTATTCCTCATTGCACAAAAGCCACCTAGTGGCAATTGCATCAAAGGCTTTTGGGCTAAGAGCCAACTTACAAGAATTCCAGCATTTGTTTACAGGAACAAGCCACATTCATTGATGCTGTCAGTAGATAAAGACTACAATGGTCCCTTTTTCACCTGTTCTAAGTCCATATGTACTGAATTGTTTCATTGCTTAACCATAATAAAACAACGAAAGAACAGGACTAATAGGTTGAATTGCTTTACAAGACTCATTTTGTACCACCAAGCTAATCATTACATCATATTAGCTACATTACTGCACTTTGTACAAGTTAACCTCAACACACCACTGGACCTCAGACTTTAACATTGGTCTCTGATATACAAAAGGAGGCCATTTGGCTGGTTGTGTCTGTGTTGGTTTTCTGCAAGAGCTAGTCTCATGCCAATTCTTTTTAGGCAAACAGTTCACAAACACAAAATACATTACAAGTACAAAATACTTTCAAATCGCAAACCAGAATACAATCTCACAATGATAAATTATAAAAATAATACCTGATATAACACAATATCAACAAAAGGCAGGCCATCCTTAATATAACAGCACAAACCAACATAGCACAATAACAAACAGCTAGTTGTTTTGCGAGTTATCCACAACCAGCCTTCCAAGGTTGCAAACAATTCACAATGACTGTAAACCAACAAGTTATAATACAAACATAGTACCAACAGCTAACACGCCATCCTTTAACTAATAACAAACAATTCCCTTTCTATAAGAATGGGATTCACTGTTAGCTATCTACAACTTTCCAGGATTTTCCCCTGTTTGCCCTACTCCCTACTTATTATATATTTAAGTGGCTGCAGATTGCTTTAAGAGCTGATCACATGATGGTGCTGTCATTAGAGTCTTTCAGAGGCCGCTGTCAGATTCTCTAGACAGGCAAGGTCTGCTAGAATAAATCTGTGGTTGTTGATGTGAATCTATGTGTGCAAACCACAGTTTTTCTTGTTTAAAACTTATAACCCCTAATGTAGTTAGGATGTCACACTAAAAGAAAACGGATGATGAGAAAAGATCCTAAGTAGAAGACAAAATCATTGTGGGTCCTTCACTCCATTGTAAATTCCTCCATTGTGAATATTAGAAAGCTGAGGAGAAGCAACAATAGGATTAAAGATTGAAGTGCCAATAAAGGAAATCTCAAGTAAGAAAAAGCTCTCTGAATGGTTTTCCAGCTAAGGGAAGGATGGGAATCCCAGGCAATATCTGGCATATTTGAAAAGACTGGATGCTTTACTGAACAGCTGGGGACAGTTAATAAAACTACATCATGTCAATGGTCTCCAAAATAATTTATTGAGAAGAAAGTAAAAAGAAATATACTGACTGGCCTTCAGTGGCTAGTGCCTGCAATGTGAGGAGAATTAGAATCCATGGGCACTTTCAATGAAGAAAATAGATCATGGCGCTCCTATGCAGTATTTGATTTGCTTATATCAGCTTTTCTCAGTACATTAAGATGTAAGAATTTAAATTTGCTCAAGAACTTGGTTCATCCAGCAAAGCCAGGAACCATAATTTACAAAGACTTGACAAAAATCCTTGAAGACTATTAATCTCCAAAGCCACTGATCATCACGGAATGATTAGATTCCACTGAAGGAATCAAATAGAAGTTGGAAGCATTGCTCAGCTGTTGGTAATCTTCAAAAGGCTGGTCTGACATTAAAAGTTTGGTGGGTCATTAGAAGATACTCTTTGAGATTGTTTAATTTATGGTCTCCAAAATGAAGCTATCCAAAAAAAATTGTTTACTAAACATGCTTTGACTTTAAAGACAGCAGTAGAAATTATAGTGTTGATGGAAATGGCTATCAAAGAGGCTTCATAATTTGGTGCAGGAATGATGATCCACAAGTTGAAAACTGCCCACAAGAAGTCAAAACAGCATCAAACTTACAGGCCCTTCCAACATCTTGGTTATGATACTGAAGACTTCTGGTCCCAAATTAGCTGCACCCCGGCCAAGCTGTTTCAATACATTTATACATTGACAACCACCCAACAATTTGCAAAATTGCCCAGCTATTTCCTGTCTAAAGTAGCAGCACAAATCCTATCCAGACAATTATTCCCCATCAGACTACTCTCAATCATAAGCAAAGTGATGGAAGGCGTTGTCAACAATGCTATCAAGTAGCATTTTCTGCAATAACTTATTTATCAATGCACTGTTTGGGTTCCAGCAGAGCCACTTGACTCCAGACCTTCAACTGGGTTTTGTGGGAGGGGGAAGGGACATATTCCCTGTTACACCCCAGTGAGCTGCCAAGTAATTGGATTGGCCGGCAGTTCTGTAATTACACAGCAGCAGGATTGTGTATGGACCATAGGTAGTTTGGGGGGCTCCATTTTAGAAGCTGTGAAGATATCAGGAAACTTAAAATGGAACTATGATCATGGAGGGGTGGTGTCTTGAGGAGCACAAGCATCCCTGAAGGAGGTACCCACCTTTTCCTGCCCACAGTGATCCATGCAATGAAATCTGGACTGTCTGCCTTGCCTCCACTTCCTCCTGCTGAACCCTTTGATTTATTTATTGTCACATGTATTAACATACAGTGAAAAGTATTGTTTCTTGCCCACTATACAGACAAAACATACCATTCATAGAGAAAGAAACGAGAGAGTGCAGAATATTGTGTTACAATTATAGCTAGGATGTAGAGAAAAATCAACTTAATGCAAGGTAAGTTTATTCAAAAATCTGACAGCAACAGGGAAGAAGCTATTCTTGAGTTGTTTGGTATGTGACCTCAGACTTTTGTATCATTTTCCCAAAGAAGAAGGTGGAAGAGAGAATATCTGAGGTGCATGGGATCCTTAATTATGCTGGCTGCTTTGCCAAGGCAGTGGGAAGTGTAGACAGAATCAATGGATGGGAGACTAGTTTGCATGGTGGATTGGGCTTCATTCATGACCTTTGTAGTTTCTTGTGGTCTTCGGCAGAGCAGGAGTCATACCAAGCTGTGATACAAACCAGAAAGAATGCTTTCTGTGGTACATCTGTAAAAGTTGGTGAGAGTTGGAGCTGACATGCCAAATTTCCTTACTCTTCTGAGAAAGTAAAAAAGAGTTGGTGGGCTTTCTTAACTATAGTGTCAGCAAGGACGGACTAGGACAGATTGTTGGTGATCTGGACACCAACTCCAGAACTTGAAGCTCTCAACCTTTCCTACTTCATCCCCATTGATGTAGACAGGATCATGTTCTCCTTTATGCTTCCTGAAGTCCATGACAATCTCCTTCATTTTGTTGGCATTGATGGAGAGATTATTGTTGCCACACCAGTTCACGAGATTCTCTATCCCTTTCCTGTACTCTGACTTGTCATTGTTTGAGATCTGACCTGCTATGATGGTTTCATCAGCAAACTTGAAAATTTAATTGGAAAGGAATTTGACCACATAGTCATGGGTGTACAAGGAGTATAATAGGGGGTTGAGAACATAGCCTTGTGGGGCACTGGTGTGGAGGATGATTGTAGATGAGGTGTTGTTGCCTATCCTTACTGGTTGTGGTCTGTGAGTTAGGAAATTCAGGATACACTGGCAGGGGTCAGTAAAAGCTAGCCCCTTGGGCAGGATGAATAACTTTATTTTATGAAAAGAAAACCTAAAATCCTAGTTACTTATTAAAAGAATTAAGCCACAAGATTCCATGGTTTAAACAAAAGAATTCTAACTACATAATAGTATCTTAGTATATTATACTTTAAAATTCAGAATCAACATAAGTTAAACATAAACTCTAATTGCTCATAAACTATAAGTTGCACTATAAGTTACACATTAAATGACAGATATAGTTAGGACAGATCTTACAAATTGACTTGGCAATCCACTGATCTGTCACAAAGCTCTTCAGATCTCTACCTTCCTCATGAGGAATTTCAGTTCCCTTTTTTGTAGGATTTCATTTGATTCTCAGCTGACTGCAGTGCACAACCAATCAAATTGCATCTGCACAAGCTTCACCAAAAATGGCACACATCTACAGAATCTCCTCAACTCTGCTTATGGTGGTCTAGATCCATCAATGATATCTTTAAGTATGGAAATATCCACAGCATCTCTATCTTTGTGTCTCAGGTTCTGGATCTAGCCTCCATCTTTCTTAATCTGTCCGTACTGCACCACTGAACTCTCTAGAACTAAGCTTTGTGAGTTCTCTGTGTCCTTTTATATGTTTCAACCAGGTTCAGTCATTCCAGAGGTTTGGTTTCCAATCTGTTTTGGTCTTCGTTTTCTTCGAGGCTTTAAAGGTTAGCTTCCTTTTTTCGTTTCCCTTTTCAATTAGGGTCTGAGCAAAAAAAAGATTTTCAAACCATGGATTCTAACACCACCTCATTACACATTTGGTACAAACAGTGAATGACTGTCCTTGACTTCGAGGCAGCATTTGACCAAGCACAGTATCGAGGAGCTCAGGCAAAATTGGAGTCAATGGAAAAAAGAAAGACTTTGCACTGGCTGGAGTCATACGTAGCACAAGGAACATGAAAAACAGTAACAGTACACCTTATGGCACGTCAACTCTGCTCCGCCATTCAATCTCAGCAGAGGTGAACATCAGTTTCAACTACACTTTTTCCACCTACTTCTCATATTTCTTGATTCCCTGAGAAACTAAGAATCAGTCTTAAATATATTTAAATATGAAGAATCCACATAGAGAACTCAGGGATTCACAGCTATTTGAATAAAGAAATTTCTCCCCATTTCAGATTAAGATGAAGATGTTTGTGATTGTTCGAGGCCTATCATCTCAGCCTCCAGGGTGCAGGAGTTTCTTAGGGAAGTATCCTCGACCCAACCATCTTCAGCTGCTTCATCAATTATTTTTTTTTCAACATAAGGTCAAAAGCAGAAATGTTTGCTGATGAAGTGATTGAGGCACGGACACTGACAACATTTAAAAGACATTTTGACAGATACATAGATAGGAAAGATTTAGAGGGATATGGCCAAATGCAGACAAATGGGGTTAGCCTTACGTGGACTTCTTGGTCGGCATGCAGCAGGTCGGGCTGAAGAGCCTGTCTCCGTGCCACAGAATCTGTGATTACTCATAATTCAGTACCATTTGGACATCTCAGATACTGAAACAATCTGTGCAGCAGAACATGGGCAATCTCAAGCTTAGTGGAAAGTAACGTTCAAATCACAAAAGTTCAAGCAATTATCATCACCACAAGAGGGAACCTAACTATTCCCTTTTAAATGCTGTTACCTTTACTGAAACTGCCATCACCCTGAAGATTACCATCAACCATAAACTTAACTGGACCACCGATATAAATACTGTGGCTACCAGAGAGTCCTACTGTGGTGTTTAGGGAAAATGAGAAAGTAATTTTGTTGAACATACACCTTTATAAAGGGATTTGATGCGATAGACACAGAAAAGCTGCTTTCTCTAGCTACGGAATTTACAGAGGCAGCATTGCAGCAACTCACCAAGGCTCATTCAACACCTTCCAAACCCATAACCATCACTATCCAGAAACACCAGACTATCTGGTGCATGGGAAACACATCTGCAAATTTCCCTCCATGTCACATGTCCTCCTAACATGATGAAGAAATACATTGCTGTTCCTTCGTTGTTGCAGGGTCATAGTCCCTCCTAATAGCATCAGGGGTGTACCTGCACCAGATGAACTGCAGCAGTTCAAAGATCACCACCACCTTTTCAAGACAGAAGCAGAGTCAGGCAAAGTTACAGAAGTGGAAATGAATTGTCTGAGTGATTGCTCAGATATGTGATCTGCTTGCTCACCTGGGGTTGGGGGGGGGGTGGCGTTGGTTAAATATGACACCAAGTGTCATATTTATACACTGTATAAATAAAGAACAAAGAACAAACAACAAAACAGCACGGGAAACAGACCCTTCGGCCCAACGAGCCTGCGCCGCCACCTCGATGTTCCCACTTCTACACGCGATCCCTGTCCATGTTTATAGATCTATGGATTAAAAACCAAATTTGAGACAATTTAGGGAGAATTTGTTTTGCCAATTAGACTAAGAGCACATCTTTGGGATGTGGGAGGAAACCGGAGCTCCCAGAGAAAACCCACGCAAGCATGGGGAGAATGCACAAACTCTCACAGACACAGACCCAAATCCATCTATCTGCACAGCACAGCTATAGTCACTGCGCTGTCGTGTTGTTCATCAGATGGTCCAGGTCAAGCATACACTAACGATGTGAAGCAGTAGGGTACTCTCGAAAAAGATCCAAGAGCAGTCCTCTCATGACCCATCGCGTGTATGCCCCTCGTTAGACAACAAGGTGGACCAAAGCACTTGTAGGATAAAAACAAGTACATCAATATCATCATCTATTTACACACTTCCCAGGGACTCCCAAGGCTCATGATCCCTATTTTAAATCAGTTTTCTATACCCTTCCATTCCCATTCTGTTCATGTGCCCATCTAAGTATTTCTTAAATATCTCCAGAGTACCTGCCTCCATCACTTTACTTGGTAGCGCATTCCATACCCCCACCACCCTCTGTGTGAAAAAACTCCCTCTAGCATCCAAATTATGCCTTACCCCCTCACCCTAAGCCCATGACCCCTCGTGCTATTTGAGTCCAACCTAGGAAAAAGCTTAGCCCTGTTTACTCTATCTATCCCCTTCAAAATCTTGTACACCTCTATCAGATCTCCTCTAAGTCTACGTCTTTCTAAGGAAAACAGTCCCAATTTGCCTAATCTCTCCTCGTAACTCAGATATAGATTATGAACAGTCTGGTTTAGCTCCATAATTGCCAGGAATAGCGATGAAATGGGTAGCTGGCGAGCTGAGTTTAGAATAAGGAACAATTATAATGATTCTGATCTTCTCCATTGGAGGAAATTTCAGCTCACCTAGTGCTAGAGGTCAGATAAGCCTACTGAGGCGAGATAGAGTTGGATATCATCAATGTATATCTGAAAACTAATGCTTTGTTAGGAGGCCAGGGATTTATCCAACGAGAATACTAGAAGTAATGGTGTGGGAATGGGAAGTTAAGTCATTGCAGATGATTTTCTGCTTACGATTAGATAAGTAACAATGGAACAAGTGAGTGCCTGATCAGACAGAACTATTACAATATCAGCTAACATGGGAGCTAGGAAGGGATGTTTGACAAATAGGATCAAGGTTATGTGTCTCATTGGATGAACTCTGAGAGGAGAAACAAGAAAAATTAGCAAAGTAGTGAACTCAGAGTTGGGGGGCAGGCTGGGGGTGGGCAGAAAGACACTTGGAGGATGTTGGGCTCAAAGGATAAGGAAAAATAAGCAGTCGAGACAATCGATTACATAGTCTCAATCTTAATGATAAACAAATCGATAAGCTTTTTGCATTTGCTGTTGGATATGAAGGGACAAGGGACAGGGGAGAATGGTTTCAAAATATGTTTTGCAGTCAAGAACAAAGGGGAAGTTATCTTTTCACTCCAGGTTGATCCCGAACAGTTTTAGCGACAAGAATGAGATCCGATGATACTTTACAACCTCCAGATTGCCACAAAAAAAGGATAAAATGATAATGAATGACCAAACCCAGTTCAAGACCAATCCATTCATGTGGACGGACCTCTTGGACCTCACGAGGTGGAGATGGGGGCCATAAGGGGAACTTCCAAGCTGAGTGTAAGCAATGGGTACCCAGGCATCAAAGATGGAAGTGGAGGTCTGATTGAATAGATGGGTAGATGCCAGGGTGACCTGTATTTAACAGGGTTTGTGCCATAATTGAGCTCACTTGTCCCATGTTGCATGCATCCAGGATGCTGTTTTTCTTGTAATTTGCACCTATAAATTTTAGGCCTATGCAGTATCCACTCTTCCTTCCTCATTTCACAACTTTGGCACATCATCACCCCGTCAGGTTGTCCCTCAGATCTTAAGAAGTGTCACCCAGACTCAAAATGTTGGCTCAGCTCTGTCTCTACAGTTGCTGTCAGACTGCAGAGATTTTCCAGCATTTTCTGCTTTTGTTTCAGATTCCAACATTTGCAGCATTTTGCCCTTATTTGGCTGTACAATAGTTGGCCATTCTGGCAGCTGCCAAAACATTGTGAACAAGAAGACCAGCGATTACACAAGTTGGGATTTTTAAAAGTGCAATCCCCCCCTTGCAGTAATAGATTGTGGTACAAATCCATCTGAAATACTTGACAGGTTTTGCCCGTGTGAATTTTGTTTAAACCTGGTCAGGCAGGACTAAGGTATACGATAAATGGCTTTCATGATGGCACAGCATTGCTGCCTCACAGCACCAGGGACCCGGGTTTGATCCCCAGCTTGGGTTACTGTCTGTGCAGGGTCTACACATTCTCCCCATGTCTGTGTGGGTTTCCTCCAGTATTTTCCCCAGTCTGAAAAGATGTGCATGGATAGGAGCATTGGCTACGTTAAATTCTCCCTTAGTGTTCCCGAACAGGCACTGGAGTGTGGGGATTTTCACAGTAACTTCACTGCCGTGTTAACGTAAGCCAACCTGTGACAATAAAATAACCTTTGAAAAATGCGGAGGGCTAACTGTCTGAGCCTTGAAATTAACGTTAGAAATCGCTTTAGATAAGTCTGATTTTTTTTTAAAAAAGCAGCGCATCCCAGTCAGAACTCTCTGGGTGACAGTGCGGGACCGGGAGGGTGAGCAGAGCAGGCCTCGTCCAGGCATGAGGCCCAGGCCGGCACCAGCTCTAGGCCGAGGCCTACCGCCACCGCCTCAGCCTGCCACCAGGGGCACTCCGGGAAACCCCGTCAGTGCGGAGCGCTCGCGACCTCCTCCTCCCCCCCATCGACCGTATCCATCCGCCGCGAGAAAATAGGGCGACCGCCGTTGGGCGCCGGAGAGCGGCGGCGCTGGGTCGGGAGCGGCTGCGGCGAGGTGGGGGGAGCCGGGCTGGCGGCGGGCGGGCAGCGGCCCGCGCTGCCAGGGGCCGCCGGTGGGCTTTGAGCGGGCACCGGAAGTG
This sequence comes from Sphyrna mokarran, assembly GCA_024679065.1. Classification (NCBI taxonomy): domain Eukaryota; kingdom Metazoa; phylum Chordata; class Chondrichthyes; order Carcharhiniformes; family Carcharhinidae; genus Sphyrna; species Sphyrna mokarran. The sequence goes on along the minus strand of JAGIQG010000003.1, from coordinate 19,950,142 downwards.
GAGGCGCGGGCAGGGTATAAATACGCGCGGGGCGCAGGCAGCGCTTCCTTTCCGTGAGGAGGTGTCGGCGGTGGCGGGCGGACGGAGAAGATGTCGTGTGGCTCTGCGGATTACAGGTTAGCGGTGGCTCTGGATGTCAGGTTCACCCACCCCCCCCCCCCCCCCCCCAAATAAACCCCATCCCCAATAAAATAATTCTTCCCTCCTCCTCCCCAAACAGAATCAATAACCGCACGGGGAGGGGAGGGCTGCCGGGTCAGCACTGTAGAGAGGGGGCTGGAGGCTCTGCCGCCACCGAAATGGCGGCCGAGTGAGAGCGGCCTGCGTCCGGCTCCGGGGCTGCCTCCGGCCCTGGCCTCCTCCCTCCATCCGATTGAGGCGGGGGCGGGGGGGGGGTGGTGTTGATGGCGTTGGGATAGGTGTTGTTGACGTCCTCTCTTCTGGGTGGATCAGGGTGGGTTGGGTTAATGGACGGATGGGGAGGTGGCGGATTTGATGCTCCGTGGAAGCGGCCTCAGGCGGCTTGTTTGCCGCCGCCGCCGCTGCGGATACGGACACGTGGATAGGGCGGTGTCGGGGCCTTGAAACCAAGACGCTGTTCATTAACAAAACTTTGTTTAAAACGTTTTTTAAACTTGGATCTTCTCGACATTTCCTGACATTATTTCTTCATCCGAGCCTTTTTCATCTTTTTTAAGAACCCAAGTTGAGAAGGATTTTCTGGCTCCTCTCCGGCAAGGATAACGTTCTTTTGTTTGTGGTAACTTTATAATACTACTGGTAATTTGGTGGTATTCTTGCAGTTAAATAAAATAATCCTTTTGATTAATGAAAGGATGCTTTGGAGAAAACCATTAAAGTGCAAACTGATTTGCAAGTGCAATTTAGAAATCTTTAATTTGTTTTGCAGCTCTAAAGAACATGGCCCAGATGGAATGGACCCAGATGGTGTCATTGAAGTGAGTATTATATTCAGCGTTGAGAAAACTTCGAGATTTTGATTTATGCTTAAAACAAGTTAAAATAAGATTCTACTTAACTGTAAACCTAGAGTGAAATGATGCTTTTCCATCTTTCGGGACTGATGTGCAATGGTGATAAACTTCTTTTACTGATCACTCATAGACCGTCACTGATAGTTGGATCTTTCAAAATAAGGGATCTGCCTGAATGGACATCTTTGTATGATCATGATTTTAGCCTTGTCTCTTAAAATATTTTCTCTCTCCACCCCCATCAGAGCAACTGGAATGAAATTGTTGATAACTTTGATGACATGAACCTGAAGGAGACTCTCCTTAGAGGAATTTATGCATATGGATTTGAAAAACCTTCTGCCATTCAGCAGAGGGCAATTATGCCATGCATTAAAGGTGAATGTTTAATGTTACTTCTAGTGGCTTGGATTTGTGTTTGTGGGAGCTAGCACTGCCATTTATAATGGATTTTTTGGTAATTCCCTAAATAAGTGACTTGGTTCATTAGATCCTACTTCAGTGTAAACCTAGAGTGAAATGATGTTTTTTTTCATCTTTCGGGACTGATATGAAATGGTGATAAATTTTTACTGATCACTCGAGACCTCCTAATAGTTCTGTGCTTCAAGATAAGGGAATTGCCTGAATGGCTATATGCTTGTATGATCATGGTCTCGATCATGTATGTTTTTGGACTTGTGTTGTCATTGAACATTAACACATTTAACGTACCCATTTGTCAACATTTAGGATTGCTAATTGATAGAAGTTTGTAGGGATTGACTCCTTGTTTAAATTGAACAAAATTTAAGGGTCAGGTGCCATTTCTATTTTGTTCAAAGGTGACTTCTGATTTCTCTTTCAGGTTTTGATGTCATTGCCCAAGCCCAGTCTGGAACTGGCAAAACAGCCACGTTTGCAATCTCGATCCTGCAACAGTTAGAGCTGGATATGAAAGAATCACAGGCCTTGGTGCTGGCTCCTACCAGAGAACTGGCACAGCAGGTACAAAATGGCCTGTCAATGAGGTTTGAGCTCTGATTATCACCTTAAATACTGCAAGATCCAATTTAGATATGTTCTGGTGTTATTGAATAGGGTCAGTGTAGTTACAACTGTCACTTGAATCTGCACTGTACTCTTTCCAATGCCCTTTATTTAAAGTTTCAGTGCCCAAACTCAATGAAGTACTCCAGATGCAGTTTGACCAGCCTCCTGAAAAAAGTCAGCTTTTTTGACTTGATGTACCTCTACTATTAATCCTTCTGATCAGTTTGTCACCATGTGATTCTTTAGCTGGTCCAAAATTCAGCATTATTTGCTTCCCTTTTTCAGTCATTCATGGGCTGGCTGGCCAGCATTTATTGCCTGTTCCTTGTTACCCTTGAGAAGGTGGCCCCCTTCAATTGTTGCAGCCCATGTGCAGTGGGTTGATGCACAGTGCTGTTAGGGAAGGAATTCCCAGATTTTGATCCAGTGACTGAAGAAATTGGATTTCTGTCTATCATTTAGTGTTGATAAACAATGTAAACAGATGACAAGGGAAAGACAAATTGTCAATTCTCACTGTCTATTCCCTAATCTGCACCTTTCAACCAATATGTCACAAGGTTACCTCCTGTGCTATTACTGCTAATGTGTGCCACCTAATAAATGCCTTTGGATAATTTGTGGCATATCCATGGATTCCTCATTATGTATACTGTGATTCACTTCAATGCAAAATGTGGCTGTAAAACCTAAGCTTTGTGTAAGCAATTAAACTACTGTTCCTTATCCATGCAGCCATCTATAAACAACAATCAAAATACTTGTCAAATGGTTAAAAAGCCAGAAACAGCAGCCCAAGCAGAGTTGGAGGCTTCAGTGTGAAGCTAATTAAAACAACATGCAAGCGTATGGAAAATATCAAAGTCTAGAGAGGTGCTATAATTTCTATCTGGAGAATAAGATGTTGGGGAGAAAGTTTACTGCAGCTGTACATTAGACCATGCCTTTGAAAATGTATGTTGGCTTTGGGGGGAGATCAGTATAGATTCAGAAAGATACCTAACTTCTAAGATTAAATTGCATGAGGAAATTTACATCCATGGAAGATGATTAAGGTTGTAAAAGTTTCATGATACTAAGGGAAATTGATGGGCAGATAGGAATTGGTTTCACTGAGGAATTCTAGAACTAGAGAGCTAAAGTAGCTTTAAAAATTTGAAGCAGATGTGATAGAAATGAGATTAAGCCATTCTTGCAGAGCCTGATGCCAGTTTGGAATTTTGTTCTGCAAATGGCAATTAACATTTTAATAAGATTTTTCTTGTGTTAGAATAGGAAGTAGGGCAGACTGGCATGATGTTGAATGCAGGAATGGGCTGGGAGGAGCTAAGTGGCCTACCTCTGTTCCTATCCATGTAAATTTTAAGCAGAGGAAAAGGGCAATGCTTTTCCACTTTTTTAAATAAATGCAATTCCAAGACTGAGAAATAGATTCCACAATTATTTGTTGGAGAAGATGGCAGTGCAGTGGTTAGCACTGCTACCTCAGCATCAGGGATCTGGGTTCAATTGCAGCCTTGGGTCAGCATCTCTGTGGAGTTTGCATGTTCTCCCCATGTCTGTATGGGATTTCTCCAGGTGCTCTGGTTTTCAGTCCAGTGATGTGCAGATTAAATTGATTGACCATGCTAAATTAACCCTAGTGTCTGGGGATTAGCAGGGTAAATATGTGGAGTTACAGAAACCTGGGTTGTGGTCAGTGCAGACTTTAATGGACCAAATGGCTGCCTCCTGCACTGTAGGATTCTGTAGGTCAGATTTTTGAAAGATTGAAAAGGGAAGTGGTGGTGCAGTGGTATTGTTGTTGGACTAGTAATCCAGAGACCCAGGGTAATGCCTAGGGGACCTGGGTTTGAATTTGTGTGGCAGTTGGTGAAATTTGAATTCAGTAGAAAAGCTGGAATTATTAGTCTAATGACCATGAAACAGTTGTGATTTGGGCATCATGGTGATGGTGGTTAGCATTGCTGCCTCAGCAGCAGGGACCCAGGTTCAATTCTCAGCTTTGATAATTGTGTGGAGACTGCACATTCTCCCTGTGTCTGTGGGTTTCCTCTGGGTATTGAGGTTTTCTCCCAAGTTCAAAAATAAGCTGATTAGGTGCATTGTCAAAAGCTAATTTGATCTTAGTATCTTGGTATGCATAGGTTAGAGAGTTGAGCAAATATATTGGGTTATGGGGATTGGCTATCTAAGTGGAAGCAGAGTTGGAATAAATGGTTTCTGGTTGGCATTTGGTGACTAGTGGTGTGCTGCAGGGATTGCTGCTGGGGCCTCAACTGTTTACCATATACATAGATGATCTGGAGGAGGGGACTGCATGTAGGGTAACAGTTTCATGACATGAAGATGAGTGGAAAAAGGAATTGCTTGGAGGATGTGGAAAGTCTGCAGTGTGATCTGGATAGGCTGAATCAGTGAGGATCTGGCTAATGAAGTATAATGTTGGCAAATGTGAGGTTATCCACTTTGGAAGAAATAATAGTAAAATGGAATATTTAAATGGTGAAAAATTACAACATGCTATTTTGCAGAGGGACCTGGGGTCCTTGTGCACGAATTGCAAAAACTCAGTCTGCAGGTGCAGCAGGTGACCAAGGTGGTGAATGGAATGTTAGAGCATAGAACACTACAGCACAAACAGGCCCTTTGGTGCACAAGTTGTGCTGATCATATCCCTACCTACCAGGTCTATCTGTAACTCTAAATCCCATGTACTCAAGTACATGGCCTTTACTGTGAGGGGGGATAGAATATAAAAGCAGGGAGGTCTTCCAACTGTACAAGGCACTGATGAGGCTGCAACTACAGTACTGTGCAATTTTAGTCCCTTATTTGTGAAAGGAAATGTTGGCCTTGGAGGGGGTGCAGAGAAGGTTCACCAGGTTGATGCTAGAGATTGAGGGGATTAGCTTATGAGAGATTGAGTTGATTGTGCCTGTACTTGGAGTTTAGAAGGCTGAGGGGGGAATCTTGCAGACATAAAATAAAGGGGCTAGATGGGGTAGAGGTAGAGAGATTCTTTCCACTTGGAAAGGAAGCTAGAACTAGTGGGCACAGCCTTAAAATAAGGGGTAGGGGGGTCAGTTTAGAACAGAGTTGAGGACTAACTTCATTTCTCAGAATAGTGAATCTCCTGAATTCTCTGCCCATTGAAGTGGTGGAGGCTACCTTGTTGAATGTTTGTCATGGGTGGGTAGATTTCTGGGAAGCAAGCAGGTAAATGGAACTGATCAGCTGTGATCTTATTGAATGGCGGGGCAGGCTCGAGAGGCTAGATGGCCTACTGCTATTACGTATGGGGATAAGGCCTAGATGGTATTGTGGTCAGTACAATTTCTGGCCCGAATGGCTGCCTTCTGCTCTGTCAGGCTCCTATAATTCTATTTGCACATAGAGTTGACTGGCATGGATATCTTCAAGATTAGTGCCAAGCTTAAGGGACTTCAAATGAGTTTCTCCCCATTTTTTTAAAAAAAAGAGGTTGTTTCCTTTAAAGTATTGTCTTTGTTTCTCTCCCCAAAGATGCAGGATTCATGTCAGCTAACTTTCTGGGTTTATTCTTGGGCTACTGCTGGCCTCTGCATAATGGCAAGCTAAAATAAGTGCCAAATAGTTATGCCAGGAATAAATCTTTTCACTTTAATATTCCACTGTATCTTGCTTATTGAGTGTTTCACTAGTAAATGTTAAATCAATATTTAAGTGTAGCACCAAATTAATAGTTTTTGTGCAATCAAGTCTACTTTAACAAAAGGGTTAAGTGAATCTATACCTTTTTTAGATCCAGAAGGTAATCCTGGCCTTGGGGGATTACATGGGTGCTACTTGTCATGCCTGCATTGGTGGTACCAATGTACGAAGTGAGATGCAGAAACTGAATGCAGAAGCTCCCAACATTGTTGTAGGAACTCCAGGGCGAGTGTTCGACATGTTGAACAGGGGATATATATGTGAGTACCAATCTTAAAATCCAAAGCCATTTTTCTCAGTTTTTGGAACTGATCTGAAATGGAGACAAACTTCCAAACTGATCACTGTTTTATGGTTAGTTGTGCACATGTTACTCAAAAAAACTTGTAGTTGGCTGCAAGGTTAGTCAGAAACTGAGATTTAGAATTCAGATTGCTAGGGTCTCTTTTGTCTTAGATTGCTCTGCAGGTTTTATAACAAAGATGTACACCAGGTTATTAGATGCTTCTCCACCAAACACTGCTCTAACTTAGTCTGAATAATTTTTGCAGCTTCTAGGTGGATCAAGATGTTTGTTTTGGATGAAGCTGATGAAATGTTGAGTCGTGGGTTTAAAGATCAAATCTACGAGATTTTTCAGAAGCTGAGCACAAACATTCAGGTATGCCTGTCTGTTTTCCAAACTAAGAAATGGCTCCTAATAGTACAGGGGTAGCAGTGAAATGTCCAAACTCATGTTACCAACTTGCCTTCCTCTAAAGCACTCTGCTAAAATTACAAAATTCAGGTATTCCTGTCTTTTGTAATAATGCTAGTAGAGTACATTGAGGAGGAAGAAGAACAAATGCACAGTGTTGCAAATGAGGCCAGGTTGGACCTCTTTCTTAATGTCCAGTATCCTTTGTCTCAAGATTCTGTGCTACAGTTCTTATGGGTATCCAGTTAGTTGAATCCTGTTGCACATTGAGATATGGGATGAAATGAAATAATCTTTGGATGACCAACAATTAGAATGTGAAATATTTGAGTTGAACTTGCAAGTATTTTTTGTTTGGTATTCTATCCTTTGTATGTTTTGATTGTATATCAATGACAGTAGTAACTTAAGGGATGTGATTGCTGGAACAAAAAATCTTTACAGACTGAATAATTAGGATATTCAGTTACTATTGTCAAGACTAATTACAGAATGGAGATATATATATAAAAATGTGTTTAATGAAAAATGCTGAAATGTGTGCAGAGACAGATTTCTAATTAAGGATTGATGTGAAGAACGTAAATTAATTCAGTGCTTTACTTATTTTCTTTAGGTGGTTTTGTTGTCAGCTACCATGCCCAGTGATGTCTTGGAGGTCACAAAAAAGTTTATGCGTGATCCAATCCGTATCCTTGTGAAAAAAGAGGAACTGACCCTTGAGGGTATCAAGCAGTTTTACATAAATGTAGAGAGAGAGGTATGTTGAACAAAGTTAAAATCCCTCTTCACAGTTGAATTAGAAATTAAAATAAGTTTTTGGAGAATTGTTTCAAATTTAAGATTTTATTCTGACAGGAATGGAAGTTGGACACGCTGTGTGACCTGTACGAAACTCTAACAATAACGCAGGCTGTGATTTTCCTTAACACTAGGAGGAAGGTCGATTGGCTAACTGAAAAAATGCATGCAAGGGACTTCACTGTCTCTGCATTGGTAAGGTTTCTGTAGTTTTTATCTTTTGTCTTGGGTGGTAATGATTCTCAGTTGGAGCGTAGTTCTACCTTGTACCTTGCTGAAGTTGCTGTTTTTCCAATTAAGATGAACATAATCTGGTTGTTGCAATATTTTGCATAAATCAGGAATCTAAACCTGGGATCCTCTTGGTATCCATGGGCACTCCTGCTCTATTGAGGCAAGAGTTTTAACTGTAAAGAATGATATTGCAGAAGGGCTAGTTGGAGGCACTTGGAGTAAGTGGTTTATCTGCTTTGCAGCTTTTTGCAAGATTCTTTTGTCATTAGTTAATTAATGTAAAGTGGTCAGTTGTTGCCAGTTAAATTAGCCTAGAGCAGTGCTTTTTGACAACTTGATATAATACAGTATCTTTCTGTGATTTTTGTAGCATGGTGATATGGATCAGAAGGAACGTGATGTGATTATGAGGGAATTCCGTTCAGGATCTAGTCGTGTACTTATCACTACTGACTTGCTGGTAGGTAAAATTGATACGCACCATAATCTGGCAGCTGAAAATTATGTTTTCACTCTTGAAATTGCTGCACCAACTTGGTAATACCAGAAAATTCTGGCATGTCAGCATGTTCCTCATGCTTGGCACAGAACAAAAAGAACAAAACAGCACGGGGAAACAGGCCCTTCGGCCCAATGAGCCCACACTGCCACCCTGATGTTCCCATCTCTACCCGCGATCCCTGTCCATGTTTATAGATCAGTGGATTTAAAACCAAATTTGAGACAATTTAGGGAGAATTTCTTCTGCCAATTAGCCTAAGAGCACATCTTTGGGATGTGGGAGGAAACTGGAGCACCTGGAGAAAACCCACGCAAGCACGGGGAGAATGTGCAAACTCCCACAGAAGTATTTGCTTTTTTTTAAGGCAGGAGAAAAATTATTTGTTTATCCAAATTTTGATATAAAATGTATTTCTGTAGAAATCGGGTATCAACCAGTTTTATAACCAAATTTGAATCATTCTCTTAAAGGCTCGTGGCATTGATGTGCAGCAGGTGTCTCTAGTTATTAACTATGACTTGCCTACAAATCGTGAGAACTATATCCACAGGTTAGTATTTTTCAAATTCATCTAAGCTTGAGTAGCTCAAACTTGTCATTTTATCCAGTGTGTGAGATGCCGATGTGGCTTAGTCTGTATTGCATTATGCAACTTTAATTTTGGGAAGGGAGTGCAGTGAGGAAAAACAGCTTCACGTTAGAATTTTAGAAGTCCTTTTTCTTTGTTCCAGGGTGTATTCTTGCATTGTATTTCGCAGTAATTTGAATGTGTAACTTGTTTTATTTACAGAATTGGTCGTGGGGGTCGCTTTGGAAGGAAAGGTGTTGCTATTAACTTTGTTACTGAAGAGGATAAAAGAATTCTTCGTGATATTGAGACATTCTACAATACAACTGTGGAAGAGATGCCTATGAATGTGGCTGACCTGATCTAATGATGGCATGAGAATTTGCATTTGCAGCTGCTGAATTATCAGACTACATGGTGCGTTGTGCTGCTTCACGAGTTGTTGAATCTCTTCTCCCATGTGCAGACAGGATCAGAAATCCAGCATTGTGATAAGTGACTTGAGGAACGCCATCCTTTTGCGGTGTTGACTGCTGGGGTGGGAAGTTTAATTCATGGGGTGTTTAAATGTATATGCCCTTCAGTGTTTTGAACGTTCTGTAGTAGCATTTCTGTTTGATATTCTTTATCACTTAATAGTTTACTTATGGACTAAAAAATTCAAGTGCTGTGTTAAATCAGCCAATTATGTCAAACTGGCATATCTACAACTATTTTAAAATGAAGCTTGCCAATCAATTGGTAAAATGTATGTGCACTTTTTTTCTAGAGTAATCTAACTACATGTATTTGTATTTAATAAAAAGTTGAGTTGTGCTGTGATCTGCACAGTTTTGGCTTCCTAGTGGATGGTTGCTAATAATTCCTTGTGTACAAATGTGAGAAATTTGGCATTAGTTTTGAGGGAAACCAGATGTTGTAACTGCATTCCTGTATTGCATCTTTATTTTTGTAACTTTGTAGTTATTTTGTTTATTGTACATGGGCTGTTCTAATTTATGCAATCTGTTGCTATCTGTCTTCCTATTCTAAATATTTATTTTTGTTTTCTTTAGAAAACAACCTACTAGGAGATTGTATAGAGTCTGCTCAATAGTAAAATACAGATCTTTCAAACCATGTTGATTTAACGTGCTTCTGCAGAGAGTAAATGTATGAGGAGAAACTACTTGTAAATTTGGTGGTGCATGTTTGAGCTGAGCAGTATAAAATGCAGCAAACCTAAGCAAATGTATTACAGGCTCATTCCTGTGGTGCTTTCAATAAGAAACACTAATTGGAGGTTTACACTCAATAAACCTACTTTTAAAAGAGGTTTCTGTATATAAAAAAAGTCATAGCTTTATATAACTTGCCTTTAATCAGTAAGATTTAAGTTATGCATGCACCAGTGTGGTTCAGTATGCAGTGGTGGCCACTTAAAATTAGCATGTATGCTAGCCCCTGTGAGGCTAACATTCAAATTGAAAGCAACAAATTCTATAAAATATTTTGCAGGTTTAGACAAGAAATTTGATTTGTGTATGATTTCTGCATTTTCTCTTTTGTATTGCTTCCAAATCAATGCCCTGGCTGATTTGAATCTACATTGAGGTATTTATGGTAATGTTTTGTGCCTATTAGATTCTACCTAATTGTAATTTGTAAGGTGGAATTTGAGAAGTTAGTATGTAAAACTATTAAAGTTAATTTGAACTTGAAATGCTGACCTTTGTTAGGAGAAACAAAAAACTACAAAGTGGTTGTTTGATCTGTCAGTCCTGAAGAGTGTAACTAATTCCAAACTTACTTGCTGGTGCACAGGTCTTCAGACAGTGTTGAGAATTGTTTGAATTGCAGAAAGGCTGGTAAATGTGTAGAATTGGGCTTAATTAGGAAGAAAATTTGAACTGAATAGTTGGTGCATTGTGTGACATGTTTCCTTAGGTGATGCTGTTGCTATTTGTGAATGAATTCCATAGCCTGATGGTATGTGACGTATATTTGTTAGTTCAAGTCACTCCATTTGCACTATTGCTAGTTTTGTGCTGGTTTAAAATTTAAGACAAAAGCCAAACCTTGGAAGGTGAATCTTATTTCATAAATTGTTTGAAGTTCATGGTCAAATTCACTTGCATCTGAATTGACCTGAAGTGACATCCCAAGCCTTGTCTGTGATGCAAAGGATGATTTGATGAGTGATGTGCAATGAACAATGCACAAATAGTGATTGCTGAATCCTAATTCCTGTTACCCAATCACTTTGTGTATTTGCTCATTGTGCATCATGGGGCCTGGGGATGCTATTTCACAGGTCAATTCAGAGTTGAACGAATTTGGAGGCAAAAAGCCAGATGTGATAGCTTTTGTTCTGTGTATCAGTAATTTGAATGGATTTTAAGCTGTGGTTTGCTTATCACTGGTACTAGCATTTTACTTGCAGATTTACATTACTGTCATGATGGGTTTGAGCCACTAGTTGGGAGTTTCTGGATTTTGATTAGTGCTTAACTGATCAGTTGCAAATCAGGTTATTTATCCTAGCAGTGATTTCTTGTGACTCTGTCCTGCTCTTTCTAGCTGGAAGTGATCCTGAAGCTTCAAGTTTCTTAGTATGTTCTATTGTCATGTATCAATTTAAATGGGTTGCTTTTGGCTTGGATGATGGTGGAATACTTTAGTTGGAACTGCATTAATCAAGGAACTATGGAGAGCTTTAGTACAGTCCTGATTTGTAGATATAAAAATGCTGGGGTAGTGCTTCTAGTCTCTTAGTATAAAATCAGAATCTATGAATTACAAAACTCTAGGGTCAAATACTCCTGTGCTCCTAAATGGTTCTGACTACATTGTCTACTGCATTATAAAAGTTTTGGCATTTGATTGGAGCAAATGATTTAAGGGTCATTCAACTGTTTTATAACATAGAAATTTGTGCCTGCTTTGGCAGGACATAATGATACAGAAAAGTGGCATGGCCTCTATGCAAGGATAACATGCAAATTTGTGAAGGATTTCATAAAATGTGGATGAAACTGGCATAATAATGCATTTCTAACACTGAAATGAACAAACAAAATTGATTACCATGAATAGCTGAGCAGGTAATTTCAGAGCTTGGGCTAAGAGTGGGGGATAGGAAGTGGGACAATTGGAAGAGACATAAAACTATTATTGTCCATGAGCATTAGTACTAAAGGAACAGTGCAGCTATTGTTTCAGTGCATGTTTGAAATGAAATTCAGCAGCATGCATGTAAAATAATTTCCAAAAGTCAAATTTGGTTGTTTATGCACCAAGATTTGCTGAAATATTCAACACTATTTCAAACACTTTATTTTGTATGAAGAATTAATTTTTAAAAGCATTAGGAGACAACACTTGAACAAAGTGTCTTTAGATTGTAAATTTGGTGCTAATGGAATTTAATAAATGTAAAAGTAATTCTGTTCAGCAGCTACCTGGTTCAAACACTGTGTGTAAATTGTTGCATCATAATAGCAGAGAGGCTGATCATTTGCAGGTACTCATCAGCACCATCAGCTAAGCATTTATCAACTTCCTAGAAAGAAAAGAACCACATTTAGAATTCTTCAGTTCTTAATCCATCTGACAGTAGCTAATTAGCTTTAAAGTGTTAATTAAAACCCTGAAATCAGGATTGCACCCAACTACCTCAGAAATGGTGTATTAAATATAATCAAAATGGAAGAGTTCCTCCTTGCAGAAGTTCTTTAAATAGTAACAATAAATTTCCTATAATCACCATACTTCAAGAAAGAAAATACAGCAAAATGACAGCTGTTTGCAAATTTTGCAGAATCATGAGAATAGCTGAATGCAGAAATGTGAAAAGACAAGGTGATGAAGATCAAAGTTACTTATGCAGAGGTAAGCTAATGTTCTGGGGACCCAGGTTTGAATCCTGCCATGCCAGATGATGGAATTTGAATTCAATTTTTATGACCAAAAAAACTTAGGAAAAACATGTGTTTTCTTCAAGGAAGGAAATCTGCCATCCTAGCTGGTCTGGCTTACATGTGATTCCAGACTCAACAACAGTGCTTGGGCAATTAGGGATGGGCAACTAAATGTAGGGCAGCATAGTTGTACATTCTCCTTATGTTTGTGTGAGTTTCTTCCAGGTGTACCAGTTTCCTCCCACAGTCCAAAGATACACAGGTTAGGCTAATTGGCCATACCAAAAATTGCCCCCTTAAGAGTCCTGAGATGAAGATGTTAGAGGAATTAGTGGGTAAATACGTGGGGGCCTGGGTGCAATTGTGGTCTGTGCATACTCATTGGCCAAATGGCCTCATTCTGTACTGCAGGGTTTCTATGAACACTTATGTCCCATGAATAATAAAGTATACAATTACAGTAGATTTACTAGGGATGGTTTGTGAATGCTCTCTCAAATAAAATGTTACCCCAATTTCACAGAAACACATCAATCTTATTCAGCCTTATTCTTGGAAAGGTTAATAGTATTGAGATTTGAAAGCAATATAATTACAATTTCTATTTAACAGAATCAAGCTAACGTGATCACATTTCCCAATGGCTAGTGAACTACATTTTACTATTTATTACGTAAGCATTTTAGCTGACTCTTGTCAAGTACAGGATTAAAAACAAAATTTCCAGAAGTCAGGACACCAGCAGGTCAAGAATATTCTACTGAAACAACAGTAAGAGGTTAACACAGCTTTCGTTTTAGTCCATACTTACTGCTAGCTTTAGCGTGATCGCTGATTTCTGTTGATCGTTAAGACCTTCTTGGTCGATAATGACATCATGTAGTTGATTGATTAACTGTGTTGCAGCATAACCTTCATTAATCATATTCTGACAGGAAAAAAAACAGCATCGGATAAACAGAAGTTTAAATGCACCCATCACGTTACAAATAGTAATCAACTCCACAGGTATTACCACACCTCTATTACTTTATTCAAGTTGGCATTGGAATCTGATCGCACAGGGCATCAGAAGTCTAATTAAACGGTGGTAAATTTGCTAAGTGGAGGACAAAATCAAATTAAGCAAATTATGTTCTCACGTCCCTACTCTAATTTTGATCTTTTTAGAATATTAACTCAAGCAGCGTGTTATGAGGACTTGCAATTAAAGTGGCATTATTTATGGGCAAGCTCAAAATATCATTGCTGGCACACTATCACTGAGGACATTATAACTGAGATCTATCTCTATCCTATGCAGAAGCAGAGATCACTAGATACTGATGACAAGCAAGGACCTCCAAATCAGTATTTTCTCTCCTTACATTAGCGTACTGAAGTTATGTGGCACTACCAATTTGATTGCGATTAGCTAATTCAGTTTGGTACTATATAGTCTCTTTATCTGCCAGGCCAGTAGAAGAGCTTGAAGCACATTTTGTTAATATATAAAAATGCAGTTTAAGAATATAATGCCATAATGAACTAAGATTTAAATCCAGTCTGGACAGGTGGCATAAATGCCACCGAGAGATCATAAAAATGGTTAATACGAGAAATGGAAATGATGCACATGTACAGTAAAATAAACACTGAGTTGGGTTATTGGGGGGTGGGGGTCTTCCATCTTTATCTGAATTTTGAATGTCTTACCCTAGTAACATTAATCAGAAAATAATTGCTCCCCCAATCCATTAATCTATCCTGCCACATCCAATTTCCCTCATCATTTTCTCCGCTCATTCAAAACAAAATAAGCATTTCCTGAACCGATGTCACCCAACTTGATAAACAGAAGGCTTTGATCTAAAAATTAAAAGCTGATGAGGTCAATTCCTCACTGGTTGCCTAGCTCAAGACATTAATTCCATGCTTGGCTCAGCACTCAGGTTCAACAGGTTAGCTTGGCCTGGTCAACCTCTCCAATACAATTTCACAACACCAGACAGATCTAAGTGTGCCCAGGAAAACACTAGGAAGAAATTTTGCCTTTGATGGGGTTGCTAAAAGAGCAGGAGTGAGTTCACCAACTGATATACACAACTGATATTCAGTGGATATTCTTTCCACTGAAAATCTGGTGCCACATTTCAACGTTTTAGGCATTGACAGTTCTATCCAATGTCTTATTAATAACTGAGATTTTCTTCTTACTTTGACGACAGTTTCCAGTTTTTCAAAAGAACTGCTGTGGCATGCAGCTAAAAGGCTGTCAATGATTTCTGATGGCACAACCTAGAAAAGACAAGAAAAAAAGAATTAAAAGTTCTTCCCCTCCCCCTAAAACTGTTTGTGCATGTGTGAAATTGGATGCGGCAGGAGAAAAGTGAGCATTGGATCACAAAAAAGGAAAACTTTAAAACTTGGAAAAAGGTTCGAACCCAACATTTTCCATAGCATGGGAGAAATTCCCTTGTCCTTTTATTGCTGTTCTCAAGCCTATAAGTTAAGCTCAGTGGCCAATTATTTTTATTCCTTCAGGGAACATAGGCATCAGTAGCTGGACCAGGCCTAATTGCCCTTGAACTTGGTAACTTGCTTGGCCATTTCAGAGGACATTTAAGAGTCAACCACATTGCTATGGGTCTAGAGTTACAGGTACACTAGACATTGTGGGGCTGACAGATTTCCTTCCCTAAAGGACATTAGTGAACTCCATAGGTTTTTACGACAATGGTTTCATGGTCATCTTTAGGCCTTAAATCCAGATTTTTATTAAAATCAAATTTTAATTTGAATCCAGGTCTCTAGACCATTATCCTGCCTCCCCATATCTCAAAGAACAAAGAGCAACACAGCACAGGAAACAGGCCCTTCGGCCCAACGAGCCCGCGCCGCCGTCCTAACGGCTTAATGACATATCCATGACTTTAGGCTATGCCTATTGTGGAAGATTCCCACATAGGGACCAATATAGGGACAATTTGTTACCCAATCAGCCTAAGAGCACATTTTTGGGATGTGGGAGGAAACCGGAGCACCCGGAGAAAACCCACGCAACCACGGGAGAACGCGCAAACTCCCGCAGACACAGGCCCAAATCCATGTGTCTGCACAGCAACAGTGATAGTCTCTGAGCTGTCATGTTGCCCATCAGATGGTCCAGTTTAAGCATAAACTAACGACTTGAAGCACTAGGCCACTCCTGAAGCAACATCCAAGAGCAGCCCTGGCACGACCTGCCGAATGCATGCAGGTCGAATCTCACCTTGCAGTCAGAGGGTTGTGAGTTTCAGCTTCAGCACAGACTTCAGCAAATTGACATCTTATTGCTGTACTGCATTTCAAGATGCATCGTATGTATCACACCCAAATTCCCCACTGTCTTCTGGTATGACACAAAAGATCCCATGAAACGTCTCAATCATACAGGAATAATAACAGGCAACCTGGCAGTTTATATGAATTTTCAGAAATTATCTGATCCATTGAATTCAATGATGCAGCTTGCTATTACTATTTGAACTCAGAATCTCTGGGTTACTAGCTCAGTACCATAAATACATTATGGCCCGCCATTTCCCACAAGCATACTTATTGATTGACATGTGACTTCCATAGTAAAGGAAAGGGGAGAAAACCTTTCTAGAGAGAATAAGCGATGATCAGGGAAAAACTGCTGCTTAATCTTTGTTTTATAAATTGTACCACCAGTATAATGGTCAATATATGTACCACATACTAGGTTACCATAGGTGGGGTAATTAATCTTTCCTGTTGGGTGACCTGTAAATCAGAAACCGAGATTGACCCTTAATGTCTCTCACAAAGCAGATTGAGGAAAACTGGACATGTACAAAATATTTTTGGACACCAAAATGAAAATCACATAATGGAATAACTTTACCAGCTTCTATAAACAGTTCCTGGCCAAAACTGTAAAAAGAATAAAGACGGCAATCAATGGAAAGACTTGTCCAGGAAAGAATATATTGTTCTTGCAACAACATAACTGCCTATTGTACATTGGCAGAAAAAGCTTTCCTACCCCAGCAATTTCACTGATGACTTGTTCTGTGATGTCTTTCCCTCCCGTAAGTCTTGTTGCACACTGCAGGTAAGTTATCGCCTTTCTCAGGTCTCCTTCAGATACATTGATGAGAATAGAGATCGTCTGGAAAAAGCCAACATGATACAATAAAAACATTTGCTTTGTTGAGTTGTTCATTTTATACAACAATGAAGTTATTCCTGTTTCTTTCAACTGGTTAAGTTTCCTGTCTTGTTTTTTGACCCACACATCAAGGAAGTACTTGCACACTACTGCCATCTTCAGAAGAGTATGCACACTAACTAAATATCAACCACCAAAATTTATTGTTGGAAAGCAAAATTTTGGGACTCTCAAAAGGCTGCGATGAGTATGCAGAACCAAAGACCCAATCAGCTAAGCAAAAACAGGGCGGCATGGTGGGCACAGCGGTTAGCACTGCTGCTTCACAGTGCCAGGGACCTGGGTTCAATTCCTGGCTTCGGTCACTGTCTGTGTGAAGTTTGCACGTTCTCCTCATGTCTGTGTGGGTTTCCTGGGTGCTCTGATTCCCTCCCATAATCTAAAAGATATGCTGGTTAAATGCATTGTCCCAACAGGTGCTGGACTGTGGCGACAAGGGAAATTTCACAGCAACTTCATTGCAGTTTAATTTAAGGCCAACCTGTGACTAATAAGCAAACTTTAAACTTAAAAACTCATCAGTAACCCAGTGCTCTGCATAACCTGATCATTCAGCATTTTCTTAAGGGTCACCAACTGGAAATACTCTCTCAACAGATGTCATCAGGCCCTGAATATTTCCAGTATTTTACTTTTGTGTAATTCGTATTTCCGTATGTTTGCTCCCAACATTCAACTTAGCTCTATTTAGACATATAAGACGCTCAATGGCACACTTCTCCTGATCAATATTCTTACCTCCGCACAGACTATATCTACCAATGTGCATGGACACGTCTTTTAGAATTCCACTTTTGGGTGAATACTGCGCTCATCAAGGTGAGAAAATTCAGGGCTAAAGAATAGAACGTTTCCACTTTTGGGTCTTAGAATCAGGATTAAGCACTCATATCTAGCTCTGAATTTCCGAACAACGTGTCCCAGCCCTAGTCTATATTTTGTGCTGTACACTGATGAAAACAAGGCCCTATAACTACAATTCACACAGGGATATTGCAGTCAGCAGAGAGAAATCATTCATCTCAGCTGTCTAAAGCTGTTTACAAACAACAACTTGCCATGTAGCTCCTCCCAAACATCCAAAAAGCACATCTTGTGAATGTGAATGTGAAATTTTAAAGTTTATTTATGTGTCATAAATAAACTTTATTTATTGGGTAAACCGAGGAGAATTTAGCATGGCCAACGCACCTAACTAGCATGCCTTTCAGGCTGAGAGAGGAAACTGGAGCACCTTGAGGAAACCCACGCAGATACAGGGACAGCATGTAGATTCTGCACAGTGACCCAAGCCGGGAATTGAACCCAGGTCCCTAGCGCTGTGAGGCAGCAGTGCTAGCCACTGTATCGCCCCATTCACATTTCCTAGTATTGAAACATTAATCGATAAACAAAGAATGCACATAAGTAATAGCACAGCCAATTTCAAACTTTCTACCGTAGATTAATGTAGGTTGACTGAATTGCATTCCTCATTTTACTTAACTCTGTAAAAGTTTCAGACCAGGTGCCAAAGTGTGACAAGTAGGGGAATTTCACAGTAATTTCATTGCAGTGTAATATAAGCCCTACTTGTGACTAATAAATAAACTTTAAAAAAATTCACTATTTTTTCTAGGAGATTTTTAGTGCTTTTTTCCACGAAGATAGACACAAAATAATAAATTTTAGTTTCTCTGCCATTTCCTTATTTTCCATGATCAATTCTACCAACTCCACTTGTAACAGACCCACATTGTATTTTTGATATCAACATAGCTAAGTGCTGGTTAATTAAGGAATTAACTAATTAAGAAAGCTAGCAAAGATTTGTTAAGGGAAAATTGTGCTTAATTAATTTGTTTTTTGAAGTTGTAATGGAGCGTTGATGAGGCCAATGCTGTTGATATGGTGTACACGAATTTCCAAAAGGTAAGTGATACAGTGCTGACTTACAACCAATTGTAGTTCACGGAATAAGAGGGATGGCAGCAATATGGATACAGTATCGGTTCAATGGCAAGAAAGAAAACAGTGGTCAGAAATACAGAAACTAGAAGCAGGAGTTGGCTATTCGGCCCTCCAATCCTGCTCCACCATTCATTGTGATTATGGCTGATCATCAAATGCAATACATTGACCTCCTTCCCAACAGAAACACAGGGGGTGATTCTCCCACCCTGCTGCACTAATTTTTAAGCACAGTGGGCAGGGAGTTTCAAGCAGTGTCTGATACATGGGATCCCCGCTAGTCATCTGGCCCCAACAGCATCACCCAATGTCAAATCTCTGATGGTGTCAGCACTGTGCCGGACATAGGCACGAAGCTTCATTACCTATGCAGGACATCATTTCCCTTCAAATTTAAGCAAAGTTAGTGAGTCCGGTACTAAATTCTCTGGGCCCTGCTAGCCTTCTCCCCTGGCCCGCTCCCTCCTCCCCCACCCCCAACGCCGAGGGTAAAGTGAAGTGGTTTATTTATTAGTGTCACAAATAAGGCTTATATTAACACTGCAATAGAGGTACTACACTCCGGCGCTTGTTCGGGTCAATGCACCTAACTAGCATGTCTTTCAGACTGTGGGAGAAAACCAGAGCATCTGGAGGAAATCCACCTAGACACAGGGATAATGTTCAAACTTCAAACTGACCCAAGCCGGGAATCAAATCTGGGTCCCTGGCACAGTGAGACAGCAGCACTAACCACTGTGCTGCCCATGCAGAGGTCGCAGGGCTGGCCAGTGATCGGGAGGCTGGCAGTGTAGGGTCACTGTGCATGACAGATCAGCATATGCGCAGTAGCCTTCTCTGCGCTGTGCTGCTGGCCTCCCAGGTGATTTTTCCAATTGATTTTCAGTGGGATTATGTTGAGGCATTGTGCAGTATACTGAGTGTGGGAGATTGTTTTTGAGACTGCCACTGAAAAAGACCAGCATGATTTACTCCAGTTTTCGCGCAAATTTTTTTGGGTGAATCGACCCCACAGTTAATCTCATCTTTTGTGCTACAGGAAGCTTTATCGTGTCAGTGTTGAGACCCCTGCCCTTCCTGTTACAAATTCATTACCTTGACATTGTTGTAGTGTCAAAATTTGCAGATGGTACAAAAATTCAAAGGATTATGAACAGAGGAAGATAGTGTAGAATTTCAAAATGACATAGGCAAGGCCAAGTGACACATGAAATTCAATGCAGAAAAATATGAAGTGGGAAGAACATTGAGAGACAATATAAAAGTAGATTCTGAGGGTATAGCAGCAGGTGGCCTTGGATATACACTTTCAATAGTCATGGAAGGCTGCAGGGCAGGTTGGTAGAACTGCTAATAAAAGCATACAGTACAATTTCAGCCCCAAATGCATCCTACAACACCAGACACCTACTTCACTGCTGCACTGCACGTTCTCCTTCTCACAGATATCCATCAACCTTTTCTCTTGTATACTGTCTGTCAAAGGTTTAAAACGGAACTTTGAACATCGAGACGTCAGTGGTTCAATTATTCTGAAACACAAAAATGGCATGTGTTAACGAGCTGTTGCAAAAGACTGTTCCTTATGTTGACTTGACCTCACTCCCAAAACCAGAGGCACGTTTTATTCTCTTTGCATTGCATTGCAAAATATGTTCCAATAATTCCACAGCGACAAATTAACATGGCAATATTGCCATTTTTTTCCTTTTTGACGTGTCAACTCACGTTTGCATTTTTTGCACAGGTATAGGTAGAAAGTACAGCATTAATGTTGCACTGATTAAACTGTATAATTTTTAAGTTGCCACATTTACACCCATCTTTAACACACATATTTTTACCCTGTACTTGCTAGAATAGTGAGTAGAAGAGGTCAAGAAAACTCCCTGAAAAAAAATTGAAAATTTAATTTAATTGCATGCCAATAAACAATGGATCAAAGAGGTAGATAGGCTGAATAATAATCACTGGTCCAACATCACTCAACCCCTCTGCTATATATTAGCTGTTAGAAATGGACCATTACAACGTTCTTGTAATTGAAGATTTTTATTTTGTAAGTTATAAAAGATTACCAAACCTTACTCAACCAAGAAGCTTTCAGTGATGCTATTTATCCAACAGGTCACTTTCTCCTTTCATAAGAAGGATCATCTGAGTCAATTAATCCAACACTAAAATTATATTTTAAGTATAACTTAGGGATTCAGCAAAATATAACTCAAGGAAATCACACATTGCTTAGAAGGAAAAGTATATTTAAATGAGGTAGAGGAGATACACAAAAGTTAACGGGTAATTAAAAATGGAGTTAATTTCTAGATAGAACTGAAATACAGAAGTTTTATGTAAAACATTTACAGAATCTTGGTTAGATTACAATTCGAGTACTCTGAAGCGTTTTGATCCCCACATTATGAAAGTATATATAGTCAAAATACAAAACATACTATTAGGATGACATCAAAATTAAGAGATTATACCAAACAGTTTTTCTTTTTTTTTGCAAAAAAGATGAATGGGGGCCTGGTAGAGGTCTTTAAGATACTGAACAAGTTCGATGGGGTAGACTTATAAAAGGTTCCATTTACTGGGAAGACCAGAAATAGAGATCTAAATGACAGGACAGCCACTAATAAACTCTGTAGAGAATTCAGGGGAAACTTATTTACCCTGAGATTGGATAGAATGTGTAACTTGCAATAACAAGGAGTAGCCAAGGTGACTAGTGTAGGTGTGTTTAAGGGAAAGCTAGGTAAGTAAACAAGGAAGAAAGGAATATAAAGATATGATTAGGATAAAAATAAAGATTAGATGAAATGTGATAGGAGGAAGTTTGTGTGGAGCATAAACAACAAGAACCAGTTGGGCTACAAGGCCAATTTCTACACACTATATGTGATGTACAATGTAAAATTGTTTATTAGTGTTGCAAGTAGGCTTATGTTAACACAGCAATGAAGTTGTTATGAAAATCCCCCTAGTCGCCACACTCTGGCGCCAGTTTGGATTCACTGAGGGAGAATTTAGCATAGCCAATACACCTAACCAGCATGTCTTTAGACCGTGAGAGAAAACCGAAGCACCCAGAGGAAACCCACATAGACACGGGCAGAACTTGCAGATGCCACACAGACAATGACCTGAGGCTGGGAATCGAACCCCGGGATCCTGGTGTTGCAAGGTAGCAACACTAAGCACTGTGCCACTCATATTACTGCAACTAAAGATCTAGCCAAAACTGAATTAACCAAACCCAAGTACAGCAAATATATTCCAATCTGCAACACTTGTACAACATTTTAAACTGTTTTGGGACTCCTACCTGCTGATATAGTTGCAGATGAGGCAGAAACGTGTGGTTTTTGACTCCTTTTCCATTGTTCGACGAAGAGCAGCCTGTGCAGCGTTCGTCATAGAATCTGCTTCGTCTAAGATGATAATCTTAAAAGGCGGAGCAGTTTTTCCACTGAAAGGGAGGATATAAACAATGTAATGGTCTGAGGAGAAACCTTCAAACTGGAACTACATTCATAAAAAGGGTTACATTTCACAATGGTGCAGAGGTATTGTCACTGGACTAGTAACCCAAAGACCCAAGATAATGCTCTGGGACCTAGGTTCGTATCCCACCAGGGCAGATATTGAAATTTGAATTCAATATACGAATGCTGAAATTAAAACAATAATGATGACCACGAAACCATTGATGATTGTCGTAAAAACCTATCTGGTTTACTCACGTCCTTTAGGGAAATAAATCTGCCATCCTTACCTGGTCTGGTCCATGTGTGAATCCCGATCCACAGTAATGCAGTTGACTCTTACTGTCACTGAGCAAGTCATTCAGTTCAAGGACAATTAGGGATGGAAAATAAATGTGGACCTTGGCAGCAAAGTCCACATACCATGAACTAATAAAAATAAAGGGCCCTGAATGCTATACAACTCTGAAGACAAATAGTCTCCTGATGAATGGAATTTTCCTTGAAAATGGAAGCTGAAGTTAATTGATCATATATATTGTACATACCAAGCAGAACCACTGACAATCAGCACACATCAAAATGCAGCATGTGCAAAACTATATAACGTAAAACGTCATTGATAAACTTGCAAAATTACTTTGTAATTGGTTAATTAATTTTCAACATAGGTAAATGTGAAGTAGTGCTATATAGTAAGAAGAAGGATGCCATGTACCCAGTGGAAAAATAAAGAGTGCAACGAGGCAGAGGAGAAAATAAATCAATAACAGTGACTGAGCTTAATAAAACTACTAAAAAAGGTGATGTAAGAACTGGGATTAATTTCTAATGGGACAGAATGAAAAGCGAGGCAAGTTTATTAAACTGGTGCAGAACATCTCTTAGACCAAACACGGGAACACACGTTTACATTTCTGATACCCAGGTTTTGGGAAAGATATATAGGCACTGGAGATGGTGCAAAGATTCAGGTGATTTCACCAGAAATGAGGATCAGGAACAACTGTATAGACCAGGACTGAAGAAAGTAAGTTGAGGGATGATGTGACAGAGGTTTCTAATTTAACGAAAGAACTGATGAAGCTGGTCGAAGATCAAAACTAGAGACAGCAAATATAAGACAATTGCAAATAATTCCAATAGGGAATTCAGCCACTGAATGGTTAGAATATTGAACTCTACTAGTTGAGGCTATTAGTATTGACTCATTTAAGGGGAACTTAGAATCAAGGAAAAATAAATAAAGGGATGTGCTGACCCAGTTAGATGAATGAAGTATGCTGGCAAAAGGTTCATGTGGACCATAAAGACCATTACAACGCAAATGGGTCAAATTTTTGTATTGTACATTTCATAGTTGTTGGAAAAATACAAACACGCGGTTTGTTCTAATCTGAAATAATAGAATCACCAATTCCCCAAAACTCTTCAGGTCTCACAGAAAAGTTGTTACTTACTCTGAGCGAGTTCCAACTACAGTCAACTGTGCGAAAGTTTTCACCTTTTCACGTATGACCTGAATACCACGCTCATCAGAGGCGTTCAGCTCAAGAATTCTCTTGCGATACAAGTCAGGCCTGCAAATGTTGCATAGAATTAATGTCAGTGCATTAGATCAGTTCATGACTGTGGTGAGCCACAACTCAATGGGTTACACGTTTCATACAGGTTGCTACTTTTGAACAGTCAGATCCTCAATGCTTTTCAAGAACTTTAGGTTTCTCTTGCTGGCAAGAGAGTAAGGCAATGGGGCCAAGTACATCTCAACAAGTCATTAAAACATTGCCATCTCTTATATTGCAAGTGCAATAATATACATAAATGATTTGGAGAAAAATGTAATTGGATTGATTAGTAAGTTTGCGGACGACACAAAGGTTGGGGGATTTGCAGCCTGGATGTACAGATGAGCAGGTCACTGAAAGTGGCAATGCAGATGGAGAAGGTAGTCAAGAAGGTATACAGCATGCTTGCCTTCATCGGCCAGGATATTGAGTTTAAAAACTGGCAAGTCATGTTGCAGCTTTATCGAACCTTAGTTAAGCTGCAATTGCAATATAGTGTTCAATTCTGGTCACCACATTACTAAAAGGATGTGGAGGTTTTGGAGAAGGTACAGATAAGGTTTACCAGGACATTGCCTGATATGGAGGGCATTAGCTAATTATAGACTCCTATCAGGTCTACTCTCAAACTCTGTCGCTCCACTGAGAACAAGCCAAGTTTCTCCAACCTCTCCTCATAGCTAAACTTGGCTTGTTCTCAGTGGAGCGACAGAGTTTGAGAGTAGACCTGATAGGAGTCTATAAGATTAAGAGAGGCATGGACTGAGTGGATAGTCAGAAGGTTTTTCCCAGAGTGGAAGAGCCAATTATTGGTGGCATAGGTTTAAGATGCAAGGGGCAAGGTTTAAAGGAGATAAAATGTGTACTGGAAGGATCATTGGAGCAGTATGTAGCTCGTCCGACTAGAGAGGGGGCTATATATTTTTTGTTCTTTGTCTCTGTTCTATACCATTCTAAAATCATAAACCAAAATCCGACAGGTAGGCTGTAATACATAGATTAAGCAGAGTCTGCTATCATCAGTGGCCAAGGCTGTGGAAGTTATTAAGTGGGACAATGGATGTAAGTTTTGGGTGTAAATATTAATTCAAGCTATTTCGACTGATACATACTTACATTCTAATTCACAATGGGGGTCTATTTTCCAATGTATGTTAAAAATATTTTTAATTAGAATGTCATTCCTTAGAAGTTTTTAAAAATGACTTCATGCCTATTATCAGAACAAATAACGTGTCTGACCCAGTTTCTCACAAGGATAATGGTATTTGTACCAACTCGTTTAAAAAGTAATGAAAGGGGTCTCTAAATATTAATCTTAACAGATTGGTTTTTAAGCTGATAGGGAAATGTGTTCTTTGTCTGATTTTTTTCCAAACTGAAATCTAAAATGATCCTATTTTGTTTAGTCGTGGACACTGGCCAGGCCAGCATTTATTGTCCAGCTCTAACCACCTGAGAAAAGAGAGCCATCTTCTTGAATCACTGCAATGTGTTGATGCAGAAACAATGACAGCAAGGGATTTCTAGAAATCTGATTCAGTGAGGAATGATAATATATTTCCAAAGTGCGGTGATGTATGACCTGCAGAACTTGCAAATGGTGATAATGCATCTGCTGCTCTGGTCCTTCTAGATGGTAAAGGTCCTGGGTTTGTAACAGGACTGAAGGACTGCATCTTCTTCAACAGTGCAGTGCATCTCGTAGATGGTACATGCTGCTGCCAATGCCCTGGTAGTGGAGGGAGTGAATGTTTAAGATTATGAATGGGATACCAGTCAAACAGATGCTTTGTCCTGAATGGCAACAAGCATCACAAATGTTGTCGGAGCTTCCCTCATCTTGGCAAGTGAGAAATTTTTCATCACAATCCTGACTTGCACTTTACAGACAAATGAAAAGCTTGGGGTGACAGGAAGTGAGTTATCTATGGTAGAGATACCCAATCTCTGACACCTTTGTAGTCATTGTAATCATGTGACGAAGTCCAGTGAGGTTTCTGGTCAATGGTGACCTCCCTCCGTCTCCACTCCCTGCCCCAGCATTGAGGATTCAGTGATGGTAATGATTGTAATTCTAGGCATTGCTTTCTCTCTACAAACACAACAATCTTGAATTCTGCCCTTTTCTGACATGTTCAATGCAATCTTACCCAAAGAGTTCTCTTGCTGCAGCCAATATTGTGGAAGTTTTTCCTGTGCCAGGAGGTCCATAAAAAAGCAAGTTGGGAAGCTGCAAAAGAAGAGAAAAATGCTAAATGAAAATTGAAAACAAAACCATTTTAGATGAGACACTATCTTATTAGAACATTATCCTTTCATCTTAAATCTATCTTAAATTCCAATAGAAATGTAAATGTAGTTTTCTCTGTATACACCTATAATTACAGGGTCAAATGCTTGGAGGTTCAAGTATCCATAATTTTACAGTCAGTCAAACTCCACCCCCCTATGGAGTCTGTATGTTCTCCCCATGTCCACATGGGTTTCCTCCAGCTCAGTTTCCTCCCACAGTCCAAAGATGTACACGTCAGGTGGACTGACATGCTAAATTCTCCCTCAGTGTACCCAAACAGGCACCACAGTATAGTGACTAGGGGAATTTCACAGTAACTTCATTGCAGTGTTAACGTAAGCCTTGTGACACTAGTAAATAAACTTAAAACTCACATCAGCTCCTTCAAGTGACTTCTTTAGCACAGCCACAACCTCCTCTTGAAAAGCCACTTCAGACACACATTTTGGGCGACTGCAGACAAAGGTAATATCGACAAGATAAACTTTAGAGGAAAACATGGTTCACACATTCTTTTCAAACAAATTGCATCCATCTCCCAAATCACAAAATGAATTTACTCAGCAATTCTCATCCTTCCTGATACAATGAAGATTAACACAAAAGGTTTTTTCAGGTGAGAAGGATTCAGTCATTACTCCCTACTGAAGTTACTTCTGCAAAGACTTCCCATCTTGCTTAAAAGCAATCCATTGGATCTTGGGAGAGTGGGCAGATGTAAGAGGATAATGAACGCTGAACGGAAGTTTTATTTCAGATATAGAGTCAGACAGTGCAGAAAAGGCTCTTCAGCCCACCGAGTCTGCACTGACAATACCTACCGCTAAAGTTGTGTTAATTTCATTTCCCTGCACTTGTCCCATATCCTTAAATATTATACTTCAAGTGCTAGAACATTATAGAGCATAGAACCCTACAGTGCAGAAACAGGCCCTTCAGCTCATCAAGTCTGCACCAATCACAATCCCACCCAAGCCCTATCCCCATATCCCCATACATTTACCCACTAATCCCTCTAACCTACACATCCCAGGATACTAAGAAGCAATTTTAGCATGGCCAATCAACCTAACCTGCACATCTTTAGACTGTGGGAGGAAACTGGAGCATCCGGAGGAAACCCACACAGACACGAGGAGAATGTGCAAACTCCACACAAACAGTGACCCGAGCCGGGAATCGAACCCAGGTCCCTGGAGCTGTGAAGGAACAGTGCTAACCACTGTGCTACTGTACCACCCATACTGTGCTCATCTAAATATATGTTGAAGGTAGTAAGGTTTCTGGCCTTGTCTACCTTCCAGGCAGCGCATTCCAAATCATACCACCCTCTAAAGTGAAAAAGGGTTTTCTTAAATCCCCTCTGAATCTCCTGCCCCTTACCCTAAAACTATGCCCCTCTTGACTGACCCTTCGACCAAAGGGAACAGCTGCTCCCAGCACATCCTGTCCAGACCCTCATAATCTGGTATGGTAAAGAGTTAACCAAAATAGAAAAGGAATTTTTTTAAACATTGGACAAAATTACAGTGTTTAATTTTTCAGCATTGGTCATTATAGTGTTATGATTTTCAGAATATATTTTCGCCCAGCCTCCAAGATTTTCTTTTCATAAATAACATAACATTGCTGTTTTGTAAAAAGAAAATGGCAGGATAATATGATGGGAGCTTGGTGACCTTCCACACAAGAGTTCTGCAGTCATGGCCAACCACTGAGCACTTGTTCCTCTTGCACACTGCTCCGGAAACTGCTTAGCAATTAGGAATCATCTGACTGCAAGCTGTCCACTTGCATTTATGCCTCAAATAATGGGTGATCCAAGAAAGGGGAAGGTGAAAAGTAAAACACTTACGAAACAAGTATTCACACACCCCCCAAACCCAAAAAGACCACTGAAGTGATAATGGAGAATATTCAGCCCTCCAATAATGACATACTTCCATCCTTTGAGTTCAAGCACAAAAAGGACAAAGGATATTTCCTGTACAATAGAGTACAGCTAGAGAGACCTGGGAGGTGGTGCAAGCAGGTACAATAGCAGCATTTGGGGAGCACCTAGACGAATACACGAATAGGAAGAGAATGGAAGGATATGGACCTCATAAGTGCATTCGGTTTTAGTTTGGGCAGGCATGATGATTGGTACAGGCTTGGAGGGCCGAATGTACTGTACTGTTCTTTGAGTGATAACAAAGAAATAAGTTTCAAAGATCTTCTCCCTCCCCTCCCCCCCAACCCCAAGTGGCTACAATAGCAGAGAAAACAGTGAGAAACCTGCATTGGGGTTCTACAGCAAAAGCAACAGTTTAATTCTAGAACACAGTTGTAGCCATAGTTAAGAATTCTGCCTTGATTATCTCTACAGGCAAGGGAAGCCACTTGTGAAGCTTTAGCACTGACTTTCCCAGCCTGGCAAATTACAACAAACTCAAATGTATACATATGCCTCCATTTCTAATCGCCCATGTATAATTATGTGAAAAAGGGACCCTCCTGGCTGTATATGTACGCTGCACAAAACATCATCTGGAGTTAAGTTTCTTACTATTTCTCCACCCAGGGAACTGATTTTTGTTTCTTGTGCTCGCCACTGGTTCCTGCTGCAGCCTTTTCCTTTACTGGTTTGCCACTAATAACTCCAGCACCTTTTAAAAATGCTTGCATCTTTCACCTGCAAATAAAATGGCAAATGATTAAATATCTCTTTTTTTTACAAAAGAAAGGATATTAAGAGGCAAAAGAAGAACTACTTGACTGACGGCAACAATACTGTGTGACCAGGAACTGCCAACAGCATGTTTGCAGTTTACAAGGCGAAGGCAAAATACCGTGGATACTGGAATCTGAAACAAAGACAGAAAATGTTGGAAAATCTCAGTAAGTCTGACAGCATCTGTGAAAAGAGACTAGAGTCAAAGTTTCGAGCAGGATACTCACTTGAAATGTTGACTGTGTTCTCACTCTATGATGCTGTCAGACCTGCTGAGATTTTCCAGCATTTTCTGTTTTTGATGCAGTTTACACGGTTGGGATGATAAATGATGAGAGATTAAACTTCAGCTCTTTCTGTCCTCTCGACTGAATGTAAATGATCCCTTGCTCTCTTTGTTCATCTTGTACCCTGGCCAACATTTATCCCTCAAGTAACATCACCAACAATAAAATAAACGATCAACCATCTTATTTGTTGAACCTTGCTGTGTACAATTGGGCTGCAGGTTTGGTATTAAGACCAACCACAACCACACCTCAAAATGCACTGATTGACAGTAAAGTCCTTGGGGATGACGGAGGATTCTTTTTTCCTTCTTCCCACAATAATATATTATATTTTGCTCATTTTTACACTTTTTTCTTATTCATTTGTGGAAAATGGGCATCATTAGCTGACTGGCTTTTCTTGCCCATCCCTGGTTACCACTGCTCAGAGGGCAGATAACCACTTTGCCTGTGGCTCTGGAATCACATCTAGGCCAGACCAGGTAAGGATGGCAGATTTCCTTTCCTAAAGGACATTAGTGAACCACATGGTTTTTCTGACAATCGATAATGATTTCATGATCATTAGTAGATTCTGAATTCCAGATATCTTTACTGAATTCAAATTCCACCACCAGTCATGGCAGGATTTGAACCTGGGTCCCTGGAACATTTTTAGATGAACACTCTAGTGATAATACCATTAGATCATCGTCTCCCCATGCCAATCTTGAATTATTTATTGAAAGCACTGTCCTGAAATCAGGCACTTGATGGTCTGTGATTACAGTTTCAGGAGTGATGCACCTTCCAGTTTTCCCTCTCACATTGCATCTGGTTTGTTGGCTGCTGCAGAAAAGCATCCAGTAGCAGAGTGCTTATGTATTCATCTGCCAACATTGTGTGATTTCGAGAAGAAATTAGATATAACTCTTGGGGCTGAAGGGATCAAGAGATATTGCAAGGGTGAGGGGGGATTCAAGATATTGAATCTGATGATCAACTATGATGAAAATAATGGTGAAGCAGGCTTGAAGGGCCAAATGGCCAGCTCCTGCTTCTAGTTCCAATAATCCAGAGGTCTGGACTCATCATTCGGAGAGTATGAGGGTTTTGAGAATTTGAATTTAGCTTAAAAAAGGAAAATAATAAGCTTTCGAAATTAAAGAGCTTTAATTTATGCAGCATCTATCGCACATCTCAAAGTACTTTACAGCTAATGAAGAACAGCAAGTGAAGTCATTGTAGGAAACACAACAGTCAATTAATGGATGAAAAAGTCCCACAAACAGCAATAGTGATAACGAGCAATGAATCTGTGTTCTTATAAAAAGATTGAAGGATAAATGTTGGTCACTTGTTCTCCACATACAGCCACAGGGTTGTCTGCGTCCACTTGACAGGGCCATGGTTTTACAGAATATTGAAGCACAGCAGACTATTCAACCGAACAGATTGGTGCTGGCTCCTTCAAAGAGCAACCAGGTCAACCTCTTCCCTGCTCTCTCCCTGCAGTTCTTTCTCCTTCAACAACTCATTAGATTCCTTTTAGGAAAGCACTACTGAGTCTATATCCACCATCTCATCACGCAATCCGTTCCAAGACTTAGCCATTTATTGCATAAAAAAGTTTTACTCATGTCACCTTGAGTTATTTTTGTCAATCATCTTAAACTTGTAACCTTGATTATCACCCCTTCAGCCATCAGGAACACATTCTCGCTATTCACTCTACCGAACTACTTCCTAATTTTAAACACTTCAATAAAATCTCTCTTCAGGTTTCCCAGCTCTAAGGTGTCATCCAAACAACGGCATCTCCGGCATCAGCCCATCACACAAAGCACAGGTCACTCAGCCTGTCATACAGAATGATCAGGACCAGCATCTCATCACAGGAAGAGGGCACACCATTCTGTCCATCACACACAGAGGGCACACCATTCTGTCCATCACACACAGAGGGGACAGACGATTCTGTCCATCACACACAGAGGGGACAGACCATTCCCTCCATCACACACAGAGGGCAGACCATTCTGCCCATCATACAGAGGGGACAGGCCATTCCCTCCATCACACAGAGGGCAGACCATTCTGCCCATCACACACAGAGGGGACAGACCATTCCCTCCATCACACAGAGGGGACAGACCATTCTGCCCATCACACACAGAGGGGACAGACCATTCCCTCCATCACACAGAGGGGACAGACCATTCTGCCCATCACACACAGAGGGGACAGACCATTCTGCCCATCACACACAGAGGGGACAGACCATTCCCCCATCACACACAGAGGGGACAGACCATTCCCTCCATCACACACAGAGGGCAGACCATCTGCCCATCATACAGAGGGGACAGCCATTCCCTCCTCACACAGAGGGCAGACCATTCTGCCCATCACACACAGAGGGGACAGACCATTCCCTCCATCACACAGAGGGGACAGACCATTCTGCCCATCACACACAGAGGGGACAGACCATTCCCTCCATCACACACAGAGGGGACAGACCATTCCCTCCATCACACACAGAGGGGACAGACCATTCCCTCCATCACACACAGAGGGGACAGACCATTCCCTCCATCACACACAGAGGGGACAGACCATTCCCTCCATCACACACAGAGGACAGACCATTCCCTCCATCACACACAGAGGGGACAGACCATTCTGTCCATCACAGAGAGATGGAAGGACATTCTGCCCTATTTCCATTCACACCCCGATTTCTGACTGACCTGGAGAGGGTTCTCCTGCCCGGGAGTAGAGACTATTTCAATGGCAGGCGGCACCAAGACCCCGGTCCCTATTCCAGTTCCAATCCCTGCCGTCCCTGTCTAAACTCCCGCCAAGGACCACAAGGATTTCCGCTTCCGCTCAGTGTGCCGAACAAATCCGTCCGGGTGGAAACCAGAAACAGACAAACTGATTTCTCCCAGACAGACTGACTGATTCCTCCCACATAGACCAGGTGAATCAATGGCTATGGGGATTAAGGGCCAGAAATTGGATTTCATGCAGATATGATCTTATTAGATGATAGAACAGGCTCGAGGCTTACTCCAACTCTATTTCTTATGTCTATCCAATTGGCCATTGTGGACTATTCTAAGTGAACAGAATGGTGCATTGAGCACCTATATCCCCAGGACAAAGGCAACACTCTTAAATACCTCTCTCTTCAGATAAAAGGCGTGATTAATTTGGCCCAATCAACCAGATAAATGTCTTTTTTTAAAGAAAACAGAATCATAATAATAGAAACCCTACATTGCAGAAAGAGGCCCTTCAGCCCACCGAGTCTGCACCAATCCCATCCAGACCCTACCCTCATATCCCAACTAATCCCTCTTACTTACACATCTCTGGACACTAAGGAGCAATTTCTTAGCATGGCCAATTAACCTAACCCGCACATCTTTGGACTGTGGGAGGAAACTGGAGTATCCAGAGGAAATCTACGCAGACACGAGGAAAATGTACAAACTCCACACAGACAGTGACCCGAGCTGGGAATTAAACCTAGTACCTTGGAGCTGTGGCGGTACGGTAGCACAGTGGTTAGCACTGCTACTTCACAGCTCTAGGGTTTGATTTCTGGCTTGGGTCACTGTGTGGAGTTTTCACATTCTCCTCGTGTCTGCATGAGTTTCCTTCAGGTACTCTGGTTTTCTCCCACAGTCCAAAGATGTGCAGGTTAGGTTGATTGGCCAAGCTAAGAAATTGCCCCTTAGTGTCCAGGGATGCGTAGATTAGAGTGATTAGTAGGTATAATATGTAGGGATATGGGGGTAGGGCCTAGGTGGGATTGTGTTTGGTGCAGACTCGATGGGCTGAAGGGCCTCTTTCTGCACTATAGGATTCTATGATTCTGTGAAGTAGTGGTGCTAACCACCGTCAGTTTATAGTATCATGCCCGTGCTGCTAATGTCAACAAAGGTCTGACACTGGAAAGTTCCAACAGGATGGTGAAAAAGGCATGTGGCACATTAGCCTTTATCTATCAGACTACAGATTACGAAAGCAGAAAGGTCATGATGGAGTTGCATAGAACTTTGGTGAGGCCACAACTGGAATACTGTGTGTGGGTTCTGGCCACCACATTGTAGAAAGACTATGAATGGAGAGGATACGGGGGAGATTTACCAGGATGCTGCCTGCGATGGAACATTTTTTAAGTTATAAAAAAATGTTGAATCAGCTTAGGTTGTTTTCATTGATGCAGAGAAAATTGAGAGGTGACCTGATTGAGGTGTTCAAGATTGTGAAGGGCATGGACAGCGTGTATAGGGAGCAGCTGTTCCCCTTAGTTAAAAGATCAGTTATGAGGGGACACAAGTTAAAATTGAGGGATGAGAGATTTAGGGGGGATTTGAGGAAAAACATTTTTACTCAGAGGGTGGTGAAGGTCTGGAAGGCACTGCCTGACCAGAACCACACACAGTACTCCAGTTCTGGCCTCACCAAAGTTCTATGCAACTCTATCATGACCTCTCTGTTTTTGTCATCTATTTTACGATAGATAAAGACTAATGTGCCATATGCCTTTTTCACCATCCTATTTACCTGCCTTTCTGCCTTCAGAGATCTATGAACAAACACAGCTGGGAGGGTGGTGGAGGTGGGATGCCTCACATTCTTTAAAAAATATCTGCATGAGTACATAACATGCAAGGCTATGGGCCAAGTGCTGACAAGTAAGTTGTTGGAAGGTATTTTGAGAGACAGGATTTAGAGATGCAAGGACTGATTCGGGACAGTCAGTGGAAAGTCATGTCTCACAAATTTGATTGAGTTTTTTGAAAGGGTAACGAAGAAGATAGATGAGGGCAGTGGAGTTGATGTTGTTTACATGGAATTTAGCAAGGCCTTTGACAAGGTACCACATGATAGGGTTATTGCAGAAAGTTAAATCTCACGGATCCAGGTTGAGGTAGCTGAACGGATACAAAACTGGCTTGATGACAGAATGGGAAAATGCTGGTTTTGGACTAGGTTAAACACAGTAATAAGTCTCATAACACCAGGTTAAAGTCCAACAGATTATTTGGTAACAAAGCTAGTGGTGCTTTTTATCAAATAAACCTGTTGGACTTTAACCTGGTGGTGTGAGAGTTCTTGATGACAGAAGGCAAAGGATAGTTATAGAGGATTGTTTTTCAAACTGGAGGCCCATGACCAATGGTGTGCCTCAGAGGTTGGTGTTGGGTCCACTGTTATTTGTCATTTATATTAATGATTTGGATGAGAATATAGAGGCACGGTTAGTAAGTTTGCAGATGACACCAAGGTTGGTGGCAGGGAGGACAATGAAAAAGGTTATCTCGGATTACAATGGGATCTTGATCAACTGGGCTAGTCGGCTGATGAATGGCTGATGGAGTTTAATTTAGATAAATGTGAGGTAATGCATTTTATAGATTGAACCGGGGCAGGATTTATTGGTTAAGTGTAGGGACATTGGGGAGAGATACAGAACAAAGCGATCTGGGGGTACGGGTTCATAGCTCCTTGAAAATGGACTCACAGGTTGACAGAATGGTGAAAAAGGCTTAGTTTCATTGGCCAGAATATTTAATATAGGAGTTGGGATGTCTTGTTCAAATTGTAGAAGATATTGGTAAGGCTACACTAGCTGTGTGCAGTTCTGGTCACCCTATTATAGAAAGGATATTATTAAACTAGAAAGAGTGCAGAAGAGATTTACTCAGATGCTACTGAGACTTGATGGTTTGAGTTATAAGGAAAGGCTTGATAGACTGATACTTTTTTCTCTGGAGTGCAGAAGGCTGAGAGGTGATGCTATAGAGGTCTATAAAATAATGAGAGGCAAAGATCAGCCAGATAGTCAATAGCTTTTCCCAAAGGTAGGGGAATCTAAAACTAGACGGCATAGATTTAAGTGAGAGGGGAGAGATACAGAAGTGTCCAGAAGGGCAATTTTTTCACACAGAGGGTGGTGAGTGTCTGGAACAAGCTGCCAGAAGTAGTAGTAGAGGTGGGTGTCTTTTAAAAAACCTTTATAGTTACATGGATACGATAGGTATAGAGGGATATGGGCCAAATGTGGGCGATTGGGATTAGCTTAAGGATTTAAAAAAACAGTGTGGCATGGACAAGTTGGGCTGAAAGGCCTGTTTCCATGCTGTAAAGCTCTATGATTCTCTGACTGTATGACTCTGGGATTAGGTAGGCAGGCCAGTGCAATTCATGCATCGGTGCAGACTCAATGAACTGAATGGCCTCTCATGATAATAGTCTGTGATTCTGTGAAAACAGTTAACATCCTGCTGTGCCTGACTCAAACATGCCGCACCGTGTAGTCCCTGTCAAAGGGCACCCAGGCACACTCAGGTCACAGAAGAGAGCCAGACAAGTAGAGTGACCATCCATACTTTCTTACACATTCTGGAGTAATGAATGGCAGATTTGGCCAGGAACAGATGCACAATGACATCTTCCAAGCAGCACAGCCTCTCCAAATACCAGGTGGCAAAGCGCTGAACTAAAGTTTAATTAAATGTTGATCAACAATATTTCTTGAAATAAGTATCATTTCAATAATGAAAGAGGGCCATTAACATTTGTTTGCATTATCAATTAAATATGAAAATAAATTTCCACCTGGGAGTAAGTT
Organism: Sphyrna mokarran; assembly: GCA_024679065.1. NCBI lineage: Eukaryota > Metazoa > Chordata > Chondrichthyes > Carcharhiniformes > Carcharhinidae > Sphyrna > Sphyrna mokarran. The sequence continues at coordinate 19,914,569 of JAGIQG010000003.1, read as the reverse complement.
GGACACAAGGCTTGGGTATCTAGACAATGGTACAAATGTAATGTTTGCAGCCATTGGTGAACTGTGCATGCCACAGCCTCAAAAGGTGCAGGGGAAGATCCTGAATGAATGCATGTGTAGCTTGCTTCTGCGAGCCAGCAAGACATTTCAACTGAAGACCTGGTCAATGTAGTGCAGAGCCTGCAGTAGCAACTTGTACTGGATATTCCCCCAGGCAGCTGTGAAATTTCTGAGCGATGGCTCATGTTGTGAGGCAGAGGGTCCTGAAGGGGATTCCAGGGCCCGGTGTTCAGCAACTTCACGAGAAGACGACATTAGATGGAATCATTTCCATCTAACCCATTTCAGTTTCCTCGTACCATCTAACTGAATCAGGAGCAAGTGCATTCTATAGCAACTCCTCAGCAAAATACCAGACCTAATATCAAGCTATCTGGGTGACCAATGCCTTAAAGTTACGTACACCCCACTCTACTGCCATCCAGTATGTCCCAGACTCTGATTTTTTACAGCAAGGATTCTGAAGCACGATTTTTTGTGAAACTGGACTTTTAAAAATAGATCTCTGAAAATTCAGTTGGTCAGGCATGGCTACCAGCTAAATCAGTTAATGTGACTAGTACAGTCAATGAGTTCAGGTTGCTGAAGCATCCATTGTTTAAACACTTGGGTCAGATGGCTACAAGTTTACAGGAGAGAAACTACATGTCAACATTCTGTCACATTTAAAATGCAGGCTCCAAGCTTTGGACTTGAAAAGATGGTAGGTAGCAATTGGTTGGTGTTCAATTTATGATGCTGATGATTCCACTGCACATTCACAATGATAAAGCACAGCTTTTCTCCCACCACCTCACAGCCCCTCAAGACAAGGTTGAGGAAGCTGAAGCAATCTCAGAGCAGTAAAGTAATCCACAAATAATCAGATAATAATAATAATGGAGAGGAGATGGCCTAATGTTATAATCGCTTGACTATTAATCCAAAAACTTAACTAATGTTTTGGGGACCCACATTCAAATCCTGCCATGGCTAATAGCGAAATTTGAATTCAATAAAAAATATCTAGAATTAAGAATCTACTGATGACTATGAAACCATTGCTGATTGTCAAAAAAAACCCATCTGGTTCATTATTGCCCGTTAGAGAAGGAAATCTGCCAACCTTACTTGTTCTGGCCTACATGTGACTCTAGAGCTACCGCATTGTGGTTGACTTCAACTGCCTTCTGAAATTGCCTAGCAAGTCACTTAGTTGAAGGGCAACAAGGGATGGTCAATAAATGCCGGCCAGCCAGCGATTCCCATGTCTCTTGAATGAATAAAAAAAATTGAAAGTTGATTTTTTTCTCTGATTAGAAGCATGTTAAGAATTGAATAGCTGAACCATGTTTATCAAAAGGACCTCAATTTGATCGCCAGCTTTCGCTGGCTATAATTGTTGTACACAGTAAGAAGTCTGACAACACCAGATTTAAGTCCAACCGATTTATTTGATAGTAAACTTGCAAGCTTTCAAGGTTACCCTCATTGTCAGGTGAATGAAGTGTTCTAGTTTGATAGTTTACTATCAAATAAATTGGTTGGACTTAAACCTGGTGTTGTGAGATTTCTTACTGTGTTTACCCTAGTTCAACACCGGCATCTCTACATTATATAATGGTTGTAGCCAGCTACTGTTGACTGGAGCACATCTGAAGTGGGGGAAAGTATTTTCAAAAAGATATATATATCACCTAATCACCTACATTTTTATTCCTTATCACAATACAGAGAGCTTTTTTTTACAAGAATAAGAGAGCGGGGGTTGACTTACTATGAAACACATCATGCCAACTGTACAAATGGACAGGGATTTCCCCGAGATGAATAAGTTTCTATTTTTTATGATTCAATTTCGTGTGACGGTGCTTGCTTTCGCTACAAATCTGTGCTTTGAATGTCATACAAACACAACTTATAAAGATAGAGAAAGCAGTGAAGTTCTTAGTTCTGAGATCCACAAATTCTTCCAAAGTGCTCAGCGGAATCACTGTTTCAAAGATTATCCAGACACCTTGCATTTAAGGGGTCACCCATTTTCAGCTGGACATGGGCATCGCTGGCTGGCCAGTATTTATTGTCCATCTCTAATTGCCTTTGGAGGGCAGTTGAGACTCTTAAGAGTAACGACATTAGTGCGGTTTTGGTGGAACATTAGGACATTAATGAACCAGAAAGGTTTTTCCGACAATCAACAATAGTTTCATGGTCATAGAACAAAGAACAAAACAGCATGGGAAACAGGCTCTTCGGCCCAATGAGCCCATGCCGCCACCTCTACCCGTGATCAGTCGATTCTTAGGGCAAGATTTTACTTGAAGATCTGTCCAAGGCTCTCCAAGCCTCGCCCTTCCTGATATTGTTTCATTGAATTCAAATTCCATCACCTGCCATGTTGGGATTTGAACCCAAGTCCCCAGAACTTCAGTTGAGTTTCTGGATTAATAGCCAAGCAATAATATCACTAGACCATCACCTCCCCCTGATCTCATTAGCAAATCCTGCCCTGAGTTCAAACAAATTCCAGCCAACCTTTCACTGATTCACTTCTTTATTCAGGTGTGAGTCATTCTGATCCTCACTCACTTTGGTCATCCAACTGACATAAATATATTTTAAATATAAGGTGGGTGCAGGAACAAAGAGATAACTGCGAACGGGACCCCCCGAGCTTTCGCTGCTCATCTTTTTGAAGTCTAGTTGTTTTTTAACTGTAATCATCAACTTGCTAAGTTATTTTAATCAGCGTAATGATAAAACTTGAAAGAACCACAAAGAATATTTTGACTGTCAACCTCAGGCCTTTGTTTGCTTTTTAATGCTTCTGGACGACTTCAAAATTTCCAGGTAACCCTTCAGCATAATAAACGTAACATTTCAATATAATCTACAATTTGGAACTTCAGGAGGGATTCATATTTTGTATTTACAGAGTTGTAAATTTAAATTTTAGTACCAGGTTCTGCTCAAGGTGCATTTATGTTGTCAAACAGGTTTACACCCAATTCCAGTTCCTGTTACTTGGTGCAAACTATTTCAACAAATATCCAGTTATATTTTTCCATCATAAAATAATCAGGTTATTTATTCTGGGGCATGCATTGCTTCAACTATAAATACCGGCAGTGTTGAGTACTAACTGAATAGTAATTATTAACCCTAATATTCATTTCAATGAGCCACATAAGCAAAGTTTCAAGTTTATTTATTAGTGTCACAAGTAGGCTTACATCAACACTGCCATGTTGTAAATTTAAATTCTGGTATCATGTTCTGCCCAAGGTGCATTTATGTTGTCAAACAGGTTTGTATCCAATTCCAGTTCCCGTCACTGGGTCCAAACTATTTCAACAAATATCCACAGTTATATTTTTCTATCATAAAATAATCAGGTCATTTATTTTGACGCATGCATTGTTTCAACTGTAGACACTGGCAGTAATAGGTACTAATTGAATAGTAATTATTAATCCTAATATTCATTTCAACAAGCCATGTGAGCAAAATTTCAAGTTTATTTATTAGTGTCACAAGTAGGCTTACATCAACACTGCAAAGAAGATACTGTGAAAATCCTCCACACTCCAGTGCTTATTTGGGCACACTGAGGGAGAATTTAGCATGACCAGTGCTCCTACCCAGCATGCTTTTTGGACTTTGTGGGAGGAAACCCACACAGACATGGGGAGAACATGCAAACTCTGTATAGATAGTCACCCACAGCGTCAAGGAACTTGAGTCTCTAATACTGTGAAGCAGCAGTGATAACCACTGTGCTGGCCCAAGGGAATCACCTGCAGGACATTCTAATGTGTCAATATGGTTAGGCATTTTGCAATAGAGAGGCAAGTATATTCCAGTCTAGATATTGTCTTTGTTGATTGAGCTGCTCTGGGGATGATAGAAATGTATCAATTGGATTCAACATCTGGGGGAGTGGAAGGTGGAATCAGCATGGATGGCCGTTACTGACCTTGCTTCTGGACAATTGAATGTTCCTTAATGTTTAAGTTGGTGTGCAAAAAAAATTACCTCCTGAGAAAAACACTAGTGAATTGTTTGTACTCAGGGGATGATGATATGGGAGGTTAAAATTGAGTGTTATCCACTAATGATTTTAACATTAAAAGGAGCACAAGCTCCAGAGGAAACAATTCATTTCAAAAATCCCTGCTAAACAGACCAGAACTGAACAGGCCAAGGATATCTTCTGTCCTTCCTTAGCAATAAAAGTAAGAAATTTAATAGTTACATTTTGGCAGTATTTGAATGATGACACTCAGCAGAGATTAGACTGTAAAAAAAAAATTACTGAAAATCTCAGAATCCTACATTGCATGAGACCATTCAGCTCATCAAGTCTGCACAGACTGTCTGAAAGTGCATCTTACCTAGGCCCATCCTATCCTCATAATCCCACGTATTTACTGTGGCTAATCTGTCTAACCTACACATCTTTATATACTAAGAGGCAATTTACCATGGCTAATCCACCTAACGTACACATCTTTCAACACTAAGGGGCAATTTAGGATGGTCAATTCATCTAACCTGCACAGCTTTGGACTGTGCGAAGAAACTGTACCAGCTCGAGGAAACCCACACATTTTTCACACAGTCACTCAAGGCCAGAATTGAACCCTAATCCCTGGCACTGAGGTAGCAATGCTAACCACTGTACATCCAGAGGAAATCACCTCCAATCCATCTGGATTTACTTGACACCAAAATGATGAGAAGAGATTCAATTGCCTTCAGATTCACTAGAAACTGACACAAAGTTGGGATACTATTCTGTGAACATTTGCTCCAGTACTAAAATTTAGAATTTGTTAAAATTTGGCAATATGTCAGTACCAGCAGATTAGTATATACAGAATTTAGAGCGTGTGAAGATAACTTAATTGTAAATGTTAAGGAAATGAAACGTAACATGGGGAGCACATGGTTGGCACTGCTGCCTTACAGCTCCAAGGACCTGGGTTCGATTCCCGGCTTGGGTCACTGTCTATGTGGACTCTACATGTTCTCCCCTTGTCTGCATGGGTTTCCTCTGGGTGCTCCAATTTCCTCCCACAGTCCAAAAGATGTGCACGTTAGATTGATTGGCTATGCTAAATTGCCCTTTAATGTCCTGGGATACGTAGGTAGAGGGATTAGCAGGGTAAATACGTGAGGTTTTGACGATAAGGTCTGAGTGGAATTGCTGTTGGTGCAGACTCGATGGGATTTCTGTAGGATTTCTATGACGCACTTTTTAAGTGAAAATTAACAGAAAAGCTTGAAAATTTAATTGTTTACATTTGAAATGAAAACATTTGCCAGAATATGTGAGACAGTTCGAGAGATGAAGAGTGTTTTGGGGAAGTGTGTGGTGGAAGCTGATCTGGGCCTTTCAGAACATTGCTCAGTTACAAATGTAAGTGTCTCATTGTATAAACTATATTGTTTTAGGCTTCAGCCTTTAGGTGATGAGGAGGGGGAAGTGGTGGGCAAAAAAATTATACTGGGTACAGGGCCCTACTAGCTATAAATCTGCCACCGAAGTGGGCAATTTCTCAACTTCTGGCCACATTTCAGTTTTGTCCTGTTCATCTTCAGTTACCTGGTGTACGGAGCAGTAAGGTCAGAGGATCTTCAAGAGGTTCTGCCCCTTGGACCTGACTTTTGTGTCCTGCACACCTTTTACTGCCATAATGAGCTAAGAGTTACATTGTTAGCCAGAAGCTAGTTAGCCTCAGCCAATTTATGGAATCAGAGGCCCAAAATCATTCCCCATTATCCATGGCCCATCATGATCTTATGCTCAGATGAATTTTCTCACTGTCTATTCTGATGTTAATTCCTTGCAGGGGTACAGATCCACAGGAGGCCCAACATGTGGCCATTAGTCACATTGAAGTCTTGATAGCGAGTGCCAGTATGTGTTATTTTGCCAGAGGAAGCATCATAACTGAACCTAATCCTAATTGGAGAGATGTATCCATGCATTTTGAACCAGAATCACCCAGTCACAATCATAAACCCTCTGATTCAAACTTTCTCTCTGCTTCTCAAAAAGTGTCTGCTGCAAACCAGGATTTTTAAATGGATTAGCACACTACAGCACAGAAACAGGTCCTTTGGCCCCACCGAACGATATTTTCTGCCTAGTCCCCCACTGTACCTGGACCATATCCCTCCACATCCCTCTTATCCATGTACCTGTCCAAGTTTTTTCTTGAATGTTAGAAATGAGCCCGCATTTACCACTTCATCTGGCAGCTCATTCCACACTCCCACCGTGTGTGAAGAACTGTGCCCTCCCCACTACTTCTTTTAAACTTTTCCCCTTCACATTTAACCCATATCCTCTAGTTTTTTTTCTCCCCTAGCCTCAGTGGAAAAAGCCTACTTGCATTCACTCTATAACGATTATAATTTAATACACTTCTATAAAATCTCCTCTCATTCTTCTGTGCTCCAGGGAATAAAGTCTTAACCTATTCAACCTTTCTCTGTTACTCAGTTTTTCAAATCCCAGCAACATCCTTGCAAATCTTTTCTGCACTCTTACAACTTATTAATATTCTTCCTGTAATTAGGTGACCAAAACTGCACAGAATACCCTAAATTTGGCCTCACCAATGTCTTATACAACTTCACTATAATATTCCAACTCTTATACCCAACACTTTGATTTATAAAGGCCAATGTTCAAAAGCACTCTTTACGACCTTATCTACCTATGACGCCACTTTTAGGGAATTATGTATCTGAATTCCCAGATCCCTCTGTTCTACTGCATGCTTCAGCGTCCTACACTGCAGTAATGAAAACAAAGAATTATATCGAAGTGCAAAAATTACATTTTAATACCATGATCTTATAATACAGCTCTAGTCTGCAAACAAGTATAACATTACTTTCTGTTCACACTTCAAATATCCGAAAATATTTCTGTAATACAGTGCACCACTTTTCTGTCAATTACGTTTATAGAGTGCTGTGTAATGTTACAAGAATGCAATTGTTTTCTCCATTTGGTTAAAACATGAGAATTCCATCAAAACCTGAGGTGTACCAAAATTAAACAAACAAAGTTACTTGTTAAACATCAAGGAAGTAACTGGACAACATGAACAAGTTGGGCCGAAGGGCCTGTTTCCAAGCTGCAAGCGTCCATAAACTGCAACAAGTCACATTGCATATATAAAAGTTACCTTAAATATTTCATTTGTCAATGATTTTAAAGATCTTTAAATTCCATTTTCATTACGATTTTGCCTTCTGGGATTCTACAGGAATCTGTGTAAAGTTATCAGCAAATTTCTGGAACATCGGGGTGGCGGCGCGGGCTCGTTGGGCTGAGGGGCCTGTTTCCCATGCTGTTTTGTTCTTTGTTCAGTATCATTTGTGTGAAGCTTTATGTAACTCCTTTATGGTTTGTAAACAGATGGGTACATTTTCAAACAGTTAAGACAAAAACTATACTTGGCAATAAAATCTGCACTGGCAATGTGCATAACTATGGATTAAATGTTTGACTTGGTGAACTTAGTGACATAATTTACCTTGATGAGCACAAAGAACAAATGTTTTCTCCTGAAGGAAAGCCTTAAGCCAATTCTCAATCTCAACAAAGCTTCTGTACAGGACTTGGAGTTGACACTTCCATCTTGCATTCCAGTCACTCTTGTAGCCTCTTTGTCAGACTGCCAATTAGGTGCTAAAAGTTGAGATTCTGGCGGTTGGATAAGGCTCTTCCAAGACCTCTCGCAGTTAGTAGGTCATCCATTTGCCTAATCCCAGGTGTTAGCAGTGAAAATGATATTCCAAACGACCACATTATGGATTTCTCAATCCCATATTTTCTTCAACTGAAAACAATTTTACACCGTTCTATTCAGTTCAATCAAATGTACAATTTATGTGTGTACAGTATTGCTATGCACAAGGTAAATATTAAGACTTTTTCCATCAGAAATCAAAAAAGAGAACCTATGGGTACATTTTGCTCATGAATTGAGCATGTAGGAATGTAACCACACTGAGTATAATGAAACAAGAAAACCATAACTTCCAACTCAGCTGGCAAAGTTTATTTTAAGTTTCAAAACTGATTCACTTACTCCATCACACGACACGATCTTTAGCACAATCAGCTCTATACAACCTACTTAATCATACCAACATACATTATAGAGAAGGGAGTAAATTTTTGCCCAAACTGCTTTCAAAAAAGCTGATTTGAGATCCGTCATACTGCACTACACCCTATGGTCCGGTTATCTTCAAAATAAATACTAAACGACAGTCAGCGAATTACAAGATATGCCAGTGAAGCCAATCTCAATGGGCTAAGATAATACCCATGAAGTCGCTAAAGTGGTAGACACTCAGTGACAAAAACCATCTTCGGTATATAAACATTGACCATCACATCAATCCAACTTGAGCTGCACTCTGACATAGCAGATTTATTTGAAGGAAGCATCACTTTATATTTACATTGATCAGCAAAAAAACTGCAAGTCATTGGTCCACTGCTAACCAACTTTAATGTAATGAAGTCCTAGAAAGATCAGTATTGTTGTGTCTAAATAATCAACTTTTTGCAATAAGGTATCAGATATTCCCCCCCGCACACACAAATATTAATCTTTTGCTGCAACACATTCAATTTTAATTTTGTTCTCTAATTTTTCTAAAAGTATATGGTGTTCTCCCAATACTCAACTTGTCCAGCCTGTAGGTGACACATGCAGCTCCGTTGATCTGAGAGATGCATAAGTTTCTCATCTTCCTCTTATATTCTCCTCTTCTCCTCTCATCTACGCAACAACTACAACCTTTAAATACCCTGGCTTCCCATTGCAAGGCCAAAGAGAGATTAGAAAAGAAGCTGCAAAACAACCAATGAGTTTAAAGAGAGGTCTGGAGTTTCTATTTGGCTGTGTTAACCTTTCACTGCAATTCGCTCAAATATAACAAAACTTTAAGTGCAAATTAAATTTCCCCAATCTATTATTTCCTCGATTTATTTATTTGTCACAAATAGGCTTATATTAACACTGCAATGAAGTTACTGTGAAAATCCCCTAGTCAATATACTTTGGCGCCTGTTCGGGTACAGTAAGGGGGAATTTAGCATGGCCAATACACCTATCCAGAACATCTTTTGCATTGAGAAGGGAAACTGGTGCATTTGGAGGAAACCCACATAGGCATAGGGAGAACGTGGAGACTCCGTATAGACAGTAAGCCAAGCTGGGAATTGAACGTGGGCCCCTATCACTGTGAGGCAGCAGTACTAACCACTGTGCCACCTCTTCTGTGCTGGTTTACAAAACATTGTGCTAGTAGGCTGATCCAGTCCACAGAACTCAGATGCTTCCAGTTCAAATGAATCATCCATATGAATATCTGCTAATTGTGCATTCTGCACTCTCTTGTTTTCTTCTCTACGAACAATATATTTTGTCTGTATAGCGTGCAAGAAACAATACTTTTCACTGTATACCAATACGTGTGACAATAATGAATCAAATCAAAGATTACCAACTTTCAAAGGAGCTCAAATTTAAACTGGTCCTTTGGATGCAAGGATATTAAACAGGATATTTTAAAAAGCTTTTATATAAATTGTTTTTAACTAAAAAACTGACCATTTTAACCAGAAATGTTTTTTTTTGTGAATTGCAGTTACTCGAAATGCAGGTTAACCACAGGTGATGGACTAGATTAAAGCACTTATTTTCTGTGAAGAATCCATTTTCTGTCATACTGATCAAATTTCACCTGGTTGCTTTTTTAAGTAGATCAAGGATTTTTTTTGTTTTGAAACAGTTTTTAAAAAGCTGCCCAGTTGAGCTGGCAGGTGTTTGTGTTTGGTGACATACAAATGAGTTTGGATGGAAAATCGGAAGAAATAAAAAAAAACACATCTGAAATCTAGTTTGATTTTGGCCACTATTTGTGCATGGATTACCAATCACAGCCAGAGTGGAAACTCTGTCTTTAGCTGATTTACTTTTCAGGCATTAGGGCACAGACTATTCTTTTACAGTTCTCCATTTACAGTCACAGTTCACAACATGTGATTTATAGTGTTTATACTTGTGACTGGCTGGGATTTAGGACGCTCTCTCCCATTGCTCTCAGCTGTTATATAATGTGTCACCATCAGCAAAATTAAAAATCAATAGAAAATCCTCCACTGTTTTAAATTAAGCCATCATGGATTATCTGGTAGTCAAAGAGGCTTGTCGGGATTTACATGGAACCATCCACAGGAACATTCTCCAAATAATAAACAAAAGAAATGCATATACTTTCTCACACTTCTAAAATTCTACAAATACAGCCACAGAGTCAAGTTGAAATAATGTTGTTTAATACTCATACCCCTGATACCACAGCAATTCATTGTTCTGTTTGTGTTTCGCAAGATGCCACATGAGGTCACTGTCACTTGTAAATCTCAACATGCACATCTCACATTTGTATGGAAGGGCTGCAGCATGGCTCATGTCTATGTGCGCTCGGAGGCTTGCAATTTGCTCAGTAGAGTAATCACAGTACTGACACAAATAGATCTCCTGAGATGAGTGCAAGTTCAAATGTTTGTTATATTCCACTGTGTTGCAAAACCCTTTCCCACAATCGTCACACACATACGGAAAGAACCGCGCATGCTCAATTGCCACATGTCGGTTGACATTACCGTACAACCGGCTTCTGTAGCCACACGACTGACAGATAAAGAAATTTCTCTCCCGGTCGAAGCTCACTTTATTCATAAAGCCTGCTGATCCCGCAAGTCCATCCTCAGCACTGTCGTTCATCTCCATCAGGCTGTATGCATGTTCAGCGAGAACGTGGCTGTGCAGCTCAGCAGCATCATCTGTGCCGTACTCACAAAACTGGCAGAGGTACTGCTCATCGCCATCGTGTTGCTGCAAGTGAAGGTGGAGCTCACTGGTGCTGCAGAAGTGAATGTTGCACTGCTCACACCAATACAGATATTCAGTGCTGTGGACGTCGGCCACGTGTAACTCAAGCTCCTTCGGGTTCTCAGCACTGTAGCTGCATAGTTGACAGGCATTGGGTTCTTCTGTCTCATGGACCTGCAAGTGCTTGTGGAGCAGATTGTATGTTAGAAATTCACGTTTACAAACTGGACAAATGTTGGGCAGAGTGTCTGTGTGCCTGAGAATAACATGCTGCTTCAGCTCCAGCGGGTACTTGCTGTTGAAGTCACAGTGCTCGCAGCTGTAGAGCCCATCACAAGACTGTTTTCGCAGAGGCCACTTATGTTGATAAAGAACTGTCAAGCAAGGAGATTTCGCCCGTCTCTCCGAGCCATCACTAACTGAACTTTCCGTTGTATCGTCTTGGTGTTTGATAGAGGTTGAAACTTCTTGACCGGGATGGTATGTATTAAATTTGCTCTCCTGGTCATTAAAAGGACTCCAATTATCAAACCCACACTGTCTCTTGCTAGTTCCTTTCAAAACAGAGTTTATTGGTCTCACTGTCATGCAAAGGTCTGGAAAGAGAAAGTAACTTTAAAAATATACATTGATACATTTAAGCTACTCTTAAAATATTTGCAGGATCAATCTTAAACTACCACATTTTCTCCTCTCCTAGCTTCCGGTCATCAGGGAGTGGGATGAAGATAAAGTTCAAACACAAATGGAAATCACAGTTTCAAAGAAGGGATATTCAAATCAATATTGGACTTGAAATATTAACTCTGTTTTCACAGATTGTGCCAGATCTGATTTTCCAGCAATTGTTTTGACTACTGAAAGTCACGTGATTTGGATAATAGCAGTTGATCTAAACAATACTTCTGCTCCCAAATAGCAAGATGCAAACTTAATCCCTGCCATGCACCCCACCACCCCATCAAGGCCAAAGAATGTTCATTTGGGTAAGGGTGTAGCAAGCAACCAGCAATGTTGGAACAGTACCACCAGTGCTTTAAGGGGAAGGTAAGGGGAAGAGAGAAAGGGAGCAAATCAACAGAGAAAAGAGAGTAATCTACAAGGTTTCTTTGAATTTATAGGACAGGATAATATTATTATCACTTGTCCTCCCAAAAATGTTGCAGTTAAGAAACAATCCAGTTAAAAAAAAATCAACTCAGACCACCAACATTTGAGAGATAAATATTACGTTTAGTGACTGAGTGCTTAATTTCAACCTGGTTGCAAGAGGATCAGGGTTGCAATCTAAATATCCAAGGATATATGAACTATCAAAAGGACAGGCAGATGGGCAAAGGGGGTGGGGTTGCATTGTTAGTAAGGAATGGAGTTAAATCGATAGCAAAAAGCAATATAAGATCAGAAGGCATAGAATTTCTGTGGGTAGAGTTGAGGAATCGCAAAGGTAAAAAGACCCTGATGGGAGCTATTTACAGGTTCCCTAGCAGTAGTCAGGTTGTGTGGCAGAAAATAAATCAGGAAACAGAAAAGGCATATAAAAAAGGCAATATTACAATAATCATGGGGGACTTCAATATGCAAATGGACTGGGAAAATCGGTAGGTACGGGATTTCAAGAAAAGAAATTTGTGGAATGTCTAAGAGATGGTTTTTTTGGAGCAGCTTGTGACAGAGCCTACTAGGGAACTGGCAATTCTAGATTTGGTGATGTGTAATGAGGCAGATTTGATTGGGAACTTAAGGTGAATGAATCCTTAGGGAGCAAGTGACCACAATATGAAAGAATTTACCCTCCAGTTTGAGGGGGAGAAGCTGGAATCAAATGTAACTGTATTATAATTAAATGAAGTTAACTACAAAGACAAGAGGGAGGAGCTGGCCAACGTTGACTGAAAAGGGAGGAAAGACAGTGGAACAGTAATGGCAGGGGTTTGAGAGTTACTTAGGAAGAAGAAACACGCGAAGGGAAGGATGAGGCATCTATGGCTGACGAGGGAAATCATGGACAGGATAAAAGCAAAAGAAAAAGCATATAAGGTGGTAAGGATTAGTGGAAAGCCAAGGGATTGGCTTTAAAAGTGAGCAGAGGACAACTAAAAAGCAATAAGGGGGAAGAAGATGAAATATGAGTGTATGCTAGCTAGTAATATAAAAGAAGCTAGGAAGAGTTTTTTTCAACATGCAAAAGGTAGGAGAGGCAAAAATAGCCTTGGACCACTGGAAAATGAGGCTGGAAAAATAATAATAGGAAACAAAGCAATGGCAGATGTACTGAATAATTACTTTGCACTAGTGGAAGACATTAAGGGGACGCCAGAGCTCCAGGAGAGTCAGGGGGCACAGGTGAGTGAAGTGGCCATCACTAAGGTGAAAGGTCTGAGGAAACTGAAAGTCTGAAGGTGCATAAATCACCTGGACCAGATGGACTGCACCATAGGGTTCCAAAAGAGACAGCTGATGAAATTGTGGAGGCATTGGTGGTGATCTTTCAGGAGTCACTGAAGCCAGGGACGGTCCCAGAGGATTAGAAAGTAGCTAATGTAACAATGCTGTTTAAGAACAGAGGGATGCTGCAGATGGGACATTGTTGGCCTGACTTTGGTCATTAGCAAGATATGAGAGTCCATTCTTAAATCTGAGATTGCAGAGTACTTGAAGTGCATGATAAAGTAGGACTGAGTCAGCACGGCTTCATCAAGGGGAGATCATGTCTGACAAATCTGTTAGAGTTCTTTGAGGAGATAACAAGGATGTTAGATAAAAGAGAACTCAGTAAGAATTTAGCAACACCAATTATTAATCCAATTATTTTACTATCAAATAAATCGGTTGGATTAATAATTGGTGTTGCTAAATTCTTACTGAGTTCTTACCACTCCAATCCAACGCCGGCATCTTTACATCAGATAAAAGAGAACCAGTGGATGTCACAGTCATAGGGTTTTTGGCCCAACTTGTCAATGCCACCCTTTCTTTTTAAAAACCCCTAAGCTAATCCCAACTGCCTGCACTTGGTCCATATCCTCTATACCCACTTTACCCATGTAACTATCTAAATGCTTTTTAAAAGACAAAATTGTACCTACCTCTACTATTACCTCTGGCAGCTTTTTCCAGATACTCACCATCCTCTGCGAGAAGAAATTGCCTCTCTGAACAGTTTTGTATCTCTCCCCTTTCACCTTAAACCTATGCCCTCTAGTTTTAGATTCCCTTACCTTTGGGAAAAGATATTGATTATTGAGCTAATCTGTGCCCCTCATTATTTTATAGATCTCTATTAGATCACCCCTCAGTCTCTTAGCTCCAGAGAGAAAAATGTCCCAGTCCATCCAACATCTCCACATAACTCAATCCATCAAGTTGCATCCTAGTAAATCTTTTCTGTTCTCTTTCTGGTTTAATAATATCCTTTCTATAATCAGAATTGCACACAGTATTCCAAGCGTGACCTTACCAATGTCTTGTACAACTTCAACAAGACATTCCAATTCCTGTATTCAATGTTCTGACCAATGAAACCAAGCATGCTGAATGCCTTCTTCAGACTCTGTCCACTGTGACTCCACTTTCAAGGAGCAATGAACATGTACCCTAAATCCCTTTATTCTGTAAATCTCCCCAACGTCTTACCATTACCAATGCTCGGTGGGCCGAAAGGCCTCCTTTCTGCAATGTAGGCTTCTATGATTCCATAACTGAGTAAGTCTTGCCCTGGTTCAATCTACCAAAATGCATCACCTTGCATTTGTCTAAATTGAACTCCGTCTGCCATTCGTCAGGCTCAATTGATCAAGATCGCGTTGCAATCCAAGATAAGTTTCTTCACTGTCCTCTATGCCACCAATCTTGGTGTCATCTGCAAACTTACTAACCATGCCTGCTATAGTCTCACCCGAATCATTAATATAAATGACGAATAACAGTGTCCCAACACTGATCCTTTACAACCACCCTCATCGCCAACCGGCATCGCCACATTCTGTCAAGAAGCCAATTTTGTATTTATTTAGATACCTCACCCTATATTTTGTGAGATTTAACCTTACACAACAACTTACCACGTGATACCTTGTCAAAGATCTTGCTAAATTCCATGTAGACAACACCAACTGCATTGCCCTCATCTACCTTTTCGATTACCCCTTTAAAAAACTCAATCCAATTTGTGAGACATGATTTTTCACTCACAAAGCTTTGCTGATTGTCCCTAATCAGTCCTTGTGTCTTTAAATGCTTCTAGATCCTGTCTCTCAAAATACCTTCCAACAATTTGATTTATTTAAATTTCCAAAAGGCTTTTGACAAGATCCTGCAAGGGAAACTGTTAAATAAGTAGAGTCCATAGTGTTAAGGGTAAGATCCTGGCATGGATAAAGGATTGGCTGACTGGCAGAAGGCAGAGAGTGGGGATAAAGGGGTCTTTTTCAGGATGGCAGCCGGTGACTAGTGGCATGCTTCAGGGTTCGGTGATGGGGCTACAACTTTTCACTCTATATATTAAGAGACTGAAGGCACTGTTGCCAAGTTTGCAAATGATACAAAGATATGTAGAGGGGCAGGTAGTATTGAGGAAGCACAAAGCAGAAAGACTTGGACAGATTAGGAGAGTGGGCAAAAAGGTGGCAGATGGAATATAGTGAGGAAAAGTGTGAAGTTACGCACTCTGGAAGTTGGAATCGAAACATAGACTACTTTTGCAATGGGGAAATGCTTAGGAAATCAGAAACACAAAAGTACTTGCGAGTTCTTGTTCAAGATTCTCTTAAGGTTAACGCACAGGTTCAGTCAGTAGTTAGGAAGACAAATGTAGCGTGAGCATTCATATTGAAAAGGCTAGAATACAAGGACAAGGATGTATTTCTGAGGCTGTATAAGGCTCTGGGTCAGGCCCCATTTGGAGTATTGTGAGCAGTTTTGGGCCCCATCCAAGGAAGGTTGTGCTGGCCTTGAAAAGGGTGCATAGGAAGCTCACAGGAGTGAATCCTGGAATGAAGAGCTTGTCATATGAGGTATAGTTGAGGACTCTGGGTCTGTACTCAGAGTTTAGAAGAATGAGGAGAGATCTTTTTGAAATTTGCAGGATACTGTGAGGCCTAGATCCAGTGGACAAGATGTTTCCACTAGAAGAAAAACTAGTATCAGTGGGTACAACCTCAGGCTAAAGGGACGATCCTTTACAACTGAGATAAGGAGGAATTTCTTCAAGTAAAGAGTGCTGAATCTATGGAACTTTTTGTTGCAGAAAACGTGAAGGCCAGGTCATTGAGTGTCTTTAAGATAGAGACAGACAGGTTCTTGATTAATAAGGGGATCAGCGGTTATGGGGAAAAGGTACAAGAATAGGGATGAGAAGAATATCAGCGGAGCAGACCTGATGGGCCGAATGGCCTAAGTCTGCTCCTATGTCTTTTGATCTTAATCTTAGCGGATAAACACAAGATAATACATATAGGTACAAGCATTCCTTGTAAACAAATTTAACTAACCTTGTGAATCGCTTGAGTTGTTACAGTGTTCAGGACTGTTTTCTTCCTCATCTTCAACTGTGGAATCGGACCCTATAAGGCGACAAGGACACTTAGAGAATGAATCTTACCATAAAATTTCAGGGAACCACTCTATGATTGCAAGGGAAAGAGACAGACTAACAAATCTCTTCCTTGTCTTTGCTTTCCTGTAGAAAGGACACACACATGGTTTAATGCTTCTGTCACTTGCTAAAGTAGCAGTTCTCCGTATGAAACTGGATGGCACTAGAAGAGTCCTCCCAACTTGCTTGAAATATTGGTCATTCTCCATAGTAAGTAAATATATCTGCTCATCAGGCTCTATCAACGCCACTGGCTGCAAGAGGAATGCAAGATGAAATTGGATGGCTTTCTGAAATGTTGATTTTTTATGAACTTCCTGACCTCCATTTACCTATAATATTAACAAATATAGTGCACAGTGTTTGCATTCAGCACTACCAAGTGAGGTAGTGAGCAACGCAAAAGGCACATTGACACAAAAGTGTGAAGACATGTACCAACCAACTCAAGAACTGCGTGTTCCCTGCTGCCATTGGGATAACACAGTGGCACAATGGTTAGCACTGCTACCTCACAGCGCCAGAGACCAAGGTTCAATTGCTGGTTTGGGTCCGGGTCTGCGTATAGACACATTATCCCTGTGTCTGCATGCATTTCCTCCGGGTGCTCCGGTTTCCTCCAACAGTCTGAAAGATGTGCTGGTTAGGTGCACTGACCATGTTAAATTCTCCCTCAGTGCATCTGAACAGGCGCCAGAATGTGGTGACCAAGGGATTTTCACAGTAACTTCACTGCAGTGTTTTTGTAAGCCTACTAATGACAAATAAATAAACTTTAACTTTTAATCAGACTTTTGAATGGATCTACCTCATATTAAACTGATTTCTTTCAAACCCTAGCTGTGACTTAACACTACATTCTGCACTCTCTCCTTTCCTTCTCTATGTACGGTGTGCTTTGTCTGTTTAGTGTGCAAGAAAACAATACTTTTCAATGCAAACTAATACCAAACCAAAGAGAGCATACAAATATGAGTGGCAAGCTGGCACAACAGTTAGCATTGCTACCTCACAGCACCAGGGATCTGGGTTCGATTCCCAACTTGGGACCATGTTCTCCCTGTGTCTCTGTGGATTTCCTTTGGGTGCTCCGATTTCCTCTCACAATCTGAAAAACATGCTGATTAGGTGCATTGGCCATGCTAAATTCTCCCTCAATGTACCCAAATAGGCAGCGGAGTATGGCAACTAAGAGATTTTCACAGTAAAATCTTTGCAGTATTAATGTAGGCAAAGCAATATGAACTTCTACAAATCATTGGTTAGGTTGCAGCACAGTTCTGACTATCAGGACCATTAAAAACATACAGAAATGATTCATTTAGCTTTCACTATGAACAAGGAACACACTTGAGCACATAGTACTGGCTATTGCTTCTAGTGCAGTAGTTGGGGACTGCTGCATTGTCAGTGGTACCATCTTTTGGACGAAACATTAAACTGACGACCCACACCATCTGTCATCGCAGGTGGAATGGCAGATGGTATAATATTGTCTTAATAGTGGAAGAGGAATCTTGTGTAACCCAAATGCAAGCAAAAATGGAAAAATCCAAAGAGCAGACGTGAATGCAATAATTCAAGTAACCATGCTTGTCCAGTTACCTGGTCAGTTTTAGACCCCTGGCCCGGTTACCTGGTCAGTTTTAGACCCCTGGCCCGGTTACCTGGTCAGTTTTAGACCCCTGGCCCGGTTACCTGGTCAGTTTTAGACCCCTGGCCCGGTTACCTGGTCAGTTTTAGACCCCTGCCCGGTTACCTGGTCAACGTTAGAGCCCTGTCCAGTTATGTACGTTGACCAGTTTCTGTGTAACTCCGTTTAAAGGCTCCTCCCTCTTTTCTACGACACTCGGTCTTTATTACCTGAGTAACGCGAAGGGTTTAGGCTTTTCCTCCTCTTCCTTTTGCCATTCCCACTCATGGTGGCCCTGACCCGGGCCTGGCCCCGGCAGGAGGGAGTCTTTCGGCCCGGTCCCTGCGGCCTGAAGCTGACGGTGCGGCGACCCGGCCTCTCTACACCGTGAACGGAGCAGCAGGAAAGGCCCAATCTCCACCCGGGGATAGGGCAGCCAACACTAGGCCTGCCAAGCACCCCTCCCCCCAGCCCCGCTCCCTCTGCTGCTCTGATTCACTCTTCACCCGCTTACAAATGGAGACGCTCCCTAACCGGGTGACGTCAACGCCGCTTCCCTGCCCGGATTTACGCTGCGCGCGCAGAGGGAGCGTCCCCATTTTCCAAACCAGATTCAAAACGCCGAAGGCTTCCCTCCATGCCCTGGTTGTTGGACATGGTCATTTTTGTGCTCAGAGTTCACAAAAGCCAGCCCCCGTTTGATTTTTGATTTGGCTTATTCCAGATAACAGTGAAAAGTGTTGTTCTTGTACATTGTACAAAGCATACCGTTCATAGAGTACATAGGGGAGAAGGAAAAGAGAGGGTGCAGGATATAGAGTTGCAGTCATAGCTACAGTACAGAGAAAGATCAACTTAATATATAAAGTAGGTCCAATCAAAAATCTGGTGGCAGCAGGGAAGAAGCTATTCCTGAGTCGGTTGGTGTTTCTGTATAATTTCTGTGGTTTATAGTTTGAAAAGGTTATATTCAATAGTAACAAGGAGCAGGAAAGAAGGGCCTTAGAAAATTGGATGTAATCTGAAACAAAACACTTCCGAAAGTTTACTTTAAAGAGGTAAGATATGACAGGAGAGTTCCAAACTGTGGTTTGCTCTTCTTGCTCTATGTGGGAGGCTGGGGACAGTTCCCGTCCCCTGGGTCAGCATGTGTGTAGGAAGTGTCTCCAGCTACAGCTCCTGGAAACTCGAGTTTCAGAGCTGGCGTTGCTGCTGGAGACATTGTGGAGCATCTGCTCAGAGAATATCGTGGATAGCATATATAGATAGGTGGTCACACGGAGGCTCAGACTCCACAGGCAAGAAGGGAATGAGTGATCACCAGACAAAGCAAGAGAGATAGACAGGTAGTGCAGGAATCTCTTGTGGCTATGCCCCTGCAAAACAGATATAGAGGTTGAGGCGAATGACCTGTCCAGGGAAAGCAAGAGCAGCCAAACTTCTTGCACCACAGTTGATTCTGCTGCAGAGAGGAGGGATAAATAAGAGTGCCAGTGCAATAGTTATAGGGGATTCAATTGTAAGGGGAATAGACAGACTGCAAATGAGACTCCAGAATAGTATGTTACCTCCCTAGCGCTAAAGTCAAGGGTGTTTCGGAACAGCTGCAGAATATTCTGACAAGAGAGGGCAAACAGCCGGTGGTTGTAGTACACGTTGGTACAAATGGCAGAGGTTAAAAAAAGGGATGAGGTCCTAAAAGCAGAATATAGGGAGCTAGGAAGAAAGTTAAGAAATTGGATCACTGGTGATGATCTCAGGATTACTACCAGTGCCATGTGCTAGGAATGTAAGGATATATTGGATGAAAATGTGGCTGGAGAGGTGGTGTCAGGGGGAAGAGTTTCAGATGCCTGGGGCATTGAGACTGCTTCTGGAGGAGGTGGGACCTGTACACCTGGGCAGGACTAGGACTGATGTCCTGGGGAAGTGTTTGCGAGAGAGGTTAGGGAGAGTTTAAACTAATATGCCAGGGGAATGAGAGCCTATGTAAGGAGTCTGAGAAGAAAGGAGCAAGGACAAAATGTGAGGAGAAGGTTCCAACCTACATCAAGAATCAGGAAAAAAGTTAACAGGAAGGGGAATTCGGGAGATGTTATTAATGGGAGTGTTAGAATTCAAAAAGATATAAAAACTAGTATATGAGCACTTTATCTGAATGTTCATAGCATTTGAAGCAAGGTAAATTGACAGCACAAATCTTTATGAACGAGAATGATTTGGTGGCCATTATAGAGACATAGTTACAGGATGGTCATGACTAGAAGTTAAATATTCAGAGGTATCAGACTATTTGGAGGGACTGATAGGATGGTAAGGGAGGCAGTGTAGCTCTGATATTTAAGAATGACATTAGGATGGTAATGAGAGAAGTGATATAGGTTCTATGAAAAAAAAGATTGAATCCATTTGGGTGGAAATTAGAAACAGTAAGGAGAAAAAGTCACTGATAGACGTAGTCTATAGGCCGCCAAATACTAATATCAGTGTTGGGACCGCAAATGTTACGATTTACATAGATGATTTGGAGTTGGGGACCAAGCGTTGTCTGTCAAAATTCACAGATGGCAAGAAGATAAGCTGCAGTGCAAAGGATGCTGAATTCTGCAAAGAGATATAGATAGTCTTAAGTAAGTAGGCAAGGGTCTAGTAGATGGAGTACAATGTTGGTAAATATGAAGTCATCCATTTTGGTAGGAATAAAAGTAAAATGGACTATTATTTAAATGTTAAAAAATTGCAACATGCTGCTGTGCAGAGAACGTCCTAGTGCAAGAATCACAAGAAGTTGGTTTGCAGGTGCAACAGGTAGTTAAGAAGGCAAATGGAATTTTGTTCTTCATTGTTACAGGGATGGAGTTTAAAAACAGTGATGTTATGTTGCAGCTCAATAAGGTGCCGGTGAAGAAAGGAAATACTTGAGAAAGGATATATTGGCATTGAAGGGAATGAAGGGGAGATTCATTAGCTTGATTTCAGAGTTGAGGGGGTTGGTTATGAGGAGAGACTGCGTAGGCTATACTCATTGGAATTCAGAAGAATTTAGTTTGTATCTTTAAATGCCCTGTTTGTGAACTGAAATCCCACTCACCTGATGAAGGAGCAGTGCTCCAAAAGCTAGCAGCTTGTTGTACCAAATAAATTTGTTGGACTTTAACCTGGTATTGTGAGATTTCTTACTAACTTAATACATACAACTTTTGTATCCATATTAAGAAAATGTGGCAGCCAACTCTCAAATAATTCAATGGGGAGCTTACCCTCAGCTCCTTCTGGTAAACTGACAGATGAAATATTTTTCCTCCAGTCTTGGTTCTCCGGGAGTTTTGACGTACTGTGCGGCTGCCATTCCGAGGATTATAAGTGAGTCTCAACCAAGAAAGTTGCATTTTCAACAGTAAGGATTTTCTCCTCCGCTTCATCAAACCTTTTGCCAGTATTCTGCAGTTATATAGCTTGAGCATTGGTATTTTGTGCTAACAGACCAAATTCCTTATCAATGAGATTAATGATATTAACAGTCACTCACAGTAATGCCTTCAAGAATGATGGATTGAGAGCTTATTTATGCTTTAAATCACCATGTTGAGGAGTTGGCTCCACCCCGTTCTGATTGCTCTCTTTTACCAACAATTTTCTTCATATTTCTTGACATTTTATCACCAAAGTTTAGCCAGAAATCTTCCAAGGATATAGTACGGAGTTCTTGGTCCTGGATCAGGTAAGTAAGAGTCACATAAGGATGATGAAGGAAAGGATTAAAGGATGAGTAGTGGCAGAGCTCATGGAAACACAGCTATTCCTGTGCTTGCATCATAAGACCCCTACCCTTACCCCACCCCTGTCCATTGACCTGATCATGCTCTTTAGACTTGTAACAGATCATAGAATAGAATACCTACAGTGCAGAAGGAGACCGATTCTCCAATAGAGCATCCTATCCTTTCCCATAACTCCACATATTTACCCCACTAATCCCCTGAACCTACACATTTTGTATCACTCAGGCAATTTAGCACAGCCATACCACCTAATCTATACATCTTTGGGAATGTGGAAGGAAGCCGGAGCACCCAAAGGAATCCCATGCAGGGAGAATGGTTACACTGGTGAGTGAGCCACATTTGTTTCTTGTTTTGTAAAACAGCAAAAATCAGTTCTGCAGAGACATAGGAGACCATTAGAAAGCCATTGAACTTGCTGCAGTCAACTAAGCAGTTAAGAAAGTAAACAGCAATAACTTGAAAGTGGAAGAAGGACTCTCTCCAACTTGTTCTAACTTCAAGTTCACTTGAGGACTTACCTCCCAGAAATGCGCAGCTCATTGAGAAATCTCTGCATACAAGGCCTTCACTTCAACTAAAAGTATCAACTCATCTAAGAAACTATAGGCCTGCCACAAAAAAGAGCAGGAGACATTGCAATGTATAACTGTCCAATCGTATTATTTATTCTTCATATGTACCTAACATGTTTGAGTGAGTGAGTGAATAAACCTTCTGGTGCAAGTATGGGATAATAAATAGCCTTCTTTATTTTAAAATAAAAATGCTTGCTGGTGGAATTATTTAAATTCAGATAGTCATGCTGAGAGTAAGAAAATACACACACCTCACATAGAAAACACATTGAGTACGGCAGATTCTAAGAAAATACAGCAATTTTGTTCATGACAGCAGGACATTTGTAATAAGTGTTCAGGGGCAGAAGTCCCTTCACCAAAATCTCCTTTATTTACAATTCCAACAGTAGTATATAGAGTGCTATCAGTTAGCAGTCTACCTTCAGCAATGTTAGAGGATCTAACACTCTCAGTTAAATACAAGAAAGAGACTCCTTGATTGGCCAATCAATTGACTCCTTAATCAGAGAGTTCATATTTAAATAGGCCAACTTCAATGGCTTGATTGAAGTCATTACAATATTAAATATATACTATGCTACAGCACAAAAGATAATTTATTTGGAATCACAACCTCTAATTTTCTTCAGCATTCAGTGGTCTTCTGTGAAAGAAATGCAAAATGCATCTCATAGACCTCGAAGTTTTTAAAATTAGGAGCAGTGCATTCACTTCTTCGTGCAACATCTTTCGCCAGAGCACAGAAACTTTCTGAAAACATTATGAAGGCCATGCACCATCTATTCATGAGATCAGTCTGTTTTCAAGATCCCGAGAATGTCTTCTTTGTTGGCAAATTGAAAAAGAAACTGGATCTTTTAAGTTTGGTGTATAACCTGACCTGATTCTTCTAGAAGTTCCCGATCTATTAATTCATTGCATTACTTCTTTTTCTGTAAAACATATTAGATTATCCAGTGAGATTTCTTTTCTTGCAATTCCTCCCTTCTCACCCTGAAGACATTGTCTGCTTACTGAGGTAAAGTTCCATGGATACCCATTACCCTCCAACACAATGTCATTACTCATACATTAAGTTTTCAGTGAATGAAATGATAGGAGACTATTAAAAACATCCTACAAAATGCCTCAGCTAACTTTCACATGAAAACGTCAGGATATCACTCGAGAAAATGAACATTGATCACTTTTTCTTTTTTGATCACTGGTATCCTAATTGTAGGAAAATAAAAACTTGTTCAGCTTAATTATCCATGCCCATTTTGGGTTCACTGCAATATTTAAAATAAGCTATTGCACAACACTCAAATCTGTATGCTTTGTTCATAAATCAGCAATTAATCAAATTGCTTTATAAAAGTTTGAATTGAATTTGTGCTGCAGTAGGTGGCAGTCTTCGCCACGAAGTGATGGTCTAAAGGAGATCTACAGATTTGCAGTTTCCATTTCTGATAATTATTCATGTTCCCTGGTTCCAAATTCACAGGGCTGATTTTCACAAGGAGGCATATCCAAAGTGTAAATATTGCATTTGCTTTTACCATTTGAAGTTGATGACAGTTCTATTAATATATACATGATTAAGCATTTTCTACAACTTGTTATGAAATATTCAGCACATATTAAATGAAATTAATCTTATCCATGGAGTTGACGGATGTGTCTGATTTCAATCTTGAGGTGAAGGAGGTCAACTCCTGAGGCCCACTCACTAGCATATTCCCAACCTGCCTCATTCCTAGAATGCTCTTTCTGAGGGACAGTGCAGACTTGATGGGCTGAATGGCATCCTTCTTTACTGCAGGGATTCTGTGGTATGCATAGGTAATTGCCAATTATTTGATCAGAGCTTGCTGCAAGCCAGAAAGCCCATTCTTCCTGCTGCTCCACAGTGTCATGCCTGCCCTAGACTATATTGATGCTGATAGTAGTCATGATGCAGAGATGCTGGCGTTGGACTGGGGTAAACACAGTGAGAAGTCTAACAACACCAGGTTTAAGTCCAACCAATTGTGAATTTACTAACAAATAAATATATTAATGCTCTCAGACTGAAGTTTCCCTGCATGATTCTCCTTTGATTATTGTATTTGGGATATCTTATTCTTTTTATCTTAAGCTCAGCAACATTGGAAACAAATTGAAATGAGATCTTCATGCCCTATTAAGCAGCGTGGCTTACCTTCTTTATCTTTTTCGTTTTCTTGAGCTTTTTGGAGTTTTTCAATATGTTGCGAAAGGTATCCTCACTCATTTGGGCTGTCACTTTGATATTTAAACTGGGCAACTTTGCTGGAGAGAGGGAAAAAAAAAATCAGGGGTCATTCACCCAGGAAGTGTATTGGTCATTCTATGCATTTAATTTTAGATGACTAGATAGGAGGAAGGCTGATTCACAACATCATCCGACAATATTCCTTTCTGTTTTATTGGTAAGAGCTGTATTGTGATGTGTCAGAATGTTATGCATGTGAAATTCCACAGGGCATAAGCGTTAACCACTAACAAGTCCAATCTTGCAGGAACACCAAAGTAGCATTAATAGACTAACCCTGCCATTATTCATAGAATCACACAGGAAGAGACACTGGAGAGGACATACCACCCCCTAGGCTCCAGCAGCATGTATTGCAGTGATGAAGACGGCTCACTATTGGCTGGTGGTGGCATCTTTTAGTCCTGCCGCCCGCAATGGGGTTTCCCATTATTTGCACTGTCCATTGTCACTAGGGAAACTATAGTGAGGGTGAGGGGGTCATCGTTGGCAGGGCCAGAAAGTCCTTCTGGACAGAATGGCCGGGAAATCCTGCTCTATTTGCCTATCATGTCTGTGCTGGCTCCTTGTAGGACCAATATCATTAGTCTCGTACCCATGCCTTTTCCCCATAGTACTGTAAATTTCTCCTTTCAAATATATGTCCTTCTGAAAGTAACTATTGCACCTCTTTCCTTCACTTTTTCTCCTAATACATTCTAGATCATAAGCACCTT
Source organism: Sphyrna mokarran (assembly GCA_024679065.1). Classification (NCBI taxonomy): domain Eukaryota; kingdom Metazoa; phylum Chordata; class Chondrichthyes; order Carcharhiniformes; family Carcharhinidae; genus Sphyrna; species Sphyrna mokarran. The sequence continues at coordinate 19,889,010 of JAGIQG010000003.1, read as the reverse complement.
GGGACATTTCATTATATAAATTCAAACTGGTCTAGTAATAACTCATTGGATAAGAAAATATTTTAGATTTGTTTGCCAGTTATTTTAAATCTGGGTGCTCTGATTCCCAAGCCTCTTGCCAGCAGAAACAGTTTCATATTATTTCCTCTTATTAAAATCCTTCAATCCTGAATGCATTTCTTAAATCTCCCCTTAATCTTCCCTGCACTAGACAGAACAACACATTCAGACTTTTGCGGGGTCAGGACACTTGGAAGCTTTTATCCGATAGCTGTTAAGAACCCAGCTGATGTTAAATGCCAGGGTATTCCAAATCCTGGAAGAGAAACCCGGAATGCCTGTTCCTAACTTTTGTTTTTGAAATCTGGCATAACGTGAGGAAAGATGTGGCATATTGGTTAGCACTGTTGCCTCACAGCACCCAGGTTTGAGAGTGGCCTTGGGTGACTGTCTACATGGAGTATGCGCATTCTCCCCATGTCTGTCTGGGTTTCCCCCAGATGCCCCTGTTTCCTTCCACAGTCCAGTGATATGCAGGTTTGGTGTATTGGCTATGCTAAATTGTCCCTTAGTGTCCAAAGATGTATAGGTTAGGGGGATTAGCCATGAGAAACATGCAAGGTTATGGGGATAGGGTGGGAAGGAGTGGTGTTGGGCCTGGGTAAGATGCTTTTTTGGAGAGTTGGTGCAGACTCAATGGGCCAGATGGCCTCTTCTGCACTGCAGGGCTTCTGTGGTTCTTTGTGAAGCACAGTGAGGAAGGTTTCAGTGCTGTAATAATTAAACTAATGTTTATTAGGCAAACACAGGATAAGAAAGGCAAAAAAAAATCCATACGTTTAACTACAATAATGACACAATACTGTCAAATTGACCCACTTCCAAATCTTCCTATTTCCCTAAACTCAAAACCTTCCCAAACCTCAATCTTTTGTTATCCTAACCAATTCCCAGTTAAAAATAGTCTGCTCTCTCTTAATCATACAGTTATCAGAACACAGTCCCAATTATTAGATTTCTTAATTTTTATTTCATGTATTGCAGCTTGGACCAGTACCTGGAACTTCGATGTTGTGGCCATTTCAGAGACTTGGGTAGAGCAGGGACAGGAATGGATGTTGCAGGTTCCGGGGTACAAATGCTTTAGTCGGAGTAGAGAAGGGGGTAGAAGGGGGGGAGGAGTGGCGTTACTGGTCAAAGACTGTATCACGGTGATCGAAAAGAAGTTTGATGAGGACTTGTCTGTTGAGGTAGTATGGGCTGAGATTAGAAACAGGAGAGGAGAGGTCACCCTGTTGGGAGTCTTTTACAGACCTCCTAATAGTTCTAGAGAGGTTGAGGAAAGGATTGCGAAGTCAATTCTGATTAGGAGTGAAAGTAGTAGGGTAATTGTGATGGGGGACTTTAACTTTGCTAATATTGATTGGAATAGCTATAGCTCTAGCTCGTTAGAGGGGTCAGTTTTCGTACAGAGTGTGCAGGAAGGTTTTTTGACTCAGTATGTAGATAGGCCAACTAGAGGTGAGGCTACATTGGATTTGGTGCTGGGCAATGAGCCAGACCAGGTGTTAGGCTTGGAAGTTAGTGAACATTTTGGTGATAGTGACCACAATTCGGTTACGTTCACCTTAGTGATGGACAGGGATAGGCATGAAGCTGGGGGCTGTAGTTATAGCTGGGGGAAGGGTAATTATGAGGCCATCAGGAGAGAATTAGGGTGCATAGATTGGACTAGGGAACTACAGGGACTGGGAACATCTGGAATGTGGTGCTTATTCAAGGAGCAGCTGCTGAGAGTCCTTGATAAGTATGTCCCTGTCAGGCAGGGAGGAAATGGACGAGTAAGAGAGCCTTGGTGTACGAAAAGAGTTGATTTGCTGGTTAAGAAGAAAAAGGAGGCTTATGTCAGGATGAGGCTTGAAGGCTCAGGTAGTGCAATGGATAGCTATAGATTAGCTAGGAAGGAGGTAAAAAGTGAATTGAGGAGAGCTAAGAGGGGACACGAGAAGATGTTGGCTGATAGGATTAAGGAGAATCCTAAAGCTTTCTTTCGATATGTTAAGAATAGAAGATTGGTTAGGGCAAGATTAGGGCCAGTCATAGACAGCAGTGGGAAGTTGTGCGTGGAGCCTGAAGAGATTGGTGAGGCACTGAATAAATATTTCTCTTCGGTATTCACGCAGAGTGCTGGAAATGTAGCTGTGGAGAGCACTGAGGTACAGGGTTGCAAATTGGGGAGTATTGTAGTAGATAGGGAGGATGTGTTAGAAATTCTCGAGGGTTTGAAGTTGGATAAGTCCCCTGGGCCGGACGGGATTTACCCTAGGATTCTCTGGGAGGCAAGAGAGGAGATTGCAGAGCCTCTGGCTCTGATCTTCAGGTCCTCGTTGGTTACGGGTGTGGTTCCGGAGGACTGGAGGATGGCGAATGTGGTCCCATTGTTTAAGAAGGGGAAGAGAGACCTTCCTGGGAATTATAGGCCAGTGAGTCTTACTTCTGTGGTGGGCAAGGTATTGGAGAGAATTATTAGGGATAGGATTTATAGTTATTTAGAGAGAAATGAATTGATTGGGGATAGTCAGCATGGTTTCGTGAAGGGTAGGTCATGCCTTACTAACCTCATTGAGTTTTTTGAGAAAGTGACCAGAGAGGTGGATGGGGGTAAGGCGGTTGATGTAGTATATATGGACTTTAGTAAGGCGTTTGATAAGGTGGCCCATGGAAGACTTCTACAGAAAATGCAGATGTGTGGAATAGAGGGTGATTTAGCTAATTGGATTAGGAATTGGCTGGCAGATAGAAGACAGAGGGTGGTGGTTGATGGGAGATATTCATCGTGGAGTTCGGTGACGAGTGGTGTGCCTCAGGGGTCTGTTTTGGGGCCCCTGCTGTTTGTAATTTTTATAAATGATCTGGATGAGGGTATTGAGGGATGGATCAGTAAATTTGCAGATGATACTAAAGTTGGTGGTGTGGTAGATAGTGAAGAGGGGTGTTTTAGTTTACAGAGTGACTTGGACAAGTTGCAGAGCTGGGCCGAGAGGTGGCAAATGGAGTTTAATGTGGAAAAGTGTGAGGTAATGCACTTTGGCAGGAACAATAAATGTGTAGAGTATAGGGCTAATGGTAGGGCTCTTAATAGTGTTGAGGAACAGAAGGATCTTGGTGTATGTGTCAATAGATCCCTGAAAGTAGGCAGTCAAGTGGATAAAGTTGTTAAGAAGGCATATGGAGTCTTAGCTTTTATTGGTAGGGGGATTGAATTTAGGAGCCGCAGCATCATGTTGCAGCTGTACAAAACTCTAGTGCGGCCGCACTTGGAGTATTGTGTGCAGTTCTGGTCGCCACATTATAAGAAAGATGTGGAGGCATTGGAGAGGGTACAGAGGAGGTTTACCAGGATGTTGCCTGGTATGGAGGGCAGGTCCTATGAAGAGAGGTTGAAGGATTTGAGGTTGTTTTCGTTAGAAAGGAGGCGGCTAAGAGGGGATCTTATTGAAGCATATAAGATGATTAGAGGTTTAGATAGGGTGGACAGTGATAGCCTTTTTCCTAGGATGGAGAAAGCTAGCACGAGGGGACACAGCTTTAAATTAAGGGGTATGAGTTATAGGACGGATATCAGAGGTAGGTTCTTTACTCAAAGAGTGATTAGGGAGTGGAATGCCCTGCCTGCAGCTGTTGTAGATGCGCCAAGTTTGGTGGCGTTTAAGAGGTTAGTTGATAAGTATATGGATGAGAAGGGAATGGTTTAGTTAGGAGGGGCATTGTTTTTTATTTTGGTCGGCACAACATCGAAGGCCGAAGGGCCTGTTCTGTGCTGTATTGTTCTATGTTCTATGTTCTATGTTCTATGTATGTGGATACAGAAATCCCACCCTCCATTTGTGGAAAATCCCAATTTTGCCAGCAGGGGAAGGGGTGGGGTGTGAATTACTCTGGTTCGAAATCTGCTGGGCCATTTTAAATGACTGCTGAGTTCAGACAAATCCCATTTTCATTGCCAAAGAGCCTCAACCCACAGGTGGGAACTATGGTTTTACGGAGGAGTTGCAAGTAATTAAGAAGGGTGATTTAAGTTCTGCTTAAGTGTCATAACACGAATCCACAGCACATTCAGGATTGTGCTTCCATTTCTTACGTTTTACTCATTTTTGTTATGTTTCCAAACCCTCAGGAAACCTGAGGGGCGAAAGGAGTTAATATAGGCAGGTCCACAATGAAAGTGCATTTATAGAACTGCTTGTGGACCAGGAGCAACAGGAGTATTTTCACCCTCCACTGACCCAACAAGCTTACTTGACTCTGCCAGCGACAAAGAATTAAAAGAAATCCTGCAGTTAATATCTATCGGACATCTGGAAAAAATCACACTTCTGTGGTTGCAGTTCAGAACTTAGTCCACAAGCATCCTCCTCACTCTCCTGTAAATATTGGAGGTAGCCATGATGTGGAGATGCCGGAGTTGGACTGGGTAAGCACAGTAAGAAGTCTCACAACACCAAGTTAAAGTCCATTAGGTTTATTTGGTAGCACAAGCTTTCGGGGCACTGTTCCTTCATCAGTATGTCTGATTTTGGTTGGGTTTTCAGGGCTGCAGGAAACCTGACAGGTGAAAGAAGCCAAATTAGGCAACTCTATAATGGAAGTGCATTTATAGCATGGCTTGTGGGCCGGAAGCAATAAGAATGTTTCCACCCTCCACTGGCCCAACAAGCTCCTTCATTAGCACTCACCTGAGTTTGTGCTACCAAATGAGCTGCAGTTTGATATTGCCTGCTCTGCCTAAACTGCAAGGAACTACAAAAGGTCATAAACGTAGCCCAATCTATCACACAAACCAGCTTCCCATCCAGTGACTATGTCTACACTTCCCTCTGCCTTGGCAAAGCAGCCAGCGTAATTAAGGACTCCATGCACCCCAAACATTCTCTCTTCCACTTTCTTTGTCGGGAAAAAAGTCTGAGGTCACGTACCAACCAACTCAAAAACAGCTTCTTCCTTGCTGCTGTCAGACTTTTGAATGGACTTGCCTTGCATTAAGTTGATCATTCTCTACACCCTGGCTATGACTTTAACATTACATTCTGCAGTCTCTTTTTCCTTCTCTATGAATAGTATGCTTTGTCTGTATAACGTGCAAGAAACAATACTTTTTACTGTATGTTAATAAATGTGACAACAATAAATCAAATCAAAACCTGCTGGATTTTAAACCAGTGTTGAGAAACTTCTTACTGTAAATATTGGAGACAATGTTTCAAATGATCCCCTTCTTTACTGTAATGAAAGACAGAGAATAGCGAAGGTTTTGATAAATTGATTAGCAAATAGCATGCATTTTGAAAATACCTTCTTTTCTTTCCTTTAAGGCATTGAGTATCGCATTTGCACACAGCTCACCGAGACAATTATCATCTAAATCCAGTTCAGTCAAATCATCTGAAAACTTGATCAACCTGTGAGAATCATTCCATTTAAAAGACACAGTTGAAAAGGTGATAAATAGCATGGTTCAGTTTTGAATATATCACAAAAGGAAATGAGACATACTGGCCCTTTATTTGTTGTAGTACAGCAATGAAAGGAATCCTTCCTCTCTTTGTTAGTAAAATATGCATGGTCTGTAAATTGCCCCAAGATGGGTTCACTGTGACACATCAGACCAGCTTCCACTGTGCTGAATGGAAACTACTACCTACTGTGAGCAAATCTATGGGCGGGATTTTACAGCCTCACTTGTCCCGAAACCGTAAATCCTGCCCGAGGTCAATAGACTTTTCCATGGTCCATCCCTCACTCATTCTGATTCCTGTGGTGGGCAGAATGGGAAAATTCCATCTTTGGAATATCTTTGGATTTTTCTTCTGTCTTTTTTTTGTCTGTGTGTTTTTGGGTTGGCACTTGAGAAAGTTACACTTGGTCAACTGGAAATTGTAGCATCTATAGCACAGACTGTCCTAAGTTTTAATACATCAGGGTAGCATGGTGGCACAGTGGTTAGCAGGAACCTGGGTGCAATTCCAGCCTCAGGTCACCGTCTGTGTGAAGTTTGCATGAAATCCGCGTGTCTGCATGGGTTTCTTCCAAATGCTCCAGTTTCCTCCCACAGTCCAAAGATGTGCGGGTTAGGTTGATTGGCCAGGCTAAATTGACCCCTGGTGTCAGGGGAATAGCAGGATAAATATATGGGGTTACGGGGCTAGGACTTGTGGGATTATAATCGGTATAGATTCAATGGGCCAAACGTCCTCTTTTCTGTACTGTAGGGATTTTATGATTCTATTCAGATGCTGTCTCAGGGCAGGACCAGAAATCTGTTACACAGCAGTTACAGATGCAAACTATATAGCAGTTCGTGGCCAATGGTCAGGAATCTGTGATGAACAGCTTCTAGTCAAGAACTGAAGAGATGGCAACTGAAGTGCTGTCACTCAAAGGATGATGGGTGTCTGGAATTCGCTGGCTGAGTTAGTGATGGAGGCAGAGACCCTAAACTCTTTTAAAAAGGACTTGAATCTTTACCTTAAGTGCTGCAAGCTACAGGGCTGTGGACCAGGTGCAGGAAGGTGGGATTGGCAAAGGGCACTTAAGTATACTTGGACTGGCAAGGACAAGATGAGCCGAATAGCCTCCTTTGTTCTGTAACCTTCCTATGGTTCTACAAGCTGGGTGTCATCGTAAATCATTGGGAGCAGAAGAGATGACAGAATGTCACTGGCTCCATGCTGCAGTGGATCTGGAGACCAGTGAAGTCCTAGAAGCTCCATGCTGCTGAGAGCTGGGGGCTCAGTGAAATCCAAGAGCAGCCATTGCTCAGTGCAGCTGGATGTTGGGGGCTCAGGGGAAGTAGCATTCTGCTAAGAGCAGCTAGAAGACTTGGACCATTCTCCTGATTATAACGCTGGGATGCAGCTTTATGAATCCAGTGGGATGCAGTCTCATGAGAAGGCTGAGTAACCAGGAGGCAAGCAGTCACAAGGCAGTCTGAGCTGAAGAAGCCATGGAGGGAAATTAGAGGCCATATCCTTGAAAGAGGGGAGCTGAAATTGCTTGTGAGGAACAGTAAGAAGTCTCACAGCATCAAGTTGAAGTCCAATAGTTTATCTGGAATCACAAGCTTTTGGAGTGCTGCTCCTTCATCAGGTCATGACTCTGAAAACTTATGATTCCAGATAAACCCACTGGACTTTAACCTAGTGTTGTGAGACTTCTTACTGTGCCCACCCCAGTCTAACGCTGGCATTTCCACATCATTCCTTGTAAGGAAGACAGAGGTTTTTGCGGCTCATAATGATCACTGACATCTGGATGGGTTGCTGAAAAAATTCATGGACTCTTTTGGTTGTATCTCCCATTTGACATTCTCTGATGTGCTCAACCACAATTGACCTCTTACTTCATGTTAACCTCATGTTAATTCTGGACATTAAGAATATAAGATAGATAGTGTTGACTTTGCTTTGTTGACTTTTGGACATTTTAAAATGATGGTGTCTTGGGATTTTATTATCTTAATAAGCATTCAGGATTTCAAATTTCATCTACTTTACAACAAATGGTAATGGTCCCTAATTGATCATAACAAAATTTGGGGATCTCATCCAGGGCCGTAAAAGACTTGTGGAGTCTGGTCTCGGATCATAACAAAATTGAGGGCTCTTTATGAGAGGAGCTCGGCTGCTCCCTCTAAGGCTGGATCCTGAACTTCCTAACCCATAGACCGCAATTAGTAAGGATAGGCAACAATACCTCCTCAAATCATCATCAACACCGGTGCCCCACAAGGCGGTGTCTTTAGCCCCTTACTATATTCCATATACACCACAGTCATCTGTGTGGTTAAATTCCAGTCCAACTCAATTTTCAAGTTTGCTGGCGACATCACTGTAGTGGGTTTGATCTCAAACAATGATGAGACACAGTACAGGAATGAAATAGAGAATCTGGTGAACTGGTGTTATGATAATCTCTCCCTCAATATCAACAAAATGAAAGAGTCAGTCATCGACTTCAGGAAGCACAATGGAGAATATGCTCCTGTCTGCATCAATGGGGATAAAGTAGAAATGGTCAAGAGCTTTAAGTTTTTACGTGTCCAGGTCATCAACAACCTATCCTGATCCCTCCATGCTGACACTATAGTTAAGAAAGCCCACCAATACCTCTACTTTCTCAGAAGACTAAGGAAATTTGGCTACAACTCTCAGCAATTTTTACAGATGCATCATAGAAAGCATCCTTCCTGGTTGTATCACAGCTTGGTATGGCTCCCGCTCTGCCCAAGACTAGAAGAAATTACAAAAGGTCATGAACAAAGCCCAGTCCACTTTGCAAACCAGCCTCCCACCCACTGACACTGTTTACACTTCCTGCTACCTTGGAAAAGCAGCCAGCATAATTAAGGATACCATGCACTCCAGCCATATTCTCTTCCATCTTCTTCCATCTGGAAAGAAATACAAAAATCGAAGGACATGTACCAACTGACTCAAGAAGAGCTTCTTCCCTGCTGCTGTTAGACTTTTGAATGGCCCTATCTTGCATTAAGTTGATCTTTCTACAGCACCTCAGGTGTACATTCAAGTAGCTTTTTTAATTCGTTTTGTGTTTCACGACAATCACCAACTTGGGCAATGAATTCCAGATCATAGAATCCCAACAGGTTCTGTACAATTGAGCATAACCCCACAGCTCTTAAACTGAAACCCTCTATTAATAAACATTAACACACTTCACGGCTCTATCCCCTTGAGTGGCAACCTTCAGAGATCTGTGGATATTTGGATGAAACTATGGAAGAAGTGAAGATGAGGGTTCCACTTTTAAAGTACCAGCAGGAAGAATGTGAACCCTTTCAGAAGGTTCAAGCGTATCTTTTAAAAAGTTGATTTTTTTTAGTCACAAGCAGGCTTACATTCACACTGCAATGGATTTACTGTGAAAATCCCCTAGTAGCCACACTCTGGCGCCTGTTCGGGTACACTGAGGGAGAATTTAGCAATGCACTTAACCAGCACATCTTTCAGATTGTGGGAGAAAACCGGAGCATCTAGAGGAAACCCATACATACACTGGGAGAATTGCAGACTCCATGTAGACAGTGCTCCGAACTGGGAATTGAACTCGGATCTCTGGTGCTGTGAGGCAGCAGTGCTAATCACTGTGTCACCCCCTCTCAGCTAAATTGTGAGTAAAGGGAGCAAAGCTTCCTCCGTACAGGCTTATTCATGTGTTGATCAAGATGACAAAATGGCGATATCTGGTCTGTAGGAAATATTTGAGGAAGATAATTTAAGCCAATCGCCAAAGAGAAATACAAGATTTCTTCTACCAACTTAAAGGATCTGGAAAAGGCATGAATCTATCGACAGAGCAGATGAATAAGATTCCCCCCCCGCCATCTCTTTTGTCAGATTCTTCTTCATAAAACTTGAGAAAGCTGAGTGAAAATCATTGCATCATATAGTATGATTAGTGTATGGCAATATGTGGAGAAATAATGCCTTCAAGTATTGGTGTGTTCAGAGAGGAAATTTGAAAAACCATGGCTCAAAATAGAAATAAAAGCTGGTCAAGATGTTTCTGGTGAAAATTTCAACATATTTTCACTACATTTGACCATTAACCATGAAAACATTATTGAGAAACCAAGTAAATGTTGATGCCTCCTCCAGAGCTTCAAAAAAAAAAGAACATGGGAGGAAAAGCAGATTCTGAAAGTCTTGTTAATCCTACTTGTCACAGTTCTTGTCATAGTTTATAATTTTGAAAATGTGAAATGTGTAATTGTAAAGTGTGGAAAGGTTATCTGCACAGTCTGTAACAAACCATTTGATGAAAACTTGCTGTTTTTCAAAGCTATTGTGTAGAAATATTCATAATGATGAAGATGTCTCTTCCCCAAGGGGAGGATTGAGAGGAAATCTAGATTTTTGCCCGTGTGTTATTGGTGGATTGGCACCTGTGGGAGGTACTCTTGGTCAATTGGTCATTGTAATATCAAGGCGCACCTAAGTTTCGATACGTGAGATCCTGCCTCAGAGCAGGGGCTGTTGGGAAATATTTAAAGATCAGTTCAGGTGCCCACAGATGCCAACCCGCAATTCATTGGAGTCAAGCTTTGATGGCTCAGTGATAAACATCCAAAGAGATCAATAATGAAAACATAGAAACACAGAAATTAGATAAATGTTCAAAAAGATGCACGATAAACACACTGACATTTCAGAGTTAAAACAGGCGTTGAATACTCCTTAATTAATTAACACATCCAGTCAGATTGCACAACAGTTTTTAAGATACTTACTGACACAACATTTCCGTAAACATCATTGGACCTACTTTGCCTTGGTTCCCCCGCCCGTCGATGGCATTATCTGCGAGGTGCAATTTGGATAACAAGGGAGCGATCTGGGGGGCTTGCTTCTTACGTTTCCCTTCAAACATCAAGAAGAAAAATTGTGAAGACCAGATCATGTTTCACACATCTTTATTACAATATATCACATAAAATATTCCTCACACTCGTCGATGTGGGCTACACGGGAGAAGTTCAAACCATCTGGCCTGCTGGCATCCTTTCTGTGCTCCCCACATGTCTCTTGGCTAGGCTTAGGTCTGTGTCAGGAGCCACCAGAATTCCTGTCCCCACCCAATGCTCATTACACAATATCAACAAGCCACCGTAAGCACTGGAATAGCATTAGTAAGTCCCAGTCTAATGCAAATCAGACCTGGCCTTCTAAGTAGGTCAGGCTTCACATCACTGATACCTGGGAATAAAGTTTATTCCAATGCAATTTGCCACGTAGAATCAAATACAGAAAATGAAATGTGACATCTTGACTAATTAAATCTCAGGCAGTGACCCATGAAAGTAGGATTTGAGATATGGGCAACTAATTTGTTTTCTTTTTCTGAAAAACCGTGTTGGAATTGGAACGTCTATTTATTTCTGCCACAGAAATTTTGTGGTATTTTCCCTTGGTCAAAATCTTGTTTATCTGTCTCATTTATATTTGCAAATACTTGCATACTTTGATTCGAGTTGGTGATGCCCTTCACCCCAACCCCGGCCCCACTCCGAGTGGAACTAGGAAAATAAATCTCGTCGATCAGGCATCCTGTTGCTTTCAAGGGTCAGGACTCCAGGCAAACAAAGTTGGTCCCATTAGACTAAACGTTGTATTCCATTCAGTGAACTGTTGCTGATGTCTATGTTGCTCTTTTACAAATGATAACTTTGCTTGATTTTTTTTGAGAGATTACAATAATCCCAAGTGAAACCTCAAAATTTGCAACCTAATTCCCTGTTTTCAGCTTTTGATTGCTTTAATATTGTGATTATTTAAGAGCAACTCAGCAGCAGAGGGTCACCTGGCTTGAGAGGCAAATTGGGACTGAAGTGTGGGTAATCCCCCCAGGTGGTGAAGTCCTCTCTTGGGCTGAAGGTATCTGGAAGACATGTAAAAGAAACAGACATGGGCAGCTGGTTGTAGGGGTGGGAGGGGGGGATGTTGGGTGGTGGTGCCAGCCTTTATGCAGTTATTACTAATTAATAAATACCCTTCGTGATTCTGGCAAAGGCTGAAAGTGTGCAAAATTAAATTTGTAATGAGGATGGGATAGATTATGTGGTAATATAATAAGGGCCCAGTTTTAAGGCTGATTAAATTGGATATCCTAAATTAAAGAATTGGGTATATTAAAATCAAACCTCAGGCAGGCCAGACTTGACGAAAATCAAATATACAAAACCACAGGAATGGCCTGGTCCATCAATTACCCATTGCACTCTACTAAAATAAAGAATTGCTCATTTAAAATGGAAATGGGGCAAAGTTTTTTCACTCAAAGAGTCTTGAATCTCTGGAACTCTCTTCCTGAAAATGTTGTGGAAGCAGAGTCTTTGGATAGGTTTAAGGCAGAGGTGGATAGTTTTTTGGTAAACAAGAGGTTGATAGATTATTGAGGATAAGTGGGATGCAGATTTGAGGTTACTATCAGATCAGCCGTGGAGCAGGTTCAAGGGACTGAATGACCTACTCCTGCTCCATATTCATATGTTGGAATATGTACACACCCTGATGTGCTGCATGACCTCATCTGCTTTCATGTTACACAAGGGTAGACTTGAATCTCTATGGCAAGGTATGGTTAACAAAAAAAACATACACAGACATCATCTACTATCCAAATATGCCAGGAGAACTGAAAAAAAGCAAATTTCTTTCTCTAATTCCACTATATTCTCAATAATCTCTTAGCTCCGAAGCCAAACATTTGTGAAAACACAAGAACTAACCCAAGAAATCTGCTCTCCCTCAAGTAACAAATCACTCCAGTTTGGATCACATGTCAGTCTGAATTCAGAACAGTTAACAAAGCCCCTTCCCACCCCAACCAATAAATCTTAACCACAAGGACTGAGAGAATCAAGAATTCCCAAAGTATAAAACCTGCCCAACAGCTTGATTCAGTAGATATCAAAAATTCAACTTGAACTGTTATGTCTGTTCACGGGAGTGATATTAACTCTTAGTCTACCCTATTAATCTGGACCTTTACCATAAAATTCACAACCTGGATCATAATTAACTGTGCTGTTCTGTTAAATGAATGCACTAAAGCCCGATAGTCTCTTATGATAGTTTTCACTGGAAAGGTGGAGGCTGAACATAGAACATTACAGCGCAGAACAGGCCCTTCGGCCTTCGATGCTGTGCCGACCAATTAGGAAAAAGCAATGATCCTCTAACCTAAACCATTCTCTTTTTGTCCATAAACTTATGTACTAACCTCTTAAACACCACCAAACTTGGTGCATCTACAACTGCCGCAGGCAGGGCATTCCATACCCTTACCACCCTCTGGGTAAAGAGCCTATCTCTGATATCCGTCCTATAACTACCACCCCTTAATTTAAAGCTATGTCCCCTCATGCTAGCTTTCTCCATCCTAGGAAAAAGGCTATCACTGTCCACCCTATCTAAACCTCTAATCATCTTATATGTTTCAATAAGGTCTCCTCTTAGCCGCCTTCTTTCTAACGAAAACAACCTCAAATCTCTCAGCCTCTCTTCATAAGACCTGCCTTCCATACCAGGCAACATCCTGGTAAACCTCCTCTGTACCCTCTCCAATGCCTCCACATCTTTCTTATAATGCGGGGACCAGAACTGTACACAATACTCCAAGTGCGGCCGCACTAGAGTTTTGTATAGTTGCAACATGACGTTGTGGCTCCGAAATTCAATCCCTGTACCAATAAAAGCTAAGACTCCGTATGCTTTCCTAACAACCTTATTGACTTGATTGCCAACTTTCAGGGATCTAAGCACATATACACCAAGATCCCTCTGTTCTTCAACACTATTAAGAGTCCTAAAGCTGAGGGGAGACCTAATAGAGGTCTACAAAATTAATAAGAGGCATAAACAGAGTGGATAGTCAGAGGCTTTTTCCAGGGCTGGAAGTGTCAATTACAAAGGGGCACAGGTTCAAGGTGAGAAGGGGAAAGTTAAGTGAGATGTGTGGGGCAAGTTTTTCATACGAAGAGTCGTGCCTGGAAGCTGTTGCCACAGGAGGTGATGGAAGCAGGCACATGAACAACATTGAAAAGGCATCAGGCAGGGAATAGAGGTGTACAGACCAAGTAAAGGCAGAAGGTACCTTTCTCAGTTTAGGACATTGTGGTTGGCACAGACCTGGAGGGCCAAAGGATCTGTTCCTGTGCTGTACTTCTCTTTGTTCTTTGAAACATTTCCAATATACCAATTTATTGAATCAACCAGGGGATTATACTGACACCAATGTGAACTCAAACTGGTCTGATCTTATCAAAACAAACTGCCCTCCTTTGGAGGATTATAGCAAAATGTACAAAAGTCAAAAATCAGTTCATCGAGCTTTTATTTAAAATATTCTGGTCCAATTGGACAGTGATAGCCTTTTTCCTCGGATGGAGAAAGCTAGCACGAGGGGACACAGCTTTAAATTAAGGGGTGATAGTTATAGGACGGATATCAGAGGTAGGTTCTTTACCCAAAGGGTGGTTCGGGAGTGGAATGCCCTGCCTGCAGCAGTTGTAGATGCGCCAAGTTTGGTGGCGTTTAAGAAGTTAGTTGATAAGTATATGGAAGAGAAGGGAATGGTTTAGTTTGGAGGGTCATTGCTTTTTATATTGGTCGGCACAACATCGAAGGCCGAAGGGCCTGTTCTGTGCTGTAATGTTCTATGTTCTGATTGAACAGCTGTTATAGATTTTTATATTTTTAGCTTTGGAGGGAAAGCAAGATATGGGAATAGTCTGAAAGTCACAGATGGGGTGATACCACTGGCATGAATTAGATGAAGCCACAGCATAGCTACAACTTGAAATCAGTGTTTCTATAATAGATCCAAACAAAGCAGAAATTCATCATTGTTCTCTGTCGATCTTCATGCAGAGAAACGTGGCAGAGAAAAAGCACCCAGGCGGCATGGTGCCACAGTGGTTAGCACTGCTGCCTCACAGCGCCAGGGACCCAAGTCCAATTCTGGCCTTGGATGACTGTCTGAGTGGAGTTTGTATGTTCTCCCTGGGTCTACCTGGGTTTCCTCCTGGGTTGTTAGGTTTCCTCCCACAGTCCAGAGATGTGGGGGTTGGGTTGACTAGCCATATTCAATTGACGCTTAGCATCGATGAAGAGAGTAAATATGTGGGGTTATGGGGATAGGGCTTGGATGGGATTGCTGTCAGTGCAGGCTCGATGGGCCAAATGGCCTCTTTCTGCACTGCAGGGATTCTATGACTATATCTTGCTATAAGAAACACAACTGCTTGTACTTCAGCTGTAGGCATAGAGCCATTTTATACATCCACCAAGTTAGGGTTCTGCAAGATGCTTGCAGAGCAAGTTAAAACAACCAAACTGTGAAAGTGATGGGTACAAAATTATTCTAATTGCTGAAGGAAGCATTTGTCATATTTCTGTTCAATTAGAGTCTCTTTGAAAGTTCATCCAAACAAAAATATATTAAATGCAAACAAAAACTGTACACAAGAGACTTACTTTCTCCTGCTTTTTATTTATTATTTCCTCTTGTTCATCTGTCTTTCATAAAGATTTGGCTCAATTAAACCCTCTGATCCTGAAGATCAGGTTACATTTTAGGCTTTACAAGTTTCTGTGAACTGCTGGAAATTTCTGTTCTCATCGGCAAAGGCCCAAGATGGAACGCAGGAATGTACACTGCGACCTATATTTATATAGTACCTTTAACATAATAATGTTGAGCAGTTTCCATATTTTGGCAGCCTCCTTTCTCAAAAGGCCACCATTGATGAGGAGGTCCAACACTGGATCACTTGTGCCAACTTAGCCTTCCATTGCAGCGAATGCTTGACACCCCACAAGTCAATGTAAGTTTCAGAACTATAGAGTCCTTACAGTGTAGAAAGAGGCTATCCGGCTCACCGAGTCTGCATTAACTCTCTGAAAGAGCATCCCACCCAAACACCTCTTCCCCCATCCCTCCCGTAACACCACCCACTCTACTACAACCTTCCTCTAGCTTGTAAAACATCCGTTTAACCACTATGCTCTTATTTCCTGTCACTCAGCCAATTTTGTATCCATGGTACTACTGTCCTTTTTATTCCACAATCTATAGCATTTCCCTGATTAATCCACCTAATCCACACATCTTCGGGCATGAAGAGGCAATTTAGCATGGACAAATTTCCTGTATTGCAGTGAGAACTAGAGATAGATTTTACAGCCGAGTGAATTATCCATGCCCACCCAACTGAAAAGTCTACTGGCAGTGTGCCAACTAGATTCCCATGTCTGCCCCAGGATTTTAACCGTTCACTGTGTGAAGATGTTTTGCATTATATTATTATTGCTTCTTTTATTAATTACTTGAAATCTGTGGTCTATTGTTCTCAATCTTCTCACAAGTAGGAACAGCTTCTCCCTATATTCTGTCCAAACCGCTTATGTTTTTGAAAAGCTCTACAAAACCTCCTCACAGCCTTCTTTTTGTCAAGGAAAACAGTCCTAACCTCAGCAATGAAATTCCTCATTCTCACAACCATTTTCATGTAGCTTTTCTGCGCTCTCCCCAATGCTTTTGCATCCTTTGTAAAGTGCAGTGCCCAGAACAAGGCACAATACTCCAGCTGAGGCAAAACTAATGATTTATAAAAGTTCAGCATAATTACCATGCTCTTGTACTCTATGTCCCTAGTAAGAAAACTCAGAATGCTTGATTGACTGCTCCCTCAACTGATCTTGCCACCTTCAATTATCGATGTGCATGTACACCCTCTGCTCCTGCACCACTTTTAGAGTTATACCCTTTATTTTGTATTATCCCTCTATGAACTTGTACCACAATGAATCAACTTCACGTTTCTCTGCATTGAACTTCATCTGCCACCTGTCCACCCATTCCACCAACTTGTCAACATCCTTTTGAAGCTCTAAACTACCCTCCTCGTAGTTTACAATGTTTCTGAGTTTTGCAACATCTGCAAACTTTTAAACTGTACTCTATACACTAAGATCTAGGTCATTAATATAATGTTATAAAGCAAAGGTTCCAATACAGTCTTCTGAAAACTCTACTACAACCTTCCTCTAGCTTGTAAAACATCCGTTTAACCACTATGCTCTTATTTCCTGTCACTCAGCCAATTTTGTATCCATGGTACTACTGTCCTTTTTATTCCACAATCTATAGCATTTCTCACAAGTCTGTTGGGTAGCATTGTATCTATTGCCTTTTGGAATTCCATGCCTACCACATCAACTTCATTGCCCTCATCAACCTTCTCTTCAAAAACGTTACCTCTTCAAAAAAGACTCTAAACATGATTCTTTCTGAAGAATTCTATGCTGACTTTTCTTAATTAACCTGCGTTTATTCCAATTTCTCCACCATCAAAGTTAAGCTGATTGGTCTGGAGTTGTTGGACTTAACATTACACTCTTTTTTGAACAGTGGAATGTTTGCCATTCTCCAGTTCTCTGGCATCAACTCTGGATCAGCTCTGACAAAAAGTCATCAACTTGGGTCACTGTCTGTGCGGAGTTTGCATGTTCTCCCAGTGTCTGCATAGGTTTCCTCTGGGTGTTCTGGTTTCTTTCCACAGCCTGAAAGCTGTGCTGGTTAGGTGCATTGGCATTGGATCTATTCTGTCTCCACAAATGCTGTCAGACCTGCTGAGTTTCTCCGGCATTTTCTCAGTTATTAGTTGTTTGGAATATATTGGCAAGTTACCCTGATGGCCAATCCTCACATCACCAGCTGGCCACAGAATAGCGTTATTTTATACAGTAGCGCGAGGTTCAGTGTATTTTAATGTAGCTACCTTTGTGTGGTCATATATGGAATAAGTTTTGTTTATTGGATTTTGTGATAATACGACAAACACAGCTCTGCTTGTGTTATTAATGTTATTGAAAGGCAGCTGCATTTTGTCTGGTTGGTTTTAAATAATTATAGAATCCCTACAGGATTCCATTCAGCCTATCAAGTCTACACCGACAACAATCACACCCAGGCCCTATCCCCATATATTTATTTCACTAATCCCTCTAACCTATCCATCCTAGGCAAATTTAGCATGGCCAATGCACATCTTTGGTCAGCAACAGGAATTTATTTGGGGGATTCATGTCAAGTAAGGCGATCAAAGATGTGGATAAAGTAGCACATTCAATACACACAATAACTCAGCAGTTAGAAATGATGGGGTATCGATTGACAAATGCTCAATGCATTCCTATATCGTGTCCACCCCAGCTAAAATAGCAATCAGAGAAGTTGCAGAGAAAAATGCTGAACATTTATCTGTTGATTTTGATCACAGTAATTTTCAGGTACAGTATAGCAATGTGATGTCTGGAATAGCTTTTGACTGAAATAAATACTGAACCTTAGGTAAATCTGTTCACTTTACGTAACCGGATACGTTAGTAGCCATTACAAATATTTGTAAATTTGAGGAGACACCGGTAGGCACCTTTGATAAGTTTTACATGTAAAAATGCATTTAATTTACGAGAAACTGATTCTTTAACAAAAATTAATAAACTTGATACATGTTTCAATGTTGTTAGTTTCTGTGATACTCAGAGGTGGAGGTCCACACACTCTGTTAAAAACACTTTTAATGGAGTGGCACAGTGGTTAGCATTGCTGCCTTACAGCACCAGGAACCCAGGTTCGATTCCCAGCCTGGGTCACTGTCTGTGTGGAGTCTGCATGTTCTCCCCATGTCTGCATAGTTTCCTCTAGGTGTTCTGGTTTTTTTCCACAGTCTGAAAGCTGTGCTGGTTAGGTGCATTGGCTGTGCTAAATTCTCCCTCAGTGTATCCAAACAGGCTTTGGAATATGACGACTAGGGCATTTTCACAGTAACTTCATTGCAACGTTAATATACGCCGAATTGTGACATTAATAAATAAACTTCTTTGTGTCAAACCCATTCTCAGATGTATTAATAAAACAGTCCCAGGACATCACTCTTAAATATATTAATGAATATTTTTAACAATTACTCTCGGAAGTTGGAATGACAGAAAGCCGTTTGTAATATTAGTGTAGCTTTAAGAAATATTTCTTTTTTAAGATCATGTTTTCTGTAGCTAAGCAATTTTGGATTTTTTCATTGTTGCTGGGCTGTCTGCTAGAAGCTGTTTTATTGCTGCTTCAATGTTTTGAATGGGGTTTTGTTTATTTTTTCTTTGGACCTCAGGTACTATCTGCAATTTGTTATATGACCCTGCATTGTTAGGGGGAAGACTAAGTGGCAGGTCATGTTTTCTTTCTTAGTGAATTCAAGATTTCACTTTCAGTTTTGAGGTGGCTAGCTGCTGGTTTAGTTAGAAGCTGTCCTGGTTGTCATTTGGAAAACAATGTTTCTATCTCTCCTTTGTTAAGGGAATTCTGATGCACAATTGGAAGCAAGGTTTCTGGCCTTCCTGAAGTGAAAATTCTACTGTTGGTCGTTCACTTGCTGGTATCTAGATTCTCTCTCTCTGGTTTTTGGAAGTTATTTTGACTTATGTACTTGTGTCTGAAGAGAACTGTGGCATCCAGCCGAAGGACTAAGTTCCAGCATCACATGAGCATTTGTATTTGCTGTCTTAAACCTGTGGCAAGGGTTTTAAGGAACTTGTTTGATTGAATTGGTGTTTAGCTGTTAAGGTTTATACAATATTATGATTGTTTCCTTTCTTGTTTGTAAATTAGTAAAGGTTATTACTAATTTTCTTCCTATATGTTAACTGTATTCTTAAATAAACTTTTGTTTGATAAAAGCTTCCTAGTGGGTCATTTTAATCATACCTGAAGTGAAGCATCTCATGCTCACCCTAACCGAAATCAAATTGCAAAATTTATGATCCAGGCAGATTTCATAAAACACTTCAGAGTTTCTGATCTGAATTATAACATATTCCACTCAGGTGAGTGATCTTCACAATTGATTTGTGTAGGGTCATGTTATTTGCATGCCATTGGGAATGAAGTGGGCATTCTGTTCTTCTCCACACTGTTATTCTTGACATCAGATGTTCTTAAACATATGCACAAGATATTAGAACAAAGAACAATGGAATACAGAAACGTTTGGCCCACAAAACTGTGCTGATTACCTTTCCTATCTAGACCAACTGCCTGTATCCCTCTATTGCCCGCCTGTTTATGGGTCTACCCAGATAAGTCTTAAATGTCACTAATGGATCTGCCTCAATCACCTCACTTGACAGTGCATTCCAAGCCTCCATCACCCTCCTTCCCCTATACATCTCTATTGAGCCTTCTCCCCCTTACTTTGAACTTGTGTCCCCTTGTAATTGTTACTTCTGCCCTGGAAAAAAGCTTCCAATTGTCCACCTTATCCATGTCCCTCATAATTTTATAAACTTCTATCAGGTTGCCACTTAGCCTCCATCTTTTCAGGAAGAACAAACCCAATTTATTCAATCTCTCCTCATAGCTAATACCCTCCATACCAGGCACCATCTTGGTAAATCTTTCTGTGCTCCCACCAAAGCCTCCACATCCTTCTGGTAGTGTGGAATTGGACATTGTATTCCAAATATATTCTAACCAATGTTTTATAACTGTAACAGAATTTGCCAACTTTTATACTATATGTCCTGGCTGATGAAGCATGCCATATGCTTTCTTCACCATCTTTTCCACCTGTTCTATCACTTTCAAGGATCTGTGCATCTATACTTCCAGATCTCACTGTGTGTCTATGCTCTTGATGGTTCTGTCATTTATTTCCTAGCTCCCACCTGAATTAGATCTAACAAAGTGCATCATCTCACATTAGTCAGGGTTAAATTCCACCTGCCATTTCTCCACTCAATTTTCCAGCCTATCAATATCCTGCTGTATTCTCTGACAATCTTCATCACTATCCGCAACTCTGCCAATCTTAGCATGGTCTGGAAACTTGCTAATCAGATCAGCTACGTTTTCTTCAAGACGTTTATGACTGTTACAAACAACAGAGGTCCCATCACTGATCCCTGCAGAGCCCACTAGTTACAGGCCTCCATTCAGAAAAACACCCTTCCACCACTACCCTCTGTCCTCTATGGCCAAGCCAAAGGAGAATTTTTTCTTTACATGTTAACTGTATATTTAAATAAACTTTTAGGATGATTACCTTTCTTTTTTCTCTTTGATGCAGTGATGTTGCTTTTCATATCGCCCTCGCCATCAACGGCAGCATCATGCCCGAGGTCCTGGTTCAATGTGACTGATTTCAAATCAGATAAAGCAGAAGGAAACTCTAAATAATGAACAAACCGATTACAATTAAACATTGCGGGAACCATTGGAAACAAAACAAAAACAACTGCTACTGAATTCTAAAAACACTGATTTCCTGGAGGTAAGTCCTGCCCTAGTTCATCATCATCAGAATCCCTATGGTGAAGGAGGAAGCAGTTTGGCCCATCAAGTCTGCAATGACCTTAGGCCCTATTCCCTCAATCCCAAATAAATTTTTCCTACTAATCTCCCTGGCACTAAGGGGCAATTCAGCACTATCAATCAACTTAACTCACAAATCTTTGGACTGTGGGAGGAAACCAGAGCACCTGGAGGAAACCCATGCAGACAAGGGGAAAATGTGCAAGCTCCAGACAGAGAGGCCGGAATTGAACCCAGGATCCTACGCTGTGAGGCAGCAGTGCTAACCACTGTGCCAGCCAAGTTTTATACTTAAGGAACTTCGACAAAACTATGAGCTGCCTACATGATATATTTGTAAGTAGCTGGACTATAAACAGTCACTTGATACAGAATGTGAATTCTGCTGAACAGAGAGACAAGTTGCTGAAGCTTTTGATCTTGTACTCATCAGGACAAATGCAAGAATGCCAAATTTCAAACAATCACAACAATTTGTACTACAGGATGGTGCTGTTTGCTTGGTGCCAACACTGACTGACTGAGACATTGCCATAAAGAAAGTAAGAGGCAATTATAGGTTGCCCAATTTCCAAATTAAACAAAAAGTGCAAAGCTTGGATCTATTCCTTCCATTTGTAGAGAATGGATTCCTCTAACCAATTTAAGACGATTATTCCAACTTGTAACATGACTTATTTATACTTGACATACATTCGTAACTGTCAGCACGATAGGACAGTGGTTAGCACTGCTGCTTTATAGCTCGAACGACCTGGATTTGATCCCCAGCTTGGCTAACTAACTGTGTAGAGTTTACACATTCTCCCCATGTCTGTGTGGGTTTCCTCTGGGTGCTCTGGTTTCCTCCCGCATTCTGAAAGACATGCTGGATAGGTGCATTCACCCAAAATGGCGCAAGACTGTGATGACTAAGGGAATTTCACAGCAACTTTATTGCAGTGTTAATGTAAGCCTTAATAATAAATAAACTTTACAAGGACCCATTCTCTGCAAACAAAATTACTATGTTCAAACCTTCCACCTTTTTTTGAATTACCTGAGAGCTTGGAGAGCATTGCTTTCTCCATGATAACATGTCGGGCAGAGTCAACTTGCCTACTTACAGGACCCTTTTCTCCTGCAGTACAAACTGTAGCAATTATTTGAAATTTGACATTCTGGCATTTGGCACGGTGAGTGCAAGATGAGAAACTTTAGCAGTATGTCTCTCTCTTCAAGAATAGATGCATTATCTATTTGCTGATCTGCATATTTCTTGCATGTTGTTGCATTTAATTCAAATGTATTTTGAATTAAAATATATTGTAATATATTGTATTACAATATATTGTAACCACTGACTGCACAATAAGTGTCAGTCTGAGACAAGGGATAACCATTAGGATGAACTTAAAATCTTAAACTAATCATAAATCAATACATTTTTAAAAATCTATTCTGAAATCACACTGCTAAATCTGCTGTACAAAACTTTGAATACAAGATGTAATGATTTCAATGAAGTCCATGGGGTCAGCCTCTTGAAGTATGAGCTCCCTGATTGAAGTCATAATTGTTTGTTCAATTAGGGAGCCTCATCCATCCATTGAGGACTGTAGGGGAACTGAGTCTGGATTTTTGTTTTATACCTGAAGCCATTTAAGAGTGGAATAGAGTTTGTAAATGAATGGAATTGGTGAAGGGACACCAGTGTCTGAGGTGTTATTTCACAATGTGTTCCAAAAAAAATTTTCCTTTCATATTATTTTTATCCCATTAAATTTGGAAAGACACCATTCTTTTGTGCGTGTTCAGAATTACAGATGATGGGCATAGCTGTGACTTCTGTTTTAGTCTTGAATTTTCCTGACAGGCAGCAGAAGGAACTTATCCAATATGACGGACACATCCAGACAATGTGCACACAGTTCTCACCCACCTTACTGGAAGTTTCAAAGACTCATTAGCAATCCAGAAATGAGCGCTGTGCAGCCACATTGCTAAGTCACTATTTCTTTCTTTCAGTTAATTCATAGAGCTTATAGAATATAAAAATCCACTCTGACATTTCAGCGATATAGAAAAGGCAAATAGGGAAATAGCTACCTTGGCTTTGAAACAGGGCAGAACTTTACAGCCTCTGCCGTCAGTGGGATTTTCCAGTCCTACTGAAGTCAGTGGAATTTTGAGTGGTTCGCTGCATTTTCTGGACCCACCCTCACCTTTAAGGCTGTGAAATTCCAATATATAAATGTTTCTACAAGTATGAATAATCTTTCTGTATAAGCTTTTCTTTCCGTTTCCATCATTATATTTGAGAGACTGACCAAGTTTGTACTTTCGTTCATTTTTTTGGATTCCGTAGTTAATTATCCCTTTTCCCAAGTGATAGTTTACAATCAATAGCTTTATTTCACTGTGTAAAATAGTTAGATAATATCCGACTGCACCTTCTAGTAAGTGTTTTGATGGATCCTCTACAGAATCTAAAAATGCACCAAATTTCTTCTTGGCCATATTTGCTGCATAATCTGCGATAAGCTTGATAAGCTCACAAGCTCCTTCACATTGCAAGTTGTTGCCATCCAAAAACAGATCTCTGCAATAAGGATATTTATAATTTATCTTGCATGACTAATTTACTATCTCATTTAATTAAATTACCTTACATCATAAGTCAATAATCATACAATATCCAAGTTTATATTGTAAACAATTCTATAAAAAGAGTCCCTGCCTGATCGACATATATACTTCAAAACTAGCTTTCCAATTGTATCCGTGTCACAGTATGAATCAGCTGCAGATTCCAACCAATGTCTGCATTTTAGTAGTAAGAGAATGGAGAGAGAATATCAAACGAGGGGTATAATTCTTAAGGGGCTGCAGGAGCAGAGGAACTTAGGTGTATATTTGCATAGATCACTGAAAGTGCAGGACAGGTGGAGAGAGCAGAATCATATAGTATTCTGGGTTTTATTAATGGGGGCACAGAGTACAAGAGCAAGGAGGCTCTGCAGACTGATGCGAGACATTTGTTAGATTGCAGCTGGAGCACCTTGTAGAGTCTGAGTGCCATACTGTAGGAAGGATACAAATGCATTGGAGAGCATTCAGAAGAGATTCACAAGAATGGTTCTAGGGATAAGAAACCTCAGTTATGGGGATAGATTGGAGAGGGTGGGACATTCTCCTCGGAATGAAGAAGGATAAGAGGAGATTTGATAGAGAGGTTCAAAATCATGAGGGGGCTGCACAGATAGGGAGAAATTGTTCCCTCTCATAAAAGGATTGAGAACAAGAATGCACAGATTCAAAGTGAGTTGCAAAGGAAGCAAAGTTGATGGAAACAAAAACTTTTTCAAACGTGTGGTGAAAGCAGGTTCAATTTAGGCATTAGCTGATTATTTGAATAGAAATGACATAAAAGGATATGGGGAAAAGGCAAAGACACTAAGTCATAATGTGCATTTGGAAAGCTGGTGCAGACACAATAGGCTGAATGGCCTCCTTCTGCACCATAACACTTCTGTGATTTTGCATATTGTGCCTAAAGCAACAGTTACAATTGTGTGTTACTGTGATTTATAAATCACTTATGGCACCAAAGTGAAGGTCCAGAAGGCATACAACACCCAGAATGGTTTAAATTACCTAATAGCAGTTTTGGCGATAAGATTTCCCAGCAATGATCCACTCGGAGGTCCCAGGTTACAGTAGCACATGCTTAGTGTTAACAGCTGACCATTGTCCTTCAGTCCATGGCAGAGGCCTTTAAGCCCTTCATCAAGCAGCCTGATAATAATAAACTTGTTACTAATGTATTAGACAACAAACATATTTGTATGAACATTTAATTGTCAGAGGAAACAGTTGAACATTCCAAATAATAAATTTCATTTAATTTGAATTAAATAAATCCAGAAATAAAAATTAAGTTGAGGATAAACATTTTTCTTTATTTGCAAGCAAGTTTTATATTAAGGATCAAAATATTCCAGGTTAATAACTACACTCAAATATGTACATTATAAGATGGATTAGGTAAATGGATCGCTTAGCCCATTCATTCTCAAAGACCACTATCTTTCTATTAAGCACTAACCATTCCTTAACTGAATTTGGTGTTCTTAGCCTCAAATTATATAACGTTACTTGAGAGATATCAGTTACAAAATGGTGCTTTTGATTGTCAGTTCATTCTTAGGCTGGATATATTGGACTAGCACAGTAATAGCCCCAAATCATCGTTAATAAATCAAACCCCAAGAATTCAGGAGGAGCTTCTTCATCAAGAGGGTGGTTAAAATGTGGAACTTGCTACCAGTAGTTCAGGTGAATAGCATAGATACATTCAAGGGGAAGAAAGATAAGTATGTAAAGGAGAAAGGAAAAGAAAGGTATGATTGGGTTTATTGAACCGAGGCGGGAAGGGGGACGAGATGGGGGGATAGGGTTTGGTGGCTCTAGGACCATAAATACCAGAATGGATCTTTTCAACCAAATGGTTTATTCCTGTGATAATTATTACAGATACACTTTGTAATATATCAAACTTATTTCTGAAATGTATTGTCTTGCCACATTTCTGAAAGTAATGATTAAATAGCTCTTGGAGGAGATAGTCCCATCTTTAAAAACGATTAATTGTGACCAAAATGAATGGTGGAGTAGGCTCAAAGAGCCAAATGGCCTATTCCTTCTTCTAATTTCTGTGTTTCTGTATAATAGAATAATAAACCACATTTTATTTTAACATCTCTCCATGTGGTGAGAGTTAAAGTAAAAAGTAAAGTAAAGCTTATTTATTAATCACAAGTAGGCTTACATCAACACTGCAATGAAGATACTGTGAAAATTTTCTAATCACCACACTCAGGCACCTATTCAGGTACACTAAGGAAGAATTTACCTTTAGCCAATGTACCTAATCAGCATGTCTTTCTGACGGTAGGAGAAAACTGGAGCACCCAGAGGAAGTCCACACAAACACAGGGAGAATATGTAGGGTCTTCATAGACAGCAAGCCAAGCTGGGAATCAAACCCAGGACCCTGTCAGTGCTAACCACCGTGCCACCATGCTGCCTCCTGGGATGTTAGATAGCTTCATAGTTTGAAGCTATTGTTGTTTAGTATTAACTAACAGATAGCAATGTATGAAGTTAATGGTCACATAAGGAATGCCTTCAGCCATAACTCTTAGCTGTTTCTTCATTTACATAAACAAACTAGTTTCTTTGCAGCAGTCGGAAGCGGTTCAATTATCTGGCCCATCGAGTCTCCACTGACCACAATCCCACACAGGCCCAACCCCCATATTCTAATACATTTACCTACTAATCCCTCTAACGTACGCATCTTAGGTCACTAAGGGGCAATTTTAGCATAGCCAATTAATCTAAGCCACACATCTTTGGAATGTGGAAGGAAACTGGAATACCTGGAGGAAATCCACGCAGGCACGAGAATATGCAAACTCCACACAGACAGTGTCCCAAGCCAAGAATTGAAGCCAGATCCCTGGAGCTGTGAAGCAGCAGTGCTAACCAGTGTGCTACCATGCCACCCAACTGCACTTGGAATAATGTCATTCATGTTTTCACAAATCTATCTTGCCTAATTTGTTCCAAAGGCTATAAACATCTTCAAGGAAGGTATTGAAGCAGACAGTGAATCCTCAGATAATGGTGAAATCAATATTAGTCACCAGAAATTTGTAGGGAGCAAAATTTGCACCACACTGGTGGGAGGTTAAGAGATAAAAACACTTCAATAAGCATTCTTGGAAATGTGCAAAGCAAACTGCAAGGTTTTACAACAAGCCAAGAACATATTACCTAATATTGCCCTTTCATATCCTTACCACCCACTTAGGGCCAGTTGAATGACAGTATGTGCTGAACCAGACTATTAGCAATGACTGTACCTGCATGGTGAACTGAGATACATACCAATAGGGTCACATTGCGCATCTGGATAATGCATCTGGCTTTGGTACAATTGAAAGGTTTGATTTCAGTAATCTTCTTACCAGACTGGCATGAAACTAATATAAATCTTCTGCAAGTTGTATCAAAATATTGTCACTTAGAGCTACTGAGTTATCAGACAGCCTACCTGCAAAGGTTGCAAGCATAACAACTAGCTTCCCTGCCTGCAAAGGTTGCAAGTGTAACAACTTATCTGCAGCAGCTAAACACCCACTCAGCTATTAGGAGAGTTCTGGTGCCAATACATCTAATTGGCTATCTCTTATCTTTAACTGAATCTGGCTCAGGAAAATTATTTTGGACTGCTTTTGCTCTTAAGATCTCCATTGACTTCAGCTCATCTTAATTTTTCCTACTGATTTTGTTACTGTGGTTATGTGATCCACATAGGCTCTTCAATTACTTTAGTTAAAACATGGATGGATGACCTTCCTCCAACTTCTCATCCTTTATGAAGCATCTCTGCTCAGTTGAACAGAGCAGAGTGAGGATAACTCACTGGGATGAATTATCTTGATGGAGGGGTCTCCAATGAGCACAGGGGCTTGATCAGAAGCACAACCCTTCCTCCCATTTTGATTCATTGTATGCTGGTCCCACAAACAATAAGAGAGATTGAAATAAGTGGGTAGTGAAAACTCACAAGTAATAAAATACATGAATATTGCAAGTTGAGAGGCTACTTCTTTAGCCTTGGATTCAAGGGGTTAGTTACTGCAAAGGACAGAGGAGGAAGCCTGTGCGCTATTTGCTTTACTGGTTTATGCCAATATCCCTCGTGACCAGTGGCTGCTCAATATGTGGTGATGTAAAGATGCCGGCGTTGGATTGGAGTGGTAAGAACTCAGTAAGAATTTAGCAACACCAATTATTAATCCAACCGATTTATTTGATAGTAAAATAGCGAGCTTTCAACACTCCCGTGTCTTCATCAGGCAAGTGCAGTGTAACACTGCACTTGCCTGATGAAGACACGGGAGTGTTGAAAGCTCGCTATTTTACTATCAAATAAATCGGTTGGATTAATAATTGGTGTTGCTAAATTCTTACTGTGCTCAATATGTGACAGGGGGAATTTAAGGTAAGTGAGTTTCTTAACATTGAACTCCATCCTGTTCGGTAGTCTCACAGTTCCAGCAAAGATTGAACATCACTCCAGCTCATTGTATCTGTTCAAATGGATAAATACTCTCCACTGGAGCTGGGAGTGGTGACAATATTTTGATACAACTTGCAGAAGATTTATATTAGTTTCATGCCAGTCTGGTAAGAAGATTACTGAAATCAAACCTTTCAATTGTACCAAAGCCAGATGCATTATCCAGATGCGCAATGTGACCCTATTGGTATGTATTTCAGTTCACCATGCAGGTACAGTCATTGCTAATAGTCTGGTTCAGCACATACTGTCATTCAACTGGCCCTAAGTGGGTGGTAAGGATATGAAAGGGCAATATTAGGTAATATGTTCTTGGCTTGTTGTAAAACCTTGCAGTTTGCTTTGCACATTTCCAAGAATGCTTATTGCAGCTAGTAATGACAGTGTGTTAGCCTACTTGTTGTGGTTGATGACATGCTTTCCTCTCCAATAGCCAGGGCAAATAAGTATTGAGCAGGGAAGTCAGGGATATATGACCAGTCCTGTATTTAGTGGTCTAATGTAATATTCCACATGTACTTCTGAACTCAACCTCACGTAAACAGTAAAGATTACAGTTACATTTAAGAACCAGTCCTGATATAATGAAACTTTTTCAAATTATCACAATTAAATAAATGAGAATATTAAATGTTTAAAAAAAATTACTAAGGCTTATCTTATCAACAATTTTATGATCTGTACACCATTTACTTACTCATTATAATCCAGAACAATGCAAGTCAATGCACTGAAACTGACAGCCTTCCCAAGCCTTTCTATTGACCATGAATCGATTCCACAATCCAACAGCTCTATTTTAGAAAATGGATATGATGTTCGTCCGCGGAGTTCCAGAACTATTGCCTGTACAATTAAAATTAACCGGGAAAAGCTGTTAACAATTACTCTAAAATGTTATTTGAAGCTCAGAAGCTAGTCAGTCTTCTTGTAATTTTATGCACTTGGCTTACAAAAACATAAAGGTTTCAGAATTCCCACAACATGCCTGACCTAGGAAGATTTGCATTTTAATGAATTAAAAAGCATGAATATAAGATAAAGGATTCCTTTTAAGTTTAAAAAGATCAATAATTAATGCAAACACATGAAAGTGACATGCATGGAAAGAACATCTGCTTTACTAAACCTGGCATGATGGATAGAGTACCACGATGATACTTCCTGCCTCTCTAGCATAATATCATCTCTTGATAAGAGGCAAAAATTATGAAAAATAAAACCACGCTAGAAAGTTTCTCTCTGCTCCTTTTGATGATCCGAATCAGTCCCGGAGGTACACAACATATTTGTCACATGCAAATCCATTTATCTTGAAATGATAC
The DNA here is from genome assembly GCA_024679065.1 of Sphyrna mokarran. Classification (NCBI taxonomy): domain Eukaryota; kingdom Metazoa; phylum Chordata; class Chondrichthyes; order Carcharhiniformes; family Carcharhinidae; genus Sphyrna; species Sphyrna mokarran. Next base: position 19,859,604 of record JAGIQG010000003.1, on the reverse strand, counting down.
AATCATCAACACAGTCAAGGCCCAGCTCATGTTTAAATCAATTTAGAGTTTTTCTTCTAACCTGAAACAAAATTAAACATCTACTAACTTTTAATATAAAGGGAGCTTAGTCCCCTTTCCTTAAGCTTTTTTGGAGCATGTGGCATTCATGGCCAACAACTGTATCCTCAACTCAACAACTTCACTATGAAACCAGCTACAATGAAATGTGAGAGTCAGCACGAAATCAGAGACTTACAATAAAAAAAATCAGAACTGCAGATCCAGCAAATAACATTCTTTTATTAACAAGCTGCTAGAGGCAGTAGTAGAAGAGGGTAAAATTTTGTCTTTTAAAAAGTATTTAGACAGTTACATGGGTAAAATGGGTATAGCAGGATATGGGCCAAATGAAAACAATTGGAGCTAACTTAGTGATTTTTAAAAAAAGAGAGCAGCATGGAAATATTGGGCCAAAGGATCTGTTTCCATGCTGTAAACCTCCATGGTTCTATTTGGACATTCCCCTATCATCAAATCAAGAATTGCACGAGCCAGTGAAGAGGATGTGGACTTTAACAACACCATTCACTCTAAAAACATAGAAGACATGCAAAGACAGACAAATGATTTTCCAGACATAAAGGAAAGTTTGCTTTGATCACAATTGGCATTAAAAACTCAGACTATGAGAATTATTGTTTCCACACTCTCTCTGGTGCAAATGCATCTGGACAGCCAACTGTGAATCCCATCACATCCTATCTGAGCCAAGACAAAGCCGATTGCCTTCGGAACATTTTGAAGTTAGTTTAACACAGTACAAGACGGAAGAAGATAAATCACTTAAGTATCTGGAAATATTTTGTACCTCTGAATCTCAAATCTCTGAAGCGCATTTGATAAGTGAAATTAAAGTGATCTTGGCTGAGCTGAAATAAATATGGTTCTCTCGATGGATTATTGGTAATCAATATTAATAATTTTAATTGTTAAATGATGCAAGCTGAATTCTAGGTTGAATGAAACCACTGGTTTTTGTGACATAGGGTGGGTAGATATGCAGTTACCATCGTCTTACCTGACTTTGTCTACAAATAGGGTGATTAACTGCACAGTTTGCAACCAGAGGCAACATTGTAACCTGGGTTTTGGCACCATTGAGATACAACCAAACCTTTCTGTCTCTGTGTCTGGAAGATCATTTTTTTTTGCATTTCTTGTATATTTTCATTAATATGAGGCATGTATCATCTGTAAAGTCATCAGGTACTTGACTGGTCCACACAGGCCTGATTTGATGCTGGCAGAATATCTCAATCATAACTGCAAAAACATAATCGGGGATAATTCAGCAGCCTTGCCTGTCATTTTAAATCAATCTGTTTCAACTACATACCCTGCCACCTAATACAGAATCTCGATGATATTAATTGCTTTCTTAAGCAATCCAAACACTTTTTGGGAAACAGTGACATGTTGCCAATGCAGTCAAGAGCTTTCTCAAAGCCAATAAAATTCAGCACATCTCTGATAACTTTGCTTTGCTCATTGTATTTAAAAGAGCAAAGATCAAGTCAATGGAAGATCTTTTCTTGCCCTTTTGGAGTTTATCATCAACGCTCATCCTGAACAATGTTACAGGAAGGTTTGCTGGGACAGGGGCAGTGAAAATCTGACAAAATATTCTTGAAGCTAAGACAGTTCAAAACTGCAATTGATAGATTTTGTTAGGCTAGGGATTAAAGGACATGGAATGAAACCAGGAGTATGGAATTAAGATCCAGATCAACTATGATTGGACAATAGAAAGACTGGAGAGGCTGTGTGGCCTACTCCCGTTGCTATGACAATAATACCACCTCTTACAACCAATCCCGTGCTTTCTCTTTTAAGCTTGACAATTATTCCTTTCGTCCAAACTTTTATTTTTTTTTCCATTCCGGTGAATGTAATCAGATTTTCACCTTCAGCTTCCTTGAGTAATTTTGCACAACTCCGATTGTGACTTGCTCTTTGTTAGCTGTGACTGATTCAGTACCATATTAATTTTTTTAAAACTAAATTTCAGAAGAATTAGCTATTTACTTTCACCACATGCATGAGCTGATCTTGCAAAATTAAACACAAGCTACACAAGTGCTAGACAATGACCATTTTCAACAAGTGAGAATCTAACCATCTACCCTTGATATTTAATGGTGTTACCATTGCTGAATCCCTCAATATCAGCATCAAGGGGATTAAAACTGAACTGGACCAGCCATATAAATATTGTGGCTACCAGAGCAATTTGGAAGCTGCAGTGAAGAACTCACCTCCTGACTCCCCAAGAGGTTACCCACTATGTACATAGAATCCTACAGTGCAGAAAGAAGCCATTTGGCCTATTGTGTGTGCACCAATCACAATCCCACCCAGGCCCTTTCCCCACAATCCAGTGCACTTACCTTACTTAGTCCCTCTGACACTAAGAGTCAATTTAGCATGGCCAATCCACCTAACCTGCACATCTCTGGACTGTGGGAGGAAACTGGAGCACCCAGAGGAAACCCACATAGACACAGCAAGAATGTTTAAACCCAAGCTGAGAATCAAACCCTGGTGTTGTGAGGCAGCAGTGCTAACCACTCTGCCATGCTAACAGCACTGATCAGGAATGTGTATACTCTCCATGTGCTCAGATTGTGCAACACCTATAACAATCAACACTGTCCAAGGCAAAGCAGCCCACTTTATCGACAACCCATTCACCAGCTTAAACATTCACTCCCTCCAACCTACATGCATGTTGGCTGCAGTGTGTACCAACCACAACTCACCAAGACTCCTCTAACATAACTTTCCAATCCCGCAATCAATATCATAAGGACAGCAGATGCATTGGAACACACTACCTGCAAGTCACACATCATTCCTGACTCGGGGCTACAGCACCATTTCCCCCATCTTCACAAGGTCAGAATCCTTACGTTTCAGCTGAAATCACTGATAAAACTGTGAAAGGTAAACACTTCTTCAAATCATTTTTGAGAATTATTACAGGCAATGATGATGATATTGGTGGAAGTTCATGCCTTAATGAATCATTTGGTAATAACTATCCCCATCCCAGAGGCAGTACAGTGGCACAGTGGTTAGAACTGCCACTAACAACACCAAGGATCCGGGTTCGATTCCCAGCTTGGGTCACTATCTGTGTTTGCACATTCTCACCATGTCTGTGTGGGTTTCCTGCAAGTGCTCTGGTTTCCTTCCACAGTCTAAAAGATTGCATTGGCCATGCTAAATTCTCCTCCGCGTACCCAAAAGGCACTGGAATGAGGCGCCTAAGGGGTTTTCACAGTTACCTCATTGCAGTGTTAACATAAACCTTCTTGTGACACCAAGAAATAAACTTTAAACTTACTCCACCAACACTGACATGTGGGAAACCTAGAGTACGGGAGAAGATTTTTTGCCCTGTTAAGAGATAATTAAAAGGTTAAGAACCAAATTTTCCAGTCCCGAATACCCCAAATTGGAAACTCCTGCCTGAGGTCAACGCACCTTTCAATGGTCCATCAAATTTTCCATCCCACCTGCAAGAAATCCTGTGGCAGGGAGAACTGGAAAATTCACCCTTAAATTTTCTTTAAAAATGAAAAACATACCAAGACTTCCCTCAATGCCAAGATCACACCATTCCGTACCCAGTCAAATCTGTGGTGCTGTTACTTTCATGTCTATCGAATTAATATGTATTGTCCCCACTAAGCCCCCATAAACCAATGTCTTCAATATATTGGCAAATAATAGTTAGTGCTGTGGAGGTTATCTTTGTGAAAATAGTAGTGCTTGTAGATGATTGATTATTTTTACTCTTCTGCATTAAGTATAATTGGGAAGGACTGGGGAGACTAGGAAAGTGGGTGCGAGATGCCACAGCTTTTGGAGGCCAGGAGGAGCTATCATCTTGGGAGCAGTGCCTCTGGCGTTCATAGGGAGCCCCCAAATGATAGCCCCCACCTTCTTTCTCGCTTTTCAAGCCAAGTTTTAAAGTTTATTTGTTAGTCACAAGTAGGCTTACATTAACATTGCAATGAAGTTACTGTGAAAATCCTCTAGTTGCCGCACTCCGATGCCTGTTTGGCTACACTGAGGGAGAATTGAATATGGCCAATGCACCTTACTAGCATGTCTTTCATGCTATGGGAGGTAACCGGAGCATTTGGAGGAAACCTGAGCATTCGGAGGAAACCCACGCAACCACAGGGAAAATGTGCAGACTCCACACAGTGAGCCAAACCAAGAATCGAACCTGGGTCCCTGATGCTATGAGGCAGCAGTGCTAACCACTGTGAGAAGTTTGTTTTAAAGAAAATGCCTTGTCCACTCCCCATCTGAGGGCCCATGCCAACTGTCTCATGGCAAGGGCAGCATTTTATTGGTGTCAATTGGCTAAATAAGAAACTCAATTGACCCACTAATTATTTATTTAAAATGGCATTGGGGAACAGCTTAGGGTAAGACAGGAAGGTAGTGAGCTTGTCACCCTTATATTTTACATGCCAACACCTGCCTCCTCCCCCCCAACTACAATGGAAAGCATTCCTGGCCCGGGGCGAGAGGATTGATATAAAATCCAGCATATGATCTACAGAGTCTGAAATAGCCATTAAAATGAATAAAGTGACTTACTAAATTTGCTACATCTTGGTTGTTCAGAGCCATGTGCCAGACACACAATTCTTTTCCGTACATGTAACGTTCATCTCTGATTGTCATCAGCAATGGTTTCAGCTGTACTGGTGGCAAATCATTGGCAGCTGCCTCAGGGGGTGCAAGTATGAACTAGAAAGTGAGCAGAAATAATCATACAACATCCACTACTCCAACTAACACTTAACCCAAACTTCACTTACATTAATGTAAAGCCTGCAAAGGCAAATTTCATTGAGCAAAACATTTTTTTTGTCATGTACTTTTATCTTCTCACAATTAACCTTTTTTCTCGAAGCTCATTTTGAATACATTTCAAGAAAACATTTAGGCAGCACAGTGGCACAGTGATTAGCACTGTTGCTTCATGGCGCCAGGGACCTAGATTTGATTTCTGGCTTGGGTCATTGTCTATGCAGACTCTGCAGTTCTCCCCATGTCTGCATGGGTTTCGTGCAAAAAATGTGTTGGTTAAGTGCATTGGCTGTGCTAAATTCTCCCTCAGTGTATCAGGTGTGTGGCGCTAGGGAATTTTCACACTAACTTCATTGCAGTGTTAAAGTAACACTATGGTGACACTAATAAATAAACTTTGATATAAATAGACGTAAGGCTGCCAAAAAATTTATTGTCCAATAGCATTTTTTCATATCTTCTGTGTGTTTCAATTATAATGACATCATGTCCACTATTTCATATATATTGCTTTATGTATCATATTTGGCACATTATTAAAAGTTTATCAGTTTAATTACTGTTTTGTTTTCCCCATGACCAATCTATTTTTCTGGTTATCTTAACAATCCTTTTTTTGATCCGTTAAGTTCTATGTAGAAAACATCCAAAACATTACTCAAAAAGCAGAATGTTTTTATTATACTAACTTTTTCCCGTCTTTAATAATTGTATCTGGAAACCTCCTCCACACAGATCCAGGATATTTAATATCGGACGCTTGAAATTGCAGAAGGAACGACAGAAACAGGAAAACACCAACAAACTAAAATGGGGGGTCAAACCTAACATTTGAGGTGATACAAAAGAGGAGATAGCAAATCAGCACCCCACCAATTTTTATTTGCATTGACTTTCACTATCAGGCAAAGTCAAGATCTAACCTTAAGTCTCTTAACAGCTGCTTTCACTGATATCAATGTGGTGTATCAACTCAGATGGGTACATTCATTAGACATCATGAGAGTGATCTTACCACTGTGCTCTGCTGGTTGATGGGTGATGCTAGCTGGTTGAGAGAGCTGAAAAATCATGCTTGCACCTGATTTCTTGCCTCTCATGATCTCACCGGCACTGGATATCGGCAATGTGAGCCTTGCGTCATTTCCGGTGTGAGGCTGAATAAATTACTTAAATCGAACTTAAGTCTCATTTACATGGAATTATTGAGTCTGAGACAATATCGTCTGGGCTCACTAGCCCCTGTGGCCTTGCCAGGAAAGGATCCCTCCCATGAGAATTACAGCTCTTCCCCATGAACAGGGACCAGTAGAGTCATAGAACATAGAACATTACAGCGCAGAACAGGCCCTTCGGCCTTCGATGTTGCGCCGACCAATTAAGAAAAAGCAATGCCCCTCTAACCTAAACCTTTCCCTTTTCATCCATAAACTTATCTACTAACCTCTTAAACGCCACCAAACTTGGCGCATCTACAATTGCAGCAGGCAGGGCACTCCATACCCTTACCACCCTCTGGGTAAAGAACCTACCTCTGACATCCGTCCTATAACTACCACCCCTTAATTTAAAGCTATGTCCCCTCATGCTAGCTTTCTCCATCCTAGGAAAAAGGCTATCACTGTCCACCCTATCTAAACCTCTAATCATCTTATATGTTTCAATAAGGTCTCCTCTTAGCCGCCTCCTTTCTAACGAAAACAACCTCAAATCCCTCAGCCTCTCTTCATAAGACCTGCCCTCCATACCAGGCAACATCCTGGTAAACCTCCTCTGTACCCTCTCCAATGCCTCCACATCTTTCTTATAATGTGGGGACCAGAACTGTACACAATACTCCAAGTGCGGCCGCACTAGAGTTTTGTACAGTTGCAACATGACGTTGCGGCTCCGAAATTCAATCTCCCTACCAATAAAAGCTAAGACTCCGTATGCCTTCTTAACAACCTTATCGACTTGATTGCCAACTTTCAGGGATCTATGCACATATACACCAAGATCCCTCTGTTCTTCAACACTATTAAGAGTCCTACCATTAGCCCTATACTCTACACATTTGTTATTCCTGCCAAAGTGAATTACCTCACACTTTTCCGCATTAAACTCCATTTGCCACCTCTCGGCCCAGCTCTGCAACTTGTCCAAGTTTCTCTGCAAACTATAACAACCCTCTTCACTATCTACCTCTCCTCCGACTTTGGTGTCATCCGCAAACTTATTAATCCATCCTTCAATACCCTCATCCAGATCATTTATAAAAATTACAAACAGCAGGGGCCCCAAAACAGATCCCTGAGGTACACCACTTGTAACCGAACTCCATGATGAATAATTTCCATCAACCACCACCCTCTGTCTTCTATCAACTAGCCAATTCCTGATCCAATTAGCTAAATCACCCTCAATCCCATACATCTGCATTTTCTGCAGAAGCCGGAAGGGACATTTGAGGCTTCCCAGGCAAGGAGGGTGTGGCTCTTGGGCAGCACCAGCTGCCAGTCTGCAGGTGATGGGTGGAGGGTGGGAGTGGTGATGGATGTGATATTTCCAGGCGTGGTGGGGTTCATGGTTGGCTGCAGAAGCCCACAATGGGGGGGGGGGGGGGGGAAGCAGGTGCTTGGTCAAGGTCAGCTGCTGCATAGAGGCCTGACAGATCTCCCTCTCTCAGATTTGTCAGGCTTCTGATGGTTGGCATGGCATATGTGTAGCCACAGAGATCTGTGCATGCGCAATGGTGCCCTCTGCTGCTACAGCAGGCTTGCTGGCGATTTAAGCCCCACCCACATTTGCTTGCACTCAATGGATAATAATTTTGTAAAATAGAGCCAGTGATATGAACAGGTCATTAGGGAAGTCATCTTGGATCTTATTGTTAAGATGGCTGTGCTCTATGGAAATATACATGGCCCACTGTGATAACCAAAATGAATGGTGGTGCCATTCTAACATTGCAATGTAATAAATTAATCAGCTCCTATATATTTGAAGGTTTTGAGCTCTTCTCTCCATCTCAAGAGGAACTTCTCAATTTAAAATCCCTAAAGTACAGAAGGAGGCCATTCAGCCAATCAAATCTGTACCAGCCACAATCCCATTTATGGGCCAGAAATTCTCCTGTTTTCCTGCTGACGCTGGACTTATAGTTTTTTTGGTAAGATCGACCCCATATCGTTTTGAAGGATTACATAGTATAATGAATAAATGGCAAGGACTACAAAAGACCATTGTTGACAACATTTTAAAATGCAGGTTTATGTGGGTGCCATGATAGCACAGTGGTTAGTATTGCTGCCTCTCAGTGCCAGCAATCTGGCTTCAGTTCCGGTCTTAGGTGAATGTCTGTGTAGAGTTTGCACTTTCTTGCCGTGTCTGTGTGGTTTCCTCCCACAATCCAAAGATGTGCAGATTAGGTTGAATGGCCATGCTAAAACTGACTCTAGTGTCAGGTAGATTAGCGCAGGTAATGTGTGGGATTACAGGAATAGGAACTGGCTAGTACAGACTTAATGGGCCGAATGATCTCCTTCTGTACTGTAGGAATTCTAAATCCAGAAGTTCCCCTTCAGATGGAGAGAAGGGCTGAAAACTTTCAAATATGTAGGAGCTGATTAATTTATCAACTTACCTTGCAAACCACCCAAGTTAGAATGGCAGTACCATTCATTTTGGTTATAATACCGGCCGTGTATATTTCCATAGAGTACAGCCATCTTATGGTAAGGTCTAAGATGACTTCTCTAATGTCTTGTTCATATCACTGTCTCTATTTTATAAAATTGTGAATGAATTCTTCTTAAAAATCTTGATGCTATTTCAGGTTTTTGTCATTGCTATGGAATGGACTTAGTAGTAACAAGAATATTTTCTAGTTGGATATGGAAACCTCAGGGTTTCTGCCACAAATATATCTCCTGCACAAAGACAGGCCTGCTGGATAAAGACAGTAAAGTTTAATTTTGATTAAAATATTTGAGGTGGTTCTCCAACTCAGAAACAAAGAGACATCCCTTCTAGCACAGTTTGAGTTTCTTTGGAAGTAGACGCTTGTTACTTCGCTTGTACAGGTGTCGGAAATTGGTGAACAAACCCAACAACAAAGCAATATGGTAACCTTACAAGAAGTAGGAGAAAATGAATGAGATGTTGACTGGGTTGGGCAATAGAATACCACATCTTCCTGCAGTAATGAAACATAGAAAATAGGTACAGGAATATGCCACTTGGTCCTTTGAGCTTGTACTACCATTCAACATGATCATGGCTATTCATACATTTTCAGTGTCACACTCTTCCTTTCTCTCCATACCTTTTGGTCCCTTTAGCTGCAAGGCTATGTCCAGCTCCCTCTTGAACATATCTAACCAACTGGCCCCAATAACTTTCTGCAGTAGTGAATTCCGCAGGTTCACAACTCTGAGTGAAGAAGTTTTTCCTCATCCCAATCCTGAATAGCTTACCCTTTATTCGTAGGCACAAGGAGAAAGTACTTGACTAGCATTTTTTTAAAAATAGAAATACTCATTGCCATCTTCATTTTTGTGTGGTTGTTTACAGTAATTACTGCAGCCTCAAAAACCAGTAAATTAAACGTTACAAGTGACCCATTTTTGGTTTCCTGTCACATAGAAGATCTTTCATGTAAGATTTTCCCAGTTCTTTGTTATAAAAAGAACACCCTCTGGGCTTCAGTTCTGCCATATGTTTTGCATTTTACTCAAGGTTTGGAAAACAAATAGATGTTTTGTTTCCAGACGCACAGAACATGTCAAGCATTGTTACATGCACCAACTTTCTGCACTCAAATATTGGAATTTGCTGTGCAGCCAAATTTACACATGCAACATGTTCTGCCTCTCCGTTACATCAAGGCTGATCTGCGTCTCACCGTCACCTTGGTCCTGTAGCGTTTTGTACCTTTGTATCATAAAAAAAACCCCATCAATCCCAATTTTGAAATGTTTAATTGATTTAGCCTCAACTCTCAGAAGGGAACAAAAGGGGATGAGTTCCAGAGGGGGTGACAAATAAATACAGGAACAGGGGTACACGATGTTGTTATTCTAATGATATAATGCCTTGGGCTTATTTACTGTAGAAAATGCAAGGCATCAATCACTCATACAGGATTGGGGAAACATGATGTGGATTCACTTATTAAGACTAGGCACATGAAGACAGTGAAACATTGCTCTGATGTTTTTAAGTTTATACCTATGTGCATGTGTTCTTCTCAAAGCAAAAGTGAAATGAAGACTGGATCGCATGACATTTTCCTTGTAGTGTTATCAGACTGATATTCCTTGAAGGCATATTGCAAGAAGAGCTTGACCATTAACTTCCATTCACTATTCTAAAACTACAGCAATGTGAAGGCTTTCTATGAAGAATAGAAGAATCGTAGAATCATTACAGTGCCACCCCAGGCCCTATCCCCATATCCCATGTATTTACCCTGAAATCTCTCTGATACTAAGCAGCAATCTAACCCACACATCTTTGTGTGGGATGAAATCAGAGCACCCAGAGGAAACCTACACAGACAAAGAAAGAACATGCAAACTCCACACAGACAATCACCTGGAGCTGATGCTGTGAGCCAGCAATGCTAACCACTGTGTCACCCCAAGACATGCTGAGGTTCAACATTTCCTGTGGAGTCCCTTCTTGCTAACTTTGCAATATATAGTACACCCCATTGGCCATCTTGTTAAATTATATTTTCGTAATGAACCCTCCAAAAGTTAAATATCTTATGGGATACAAGACACTGTCTTCATTTAAGAATTTCCCTGCTTTGTTAGGGTAGGTACAATTAGCAATGAAATTCTATGCTCTTTGCTCTACTTCCTAAGGATAAGACAGCAGTTGAAACAAACGCCAATTTTGTGAAAAATATAGCTCCAAGATGGTTTTGGTGGTAAATTGGACTGAGTAATGGGATTGCCTCTGTGGCCCATGCCAACTAGTATCCCTCCCCATATCAAGTTGATCGGAAAGAGCCGGGCTTAGTCCAAACAGTCAACTCCGGCATTGCAAAGAGGTCAATTTGTTTTACATGTGAGATTTTCCTGCAGATTTAAGGTGCAAGGGGCAAGATTTAAAAGATGTACGAGGCAATTTTTTTTTTTTAAACGCAGGGGGTGGTGAGTGCCTAGAACTCACTATTGGGGTAGGTAGCGGAAGCTGATATGATGCTGACTTTTAGGGGGTGTCTTGGCAAATGTATGATAGGATGGAAATAGAGGGATACAGTTCTCCAAAGGATAGGGGATTTTAGTTCAGTCGGGCAGCATGATCGGGGCAGGCTTGGAGGGCTGAAGGGCCCATTCCTGTGCTGTAATTTTCTTTGCATTTCTTTTCCGCAAGAGTTCAGTCACAATTTCATTGGAGAAAGTCAGGGATTTCAACCTCGATTTCTCTTCAAGGAGCCAAAAGAGAATCCTTTCAGCCTAAACCTTAACAGGACTGGTTAAAATAAATTACTAACAGAGTAACAAGTCATTTAAGTGTGTTTTACAGCTCCAGAAATCTGTGTGTGTGTGTGTGTGTGTGTGTGTGTGTGTGTGTGTGTGTGTGTGTGTACACGCTTGGGGAATGGGTGTTTGTTGTATTTATATAACAGATAAATGTCTATCTGTTTTTAAATCTGAGCTTACAGGAAATCCTGTTTGTGTCTGTTTTTTAACATTACAGCACAATAAGAATGAAAACATTCCTTTTCAAAAATATATCATGTTGCAGTCAGCCTAGAGATGAGGAAAAGGGACAAAAGTTATTCCACCACCTCTCCCCGTCTGTAATAATTCTAACTTTCAAGTATGGGGGTAAGGTACCCAAAGCTTATGAACATTTTTATTCCTAAATCTCCATAATACTTAATTCCACAATGGACATTTCCCCAAATATTCACAGCTCCCAAATGTGGCAAGACAGTGCAGTTGAAATCAAAGAGAATTTTTTAAAAATTCATTCATGGACATGGGCATCGCTGGCTGGCCAGCATTTATTGCCCATTCCTGGTTACCCTGGGAAGGTGATGGTGAGCTACCTTCTTGTCACCTGATGAGACTTCCAGGAATACATTCAACCCAATTTGGCAAGTCTGTAATACTGCCTACCTTCATTCACTTGTTAGAACATAGAACATAGAACAACATAGAACAATACAGCACAGAACAGGCCCTTCGGCCTTCGATGTTGTGCCGACCAAAATAAAAAGCAATGCCCCTCCACTAAACCATTCCCTTCTCTCCATATACTTATCAATAACCTCTTAACGCCACCAAACTTGGGCATCTACACAGCTGCAGGCAGGGCATTCCACTCCCTAATCACTCTTTGAGTAAAGAACCTACCTCTGATATCCGTCCTATAACTCATACCCCTTAATTTAAATTGTGTCCCCTCGTGCTAGCTTTTCCATCCTGGAAAAAGGCTATCACTGTCCACCCTATCCAAACCTCTAATTATCTTATATGTTTCAATAAGATCCCCCCTTAGCCGCCTCCTGATGTTGATGTTCCCCATCAACTACACACACTTATACCCAGAATATCCAAAATCTCCAAATTAGTGAGTGATACAAAATTGTGTGGGAGGGTGAGCTGTGGAGGAGGATGCAGAGATGGTTCTGTGCGATTTGGACAGGCTGAATGAGTGGGCAAATGCTAAAAAGGGCTGAATGGCCTACTCCTATTCCTGTTTTCTATGTTTCTAGCCCCCCCCCCCCAGAATATAGTTTCTCTCCTCTCAATCACTCACTACCCCAAAATTTTCATCTGCCAACCTGAATTCTCAGTATCCCGCATCCCCTCCCTACTCAAAATTCCAATCTCCTAAATACTCTCCATTCCCTCAACTGCACATTGGCCCTCCATGATTCTTTAGTACACATTCTTGCACACAAACTGCATCATAATCCCAAATTCTCATTACTTTCTTCCAAATACTTTCTATATTTATTCCAAACAACTCAATTTCTCCACCTGTTGAGCATTTCGTACACAGCTTTCCAAACACAGCGTCCCTCTTCTAAGCAACATATTCATTCACACTCTAAGCTTGGCTTTAAAACACTATCCTTGGGAAATACCGTGGGTGCCATTCTCCGAGCTTGCTGCACTGTTCTAGGAGAAGCAGCTGGAAATCGGGAGCTGATTTCAATATGCTAATCGGAATTTTGTTATTGTTATTGGGCCTGGGACTGAAGTTTCTGCTAACATCTTCACTCCAGCTGGCTTAACACTGCTACCCACTAACAGGGAACAAGCAGCCGACCCTGCTGGAGTGAAGAGAGGCCATTGAGGCTTCCCCCCCTGGAGGTTGGGGGTAAGGGGGTGTGGCCAAACAAGCCCCCAAAAATGGCAATTTGTAAAGTACTCTGGGACAATTGGGCACGATCTAAACCAGCAGGCTGAAGCCTAAAATACAGAGATAAACAGGCTGTAGCTCGGACAACTGAATACACAGGACATGGGTCATCTCCAGGATGAAGGGGGCCTTCTGGTCAAACTACCAGACATAGGGGCACCTTAACCCCTTACTGGGAGGGAGGTGTGTGTCCTACGTGCCCCAGCACCTACAGACATGGCCGCAGTCAGCCTAGAGGTGAGGAAAAAGGGCAAAAGTTATTCCACCACCTCTCCTCATCTATAATAATTCTAGAGATTGATGTGGCAGCACCCGATTGAACTTTATCGATCAGGGTGATCAAGTCCTGATTGACTGACAATGACCAAAAGGGGCATGAACACAAATGGGGCATAAAGGGTGCTGTGCAACCAAGAATCTCTCTCTCTCTGACCCCACGAACAAGTTACATCAACAGTGACCATTGCCAGCAACAACCAGCATGGCGAAAGCCACCACACCCAAGAAGGAAGGAAGACCAGCACCAGAGTGTCAGAACACACAGAGACCAGCGCACAGATAAAGGCCAGTATCTGCCTGGATACTTGCCAGTCTCGCAAAGTTAAGTCAAGGTCTAGTGTTGGACTTGAACTTTAGTGTTTCTGTAAGATAACTTATTGTTGGTAGGGTGAGTGGTTATTGATTGTGTGTTTAAATAACTAGTGTTGCGCTAACAAGAAGTCTACTTGCAATTCTTTGTCCACCTGTATAAGGGTTAAAACAGATTGTATGGCAGGCAAAACAGGGGGCAATGCCAGCCTGGCTCCCTGGCAATGTCCGGAGGATGGGGCAAGAGAGGGGCTGCCGCTCTGCACTCGGGATCGTGAGCAGAGGGAAGGAGGACGGCAATTGGGGTTGCCGGGGGAGGGTGGGGAATTAAAATCTGGAAATCGAGGCTGGCCACGGCATAGGGCATTAGGGCTTGCCTGAGGTGGTCCTGGAAACGGATGATCAGGGGAATGGGTGGCGGCGGGGAGGGAGGGTGGGCATGGGGGTGTCAGAAGGCCAGTGATGGGAAGGGCCACAGTGCATGTACTGATCTCGGCACTCACAAATCAGTGTGTGTGCAGTGGCCACTATGCTACTGGTCTCTCCAGTGGGAATAAGGCCCCCCCGCTACTGATTTTAAGAGGGAGTCACCCTGGCGCATTTGATGATCAGAATGTGGGCGACTCTAAAACTCCTGCTAAAAAGAAATTGGCAGGAGTTACTTCCATTTTCATGCGAATTGGGAATTTGGAATTTCTTTGGGACAATCTTGGCTCCTTATCTAAAACTTGTCATTAACAGCCTAATAGATCAGCTGACGTTAGATTTATATAAAACGTACGCCAACACTCCATTATTACATAAAAGCTAAATACTGCTGACAGCACAAACTTGAAATAAGCTGTGTTAATACCAGGAAGCCTCAGCAGGTCAGGCAGATTCAGACATGAAAGCAAAGAAAATAAACAATTCAGGTTCAATTTTCTGGACCTGCTAAGATTGCAACGAGGATGGACAGGGCCTGAAGATATCGGCGTTGGCCCCACGACAATTTCCCAAGCCCATTTCCAACAGCAGCCAAGGTGATTTCGGGATCAGTAGAGTTACCTGCCTCCACAAGGCAGGGGGCCTTGTTAACCAAGAGTAAAGGAGGTTGGCTGGGGTTTTCCAATCAATCTCCAATTTCCTGGCAGTTTGGTCAGGCAGTTTAACTGCCTGGAGAAGGGCAATCATTGGCAGGCTGGATTTGGCGGTATTTCAAGCAGGACAGGTCCTCTCAGGCCTGTCTGGGTAGCAGATAAAGGCTGCCCTGCAGAGGGATTCACCCCAGCCCCTAACCAGTCTTCCACACGTTAGCTGCCTTTTCTCTCTTCAATGACATTGTTTTAACAAGTTGGTGAGAAGGTGCCTCCGAGGTGTCCATGTTAAAGTGCCCTCTGACTTATCATCTATTTGAAGCTATTTGCTCTGTTGAAGCTGGAAGGTCTCTGATTGGCCCTCTATCCTTGGAAACCCACTTATCATCCTTAATTGGGACTTTCCCATTGCCCTGATCAAAATCCAACTCTTGTTCCTCGAGTGTGGGTTCAGAACCTGAAATAAGTCCCATTACTTACCTTCAAAAGAAAATTCCAGACTTTCAGCTCTTATGATTTTTCATCTGAGGAAGGGTCACAATATTTGAAACTGTAACCATTTTAACTTTCCCTGCAGGTGCTAATTTTTTTTGTCTTGCTTCAGATTCCATAACTTGATAAAGCAATCCTAAATTGCTATGTACATCTCAACTGCAACCACGAACTGGTAGGCATATTGGAGTCTCTAGAGTTTCCTGACTAATAAGGAAATTGTAGAATAAAGAAGTTACCTTGGTTAGGATTTCTTCATTTTCAATGCATTTCTGCAGGTTTTGTACCAGTATTGGACTGACTGCACTGCAAGTCTGAGCACAATGCCGCTCGTAATGTTTCAAAAACTTCTGAACGATGGCTGAAGTGTCTTGTTGCTTTCCCTTCTTATTCTTCTTCTTCTTCTTCTTCAGTTTCCCCATCTTCCTTGTTCCTCCCAAGGCTGCACTGTGAAGCAACACAAGAGGAACAACTTACTGCTTGGTTCAGCTAAGTGTATTTTACTCATCTGAAATTAAAGCCATTTCAATGTGACAGGTATAATGAATACCATGAAAACTAGCTTAGTTTATCTTAGTGGCAAAAGAAACCAGTCCTGATAAAGTGTGTATAACATTTAAAACAGACAAGTTTAATATCTGCAAATTAAAAAGGGAGTAATTACTAAAATAAACCATTTACTTTTGTCGCACCTTGATTTATTTCTCCTTTGATTTAATTCCCCTGGTTTTTCACAACACGTAGCAATGGTATCCTCGTTGAACACAATACCACTTTTCCATAGAGCTACTGTTAACAGTCACAAGGCTGTGCCGCATGATTAGGTTTTATATCACTCTACCCTGGAAACAGACATAAACACAGTAAGAAGTCTGACAACACCAGGTTTCATAAACACAGAGCACAACCAATTCTGTACAATGAATTTTCACATGCTAGGAGAATTCAATGTAAACTGATTAACATTTTTGGTATGTCTCTTGGACTCACTACATAAATAATAGGTAAAGCCCCAGAACAATTTAATTTTGACTGTAGCTTTTTGTGCAGTGAGTGGTAATGACTTGGATTTGGGAGGGTGATGCAATCAGAGATAGTCAGTGATATTGAAGGGATTTAAAAGCTTAACTTGCAGGGCTTAAGGAGTGGAAGTGGGAATGGAACTTAATGGATTGCTCTATGGCGGGCCGGGAGCTTTCCTCTCTGGTGTAAATGACCATGATTTTCTTCACTAACATTGAATTAATGTAGCCATGTTGTAATGCTGCATACAGCTTGTAGCATTCCTGATGGTTAGGAGTAAGCAACAAGATTCTAATTTTGATTTAATGTATTATTTGTCACATGTATTAACATACAGTGAAAAGTATTGTTTCTTGCGCACTATACAGGCAAAATATACCATTCATAGAGAAAGAAATGAGAGAGTGCAGAATGTAGTGTTGTAGTTATAGCTAGGGTGTAGAGAAAGATCAACTTAATGCAAGGTAAATCCATTCAAAAGTCTGACAGCAGCAGGGAAGAAGCTGTTCTTGAATTGGTTGGTATGTGACGTCAAACTTTTTTATCTTTTTCTTGAAGGAAGAAGGTGGAAGAGAGAATGTCTGGGATGCATGGGGTCCTTAATTATGCTGGCTGCTTTGCCAAGGCAGCGAGAAGTATAGACAGAGTCAATGGATGGGAAATTCTACTACAGGAAGTGTGTAGATAATTTCAATGTACAAAGAAATCCAGCATTTGTTAATGTATTCTGGTGATTTGAATCCAGAAATTTACCTCAGCTTTATCACCAAATTTACATATCGCCTTCAATAATAGAAATCTATTGTGGCACAACGTTTAGCACTGCTGCCTCATAGCATCAGAGACCCGAGTTCAATTCCAACCTCAGGTCACTGCCTGTGAGGAGTCTGCACATTTTCCTGCAGTCCCAATGACAGTATCAAACACAGCAGAAAATCACATGATTTGCAGAACCATTGTAATAAAATAATTATACTATAACCCTGAAGCAAAACAATATTTGCATATTTTACAGACAATGCAAAGTGTTTACCTTATTCCGTAATGAAATTAGGACAAAATTGGCAACATATTTTAACCTTTCATAAGTACATGAGTATGTTATTAGGCCTCTTGGGTCTGTTTACTTTCCACTGAAATCATGATTGATCTGTATCTTAACTTCATCCATTTTCTTTGGCTCCATATTGTTTACCATGTCTAACAAAATTCTATGAATCTCATTTTTAAGATTAATAGATAAGTTAGAATCCATTGTTTTTGCTGTTTTTTTTCTTGACCTCTCTATCTGCTGTATCAGTTCCTCAAAACATCCTAAAAGCCTCAATCAGATAACTTGCTGATGACTGAAAGTAGATTCAAGGATCAGTATTTGGCTGGATTGAATTTGGCTTGCTTTGTGGTTAGTGCACATCTGGGCAACCTTCCACGTCATCCGTAGATGCGTGTTGTAATTGTACTAAAGCACTGCTGGATCTAGAGCAAAGCCTTCATCACTACAGCCAGGATGCTGTAGGAGCCCAGTTTCCAGTGTGTCCAGCTGCTTCCTTTTATCACACGCAGTGAACTGAATTGCTGAATACTAACATCTGTGATGCTGGGGTATTCAGGAAGTGGGTGCAATGGATCATCCATCTGGGCAGATCTGGTTGAAAACGGTTGCAAATGCCTCGTCTTTTGCACTGAGGTGCTGGGCTGTGTCATCATTGAGAATGAGGGGTGTTCACTGATTCTCCTTCTCCGATTAACTTTGGCTTAATCAACCATCACCACACACAACTAGATGTAGCAGAATTTTTATCTGATCCGTAGCTTAGAACATATCATGCTTTTCCGTCTAGTCAGCATGCATGTTGTGACTTCACCAACTTGGCACTTTTATCATTGCACAAGGATTGTGGAGGGGCCACTCCAACTAATACTGTCATAGACAGATGGAGCTCTGACTGGTAGATCAATAAGGAAGAGATAAAGTAAAGTTTAAAGTTTATTTATCAGTCACAAGTAGGCTTACATTCACACTGCAATGAAGTTACTGTGAAAATTCCCTTTTTCCCCTACCTGCCACACTCTGGCACCTGTTTGGTACACTGAGGGAGAATTTAGTATGGCAAATGCATCTAACCTGCACATCATTCGAATGAGGGAGGAAACCAGAGCACCTGGAGGAAACCCACGTAGACATAGGGAGCTCATGCAAACTCCACACACACACGCAGTGACCCAAGTGGGTCCCTGACTAATCACTGTGCCACTGTACCATCCCAAAATAAGATCAAATTTTCTGCCAACCCTTTCACCCCATTCTGGTATCTGAGGAACTAGAAAGATCCATTGGCCGATCAGTAAATGGCAGAGAATACTGAGTATGTTGAAACAGTACATTTTGCAAAAAAAGTGAACGAACATAATTTCCCCTCCCGTCCACCACAGGAACAGGCGAGGGGCAGACCTTGGAAAGATCTGTTGATCTCGGGCAGGATTTTAAGGTTTCGGGACAGGAGAGACTGTAAAATTCCGCCCAAACGCTAAACAACAAGATTCATAACAGTGTGCAAAGATACAGTAGTGATATGAATTTTCTTCAGAAAAGTAAAACTGCACAATATATATAGATGCCCAAGTTTATATCAGGGTTGGGTTATATTACATGGAGTTCCATGGTTTAGATGCAAAGTCTGTCCATTATAGATCCCACTTTTCCTAGAACTGCTGCCTGTGTCCCGTGAACTGGAATTCACTTCCCTCACACCAGTCTTTGAGCCACGTGTTCGTCTCTCTAATCTGATTTTTCCCATGCCAATATGCATGTGGCTCAGGTAATAATCCAGAAATTAGGATCTTTGAGTTCTGCCAATTAATTTAGTGTCTAGCTTCCCATACTGATTGTGCTGAACCTTATGCCTTTGGTGCCTACATGGACCATGACAACTGGGTCCTCCCTCTCCAGCCCTGTACAATGTCCCAAACCCTGACTGTGGGCAGGCAGCACAGCCATCAGGACTCACACTCTGCTGCAAAAAAAAGTAATGTCAATCCCCATCATTATACTGCCCAGATAATCACTACATTCTTTTTAAGTCCCCCGGTTTGAATGGCTTCCTGCACAATTGGGCTGTAGTCAGTCAGCTCACTAACTCTGCAGGCTCCACTCTCATCCAAACAAGCTGAAAAAATTCAAACCTTCTCACAATTGCAAAGGCCAAAGCTCCTGCATTTCTGCCCTCTCGATCCACTCACTTGCAGTCACACCCTCCTGACTCTGGCCACTGAGCAAATTAGAAGACCTTAACCTCAAGGGCGTGACTGCTTTCTGGAAGCATCCAAGTAATTTTTCCTCTCCCTAATATGTCGCAGTGTCTGCAGCTTGGCCTCCAGCTCAGTAACTTGGAGCCAAAGTTCCTGCAACCTCAAACACTTACTGCAGATGTTTGTACCCTGAATCACAGTGATATCCAGAAGCTCCTACATCTTTTATTCGCAGCACATTACCTGCCTTTCTATCTCCAATATGTGTTCATAAAGATATAGGAACAGAATTAGGCCATTCAGCCCATCAAGTCCACTCCTCTATTCGATCATGGCTGATCTGCTCCTCATTCCCATTTTCCTGCCTCTCCTCATAACCCTTCAACCCATTACCAATTAAAAATCTGTCTAACTCCTCCTCAAATCTACTCACTGTCTCAGCATCCACCACATTTTGGGATAGTGAATTCCACAATTAACTAATTCCACAGTTAACTAATTAATAAGTGCAAATTAATTAATAATTATTGAAGCCTACACCTTCCGATAGGTGTCGGCATTGCCTGTAAACTTTACAATACTGATAAAATATCATACTTACAATGCTATAAAATGTAAGGTAAGTAAAGTTTATTTATTAGTTACAAGTAGGCTTACATTAACACTGCAATGAAGTTACTGTGAAATATCCCTAGTTGACACAGTCCACGGCCTGTTAAGGTCAATAAACCTAACTAGCACGTCTTTCAGAACGTGGAAGGAGACCTGAGCACCTGAAGGAAACTCATGCAGACACAGGGAGAATGTGCAAATTCCACACAGGCAGTGACTCAAGCTGGGAATTGAAACTAGATCCTTGGTGCTGTGAGGCAACAGTGTTAACCACTGTGCTACCATACCACTTTGTGCAGTTTCTAATAATACTGGTTAACCAGCTCATTCTACCTCACTAAACTGGAAATCAAATACTGGGGGCTGAAAAAGAGTAGCAGGAGAAAGTACCACTGCCCCATCCTCCCTCAGATTCCCCATTTTACTTCGTGCAGTAGATATCATTTAAAATATTCCTCTCTCCTTGTGCACCAAATTCCCACTTTGAACCAAATATAATTACTCAATCTCAGTCTCCCTCATTGCATCCTTTACTGACCATACACTTCAAAAATCCCTTCTTTATATAGAATGGCCCACTAGCTTAGCTTCCGGCTAAAGTAATCAACCCTGTATTTCATATGGTTCATTCAAACCTCCCTTCACCCATTGTTAATGAATGTACTGCACCTTAAATTCAGCAGTCAGCAATCCTGTTCCTGACACCGGGAACACTCACAACTCCTTCCAGCTCAGTTTTTATTTCAGTTGCTACAGTAATCGATCAGCAGCTGGCTGTGGTGTCAGCCCATGGGGCGAAATGCATTCTTAATTTCTGCTCCGTTGTATATTTTGGTGAGACTGTTTTCAAAAGGCCGGTTCGCCTGTGAATGGGGAGAGGCTTATCTGTTGTTGGTGATCTTTCATGTTTACCGTCTGTTGCGACGGGAGAAAGCCCATTTGTGCAGCGATTGGGGCGGAGACACTCCAGGCGTCTCGGGTTTGGTTAGAGGAGCTGAGTTTTTATGAAGAATTTAAAGATAAATTTGCTGTTTTCATCTGCTGGCAGTATCTGGTGTTAATCAGCAGTGTGCAATATTGAATTGACGCTGAACAGAATTGACTGATACTCCCTAATCGCTATATCAAATCTACCCCACCTCGACCCCTTTGTTTTCATTTCATTTAAATTTTAACTGTACTTTACCTTTTACTTCTTTATTGTCTTTTTTTCTTTTCCCCCATATTACCCCCTTCTTACCTTTTCTCCCCCTTTGCTTCCTCTTCCCCCTTTTTTCTCCATTTTATCTCTCCCACCCATTCCTCCCTTTCGCATTACACCTTCATCTATCACAGTTTACCCTCTGATGTCAGCCATTTGGCCATTCACACCTTTTATTCTGTGGATGGACTGCCATTCGCAGCCTCTCCCCTTGTTTTTATGGCTATGACTCATCTTTCATTCCCTCGCCTTGCAGTCTCAATATCTTCAACTCTCTGTGCCTTTTAGCTTTGATGTAGAGATGCCAGCGTTGGACTGTCTGTGCTGATATGTGTGCTATTGCAGACCAGAACACCTCATTCGCCTGAGGAAGGCTACAAAGGCCGAAAGCTTGCAAGTTTACTATCAAATAAATCAGTTGGATTTAAAATTGGTGTTGTGAAACCTCTTACCTTTTAGCTTTGACAAACGGTCACCCGGACTCAAAATGACAGCTTTTTCCTCTCCTTACAGATGCTGTCAAACCTGCTGAGATTTTCTAGTATTTTTCTCTTTTTTATAGTTTTCAGTTTAAACCATCATATCTGCTGGAATAAGCACAAGATACAACAGGGTACATTATAGGCCCAGATGAGTTCTTCTTGGTTCCAGTTTGCATTTCTCTCTCCCAGCCTCTATTTCTCTCTCCCCCTCCTCCACTTTGTCTTTGCTCCACTCTCAGCTGCTCCAGTAGGACTAAGGTGATTTTCGTTGGCTTTATGCAGCCAGCCAGGAAGCAGCATTTTCTTAAAATTGAAGTCTTTAACAGATAGCTGGGCTACAAACGACCAGCAATAGTGAGGGAACCAATCACTCATTTCGGTGGAGAATTGGGAATGCTATCTAAGCTAACAAAGAAACAATGTTTTTTTTCTTTGTCGATTGTTGTAAAATCCCATCTAGTTTCACTAATGTCATTTAGGGAAAGAAAACTGCTGTCTTTACCCAGCCTGGCCAACAAGTGACTCCAGAGCCACAGCAATGTGGTTGACTCTTCACTGCCCCTCAAGACAATTATGGATGGGCAACAAAACTCAGCTTAGCCAGTGATGTCCACATCCCATGAACAAATAAAAAGAAAGAAGATTTTTGATAGAAACAACTACATTGATAAGTGACACATCACAGAAGTGAATATCTGACATTAGAGATGGGATTTTACGCCCTCACTGACCTGAGTCAACGGACATTTCCATTGTCCACCCCTTGCCCGTTCCGATTCCATGGCAGGTGGTGGTAGAATTCCGGCAGAGATCTCTTTTGCCTGGAGGACTGTTATGTTTTGCAGATAAGCACATGCCTTTGACTTGAGTCCAATAAAAACAAAATACTGCGGTTGCTGGAAATCTAAACTAAAAGCAGAAAATGCTGGAGAATCTCAGCAATTTTGTCTAAGGCCCATGCAGACTCAAAATGTTAGCTCTGCTTCTTTCCCCATAGATGCTAACAGACCTGCTGAGATTTTCTTGATGGGACTGATTAGTTTTTCAATAGAGAGCAAAAAGTTAAAGTTTATTTATTAGTCACAAATCAGCTTACGTTAACACTGCAATGAAGTTACTGTGAAATTCTGCACGATTGTTGGGCTGAATGGCCACCTTATTGTTCCATAATGATTCCATAATTCTATCCACTCACAAATCTGGGCCCCTTGTAATTTACTGCACTTTGATAATATCTTCTCTCAATCTTCTCTGTTCTCAAGAAACCACTCTGTTCTGTCCAATTTTCATACAACACCAGGCATCTTCACACGAACATACAAACATACGAATTAGAAGCAGGAGTAGGCTACTTGGCCCTGGAACCTGCTTCCCCATTCAATAAGATCATGGCTAATCTGATTGTAATCTCAACACCATATTCCTGCCTGACCCTGATAACCTTTCACCCCCTTGTTAATCAAGAACCTATCTCGCTCCATTGCCTTTTGAGGAGGAGAATTCCAGAGACTCATAATTTCTGTCTGGAATGAGTGACCCCTTATTTTTAAACAGTGACCCCTAGTTTTAGATGCGTTGATGTGCGATCACATCCTACTTGTAATGTGGGGATCTGAACTGTAAGCAACTCTAGCTGTTGTCTAACGATACAATTCTCACATAATTTTCCTGCTCTTTGCCTTTATGTCTTAGCCAATAAAGGAATGTATTCCATATATCCTCTTAACCACATAGCTACCTGTCAGGCTTCATCTACGGTTCCCAATATTTAACAATTTATGATGTATTACCTTGCCTTGTTTGCAGTTGCCAAATGCATTATCTCACATTTCTCTGAATTGAATTCCACTTGCCCCTTTTCAGACTGGCCAGTCGCTCCTGACTAGTTGATATCTTTTTGCAATCTCCTGCTTTCTTCTTCTCTATCAACCACACTGCCAATCTTTGTATCATTTACAAGTTAAAATGAAGAGTTGAGGATTGAGGTGACACAATGTTTAATATTCTGCTTCACAGTATCAGGAATCTGAATTCAATTCTGGTCTCAGGTGACTGTCTGTGTGGGGTTTGCATGTTCTCCCTGTGTCTGCATGGATTTCCTCCAGGTTCTCTGGTTTCCTCCCACAGTCCAAAGATGGGTCGGTTAGATTTACTGGTCATTTTAAATTACTCCTTTGTGACAGGGGGCTTAGCAGGGTAAATATGTGGGGCCAAGGAGATAAGGTCTAGTTGGGATTGTTGTCAATGTAAGCTTGATAGGCTAAATGGTCTCCTTCTGCACTGTAAGGATTCTATGATTCATCTGATGTTTTTATAAATGTTCAGATAGGCTATATATCACTGTATTTATTTATTTTTTAGTGTCACAAGTAGGCTTACATTCACACTGCAATGAAGTTACTTTGAAAATCCCCTAGTACCACACTCCAGGGAGAACTTAACATGGCCAATGCACCTAATCAGCACATCTTTCGTACTGTGAGAGGAAACAAGAACACCAGGAGGAAACTCACACAGAACCGGGGAGAGCATGAAGACTCCACACAGACAGTGATCCAAGCTGGGAGTCAAACCCTTGATCTGTGATGCAGCAGTGCTAACACTGTACCATCATGCTGCCCTCTCACCACTGATAATTTGCATAAATAAAGAGAATATGGTGTCAGAGAATATTCATTTTAGTGAGTATTCACTTTCTGGAATAGATTACTGAAAAACACACTGAGTGTAGATTCACTGAGGTCCTCCAAAATGCTATTGTCATAGCAAAAGATCTATTGGGAAATAGTGATCACAATGCTATTGAACTCCACATTAAGTTTGAAAATGACATCCTCCAATCACAAACAATAATCTTAAGCTCAAACAAAGCTAATTATATTTGTATGAAGGAAGAGCTGTCTATGATTGATAGAGAAAATTGAAAGGTATGGCACTGAATAAACAGTGGGAAACATTTGAAGAAATGATCCAAAATGTACAAGAAAATGCATTGCATTGAAAATTGCATTGAATGGGGAATGAGGAAATGGCAGAGACATTGAACAAATACTTTGGGATTAATTTTCCCATTCCACCTGCCATGGGAATCATAATAGGTGAGGGGCAGATCATGAAAGGTCCATTGACCTCAGGCAAGATTTTCTGGTTTTAGGGTGAGTGCAGCTGGAAAATCCCATCTTTTATGTCTGTCTTCACAGTTGAAGAATAAAGTTACATATTGGAAATAAAGGGTTGCCTAGCCGCTAAAACTAGTGTGGAAATCAATGTAACTAAAATAAAGAGAGAAAACCTATTGGAGAAATCCTGTGGACTAAAATCTGACAAATCCCCAAGATGATCAACGTCCTCAGTTTTGAAAGAGAAAGCTCCATAGATAGTGAATGTGCTGGCTTTGATCATAAAATGTTCCGTAAATTTGAGAACAGTCCAGGAGATTGGAAGTTAACAAATATTCTAGAAAGGAAGGAGTAGAAAATAGGGGACTACAAGCTAGCTAGCCTGAAAGTGCTAAAATCTCTTGCTAAGGAAGTCTTAACAATGCACTTAGCATAGTGTGGAACATGGTTTGAAGAAAGAAATATCCTGTTTGACAAATGTATTATAGTTTTTCAAGGATGAAACTAGCAGGGTAAATAAGGGGAACCAATTGATGTAGTATACTTGGGGATTTCCAAAGGCCATTTGATAAGATGCCACACAAAGATAACAGCTTGTGGCATTGTGGGTGATGTATTAGCATGGATAAAAGATGAGTTAACAAAGAAGAAGCAGCGATTTTGAATAGGTAGGTCATTCTTAAGTTGGCAGACTTTGATTAGTGAAGCATAGCAAGGATCGGGGCTCAGGCCATAACAATTTGCGATCTATATTAATGCTTTAGATGAAGAGACATTGTGTGATGTATTTAAGTTTGTATCTAATGATACAAAGCTACATGGAAATGCAGGTTGTAAAACAGATGCAAAGCTGCTGTAGGGAAATACAGACAGGTTAAGTGAGTGGGCAACAAGAGGGTAGATGGAATATTATGGAAGGAAGAGTGAGGTTATTCATGTTGGTCATAAAAATAGAAAAGCAGTTTTTTTTTAAAAAAAGGCATGAAACTTGTAAATATTGATGATCAGAAGGACTCAGGGGTATTTCTACAAGTAAAACAAAATGTTTATCAGTTTAAGTAGGTTTACATTAACACTATGCTGAAAGTACCCTTAATTGCCACACTTAAGTGCCTGTTTGGGTACAACGAGGGAGAATTTAGCATGGCCGATGCAGCTAACAAGCATGTTTTTTGGACTGTGAAACCAGAGCATCCAGAGGAAACCCATGTAGACACAGGGAGAACATGCAAACTCCATACAGACAGCGACTCAAGCCGGGAATTAAACCTGGGTCCCTGGTACTGTGAGGGAAGCAGTGCTAACCACTGTGTCATCATGCCACCCATGCATACAGACAATTAGGAAAGCAAATGACAGGTGATCTTTTTTGCAAGGGAATTGGAGTACAAAAATAAAGAATGTCATGTTACAATTTTATAGGATTTTGGTGAGACCACATCTAGAATACTATGTGTAGTTTTGGTTTCCATAAGGAAGGGTGTACAATGCAATGGATCCGATATAGCGAATGTTCACTAAATTGGTCCTTGAGAAGAGATGGTTGCCTATGAAGAGAATACAGACATGATGTGAAGATGTTGCGTTGGACTGGGGTAAACACAATAAGATGTCTCACAACATCCAGGTTAAAGTCCAGACAAGTTTATTTCGTTTTGAATTCTCCACTCACCTGATGAAGGAATAGTGTTCTGAAAGCTAGGAGTGTCTACTACCAAATAAACCTACTGGATTTTAACCTGGTGTTGTGAGATTTCTTAATGAGAATATAGGAACAGGAGTAGGCCATTTAGCCCATTGACCCTGCTCCACCATTCAATTAGATCATAACTGATTAGCTACTTCAATGTCATTTTCCTGCATCAACCTCAATTCTACTTTCCTGCACTATCTTCATATCCCTTGATATCCTGCTGCAAAAATCCTGTCGACTTTTTTCTTAAGCACACTCAATGATTGAGCTTCCAAAGCCCTCTGGGGTCTAGAATTCCAAAGGTTCACCACCCCCTAAAATGAAGAAATCCATCCTGATCTCAATCTTAAATGGCCTGTCCCTTTTCCTGAGAATATATCCCTTGGTTTTAGACTTACCCGCCTGGGGGAACATCTTACCAATACCCATCCTGTCATGCCATGTAAGAATTTTGTGAGTTTCAGTGAGGTCACCACTCATTCCTCAATTGTTTTGAGAATACAGACCAAGTCTCTTCCATTAATTAATTCTCGTTCTCAAATCCCTTCATGCCCTCACCCCTCTCTGTCTCTAATCCCCTCCAGTCTCACAACTCTCCTCACTATCAGCCCTCCTCCTATTCAGGCCTCTAGAGTATTCTGGATCTGAATTGCTCTGCAGTTCACTACCTATATTCGTGTCCTCTACTCACTGTGACCCCCATTCTCTCTTAAAATTAAACCCCTGTCGACCAAACATTTATCCCGATTCTCATCCTTTCCCTGTCTACGTTTCCTTTATAACTCTGCCGAGGGACTTTCATTTCAGTTAAGGGCGCTGTGTGCAGAGATACCACAAGTTGTCCTGATATTTGTAACTTTGGTGCGCCTGGAATGTGCGGGTTGTGGCGAAGGGCTTTTCTGCAGGCGACTGCCTACACTTCGAAGCGCTGTGTGATTCCTAAACTGAGACAAACCCACCCCCTGCAGCCGAAAAAGCCGAGAGGGAACCAGAGGAGACCAAGCTGAGGACCTGGAGTTTGTAGCGAGCCGAGGGATTGAGCCCGTGTTGAAGGAAGCGCGATTTCCTCCATCATCTTATCCAAATTCGCCCATTCACTCCAGCTTCTCCGCACTGCCCCTAGCAGCGTTACCCTCTGACTCATTTAACCTGGAGTGGGGTGTCGGAGGGGAACAGGAGAGATGCAACAAGTTCCAGAACAGAATCAATCCCCCCTTCATTCTGATCTAGTCGGTGAGTTGGCGATCTTGTAAATAGCTGTATTTCTGAACTGAATTTGGAAGAGTTGAGTTCTCCTGATGAAATGTAGGTTATGCTTTTTCAAAGCGCCGTCTATGATTGTTCAGCAATAAGAACCTTAATCAAAGAGAGTGGGGAAGTGATACATTTCATATCTACATAAAGTAACCGCGCTGAGTCTGAATCGGGATGGTACCGTGTCCAATTTCACCGTCCAACTTCTCGCTGCATTCGATCCTCATTTCATTCAATTCGATAATCAAATATCAGAATTCAGTTCTAACCCCCGGACAGCTTTTCCTCTTGTAATTATTCATTAGTTTTTCCCGTAGAATTCTCTTCCCCAACTACCAAAAAAAACCCCTCAGGCAATTCTCAATTTTAATGGAATGTGTTATGTATGTTTACATTTATTTTTTCATTGTCATTTCATTGCTATCCAATGGTATTTTAACCCGCTCAGTAAAAGATCAATTCGTTTGCAAGGGCAACATTTAGCGAAAGGCTTTAAAGTTTAAAGGCTTTAAGGTTGCTCTTTGCCGAGCGAATAAATTTGCGACGTCCTTATGAATTCTTACAGAGCTATACCTTAGTTTGAGTTTCACCCTTACTCGCATCTCTCACCCAGGCACCAGCCTGAACGCTGAAATATTCCCAATACCAATTGATCCTCCAAAAGATTGTTACAAAAGGGCGAGGAGTGAAATTTACAAATGATCTTAAATCGAAGACTTGATTTGATTTATTATTGTCACATTTATTAGTATACAGTGAAAAGTATTGTATCTTGCGCGCTATACTGACAAAGCATACCGTTCATAGAGAAGGAAAGGGTGCAGAATATAGTATTACAGTCATAGCTGGGGTGTAGAGAAAGATTAACTCCGCCAAATCTGTATGAGATGGAATTAAAGCATTGTTGGACACTTTAGAAGAGATTGGAGTTTTAAGGGCAGAGAACAAGAGTAAAAGATAGAATTAGACGATATGCTGGGCAAAGCTCGCAAGAAGTTGCCACACTCTGGCACCATCTGCAGATGTATGATGCGTGTCAAATATTTCCAAACTATTAACATTCAGCCCTCCAGTTTAAAATTTTAAAGTGCCGCAAAGGAAATAGAATCCTCTCCTATTAAAGCACATGCCAAATCCATGGATGTGCTTTTGTTATTTGGAAAAATTGGAAATCTGAACTAAAATTAAAATTTATGGCAGCCATACAAATGCAAAATACATCAGATGTGGTTTTTCTATGAGAGCCACTGGAATCAATTTTTGTTCTATTTTAACCAATCTATTATCTCTCTTACATCCCATTGGAGCTGATTTTTTAAGGCAGAACAATAAATCCTTAAACAGAAAATTGAAACATTACCCTGTTACTCTCTCCACAGATGTTTGCATTGATAACTTATGTAACTAACTCTCTGTGTAACTATGGCAACAAATCCAATTTCACAACATTATTTAATATAGATCTGAAAATATGTGATTAAAATAAAATTTAGTTTGTTTATTACAGCCACAAATACATTTACATTAACACTGCAATGATGGTACTGTGAAAATCCTCTAGTTGCCACAGCATGTCTTTCGGACTGTGGGAGGAAACCGGAGCACCCTGAGGAAACCCACACAGATATGGGAAGAATATGCAATCTCCACACAGACAGTGACTCAAGCTGGGAATTGAACCCGGGTCCCTGGCACTGTGCGTCAGCAATGCTAACCACAGTGCCAGCGAGCTGTCCAGAATATTTATAAATATTTATAAACCAAATTACCTACTGAAATATGATGGCAGTATTAAAATGTGTTTTCTAAGGTAGTTTGTGTGTGGGAATGATAGACAGTTGGAATGCCTACCTGGGAGGGGTGGGATGTCCATGATGTTTTTGTGTAATAAATTGGGTGATTGCGGAAAAAGCGGAGGATGATCTTCTGAATGCAGAACCTGGTGATATGAAAAGTGAGGATAAGAGGGAGACTGTCATCATTGTTCTGGGAAAGAGGGGAATGGATCTGGTGTAGGAAATAAGTCAGATGTAGTTGAGGGCCCCATTAACCACAGTGTGTGTGGGGAGGGGGTTGGTGAACCTTGGCTCAGGGAAAAGGAAGACATGCCAAAGCTCCATTTTGGAAAGGGACATCATCAGATTGGATACAACAAAGGCAGAGAAATGGGCAGAATGGGATGGTGTCCTGATAGGAAGCAGGTTATGAGGAGGTGCAGTGTAAGTCGATGGGCTCATAATGAATATTAGTAACAGTCTATCACCAGAAATGGAGACTTGTTCTTACGTTTTGCTTTCAGAGAACAATGTTTCTTGATTTGATTTGATTTATTATTGTCACATGTATTAACATACAGTGAAAAGTATTGTTTTTTGTGTATTATACAAACAAAACATTCTGTTCATAGAGAAGGAAAGGAGAGAGTGCAGAATATGAGTACAGTCATACTAGGGTGTAGAGAAAGATCAACTTAATGTGAGGTAGGTCCATTCAACAGTCCGACAGCAGCAGGGAAGAAGCTGTTCTTGAGTCGTTTGGTACATAATGTCAGACTTTTGTATCTTTTTCCCGACAGAAGAAGGTGGAAGAGAGAATGTCCGGATGCGTGGGGTCCTTAATTACATTAGCTGCTTTGCCGAGGCAGCAGGAAATATAGACAGAATCAATGGATAGGAGGCTGGTTTGCCTGATAGATTGGGCTACATTCACAATCTTTTGTAGTTCTTTGCAGTCTTGGGCAAACTGTGATACAATCAGAAATAATGCATTCAGTGGTACATGTTCTGTTAACGTATTCTGTTATCTGATCTTCAGGATACCATTAACAGCTGCCTTAGCCTTAAACACTATCATTCCAACTCCCTTTGCCTTCTGTCTATAATATCTTTATCAATCCTATCCCTGATCTTCTACTTTGCGCCACCTCCACCAACCCCTCTCTTCCACAGTATAAAACGCATCACATTTCTACTGCTCAAGTTCTGAAGAAGTCATACAGACTCAAAACATTTCTCTCTTCACAATGCTCCTAGATCTTCTAGGTTAATTCTGTAGCCCATTCTCTTGGTCTTGAACTGTGTTAGGATACAAGATCTGAAACTGTTGCGAGCTTTGATATTCAGCCTTTTAAATGATCACAAACTTTGTACCCATCATGTAACCAGACAAGTCACAGAGTTCTCTTAAACAGTTGTTTTTATTCAAGCTATATTGCAAAGATACTGGGAAGTCACAGGTCAGAGCCTTTAACAATCCAGAGCCCAGAATTCAAGAATACATGAACAGTTATAGTTTCAAATTCTATTATATGTAATTAGCAAATACCAATTAAGGTATAAGAATTATATCTATCCATTCATAGCTATTGATTAAGATTACAATATGCATAAGATGCTGATATTAAAGCTAATCACAATCTTTGCACATTTGCTTAATTAAAATATACAATCAGCATGAATACTTCACCATGACCTAATTAATCATTGGTTCAAGTTACCATTGATGTCCCAATTTGTATCTGTGTCTGTATATATCTCTCCTTCTCCTAGGTCCAGATGTCTGATTTAATAAATTCTCTCAGACTAAAGAACCTGGTGCTTATTTGTGAAGACTTTGATAAAGACCTCTAGTTTTTCTCATAGAAGCTTATGTGAATTTTAAACTTGTGTGATTATTAACATGTTCACCAAGATATCTTATGAAATTAAACCATACCTCAACTATTTGTTATTTTGGCATTAATGTGAAAAAAAAATGATGTTTCACTCTAATTCTACTGAATTGTTGGCATAAAATCACTGGGATTTTCCTTTTTGTAGAGTTACTGATGAAAAGAAGGAAGAGGGCAATGTGGCTTTCAAGTGTTCTACTGCTTCTCTCACTTCTGATCACTGCTGTTGGTATTTTCATTGAAACAAGAACTGAGAACATCAGCATCATCGGCTACGCATCTGGAATAATTGTAAGTGCAAACATTTCGCTGAATGAGAGAATGCAATATTCTCAATGCTGACTACAGGTGACAATATCAAATGCAGTTCTATGCCTTTATGGGTAATTTTTTTTTCTGTTCTGTGTCACTTTTCTTCCCTTAAGTTACTCCCTCACTCCCAGTTTCACTTTCTCTTGTTAGTTAGGAAGTCGATGATATCCATCCAATTGCAATGGTGGTCACCACTGACACCAAAACTCAACAAAAATCAAACAAGATCTAGTAATTGATGCATTTTACCCGAGATTGGCCATAAACGGTGTGGCACAAGGGCACAATGCATGGCACTGCTGCCTCACAGCACCAGGGACCTGAGTTCAATTCCCAGCTTAGGTCACTTTCTGTATGGAGTCTGCACATTCTCCCCATGTCTGTGTGGGTTTCCTCCAGGTGCTCCAATTTCCACCCACAGTCTGAAACACATGCTGATAAGATGCATTGGCCATGCTAAATTCTCCTTTGTGTACCCAAACAGGCACTGGAATGTGGTGATTAGGGGATTTTCACAGTAACTTGATTGCAGTGTTAATGTAAGCTAACTTGTAACAGTAACCTTTAAACATTATACTCATCTCTTTTTCACCCTGCTACATATTACCTGCACAAGAAGCTATTTTTGAGTCACAAATCTAGTGGAGGTCGTATATTTAAGTTAGTTAAAAGTTGAGTCCAATGTGTCAGAGTTGCAGCAAGCAGAATACCATGATACTCATACGTTTATATGAAGATTTCTGAATTTTTCTTTTTGAATATCCCCTTGTATATCCTTTTATATCCTTTATTGGGAGGTTGGATCTGGCATCATATGTTTTAAATATGTTTTGATGCAGTGAGTTGGGTGCTAATCTGGTTGGCAGCTGGTGACTAGTGGAGTGCCGCAGTGATCGGTGCTGGGGCCTCAACTGTTTACCATTTACACAGACAATCTGGAAAAGGAGGCTGAATGTAGGGTAACGAAATTTGCTGATGACACGAAAATGAGTGGAAAAACAAATTATGTGGAAGGCGCAGAAAGTCTGCAGAGAGATCTGGATAAGCTGAATGAATGGGCGAGGGCCTGGCAGATGGAGTATAATGTTAGCAAATGTGAGGTTATCCACTTTGGTAGTAGGAGGGATCGTTATTTAAAGGGCGAAAAGCTGCAAGATGCTACGGTGCAGAAGGACCTGGGGGTCCTTGTGCATGAATCGCAAAAACCCAGTCTGAAGGTGCAGCAGGTGATCAAGAAGGCGAGTGGAATGTTGGCCCTTATAGTGAGGGGGCTAGAATATAAAAGCAAGGAGCTCTTGTTGCAACTGTACAGGATGCTGGTGAGGCCGCAACTGGAGTACTGTGTGCAGTTTTGGTCACCGCATTTGCGAAAGGATATATTGGCCTTGGAGGGAGTGCAGAGATGGTTCACTAGGCTGATACCAGAGATGAGGGGGCTAGTCTATGAGGAGAGATTGAATAGACTGGGTCCATACTCAGAGTTTAGAAGGCTGAGGGGGATCTTATAGAAACATATGAGATAATGAAGGGGCTAGATAGAGATAGAGAAATTCTTCTTGCTTAGAAAGGATAGCAGGATTATAGGGCACAGCCTCAAAATAAGGCAGGGGGGCAGTTTAGATAGAAGTTGAGGAGGAACTTCTTCACTCAAAAGGTGGTGAGTCTCTGGAATTCTCTGCCCATTGAAGTGGGTGGAGGCTACCTCGTTGAATATATTTAAGTCACAGGTAGATAGGTTTCTGATAGACAAGGAAATTAAGGGTTACGGGGAGAAAGTAGGAAAGCGGAACTGATCCAAATCTGATCAGCTATGATCTTGTTGAATGGTTGGACAGGCTCCAAGGGCTACATGGCCTACTCCTGTTCCTATTTTTTATGTTCTTATGTTCTACTCTTTTAACTGCATTGTCGCTGGGGGAAAAGTGGTTAGCACCGCTGCCTCACAGCACCAGGGATCTCACTTAATGGATTTGCCCCTTGGGTTACCGGAATTGGTAGCTCCATTCCATTCAGATCCTCCGGAGACAACAGTGAGCCCAATGGACACTCCTTCAGAATATCCTTAGGTTCCCGGCAGTCTGATGGCAAAGAATTCCCCAGCAACTCCTTTAATTGATGCCTTAAACAAACCTTGTTAAATGGCTCTGGCAGTGTCTCAACAATTTTAAATTAGGTGGTGATAATTTGCTGGAAAGCCTATCCGAAGGATTACAGTTCCATGCAGACAGTCAGCCGAGGAGTAGATGAAAACAAGTCACTTATGTTAATATAGATTATTTACAGTATCCAAATAATTTGATTTGTATTATTTAACAAATGTTAACAGATGTTCTGTCCAATCAAATGACAGAAATAATGAATATTAAAACCAGGCCAAGAAGGGGCTCTACTGATCATGTGGAATTTATTTGCAAATGCTTCAGACCTTTGAAAGGCCATTTTCTTTGATATCTAACTCAATAGGAACACATTGAGGTGCCTAGACTTGAAGGTGAATGAATTACTGGAGTTGGGTATCATAGAGATTGCCTGGCTACTTTTGAAACCAATAATTTGTGGTGGGCTAGTGTTAGGAATTGTGTACAACATCTGACCATCTTCTATTACCACCAACCTGGATCAAAGGGTTGGCAGAGACACTGAGACTAGTGTTTTGTGTTTGACAAACTCCTGCTCCTGATAGGGGCCAGAGGTAATGGAAAGGTTTTGGACATGGAAGCAGTGGATCTTGCCACCCCTATGTTCATCTTAGCCACAAAATAGGTTCAGTTGATGGACTTTCAATTTCAACTCCTTACAACATGCTGCTTCCATGCTGTGGGCAATATGGTGGCACAGTGGTTCACAGCGTTAGGGACCCAGGTTTAATTCCAGCCACGGGTCACTGTTGGTGTGGAGTTTGCACCTTCTCCCTGCATCAGCATGGGTTTCCTCCGAGTGCTCCAGTTTCCACCCATAGTCCAATGATGTGCAGGTTAGGTGGATTGGCCATGCTAAATTGCCCCTTGGTATCGGGTGGACTAGGGTACACCTAGTAGGTGTACCCTACTAGGGTACACGCACGTGGTTACAGGGATAACACTTGGGTGGGATTACGGTCGGTACAGACTCGATGGACTAAATGGCCTCCTCCTGCACTGTTGAATTCTATTCTATTGTTATATAGTCCTCTCTCTGAGGCAGCTATGTGTACAGATGAGACAGTGAGCTGATTTTAATAAGAGAAGCCCTGTGGGGAGCTTTTTCAGTACGAAAGAATGAAAAGTTGGGGGAAAGTATGTTGAAGGTTGATAGAACATGGAAGAACATGGATAGAGTTGGATTCCAGGGGATTTAAAGACAGGGAGAGAATTGACATTAACAAATAGTTTTTGAATAGGATGGGGCATTCTGCTGAAAGGTGAGCAAAGGAGAAATATGACACTAGAATCGGAGGGGTGTGCAGCTAGACATGGTAGATCAAAACCTTTGAGAGGAAATTCCAGCTCAACATTTAGGCATTTGTGCTGATTCGTTGCTTTTTCCTGTGTTTAATTCATGATTTTGGCAAGAAATACCACTGATCTCTCCTTGACATTTATTTTCCAAATCCAACAACAGGACAAGAGAGGCAGAACACAAGATTCTAAACCTTGCTCGGATGATTGGAATGGTTAAAGCAGCTGAACACTTAGATTGTCTAGCTCCTACCTCAAAGCCGATTGCAGTAGTAGCTGTTATGATTGATTAAGTTTGGAATAATATTCCCATATTCTTTTTCCTCCACAGCTAGCCTTTGGATCATTCCTTGGATTGTTGGGACTTGCACTGGATGAAAACCGGAAACCGTTGGTAAGGTGTTTTAATAATCTGGTGATAAGAAATATGACGTTGGGCAGGATATTGAGACATTATTGACAGTAATGCACTTTGTGACTCACTGAGGTTGTGAAGGGCACTATATAAATCCAGCTTCTTTCTTTCTATGTATTCTTTGTAAAATGAACAATGTTGGTCTATTAAATATTTATCAAATATTATCATTACTTTGATTTGCAATGGCAGCATTATTTATTGTACTTCCCAATCTCATATATGTGTGTGTATAAATACTACATATAGAGCTTAGTTGGCTGGATAGCTGTTTCGTATGCAGGGTAATGCCAACAGCATGGGTTCAATTCCCATACCGGTCTGTTCATGAATTTCTCAACCTTACTCCTTGCCTGAGGTGAGGTGACCTCAGGTTCAATCACCACCAATCAGTCTATGGTCATCTGGGACTAAAAGTCACAATAAACAAATGCACGTGTGGTTTTCTAAGCCTCAGACGTTGGGCAGGATTTTATGGCCTCACTCGAGCAAGACCAGAAATTCCCATTTGAGATCAGTAGACAATTCCTTCCCCTTTCTAATTCTGTGATGGATGAGGCAGTAGAATTCCGGCGATTGTGTGTTGTAATTTTAAGATTAGATGCTGCTTGGTTGGAATTACATATTAATACAACGTAACTCTAAGGTTTTTTTTCAGGATCTTGTCTTTTTCACTTGACTGATCAGGTTGCTGGTTTTGTAGAAATTATAAAATGGGTTTGTGTTCAAGGTTGTCACTGTAAATTGACAGAGCAGATTCCCCGCACATTAGAAAACACTCTTGATTTTAATAACATTAATATATGTAAGGGACAGACAAATTACCCTGCCACAATACATTCCAGTAGCGAAAACAAAATATACCCTTGTGTTTTGTGAATGAAATACCTGGGCAGTGTATGAACATTCTATGCATTCTCTAAGAGGAGGTCAAACTATAAAGATAGTGGTGATATGACAGGCATAGTTCTTATGAATAAATGGTGGCCAGCAGAATTAATGTAGATTTTGTTTATTGTATGCCTGTTAGCCTTTGCAAGCACAGTAAGAACTACGATTGACACCGCACTTTTTACTGTGTTTACCCCGGTCCAATGCCGGCATCTCTACATCATGATACCTTTGCATAAGCACCAGTATTTATGTGACATTTACTGTATCTACCTCAAATACCAGTCTAGAAATGAAGAAGAGCAAGTCTGCTGACCCAATTCAAATTCTACAGAGTCCATTCTGCTCTATGCATGCAAGACATGGACTGTGCACCAGCATCCTGCCATAAATCAACCCACTTTCACTTAAGCTGCCCTCAGAAGCTTCTGATGATCAGAGAGCAGGATAAGGCACCAGGCACTGAGGGGCTCACCCGAGCTGAGATGCCACGCATTTACACCACACAGAGACAGTCACAGCTGAGTTGTGACAGTCACAGCTGGTCATGTAGCCAGGATCCCCGGTGCCTGCTTATCCCAGTAAACCTTCGCTGGAGAGCCGGAGACTGGGGAATGCTCTCATGATGCTCGAAGAGAGTGCACCAGGAACACTCGGACGGCCTCACTTAGGAGTTTTGATATTGGCCAAGTTCACCCAGAATTGCTGTCAGTGGCACAATCGATGAAGAAATGGCATGCGCTCCCTTGAAATCTAGTGTGGGCAGCACGGTGGCACAGGGGTTACCGCTGTGTGTACCACTATCTCTAAGTTCCCCCACCTCCTCTACTCAAGATTGGTCTGCAGCGCTTCCCTCCTAGAAATCAGTTGGTGTTTGGACAGTAAAGTTTATTTAATAGTGTCACAAGTAGGCCTACATTAACACTGAAATGAAGTTACTGTGAAAATCTCCTTGCTGCCACATTCCGGCCCCTGTTCAGGTACACTGAGGGAGGATTTAGCATGGTCAATGCACCTAATGTCTTTTGGACTATGAGAGGAAACAGGAACACCCAGAGGAAACCCACACAGACATGGGGAGAATGTGCAAACTCCACAAGACAGTGATCCGAGCCAGGAATTGAACCCGGTTCCCTGGCGTTGTAAGGCAGCAGTGCTAACCTCTGTGCCACTGTGCCACCCCCAACCAGCTGAATAAGCATCAAAGGATGGTCTCTTCTTCCAGCTGTATGTCTCTGATCGTCTCTTGTCGAACACGTTAGTTCATTTTCAGCTCTGCACGTGTTCAAATACAAACTGTAGGCAGTTTGTTTACAATATTCTCAAAGTATATATTAATTTTACATCAAATTTATTGACACCACTTCTGGCTGAAGCGTTTCTCAGGTAAGCACTGTGACAGTTGGCAGAATCTGAAGCTGAGCAAAAGCAACATAACGTGGACACCAAAAAGAACCAAAATAGAAACGTACTCAGCCTGTTTGATGGCTTCTGTGGAAAGAAGGTCAGTGAGAAGCTTTCAAGTTGGATGTGTCTCTTCTTTAGAACTGATTCATATTTGATTTGAAATATCAGCTGTTTCTTCTCTCCCCAGCTGCTGCTCGACCTGCTGGGGGGCTGGGTGGAGGGCTGGGGGTGGAGGGCTGGATAGAAGAGAGGGGTTGGGTGGGGGATTGGGAGGTGGGTGGGGGATTGGGGGGTAGGTATTGTTTCCAGCACTTTCTATTTTCATTAAAGTTTATTGCTGTTTTGGGGATGTACGTGTCATCATTTTAAGAATTATGTTGTTGTCAGTAATTATGAATAATTGACTTTTAACACAGTGTTTATCCTTTGTGTAAGCGAGGTAACCACTGTGTTACACCACCCAGCAGCTTGATGTCCTTTTATTTAGAACTTACAGTGGTTTTTGCCTTAGTTATGTTTGGGCAGCAATGTGGCACAGTGATTTGTTTTGCTGCCTCAGCGCCAGGGATCTGGGTTCCATTCCCAGCTTGGGTCACCGTCTGTGCGGAATCTGCACACTCACCCTGTGTCTGTGTGGGTTTCCTCCAGGTGATCCAGTTTTCTCCTAAAGTCTGAAAAATGTGCTGGTTAGGTGCATTGGCCATGCTAAATTCTTCATCAGTGTACCCAAACAGACACTGGAGTGTGGCAACTAGGGGATTTTCACGGTAATTTCATTGCAGTGTTAATGTAAACCTATTTATGATTAATAAATAAATTTTTATTAATACTGAAATTTCTTGTGACTCCTATCATAAGTCAAAACAGTTGAGTGCAATGCCCTGAAATTCCTTGATGTCTGCAGCACTTACACCATTGTGACGCTGTTACTGGGCAAAAAAGCAATCAAGGAAATTTATGATTAGAATGATACAGTGCAGATATATTCTTAATATACAAAATGCAAATATTGTTTTCTTTTTGGCAGCTTTGAGGTCTACAGAGCTTATTGCCATTGGTGAGCTACTTACAGTGTTGTATTTGATAACCTCTTGTTTTATATCACTGCTGTACTCAAGAAAACTTAACCCCATAAAAAGCAGGCCCAGATATTCCTCCAGTCAGTAGATACAAGCAGAAATGAAGAGTTTGCTGCTTTGAAGCAGCTGAAATTTTGACCTGCTTTTCAGGCATTTTTCAATCTATTTTTCCTCCAGATGTATCTCACTGTGACTTCCACTTATCCCACACCCAACCCAACATTGCTATGTTCTCATTTAATCTTTAGATTTTGAATAGCTCTAAGATCACCCTCTTGCCACTCCCCCCACCTCCCAACACCACATATCCAGTGTGAGATTGTAAGTTCTGAAGTATTCAGTAACCCCTGGCCTGATGGATTTTTTTTTAGAGCAACACAGCACAGGAAACAGGCCCTTTGGCCCAACGAGCCCGCGCCGCCGTCATAACTTTATAGTAACAATTCCATTTTCCTATTCTAATTTTAGGTTATTCCTAATATGGAAGAATCTCAATATAGGGACAATTTGTTTCCCAATCAGCCTAAGAGCAAATTTTTGGGATGTGGGAGGAAACCGGAGCGCCCGGAGAAAACCCACGCAACCACGGGGAGAACGCGCAAACTCCCGCAGACACCGGCCCAATTCCAAGTGTCTGCACAGCTACAGCGATAGTCACTGAGCTGTCATGGTGCCCTTCAGATGGTCCAGATAAAGCACTCATTTACGACATGAAGCACCAGGCAACCCATGAATCAACATCCAAGAGCTGTCCTCGCAC
Organism: Sphyrna mokarran; assembly: GCA_024679065.1. Classification (NCBI taxonomy): domain Eukaryota; kingdom Metazoa; phylum Chordata; class Chondrichthyes; order Carcharhiniformes; family Carcharhinidae; genus Sphyrna; species Sphyrna mokarran. The sequence goes on along the minus strand of JAGIQG010000003.1, from coordinate 19,819,599 downwards.
CACCTGCCGAATGCATGCTCCTTGTTGGTCAAGTATGGATCGAATTACCTGTGGAAAAAAAAGTCATAGTTAAACAGTCCTACTATATCCCTCTATCTGCATACCGCTCATGTGGCTGTCCAAGAGACCCTTAAACAGCCCCAGCGTGCCTGCTCCCACCACCTTACTCGGCAGTGCATTCCACACCCCCACTACCCTTTGTGTGAAAAACTGCCCTCTAATATTTGTCTTATACATAGCCCCCCTCACCCTAAGGCCATGACCCCTCGTCCTATCCATTTCTGAAGGTGGAAAAAGTTTACCACCATTTACTCTATCTATACCCCTTATAATCTTATGCACCTCTATTAGATCCCCTCTAAGCCGACGTCTTTCAAGGGAAAACAACCCCAGTCTATTCAATCGTTCCTCATAAGACAGTCCTTCCATACCAGGCAGCATCCTGGTAAACCTCCTCTGCACTCTCTCCAAGGACTCCACATCCTTCCGATAGTACGGCGACCAGAACTGGACGCAGTATTCCAAGTGAGGCCTAACCAACGTTCTATACAATTGCAACATCAAACTCCTACTCTTGTATTCTATACCCTTTTCTATGAAAGCTAACATACTATACGCTTTCTTTATCACCTTCTCCACCTGTAAGGACACCTTCAGAGACTTGTGAACCTGCACCCCCAAGTCTCTCTGCGTCTCTATACTCCGAATAGTTTTACCTTTTATCCTATAACTCTCTTCTACATTTTTCCGGCCAAAATGCATCACCTCGCATTTATCCGGATTAAATTCCATTTGCCATCTATCTGCTATCTATCAACACGTTTCAAGGAACCTAGGGAAAATGTGACAGATGCATTGCTACACGTACTTAAAAATTCATTGGAATAGGGTGTCATCCCAGAGGACTGGCCGATAGCTAATATAATACATCTATTTAGGAAGAGGTGTAGAACCTGTCTTGCAAATTGTAGATGAGTCAACTAAACATTGAAGATAAGAAAAAAATGAAATTCTTGGTAAGAGAGAGAACAAAATAATATCAAAATATAATAATAATGAGGAATAATTTACATGGATTTCAAAAGGGAGTATCTTGCTTGGCTGACCTTGTTAAATTTTTTGAGGAGGAAACAGTGGTAATGTAGTTGATGTAATTTATCTGGAGTTTCAAAGGACGTTAAATCAGATTAACCATAATAGACTAATGAATAAGATCAGTGAATGTGGAGTCAGGGTCAAGTGGCAAGTCAGGGTCAAGTGATTGCTTTGATGGTGTCAGGACAGGAAGCAAACAGGGGAGATAAAGAGTGGATTTTCAGAAAGGCAGAAGATGGGAAATGATGTTGAATCAGGGTCAATGCTATTCACAATTTACATTAAGGATTTTGATTTGGGGTCCAAAACACAATTTCTAAATTTGCAGATGACACTGGGATGTGGTCAATATCGAGAGGACTGGAACGAATTATAGGATTAATAAACTTACAAAATGAGCAAGTAATTGGCAAATGAAGTTCAATGTAGATAAATTGGTAGGAAGAATAAAGATGTTACTTATTACTTGGGAGTAATCCAGGTATTGTGGAGTACAAAAGCCAAAAAAAAGCATATCAAGCACAGTGATACAAAGCAGATATATTGTTAATATACCTTCTAGAAGGTTAAAATTGAAAACTAAACATACTAAAATGAATCATTTAGTTAAACCACACTTGGAGTACCATGTGCCATTCTGGTTGCTGTATTTTTTTAATCCTTTGACAGGAAACAGAAGTAGTCGTAAGTTATCTATATCGTTGTATTTGTCGGTATCAGAAACAAGGTATCGCTTTAAGCAAGTTTAATTTTGTGGTTCAGTTGGACCTCTCACAGAAACTGCCAGGATAACGGCGTAAAAGGCAGAAAGCTAGTGCCAGAAGCTAAATAACAAATTCTAGAAACCAAGGAATATAAAGAGAAGTCCCAAGAATATTGAAGTCAAAGGATCAACAAACTGGAATCTGAACAAGATACTTTTCACTGAAGTTAAAGAATGGAGTAGAGAGTGGCTCCTAGTTGATGGCAGACCTGTCGAAGTCAGCTAGCGAAAACCCAGGCATCTGAGGTAATCCTAAGATTGTTGACATTGTAATACAGCCTGTGAAGCAATAATGTTCTGCTGTCATGCCTGGGTATCTGAGAGATTGTGCGGAAACATGAGTGCACATGGCAATCCTAGGCAGAGGAATACTGAAAGGAGGGATTGTAATCCTGAAATTAGATCCTTGGTGAAGGCATCCTTTTTGAAAGCCTTATGTGGGAGAAGATTTCAAAGTATGTTCTTCGAGAGTGGAGATTGGAAGTCAGATTCCAGTGAGGCCAGTTTTCTCACAGGGTGACAAACATGTGGGGGAATTTGATGAGAAATCCACATTGGGTGGGGTCTGTAACTTGATTTCAGAGTGTGGTATGTCTGACCAGAGTTGGCCTGGTCTACATGGACTATATATTTATCAAGAACATTAGTGTATAAGATAGGTTTGTAACTTGAATTGTCCTTAAAAATCTATGCACATCTGTGAAGATATAGGAGGGGCGAAGGAGTATTACATTGCAATCACTCGTTTCATGTTTAATAACTGTTCTAATCTTTTGTTAAAACTTAATTGGCTGTCCCGTGACTCTGTTCATTTGCACCTTGAAATAAAAACGAAAAGTTATGCACTATTGAGTCAGGATTCCATTCTGGAACATGACTGTCCACCAGTAATCGTAGTTGGAACTCTAACACTCCCACATCCAAGCTGCCCAGTCACCTGCATATGGCCTTTGGTACATCCACCTCCCTTTGCCTGGTTATTGGTGGCAGAGCCTCCATCCTATTTAGTGTTGTTGCCTCCATAAACTTTCCTCCTTTTCCACCATTCATTCCTCCTTTAAAAAACATTTCAAAATCTGTAACTTTGACTTACTTTGCACCATCTGGAGGCTACTTTTCTTGGTTAATTTAAGTGCTTAAGATTTATAGTGACCTGCTGCACAATTTAACAATCGTGCAAGACCATTTGTTACCTCCAGCATTTGTGCCGAGGGTCAAACTCAGAAGCCACAAGAGGTGGGCCACCGGGGAGCACCTGAGGATCCCAGGTAGATGACCCATCCTGGGAGCAATGGTTGTTACCATCTCATTGAGGCCATGCACCTTAACATCCATAACCGAGAATCCAACAAGGTGTTCACCAACTACTTTTTTTTATTCAAGGGATATGGGCATCAGTGGTCAGGCCACCATTTATTGCCCATCCTTAATTGCCCTTGAGACTTTCTCTGTGATCTCATGTCTCCTCTACTTTATTCTACTCTGTGGCCTCTTACCCCACCCCATAATGTGGATACTTTACATTTCTCTTCCTATGTACCTCCTCTCCCTTGGTTTCTGAGCCACACTGATACATACTATCATCTGTCAACCATGCCATGCCTTCAGTGGAAGTGTGTGTGTGTTGGGAGGCTAGACAAACCTCTTTAAGAAAAACTTGTGTTATGTGTCTACATGCTGGGATTTGTACATGTGTCTCTGGATGACTAGCCCAGTAACATCACTACCACACTACCAGCCCCCTTAATGAGAAAACAACTTGTATTTATACAGGCATTAAATGAAGCTGGATGCTCTAAGGGGACATCACAGGAGTGCCATCAAATAGGATTTGACACCAATTCACTTAAGGAGCTAGAACCAGGGACCTGGGTTTGAATCCCAGTTTGGATCATTGTGTGAAGTCTGATGTTCTCTCCATGTCTGTACAGGTTTCCTCCCACAGTCTGAAAGATGTGCTGGTTAGGTGCATTGACCTGAACAGACACTGGAATGTAGCAACTGGCGGAATTTCACAGTAATTGCAGTGTTAATGTAAGTCTTACTTGTGACTAATAATTAAATTTTAGATTTTCAGATGATCGCACAGGTAAGCTTTTTAGGACCTGCTTAAAGACGGAAGGAGAGGTTAATGGAGGGAATTCCAGAGCTTAGGATGGCAGTGGTGCAATAATTAGAATTGGGATGTGCAAGAGTCCAGAATTGGAGCAGTGTAAAGATCTCTTAGGTTGAAGGAGGTGACAGGGATCGGAAAGGATGAAAAGCTAGCGAAGAAAAATCCAGTGGTTCAATCTCAGGCACTACAAAAGCAAAATATTGATGCTGCGAATCTGAAATAAAAATGGATGACACTGGAAATACTTAGCAATGTGGCAGCATCTGTGAAGAGATAATAAAGAACAAGAGTTAACATCTCAGGAACTGGGCGTACAGGACCACAATTCTCTGGAAGTATCAATGCAAATGGAGAAGGTGGTCGAGAAGGCACATGGCACGTTTGCCTCCATTATTCAGGGCGTAGAATATTAAAATTGGCAAGTCATGTTGCGACTGTACAGAACAGAATGGCAAGGTGACACAGTGATGAGCACTGCTGCCTCACAGCGCCGGAGACCTGCATTTGATTCCCAGCTCATGTGGAGTTTGCATGTTCTCCCTGTGTCTGCGTGGGTTCCCCTATGTGCTCCAGTTTCCACCCACAGTTCAGAGATATACGGGTTAGGTGGATTGGCCATGCTAAATTGTTCATTGATGTCAATGGGATTAGCAGGGCAAAAGTGAAGGGTTGGGTGGGATCATTGTCAGTGCAGTCTCAATGGGCTGAATGGCCTCTTCCTGCACTGAAGGGGTTCTTCGATTCTAATCTATGATTTTAATTTTAATTGGGCCACATTTGGAATATTGTGTACAATTCTGGTTGCTAAGTTACCAGAAGGATGTATAGACTTTGGAGAGGGGACAGAAAAAGTTTGCCAGGATGTTGTCTGGTTTAGAGAATATTAGTTACGAGGGAGATTGGAGAACCTTGGTTTGTTTTCACTTGAATATTGGAAGCTGAGGGGCAACCTGATAGAAGTTTACAAAATTATGAGAGGCGGAGGTAGAATTGATAGTCGGAATCTTTTTCCCATGGTAGAAATGTCCATTACTAGGAGACATTGGTTGAAGGTAAAACGGGGAAGTTTAAAGGAGATATGAGAGGCAAGTTTTTTACACAGATGGTGGTAAATGCCTGCAATGCATTGCCAGAGGAGGTGGTAGAAGCAGGTACAATCGTAGATGCATGAATAGGCATGGAATGAAGGGAGAAGGATTACGTAGCTGCAAAAAGTCTTTAATTTAGAAAAATGTCATGTGTTGACACAGGCTTGTGGGCGGAAGAGTCTGTTCCTCTGCTGTGCTGTTCTTTGTTCCTTATTACACAACACCCAAAATACTTTAAAAACATTTGAAGCACAGCTGTATGTGTGCAGATCCATTGTTTTCACAAACAGCAAAGTTATATTAGTGACTAATTAGTGTGCTTGGTAACAAATGTTTGCCAAAGAACTGGGAGAACAGCTAACATTTTAATTACCACCAGAGGAAGTTGATAAGGCCTTGGTTTAACAACTCCTTTGAAGGTTTTGAGACAATATCTCAACGAATATTTAGCCTGGTTTGCATTCTTAGTTGTTTGAAATGGAATTTGAACATTATTTCTTTGCCTTAAGAGTTAAAACTGCTATTCATTGTGCCAAACTGCATCCAGTGCCAATTCTCCATATCTTCCTCTGCTCTCAGTGTTAAAGTAATGAAATGGCATGATGACACAGTGGTTAGCACTGCTGTTTCATGCCTTTGGTGACTGTGTGGAGTTTGCCCATTTTCCTCCTGGGTGCGTGAATTTCCTCCGGGTGTTCTGGTTTCCTCCTACAGTCCAAAGATAGGTTAATTGGTCATTCTAAATTGCCCCTTTCTGTCAGGGGACCAGCGTGGTAAATACATAGGGTTATGGGGAGAGGGTCTGTGTGGGATTGTTATCGATGTAGACTCTGCAGATTAATGATAGTATGCTTTTACATGGCCCAAAAGGGTCAATGGAGAGGAATTTGCAGATAATGATGCTCCCATGCATCTGTTGCCCTTGTTCTTCTAGATGGTAGAGGTCATGGGTTTGGAAAGTGGTGCTGAAGGAGCATCAGTGAGTTGCTGCAGTGCATCTTGTAGATGGTACACACTGCTGCCACTGTACATTAGTACTGGAGGGAGTGACTGTTTAAAGTGGCGGAGGGGATATTATCAATCATTCGGCTTTGCCGTGGACAGTGTCAAAATTCTTGAACATTGTTGGAACTGCACTCCAGGCAAGTGGAAAGTATTCCATCACAATTCTGACTTGTACCTTATGGCAGGTGGATTGGTTTTCTTGGTTAATATTAACTCCCAGGATATGGAAAGGTGAGGTTGTTGTGAAGATAATGCCATTGAATGTTAAGAGGAGATGATTGGATTCTTATTGGTTGGAGATGGTCATTGTCCATATCGTGTGTGGTGTGAATGCTATTTATCACTTATCGGCACAAACCTGAATATTATCCTGGTCTTGCTACATTTTGACTGCTTTAGTATCAGAGAAGTTACAAATATTGTTGTACATTGCACTTGTCAGGGAAGATGTCCACATTAGATCATGGCAGATCGAAGCGGGCGACTCGAGGCTGGCTCAGGAATGGTTGGGGGGCCAGTGAGTGGGCTGGGGTGGGGGGAGATCGGGGGCTGGCCTGCGATTGAACTGGCCAGCAGGCTACTGTGCATGTGCCGATCTCACCACTGACAGATCAGCGCATGTGCAATAACCCGCTCAGCGTGCTGATTTCAGCCTCTCCAGTGGGAATAGGCCCTACCTCCTGAAATTTAATGATATTCATTCTGAAGGCCTCTGCAATGCACAGAGTGTGGGAGATTCTCCCATTGAGAAAACCAACGTGAATTACTCCAGTTTTCAGGCGAACTTCAAATGCTTTTGGGAAAATTCCAGCTGAGGTCTTCTGGGGAAAAAAAATTCTTGCCTTATACACCAAGAAATACAATATATCCATCCTTAAGTAAAAGGCAAGTTCGCCATCATTCCGGATGACCATGATGATTTAACCTGAGGATCACTACACCTCCTGTAAGGGACAAGTTTGAGAAGGTGAGCCCTGCGTAAATAACCTCAGATAGTATGGGAATTGAACCCACGGTGTGTGGAATCTAGTGGTACCACTAGCCAGCCATCCAGCCAGTTGAGCTAAACCCACCCCCAATAAGAAGCCCAAACCTGCATTCAGTCTCTAAGTACTGTCTCACCAATGACCTGCACAGGCAGTGGCAGATTAACTACTACCTGGACTCCTAGACTGAGCTTTGGTAAGGCCCCCTGACTTTGCCCCCTACCTGACCCTTCGTTAAATAAAATGAAGTGATGTTAAGTGATGTTAGATAAATTATATGGTTATACTGTGTACAATGTACTACATATAAAATATCATAAAGTTATATATGAATCAATATTGCCCTTTTATTCATTTATTTTTTCATTTTCTTTATGTTTGTACTTTAAAAATCTTCCGTATTTTTTGGTTTATAAAAGTGTCGATAACAGGACATAAATCAACAGATCAAAGCATGTCTGATTCAATGTGCATGAGTGCCAGGTGACTAAGTTTCTCATTGCTCATTGTTGAGGGTGAATAGATTTTGATCCTGTTCAGTGCCGAAAATGAACACTCACCTGAACAGTTAGTGATCATTAGTGATCATTAAGGACAGATAAATTCTGAGAGATTAATTCGGGGGGTGAAGCTCCTCTATTTATAGGTATTTGTTATATTAATTCACCCACAGGGTATAGTTATGAAAATTAATTCACCCTTAAAAGGGTTAAACCAGTTTTTTTTTTGCTCTCGGGCCTTGTTATTCCTTCCGGGCCCCTAGGCTTCAGCCTACTCAGCCTAATGGTTAATCCACCACTGTGTACAGGTGGAGCAAGACTTTGCCACTTTGATAATCTCCTTACAACAAATTTTTACAATTTTTTACAATTCAACAACACAAAGTTTAAAAGGATGAATGGTGTTCAAGAGTTCCCTGCAGTGTCGCAGCTGGATAACAAGACTCTTAGGTTATCAGTTAAAGATGTAATCAGCTCAATGAAATCAGAAATATTTGCGTTATTCAATTCAAAATGGAGCTCGCACTCTGGGCTGCCATGCATTCACTGACATGCTTGCTCAGTAATGATAATTAAAGGAAATATGTTCTTTGGAGATTGCTGCGTTGTTACATTTCTGAGGCAATTTAGAGATGGCTTTGCTCAGTGCATCTTGTGACAAAAAGCCTGAATTCTCAAAATCCAAACCGGAGTCACACAATGCTCGATTGTAGGATTGATTTGTAGGTGAAGGTGTCCTCAAATATTTCCATGAACATCTGGCTTCATTATTTCTTTGGTGGTCATAATAAATGCCATTTTACCACATTGTGTACAATGCAACAGGGAACAGTAATTTTGTACTTTTTCTGACCATGTGATGTGGTCTCCACCATACAACATGGAGCATTACAGCACTTTAATTTAGCAAAAATGCTTACGGAGTTTGCAGAGCAATGAAAGACATGGGACGAGATTTGATAGCCTTGCTCGTCCCAAAACCATAAACTCCCACCCGAGGTAAACGGACCTTCCTATTTTCCACCCTTGCCAGCTCCGATGCCCATGGCAGGCGGAGCGGTGAAATTCTGGCGATGATGAATTTGCAGGAAGTGACCTGGTGCTCAATCAATATGCATTTGGTCAAAGAAAACCTTTAATATGTGGAAAAAGAGGTACAGAAAGTTGGAAAGGGAATAAAAAAAAAGGATAGAGGCAACTGAATGTTGACAGGCAGGTTGGAAGGAGGAAAGAAACAGGATGCACTGGAAACCAGAGTCAGAGGACAGAACATAGAAAAACTTCAGCACAAACAGCCCTTCAGCCCACAAGTTACGTAATCGTATTTCTACCTACTAGACCTACCTATAACCCTCAATCTTATTAAGACCCATGTACTCATCCAGAAGTCTCTTAAATAACCTTATCTAATCTGTTTCCATCACCACTGAATTCACACACCCACCACCCTCTGAGTGAAAAACTTACCCCTGACATCTCCACTGTACCTACTCCCCATCACCTTAAACCTGTGTCCTCTTGTGGCAGCCATTTCAGCCCCAGGAAAAAGTTTCTCAGAATTCACCCAATCAATCCCTCTCAACATCTTATAACTTCTATCAGGTCACCTCTCATCCTTCGTCTCTCCAAGGAGGAAAGACCGAGTTCCCTCAACCTCTCCTTATAAGGCATGTTAGCCAATCCAGACAACATCCTTGTAAATCTCCCCTGCACCCTTTCAATGGCTTTCCTTCCTGTAATGAGGTAACCAGAATACTGCAAGAGGGAACTATTTAGCAGGTTAGGAATGACAGTAGTGTCATGATAAATGGAGGACCAGAGAATGGAAAGTTGCAGTTAGAGAGTAAATGAATTGACGAGGGATCTGGGAGACAGGTTATTTTCCAGTGCTGAAGGAAAGGGGCAGTCGGACTAATCTGGATAGGGAAAGGAGTTGGAGGTGATCATGACAGGAATTGAGAACTTGCGGATAGTGAGCTGACATAGTTGAGGACAAGGTAGGTTAAAGTAAGGGTCAGTAGGTTGAATTTAAAAGAGGACAGGAGGGCAGAGATGTCAGAATTGAAGGAGGAGGGGGAATTGTATGGAGGTTGAAATCACTGAGGAAAGAGAGAAGATTTGGGCAAACAATTGCAACTTCAGAGGTCATAATCGACATAGATGAATAGAAGGAGGAGATGGTACTTGAATGAGAAAAAGTTATCTTGAGGGAAGTCCATAATGGGAGTTGCACACTTGCCGTAAGGAACATATGTGTATTCTTGAGTAAGGACAGCAATCCTTACAAGTATAAGAACTACTGTCTACATCAGAGTGTTCAGTGAGAGGCCTTCATTGAACTGAACTCCAGAGTTAGCCCCATGGCATTGTCACATGACTACAGAAATCCTGAGGTGGCAATCTGATTGGTTACTGTTCAAAACCCATATATCCCCCTGTCCTAGTGATGTGGGAGGTAATTGGGCTTTGGTTAGAAGGATGCAGTTCCCAGTCTGATGGATGGCAATAGAGAATGAGAGGCATTTCAGGGTCAGGCTGATCAATGCGTTGAGTGAGAATACTAAGGGTGGAAGTATGCTTATTGAGAAGAAATCTGAACCTTTGTTATCAAGTAGAAGTGGTCAATCATTCCTTTGTCACTACTGGTTAAAAATCATGGAGGTCCCTAACCAGCAGAGCGGCAGAGGGTGGCTCTTAGTGCCAGGGGTATTAGCAGGATAAAATATATGGGGTCACGGGTTAGGGCCCGGTTGGGATTGTGGTCAGTGCCAATGCAATGGGCCTAATGGTCTCCTTCTGCACTGTAGAGTTTTATGATTCTATGAATTAAGTACTGCATCAAATGTAGTTATTAATCATGACATTCTTGAAGATGATTAGGCACGTTTGTTAAAAAGAGAAGCTAGGATGAAGAGGAAACTGGAGTTAGTTAGAGAAGAACAGAGAGAACTGGCTTAGGGGGAGTCAGACAGTGCAGCATTTCTACTTGGATGTCAGCCAACATTGTCATGTGGATGGATATAGGGAAAAAAGTTCAATTATCTAATTTTCTTTTGAAGTGCCACATGTGTCTTGTCAGAACAGCCCGTCTATGACATTGATCAGGGTAGAAGCTTATGTTTACACCATTCGTGTAGGTGTTTGACTGTTGGAAGCAAATGGGTTACTTGTATGTTTTCTTCACAGGTCAGAAGTGTTACCCTCTTATCTCCATCAAATTAAAACCGAGGGAACTATAAACCAGAATCCTCTGGTATGTCCTCCAACATCTTCATTATGTAACATAGACAGAAAGCACATCAACAGTTATGGAAAATTATTGTAAGAACAAACAGCCATTATTAATAATGTTCTATCAGATGCTGCCTGCTGATAGAGTTACATGAAGAAGGACACCAGCACCGGCCAGTTGGATCAAATGATCTCTTTCTGTGCTGTAAATTCAATGTAATTTCCTAGAATTGAGAGTTAGCAAGGATAAATAAGTAATTGCAAATGTAGTTGGCATGTTCACCTGTAATAGTGTCTGGGCATCAAGTGACACCTGTAGTAATGGTTTGAAACATTACATGCACTTTGCTAAGAATTTCATGGATAGACATATGGGTAGAGCCTGAGCACCTGAAGATTTCTATGACCTCAGATGTTGAAAATATACCTTGTAGTCTGCTGATGAGAGGCTAAAATGCTGACGTAGCCAGGTTTTATTCTGGGTAAAGCTGAGAAATTAAATTGAAAATGTGATGGCAGTAGTGCAATTGATATAAGTATAAATGTTTGTTTTATGTTTAAGGGGAATGTTTAAAATTCAGCTTTATTCTACAGTCAGTCAGAATGTCTATAAAACATTTAGCTCAGATAGTGTGAAAAATAATTATTCATTTTAGCTAAGAATTTGTTACTTTAATAGAGTTAATGGACTTTTGTTTACACAAAAAGATTCTTTGGGAAGTTGATTGACAAAGTCATGTGGTGATAAGGTTAATATGCAGAACTCGGTGTGTAGCAAAGAGAAGCTTTTTTGGTTTAGAGTTGAAGTCCTGGCTGGAAATTGTATATAGACAGAGGCTTCTGCAAACTGCTTGGAAACTCATTTTATCTCTTTTCAAGATTGTCTACCCTCTTTGTAGCAAGTACATTTATGATTACTAATTGTAGTTAAAGTGGCATTTGAGAAGAATATTGCTTATTTGAAATGGAAGTCGTCATAAGCTAAAGAGGAAACTTGCTTCCTTTCATTTTTTAAATAATATTCAACTGCTAATGGGTTAAGCTGCATCATTTGTTAGAGTTATATTTAAACTGTGTAATTAAATAAAGTTTGTTTCATTATAAAAGATCCCCAATTTGTCAGCAGAATTACCCCTGGAATGAAACATCTTATCTTCACATTTATACCAAAATAAAAACATTGTGGAATCTATTCTGGCTTCCGATTGTAATCTGGGGCTCTGGTCCAGTATTCTGACTGAAGCTGTGGACAAACTAGTTCCACAGTTCTCTGGCAAATCCTGAACCGTGACATAGTTGCTGTTGTCCACATTGGAGAGGCTTTGAACTTTTAAAAAAATTGTCATTGTTGATCAAAAGTTATTTCACTTCTACAAACAACAATCATCTGACAAGTTAAAAAAAACAAACGCAATGCTTAGAAATTCTCAGCAACAGATTCCTTTCCAAAATTCTAACATGCTTGTGTCAACATTGAGCACTGTTTATTTTTGAGTGGCAATAAAATACAGATCCAGCACTTGTTTTTTTGGCATGAGTTGTTCCACTGTGAATTGCGGTAAAGACCAAGATTTCAAAAAGTCTTTTTGAGAAAAGAATCATGATTTTCATTGAAGTATTTTATTTGCAGAGAATCTAGTTGCAAAGATGCACAAAATGTAGTCAGCCCATAAAAAAGGGAAAAAAGCATTTTTTAATATGGTTTCATGGGATGAGAATACGCAGTAAGAATTTAGCAACACCAATTTTAAATCCAACCGATTTATTTGATAGTAAATTTGCGAGCTTTCAACACTTTGTGTCTTTGTCAGGCATTGGTGCATTTGTCAGGTTAGGTGCATTGACCCGAACAGCAGCAGAGAGTGGCAACTAGGGGAATTTTACAGTTATTTCACTGCAATGTTAATATAAGTCTTACTTATGACTAATAGATAAACTCTAAACTTTAACTTTTAAAGTACCTCTTACTCTTCTGACCTCCAATGGATCCAAATCTGACCTGTTCAACCTTTCCTCACAGGAACATAGGAATTAGGAGTGAGAGTAGGCAATCCAGCACTTCCAGCCTGCTCTGCCATTCTATATGATAATGGCTGATCTCTATCTCATCCTAATTTCACTTCCCTGCCTTTTCCCTATGGCTCTCTATCCCACTTTTGATCAAATATTTATCTATCTCTTCCCTGAATCCCTGAATTGATTCTGCATCCGCTGCACTCTGGGACAGTGAATTCCATAGATTCACAACCCTTTGTGAGAAGTAGCTCTGTCTTGAACCTCCCCCTCTTATTCTAGAATTATCACCTCCTATACTAGACATGTTCCTTGTATGAATTGAGTAAACCTGCTTTGAACTGCTTCTAACGCATTTAAATCTTTCCTTAAATAAGGAGACCAATAATATGAACAATATGCCAGATGTGGTCTCACTGTTGTTCTGCACAATTGAAACATAAGTTCTTTATCTTCTTATTCGATTCCCCTCACAATAAATAACATTTTATCAATTTCCCTACTTACTAACCTTTTGTAATTCAGATTCAGTAAGACCCTTAGATCCCTCTGCATCTCAGAGCTCGAAAATCTCTCACTATTTCCTGCAATATACTCCACTTGACAGATATTTGCAAACTCACTTAACCTATCTATTTCCTTTTGTCCTCTTACAACATACTTTCCTACCGATCTTTGTGTTATCAGCAAATTTAGCAACCATACCTTTGGACTCTTCACCCAAGTTATTTACATAAATAATAAAATGTTGAGGTCCCAGCATTGACCCCTGTGACACACCACTCATCAAATCCTGCGACTAGAAAAAGATCCATTTATGCCAACTCTGTTTCCTGCTAGGCAATCTGTTTATCCCCTAACATCAGCTTTTATTTTACACAATAACCTTTAATGTAGCATCTTATCAAATGTCTTCTGGAAATCTAAGTACAGCACATCCACCAGTTCCCCTTTATCTACAACACATGTGACTCTTTCAGAGAACTCCAATAAATTGGTTAAAAATGATTTTCCTTTCTCACCTCTATCCAAACCGCTTCTTCATCCTGGTTTCCTGAACTTAGGTCATCCATCTCTTTAATGTGCCAATACCATTTTCAATTACTGGAGGCCCTCCCCCTCCCCCACACCTCCCCACCTTCTCCTAACTTCCTGTCCTTCCCAAATGTCACATACCCTTCAATATTCAGGATCCAATATAAGTCATGTCTCTATAATGGTGATCAGATTATACTTACTTTTTTCCATTTGGGCTATCAGATCATCTGTTTTGTTTTGAATCCTCTATGTATTCAGATACAGAACCTTTATTTTTGCCCTTTTATGACAAGATACCCAGACATCAGCTCAACCTCCAAACTAACAGAATGACACAGTTTACCGCTCTTCTGACAGAGAATATGAATGACTTATGGGAGGATTCAAGTCTTTAAACTACCTGAACCTTTGAATTCAAGGATTTGAAGGGGGTGGAGATAATGTTACAACTGTGATAATGCAGCAATACTGAGAATGTAGTAATAACAATATGGGATGACACAAATTACATTGGATAAAGATTTGGGGGGACTTGTAGTATAAAGATCTGGAACATATCGGGTCAAGGTGGGACTGAGTGAAGTGCCATCTATACAGAGAGCACAGGAGCCCTACCCTGGGGCCAGTGGACAGATCCACATGCAGACCCAGTCATAGAGACAGTCCCTCAGTTGTTACCCTTTAATATATGTGTAAATAGTTCTAGTAGTTATGAAGACTTACAGTTGACCTGCTTTAGACTACATAAACTTCATTAAAACCTGAGATGTAATCACCTCCTACAACATTATTCACAAAATGCAGGCTAACCTCAATGTGCTCAGTGGCCATCCTTTGCCTCTCCCAGGAAGTGATGCATGGTATAGTTGGCTGTGCTGTCAAGGGGTTTACATTTACCAATTCCTGCTCCCCAATGCCCAGTTTTGGTTCTGCTATAATCATTCAGTTCCAGGCCTCATTTGACTCTAGGTTCAAACATGGACAAAAGAACTGAATTCTGGAGGTGAGGGATGAGCTCTTGACATTAATGCAACACCTGAGTGTGGCATCAATCAGCATGTAAAATTGAAGTCATACTTTGGAGTCATACGCAGCACAAAGAAAGATGGCTTTTGGAGGAAAACTTTCTCAGCCCCATTGCTATAGGAGTTCCCCAGGCTAGTATCCCAGACCCAACCATCTTCAGGCTGATTCATCAATGATCTTCCCTCCTTCATAAGGTTAGAAATAAGGATAGTCACTGATTATTTCAATTTTGTTCTGTTCCATTTTCTATTTTGTGCATTAGGAAATGGTTCATGCCCACATGTGGTAAGACTTGGACTACATTTAGAATTCGGTTGATAAGTGTTACACAAATGTCATGCTTTGACTATCTCCAACAAGAGAACATTTAAAGAGCTCCTCTTGATGTTTACCATTTGGAAACATCCTAGAATCAACATGCTGGGGTTGCGATTGACCAAATGTTTAACTGGGATTAACAACGTAAATACTGACTGGCCTGTGGTATTCTGGCTTATCCTTCTCCCCTTGCTTGAATAACATTAGGAACCCTCCAACCTTCCAACATTATTCTTGTATCCATAAGCATTGAAAGACCAATATTTCTTCTTGTTTGATTTTTGCTGTTTCCAGTAGCAATTCCATCCAGGTGACTTACTTATTTTCAGCAACATTAATCTTCATAGAATGTCTTCTCTTTCTATTTCTATCCCACTCACAACTTCCTTCTTCTCTTTTAGTATGATCTTCGCAACAACAACCTGTCTTTTTCTAACACTTTCACTGACGTACAACATCCCAAGCTGGTATCATCACACAAAACTCTCAGCTACATATGTGGATATTCAGTTAGATAACCAAAAGCTGACTCAGAGTTTAAGGCAGAGAGACAAGGCAGCTGAATGCACGGCTACCAATGGCTAGAGCAATTAAAAATCAGGGCTGGGGGAATCTAATCACTGTTCACGCTGGAGGGATTTTTCCACCCGGCTGCAGCAGCGGCAGCATGTGAATGAGGAGCAGGAAGTGGGAGAGGGGATGAGGAGAGATCCTCAGGGATATGTAGAAGTGGGAAGAGAAACCATTGATGATTCCACTGCTACTCTCTTAGTCATCTCCAAATGTATCCTTTGCATTTGGTTGTTTACATGTACAGCTGATATTCAGAGAATTGTGGCTGTGACATTGCTGTGCTTCTCTAATATAGACATCAGCTCCTGCCCCTCCTTTCAGTACCCCCATCACATCTCACCCTCAGGTACAAAACTGTTTGGAAGCGTAAAGCTGGCTGAAAATTTCAATGTTTTTTTAGTGAAAATTCAGAATCACGTCCACATTCATTCAGTTAGAACCATTTCACACTCAGAAACTGTCTTCTGTCTGCGAAAGCATAATGGCTGCTTTCTCCCACTGCGTGCTCAATAATGAAATGTTCTGACTGTGTAAAATCTCACCTCTTATAATGGACAACAC
Organism: Sphyrna mokarran; assembly: GCA_024679065.1. Classification (NCBI taxonomy): domain Eukaryota; kingdom Metazoa; phylum Chordata; class Chondrichthyes; order Carcharhiniformes; family Carcharhinidae; genus Sphyrna; species Sphyrna mokarran. The sequence goes on along the minus strand of JAGIQG010000003.1, from coordinate 19,803,286 downwards.
TAACAGCAGCCATCTCAGCTAGCAATGAGTGAAGGATAGGTAGGCCCCAGACACAAAGGAGATGAAGATATGCATCATTCAGGGAGCTCCCTTACTAAGGAAAGAATGAGAGGGTTAATTCTCTGACCTCACTGCAGGGGAGGTGTAGCATGAATGGCTGGTAGGATTGCAACCCAGAAATTTGCAACCAGCCAGAGTGAGATGAACGCAGGAAATCTTCAGGAATTGTCGTACTGCAGACAGCTACAGAGTTAGAGAGGACATAGAGGAATTTGAAAACTGAGGATTCTGGAGTTCAGTTTCATGCTACCTGCTGATTTCTTTTCATAAACTCTCCTTCCCTCCAATTCAATCCCATACTTTCCATATTTGCTCTTCTTATTAACTAGCGTGTCTCATAAGCTTCTTCTTCCTGTTCATTTTAACTTTGGTTTCATCTCCACAACAGGGAAGTATTTGGATAACAAAGGCACAGGATGACTGGTCTAGACCAGGCAAGGGGACCAAATGCTTCACAGTGGGGAAGTTATGTCCAAAACCAGCACTATCAATTCGATGTAACACTCCAACTTAAACAGAAGCACATCAAATTAATTGGCTCAGTGAACTAAAAACAAACCAGAGAAATAGAACGCACAGAAAGTTAGCAAATTTGAATGCCACAATTGAACTCGAGATGCTAGATGCTAAGAACAATGAGAGAATCCCCCACCCCGTCGATCCATTAAAACACAATGTCTTATAAAATGCATGGAGACAGATGCGTGTAAGACATTTACACATCATTAATGACAAAGCAAATCACATCACAGGGCTGCCTAAATGAAGCATAACTGTGCAAAGTCTATAGACAGTTGGCCACTGATTAGGTTAAACTGGCCCTGCCGAGTCTATTTGAGGCAATCTTGACGTAGCTTTGTCTGATGGTTGCCGCATTGTTGTGTTCTCTGTTCCAACCCTGCACTGTGCAAAAAAATGACATTGCACTAATAGTGAGATATATGGTTCACAGAATCCCCCAAATGAGTTTCAGCTATTGAGCAGGATGTACACCTGTTGCCCTCGGTGCAATCTCAACAGAAAATCCGGGGCTTTCACAAAAACCAGCAGAGGCACAATTCCCATTTTTGATCTGATTTGATTTATTATTGTCCTATGTATAGTGAAAAGTATTGTTTCTTGTGCGCTATACAGACAAAGCATACTGTTCATAGGGAAGGAGAGAGTGCAGAATATAATGTTACAATCATAGTTACGGTGTGGGGAAAGATCAACTTAATGCAGGGTAAGTCCATTCAAAAGACTGACAGCAGCAGGGAAGAAGCTGTTCTTGAGTCGGTTGGTATGTGACCTCAGACTTTTGTATCTTCTTCCCGACGGAAGAAAGCAGAAGAGAGAATGTCTGGGTTGCGTAGGGTTTTTGAATATGTTGGTTGTTTTTCCAAGGCAGTGGGAGGTGTAGACAGAGTCAATGGATGGGAGGCTGGTTTATGTGATGGATGGGGCCCTTTGTAGTTTCTTGCAGTCTTAGACAGAGCAGAAGTCATACCAACTATAATACAACTGGAAAAGATGATTTCTATGGTGCTTCTGTAGAAATTGATGAGAGTTGTAGCAGACATGGCAAATTTCCTAAGTCTCCTTTGAAAGTGGTGAGATTTCTTAAATGTAGTGGAGGGACCAGAGCAGGTTCTTGGTAATCTGGACACCTAAAAAATTGAAGCTCTCAATCATTTGTACTTTGTCCCCATTGATACCCTGTTGACAGGGGCAAATCCACCACTACGCTTAGTGACTATCACCTCTGTTTTGTTGACACTGAGGGAGGGATTATTGTCGTCACACCAGTTCACTAGATTCTCCATTTCTTCCCTGTATTGTGTCTCGTCATTGTTTGAGATCCACCCACAACAGTGGTGTCATCAGCAAACTTGAAAATCAAATTGGAGGGGAATTTGGAGGTGTACAAGGAGTAAAATAGGAGGCTGAAAACACAGCCTGGCAGAGCACCAATGTTGTGGATGACCACGGAGGAAGTGTTATTGTCTATCCTTACTGACTGTGGCCTATGGCTGAGGAGAAAGACTTCCACGCAGTACCCATTAAAGGTTTTAATTCAGTTATTGGTGAGTCTCCACAGACTGACTAATTAACCCCTCACCTTTTCCTTAATGGGGGAGCTCCCTGAATGATGCATGTTCTCTTCTCTCTTGTGTCTACCTATCTTTCGCTCATTGCTAGTTGTATTGTCCATTATAAGAGGTAGGATTTTACACAGTTAGAACATTTCATTATTCAGGGCACAGCAGGAGAAAGCAGCCATTATGCTTTCAAAAGGCGCAGACAGGAAGACAGTTTCCAAGTGTGAAATGGTCTTAACTGAATGAATGTGGATGTGATTCTCAAACTTTCATTAAAAATATTCACCCAGCAGATAGCTCTACACTACTGAATGGTATTGAGATGGTATATATCTAAGGATGAGATGTGATGGGGAGACTGAACGGAGGGGCAGAGCAAATGTCTACATTGAAGAAGCACAGCCAATGATAGAGCTGGAGTTCTCTGACCATTAGCTGTACATGTGATCAACCAAATGCAAAGGATACATTTGGAGATGTCTAACAGAGTAGCAGTGGAATCACCAATGGTTTCTCTTCCCACTTCTCTTATTAACTCCATGCCTCTGAGGATCTCTCTTCATCTTCTCTCCCACTTCCAATTCCTCATTCATATGCTATCCTCTGGGATACCATTCAGAAACTGTGTTAATTTTCACACGTACACTGATGACTCCAGCACCTCTCTTGACCCTTGAACTGGTTTTGATTTAGCAGGCTGCTTGCCCGAGCACCAGTCCCAGAAACTTCCTCCAACTCATCATTGAGAAGTCCAAAGCCTTTGGATGTGCTCTAACCAGCCATTCGTACCACGCTGCCGCTGCAGTGAAGCCGAGGCTTTGGCTCCCAGCTAAATCTCTGTTCACTGTTGCGGGTTGGGCAATTCCTGCCAGTGTGAATGGCTGTAACATTGTCTTTGCTGAACGCACATTCTGTTCTCTAGCCACGGACTCCGTCTCTCTCGCTCTCTGGCACCTGTCTGAGTCTGAACCAGACTGTTGCAGTCTCGGTATCGTAATTCACCCAGAGATGATTTTCCAACCACATATTCACACCATCACGAAGACCACTTATTTGCGACACTGTAACATTGCCTGAATCCATCCTGCCTCAGCTCATCTGTTGCTGATGCCCTATTTCAGGTCTTTCTTACCACTGGACTTGACTATTTCACTGCATTCTGGGCCGACATCTCGTCTTCCAGCTTCAGAAAGTGTGGGGTTATCTAAATCTCTGCTGCCACTGGCCTAACTTGCACTAAATCCCATTGACCCATCACCGCTATCCTCACTGACCTACATCATCTACATTAATTGCGCAATATAAGTAAAGCTAAATGCAAGTTGTTGATGGAAAATCCTGAATTGGAGCAGTTTTTGTTGTCTTACATGATGCATTAATCTGTAAAAGGAAACCTGCAATGCCTCTTGAGTTTTAAATTGAAGTGACTAAAATGTTCACTTGTTAATCTGCAATTGTTTTCCTTTCCCGTATCACAGCTGGTCGCAGCCATCACTTTCCTCAGTTTGGGAGTTATAGGGGCATTCACCTGTGTGGTTGTGGATGGTGTCTTCACAGCGACAAATATTGTGAGTTACATTTTTCTTTCAGTTTAAAACAAAGCAACAAGTGCATTGGTCCCTACAGTACAGAAGGAGGCCATTCAGCCTATCGAGTCTGCCCTGACCATAATACCACTCAGCCCTATCCCTGTAACTCAATGCTAATCCCCCTGACACTAAGGGGCAATTTAGCATGAACAATCCACCTAACCCGCACATCTTTCGGACAATAGGAGGAAACCAGAGCAACCAAAGGAAACCCATGCAGACATGGGGAGAATGTGCAAAATCCACACAGACAGTCACCCGAGGCCGGAATTGAACCTGGATCCTTCGCGCTGTGAGGCAACAATGACAACCACTGTGCCACATTGCCACCCCTATTTACCCTCCATCAATACCCACCAACAATAGGATATTCTTGTAGAATTCTACAGTGCAGAAGGACACCAAGGTCCCATCTCCATAATCCCATTTTTTTTACCCGCTAATCCCCCTGCACACCTTTGGACATGAAGGGGCAGTTTAACATGGCCAATCCACCTAAACTGTATATCTTTGGACTGTGGGAGGAAACCCATGCAAACAGGGAGAAAGTGCAAACTCCCACAGACAGTCACAAAAGGCAGAATTGAACCTGGGTCCCTGGTACTGTGAGATAGCAGTGCTAACCACTGTGCCAATATACAATTAAACAGCATTATTATTGACCTTTGAATGAGACATTAAATCTGGGTCCCTTTTAGCTCATCCAATCTTTCAGATCCCGTGACATTTTTCAAAAAGAGATGGGGAGCTCTCCAGTGAAGTAGGAAATAATCCAAATGGAGGTCAAATAAAGGGTATGAGTTGGAACATAGCAGTAGGTTTTAGAGTAGAGTGTTAGGTGATAAATGGATTTTAAAATCAATATTCTGCAGGGGAGAGGAGGTGTAAGTAAAGGAAAGATGGATACCAAAAACAATGGTGAATAGGAACAAACAACAAAGAACAAAGAACAACACAGCACGGGAAACAGGCCCTTCGGCCCAACGAGCCCGCGCCGCCGTCCTAACTTCTTAATGACATATAGAGACCAATATAGGGACAATTTGTTGCCCAATCAGCCTAAGAGCACATTTTTGGGATGTGGGAGGAAACCGGAGCACCCGGAGAAAACCCACGCAACCACGGGGAGAACGCGCAAACTCCCGCAGACACAGGCCCAAATCCATGTGTCTGCACAGCAACAGCGATAGTCTCTGAGCTGTCATGTTGCCCATCTGATGGTCCAGTTTAAGCATACACTAACGACATGAAGCACTAGGCCACTCCTGAAGTAACATCCAAGAGCAGCCCTCGCACGACCTGCCGAATGCATGCGCCTAGTTGGTCAACAAGGTGGACTGAATAGCCTGTGGAAACAAATAAAGTATTTAAACAGTCCTCCTATATCCCTCTATCTGCAGACCGCTCATGTGGCTGTCCAAGAGACCCTTAAACAACCCTAGCGTGCCTGCTCCCACCACCCCACTCGGTAGCGCATTCCACACCCCCACTACCCTTTGGGTGAAAAAATGCCCTCTAATATTAGTCTTATACATAGCCCCCCTCACCCTAAGGCCGTGACCCCTCGTTCTATCCGATTCTAATGGTGGAAAAAGCTTACCACCGTTTACTCTGTCTATACCCCTCATGATCTTATATACCTCTAATAGATCCCCTCTCAGCCGACGTCTTTCAAGGGAAAACAACCCCAGTGCGTTCAATCTTTCCTCGTAAGACAGCCCTTCCATACCAGGCAGCATCCTGGTAAATCTCCTCTGCACTCTCTCCAAGACCTCCACATCCTTCCGGTAGTACGGCGACCATAACTGGACGCAGTACTCCAAGTGAGGCCTAACCAACGTTCTATACACTTGCAACATCAAACTGCTACTCTTGTATTCTATACCCCTTCCTATGAAGGCTAACATACCATACGCTTTCTTTATCACTTTCTCCACCTGTACTGACACCTTCATAGACTTGTGAACCTGCACCCCCAGGTCTCTCTGCATCTCTATACTCCGGATAGTTTTACCTTTTATCCTATAACTCCCCTCTACATTATTCTGGCCAAAATGCATCACCTCGCATTTATCCGGATTAAATTCCATTTGCCATCTATCTGCCCAATCTACCAGCCTATCTATGTCCCGTTGTATTGCCTGGCACTGCTCCTCAGTCCCCGCCAATCCAAGTATCTTAGTGTCATCAGCAAATTTGCTGATCACACCACCTACCCCCTCTTCCAAGTCATTTATATAAATCACAAATAGAAGGGGTCCTAGTACTGAGCCCTGTGGCACACCACTAGTGACTGACCTCCAGTTGGAAAAAGAGCCGTCCACTACTACCTGCTGTCTCCTCCTCCCAAGCCAGTTCTCAACCCATCTACATACCTGGCCCTGTATCCCATGCGCCTTCACCTTTTTTATCAGCCTCCCATGGGGAACCTTGTCAAACGCCTTACTGAAATCCATGTAGACGACATCAACAGCTTGTCCTTCATCAACCGTTTTTGTCACCTCTTCAAAAAATTCCACTAGATTCGTAAGGCACGACCTCCCCTTAATGAAGCCATGCTGCGTATCCCTGATCTGATCGCAGGGCTCCAGATGCTCATACATCCTGTCCCTGAGGATCCTCTCCATTAGCTTACCTATAACTGAAGTCAAGCTCACCGGCCTATAGTTCCCTGGATTATCCCTCTGACCCTTTTTAAACAACGGTACTACATTTGCAATCCTCCAGTCCTCTGAGACCTCACCTGTGTCCAAAGAAGAGACAAAGATTTGCGTCAGAGGCCCAGCAATGTCATCCCTCACCTCCCTTAGCAGCCTGGGATAAATACCATCAGGCCCGGAGCTTTGTAAGTCTTTATGCTACCTAAAAGCCCCAACACTTCTTCCCTCGTAATGATTATTTCCTTTAACGGGTCCTCAAATCCCTCAAAGCCGGCACCAGACATCAGGCCCCTCTCCCGCGTGAATACCGACGCAAAGTATTCATTCAAGATCTCCCCCATTCCCTCAGGCTCTAAGCCTAGTTCCCCTCCTCTGTCCCTGAGAGGTCCAATCTTCCCTCTAACCATCCTTTTGCTCCTTACATAGGAGTAAAATGCCTTAGGATTTTCCTTAATCCTACCTGCCAAAGCCATTTCGTGGCCCCTTTTTGCCTTTCTGACAACCCTTTTAAGATCCCGTCTACATTCTCTATATTTTTCAAGCGCTGCCTCTGTCCCCAATTGCCTGGATCTAACGTACGCCTCCCGCTTCTTCCTGACCAAGTCCTCAACATCCCTAGTAACCCACGGTTCTCTAATCCTACCCTTCCCATCCTTCCTCCTTACCGGCATATGTCTTTCCTGCAAAAATTTTAGTTTTCTCTTGAAAGACTCCCACATGTGCAGCGTCGACCTACCCTCGAACAGCTTATCCCAGTCAGTATCTCTAAGATCCTACCTAATCTGGCTATATCTAGCCCTCCCCCAGTTTAACACCCTCCCCTTAGGGCAGGCTTCATCTTTTTCCATTAATACCCTAAAGCAGACAGAGTTGTGGTCACTATTAGACACATGCTCTCCAACTACAACGTCAACCACCTGTCCTGGCTCATTCCCCAGAACCAGATCCAGTATAGCCCCCTCTCTAGTCAGGCTATCCACATACTGCTCCAAGGACCCTTCTAAAACACACCGTACAAATTCCTCCCCGTCTGCACCTTCCGCTCTCGGCACCTTCCAATCTACCCCAGGGAAATTGAAATCTCCCATTACAATTACCCTATTCTTCCTACACTTATCTAAAATTTCCTTACATATCCCTTCTTCCACGGCACGCGGACTGTTGGGCGGTCTGTAGTACACACCCAACATAGTAACCTCTCCCTTCCTATTCCTCAACTCCACCAATAGCGACTCAATTCCTAACTCAGCCATACCACCCTCCTTCTGCACTGCTATGATGTGATCCTTAAGTAATAACGCCACTCCCCCTTCTCTCCTCAAACCACCTCTATCATGCCTAAAACACTTATACCCCGGAATATTCAATTGCCAGTCCTGCCCTTCCTTTAGCCACGTCTCAGTCACCGCCACCACTTCTAACTTCCTCTCGAATATTATTGCCTTCAGTTCATCTGTTTTGCCAGTCACACTCCTCACATTAAAACACATGCACTGAAGGCCCTCAGGCACACTCTGATCTTCCCTCCTACTCTCCGGAGTTACCCTGTCACCAATCTCTCTCCCACTCCCAGTTCCCCCTATCTCCCCACCCCCCCTCCATATTAGTTTAAACCCTGCCGAAAAGCTCCAGCTAACCTCCCAGCTAAAATATGGGTGCCCTTCCCAGACAACTGTTCCCCGTCCCTCTTGTATAGATGCCCCTCCCTCCTGAAGACTTCCCAATTGTCTAAGAATCTGAATCCCTCCACCCTACACCAATCCCTCAACCACGCATTCAGTTGGAGCACCTCGTTGTTCCTAACCCTGTCATTCCCAGGCATCGGCAGCAGCCCAGAGAATGCCACCCTGGAGGCCCTACACTTCAGCCGGGCTCCCAACTCCCTGAACTGCCTACGTATGTCCCCCCTGCACTTTGTTCCTACATCCTTCTCTCCCACGTGGACTATTACATCAGCCTTAGCCCCTCCACCCTTCAAAATTCCCTCTACCCTCTCCGTAACATCCTGGACCCCTGCTCCAGGGAGGCAGACTACCATCCTGGAGTCCCGTTTTTGCCCACAGAACCGCCTGTCGATCCCCTTGACCTTCCAATCCCCTACCACTATCTCACATCCCTCACTCCTACTGTCCTCCGGGGCATTCAGATCCCCCTCCCTTGCCCTCTCTACCTCAGCTATTGCCCTACCCTTGATGTTCTGGGATGCCTCCTCTGGGGTGATCTTAGTGCCGTGACTCCTTTTCTTTTTCAACTTCCTATCTGTTACCCACCCATCCCTCCTCATAGGCCTGGGGTCCCTTCTGGACTATGGTCCCTGTTTATTAGCCCCTCGTTCTCTCTGAGTATAAACATATCCTCCAGTCTCAGCTCCAACTGCCTCACCCGAGCCCTCAATTCCCTCAACACAACTCATTACAAATAATTTGTAAACAAAACCCTAAGTTTTTTAATATATTCTTTCATGTGACGTGGGAGTCACTGGCTGGGCCAGTGTTTGTTGCCCATCCCTAATTGTGCTGGAACTAAGTGGTTTGCTAGGCTATTTCAGAGGGCATTTAAGAGTCAACTACATTGCTATGGATCTGGAGTTACCTATTGGCCAGACTGGATAAGGAAGACAGATTTCCTTCCTTAAAGGACATTAGGGCAAAAGGATTTTTATGACAATCGACAATAGTTACATTAAACATTTAATTCTAGATGTTTTTTACTGAATTCAAATTTCACCATCTGCCTCGGCAGCATTTGAACCCGTGATCCCAGAGTATTGCCCTAGGTTCTGGATTATTAGTCCAGTGACAATACCACTATAGTACTGCATCCTCTTTAAGGAAGAAGTTCGTGTGGACTGTTTCTGAAATTTATTGAATGATGACTTCATCAAAGATTTTTAAAAAATATTTTTCTTGTTTCTAGGATCTAAGACCACTGCGTATAGGTAGATGCCAATATTACACCAGTGGACAGAACTATATTTATGAAAATTACCTGGCTACCGTAAGTAGAAGTAATTTGTACACTTTGAATGATTCAAATGGCCATCTATTGTTTGGAATTTCAATCCTGCCTGGTAAATATAGTCAAGGTATCCTAATATTGCAATTTGCTTTAAAGGCAAGGATATTATTGGAATCAAATGTATAAAAACATAAAACAGTTCAGACATCATAATTTCAAATCAGAATATTTAATGCAAAGAATGAACGAAAATTCCAATTATAATAAACCTTGTTTTGATTTTTTTTAACAAATTATGATTTATGATTAAATTTCTCAATTTGCATCTTGCTGTTTCCTCTGCCCCAAATTTTTATCTCTTTATTCCTGAAGGTATTGACCCTTGCTGTCGGGTGAGTGTTTATATTATGCTACGGATATTATTTTTCAGACTCTTATGTAACATTTCGAATTAAACACTTGTGGGTTCTCAGAAATCTCAAAAGGTTGGCAAAGCGTTGGCCATTAAAACAAATTATTTACAGGTGCACGACTCTGAAATGCTTAAATCAAACCCAGCTGTAGGTCTCTGCTGTGTAGAAGCTAACATTTTCCAAGTAGCCCTGCAAACATTTTCTCTGCAGATAATTATCCAACTCCCCCTCAGACTCCACCACACTCTCAGGCAGTGCATTCCAGATCCTGACTCAGCCAGAGCTATAAATAAGATTGAAGCAACCCCAAGATATGTGGCATGATTCTGCACAAGTCAGTACAGGAAACATATCAGCATGGCATCCTTGATCAAAGAGTTGTTATGGGAATCAACACAGCAAAGGAGGGAAAAGAGTAGACTGACCGTGTTCTATTGTTAAGATATGAAATCAGAAAACCCCAAGGTTTATGGAGTTAAACTAGATGCCAACTGTTCGCTATTTTGACATTAATGTGAGGATATGATGTCTCACTTAATGCACAATTCTACTGACAAACTGGGAAGTTTTTATCAAAACAAATCTTATGTAACAACATATTTTAATTATAATAAATGAATTGGCTTAACATAACAATTGAATAACACTAAAGCATGACAATATATAGTCCTTTGCTACTAACCTTAAATTGAATTCTAATTTAAGCAATATTCCTCTTACTAGTTTAAAATTCCTTTTCAAAATCAGCAACAAAGTGGCTTATGTGCTCTTGTGATAAGTCCTATTGCTGTTAAATACTTCTAAAGAGAAGAGAAAGAGAGAAAGACAAAGAAGCGTGTTTTCTGACAGCTTCACACAGCAGCCTCCAGAGAGAGAGAGAGAAAGACACTTCTTGCTTCTGTCAGGACCAGGCAGAAAACTGATTACTTTAAAATAAAAGAGAAAGTGTATATTTTCCATGCAAGCTTAGCTCCTCCTATTAGCACATGACCCTGTCTCTTATCAATCAACAAAATTAAAACCCTACTCTGAAACCTCAAGGGAATCCTAAATAACTACAAATGCATTAACTATGTTTAGCCAAACACATCATTAGCTGAAATCAGTCATCATCCTACATTCTCAACATTTGAGATACTTGTTGCCCAGACAATTCAGCACTATGTAAAACAGAGCTGAATTTTAAACATACCCCTTATAAGAAACATGACAAAGATACATTTGTTAAAGGAATAGTAGAATCACATTATAAAATACAGACTAGACTGAATTGATAGAAATGAGTATTTGGTGTCCTCCGGTAAGGACCAAACAAGAGTTAGCTGTTCACACAAACTAGAAAGACCATTTATCTTCAGGCAGTGTATCAACAATCCTTCCCCTGCCTCCACTAAAGACAATCCCACAACGGAACAGGTTCCACTTGTAATCTTCCCATCTCTAGGTTATTTCCTTTTCGAAGTTTTCATTAGCAGGAAGACCAGGCCATCCCTGGTTTACCCATAGCACTAGCCATAGAAATGTTAGTGGAAAATGGATATAAAGCAGTGATGCTGACACAACGGAAACAGAAGGAAAGGGCAAGGACGGTCCCAGCTTCTCCGATCTATTCCCAGAATGTGTGTTCCTTGTCCACGCAATCATTCTTTTAAATCATTTCCACATTCTGTCTTATGCCTGTAAATCCTTCCGAGTGTGTGTCGCCCATAACGAAACACAGGGTTCCCTTTGAGATGGAATCAGTGTTCACTGAAGCTTCAACTATGGGGGTGATCTTACTAGAATTTGGCAGAATGTTGGTGAGAAAAATGGTGTGAATCACGCCAACATCTCCAGTGTCATTCCTGAGTAGATCTTGAGCTTTACCGACAAGTTTTCATGGCCGTGAATTTAATGTTCCACCTGTGACGGCTTCCTTCTGATTCACTTTTCAGGGGAGGTGATGGCCTAGTGATATTATCACTAAATTATTAATCCAGCCACAGCTGAACCTTATCATCGTGATTGCTGGTATAAACCTCCTTACCTGTATATCCAGGGCAATTCAATTTTACATCTCTTCACCTGAGCAGGGGAGACCAAGACACTGTCGATGTGCCTGCCCCACTCTGGGTGTAAGATGAAAGGTTTCTTTTTATTCATTCGTGGGACATGGGCATCTCTGACTGGCCAGCATTTATTGCCCATCCCTAGTTGCCTTTGAACTGAATGGTTTGTTAGGCCATTTCAGAGGGTAGTCGAGGGTCAACCACATTGCTGTGGCTCTGGAGTCATATGTAGGCCAGACTGAGTAAGGATGGCAGATTTCCTTCCCTAAAGGACATTAGTGAACCGCATCGGCTTTTCCAACAAAAGACAGTGGCTTCACAGTCATCAGTAGATTCTTAATTCCAGATTGGTGGAGGCAGGCACTCTGGAGTTATTTAAGAAATACTTGGATGGGCACATGAACAGAATGGGAATGGAAAGGTATAGAAAACTGATTTAAAATGGGGATCATGAGCCTTGGGAGTCCCTGGGAAGTGTGTAAATAGATGATGATATTGATATATTTGTTTTTATCCTATAGGTGCTTTGGTCCACCTTGTTGTCTAACGAGGGGCATACACGCAATGGGTCGTGAGAGGGCTGCTCTTGGATTTTTTTTGAGAGTATCCTAGTGCTTCACGTCGTTAGTGTACGCTTGACCTGGACCATTTGATGGGCAACACGACAGCTCAGTGACTATCGCTGTGCTGTGCAGATACATGGATTTGGGCCTGTGTCTGTGGGAGTTTGTGCATTCTCCCCGTGCTTGCGTGGGTTTTCTCCGGGTGCTCCGGTTTCCTCCCACATCCCAAAGATGTGCTCTTAGGTTAATTGGGCAACAAATTCTCCCTAAATTGTCTCAAATTTGGTTTTTAATCCATAGATCTATAAACATGGACAGGGATCGTGGGTAGAGGTGGGAACATCGGGGTGGCGGCGCAGGCTCATTGGGCCGAAGGGCCTGTTTCCCATGCTGTTTTGTTCTTTGTTCTTTGTTCTATGTCCCACGGGATTTGAATCTGGGTCCCCAGAACATTAGCTAAGTTTCTGGATTAATAGTTTGCGATAATATCACTAAACCATCGCTTCCCCCAAAAAGTGAAAACATACCTAGAGGGCCCTGCAGTGCGTAAGACTATTTATTCCAGCTTTGGTGAATCGAATGACGGGCCCATTCATTGGCAGGGCACATGCAGCTCTCTGTTAGGTAGTCCTGAAGTGGAGATGCTAGCGTTGGACTGGAATGGGCACAGTAAGAAGTCTCACAACACCACTGTAAAGTCCAACACATTTATTTGATATTATGAGTTTTCGGAGTGCTGCTCTTTCACCAGGTGAGCGGCCACTCCTGAAAGCTTCTGTTAGGCAGGAGTCAGACATATCGCTGAATGTGATGTCTTCACTGCAAGTGATCTTCTTTCCCCTGTAGAGGCAGGACACTGGTTGCAGCCCCCCCGCATTGCAAACATACAACCAGATGGTTAGATAACACTGACACATATCATTAGCTTGACCTTGCACCCACTGAGGGAGATCTCACCACCAGTTGAAGCTGACCCAGAGTTTTATGACTTTCTCAACCTGCCACTTCCCATGATTTTTCACACAGGCCCCCGCTCCCAGAGTTTGTAAACGCAATTAAGATTGGGAAAGGTCTTTTCATCACAACTTTTGCAGCCAAACAGAAGAGATGTTTGTTCAATCAATTAGGGCTTGAGAAAATTCAGGCGGTGGAGGGAAGTTTTTTCCTATGGGTAAATGTAGAAGTAAATGGGATTGAACGAGTATAAAAGGAAAAGGTTTTGGCAGGTCAGAAATACAAGGAAATGAGGAAAAAAAGGAATAACAAAGCTTCTCCAAAGAGAAACATGGCTGATGTCGGGGAATAATGGGTGACATAGAAGTCAATAAGAATTTGATAGGAAATTCAAAAGAGATTGGAATATATTTAAGATTCTTGAAGATGGAGAAGGTGCAAGAAGTTAGGGGAAAAGATGGCAGTGCGTAGAGTCATATAGCACAGAAAGGCCCTTCAACCCATCATACCGGTGCTAATCAAACCTTCTAACAATTCATAGAATCTTACAGTACAGAAAGAGGCCACTTGACCCATCGAGTCTGCACCAACCACAATCCTACCCAAACCTTTCCCCATGTCCCAACATACTTTACCCACTAATCCCTCTAACCTATGCATTCTAGAACACTAAGGGGCAATTTAGAATGGCCAATCAACCTAGCCCACACATCTTTGGACTATGGGAGGAAACCGGAGCATCCAGAAGAAACCCATACAAACTCTGCACAGACAGTGACCTGAGCTGGAATTCGAACCTAGGTCCCTGGAGCTGTGAAGTAGCAATGCTAACCACTGTGCTATTGTGCTGCCCAATTCCGATCCCATTTCCCAGTACTTGGCCAACTGCCTTGTATGCCATTGGTATCGCAAGCACACATCTAAATACTTCTTAAATGTTATGCCTCCACTGCCCTTTCAAGTGGTGAGTTCCAGACTCCTACCACTCTTTGTGTCAAAATGTTTGTCCTGACCTCCTTCTTAAACCTCCACCCCTTTATCTTAAATCAATGCCCCTTAGTCATTGGTTCCTTCACCAAGGGGAAACATTTATACAAAGGAAGCCAGTTCTAAAGGCTGTTATTACTTATACAACCAGATGGTGCTTGGATAAAGCTGGAACTAATATAATTTCATGCACACAACTAGGATGTGAGAAGCCATATATAACTCTCAGGATGGTTATTCAGCTTTTCTTGTTACCAAATGTATGGCCATCATTTTACAATTCAGTGTTTTTCTGATGGGAGCAGGTGCCTTGCCAGAATTTCAAAGAATCATGCAGTCTGAAAGTGCGGAGTAACACTTGCTATTGCTGTGACCTGTACAATTGTGCAAAGTGAGTATTCTGTCTTTCGGTATTGTAGCATTAACCGTCTTTATTTAGGGAGGAGCACAGAGAAGCGACGTAATGAAGTGAGAAAGAGACATGTGCACAAAAGAGAGATGAACACTTTTACAACAGGTGTGGAGGGGAGTGAACAGCTCCTCTTTATTCAGCCCTCTGGATTGTAAATGACTTGTCCAATCTAATCACACTTACTTTTTAGTAAGGAGCTAATCAATCCTGGTTTTCTTGAGTTAAAGAAGGAGTAGGGTCATTTGCTTCCAAAGCCGAGTAAAAAGTTGTAAAAGATAAATGACACACAGATCTTAGAAGTAAGAAAAGTGAGAGTCCAGATAAAAGAACATATGATTACATCCTTTGCTTGCTTGCCTTTGAAGCCTAGATTGTTGAATATTGCAGCTGTTGCATTTCCTTTAAAATCCTGGAAAGTTGAATTGAAATTCAGCTATCTGCACTTTCCAAGAAGCGATCTAAGCTTCAATGAGAAAGAGAGAGAGAAATTCCTTCCTTGAGCAGTTTTTTTTTTCCAGCTGATTTTGATGGCTGTAGGCCAGCTGATCTGTCTGTCTTGGCAAACACAGTAAGAAGTCTCACGTCACCAGGTTAAAATGCAATAGGACTTCAGATCACCTGAAGAAGGAGTGAGACTCTGAAAGCTTGTGCTACCAAATAAACCTGTTGGACTTTTACTTGATGTTGTGAGACTTCTTACTGTGTCCACCTCAGTCCAATGCTGGCATCTCCACATCATGTCTTGGCAAAACCAATTCTTGAATTTTCTAAGAATGGAATTTGATTAAGTCATTGCAGTAGAACAAATAATCACATTTTTAATTTTTCATTTCAGAAAATTTTGACACATTTTAAGATAGTAGAAACTAAAGGAGGTTTCTTTTAGGTCTATTTTGTGTACCTGACTGGTTACAGTTCCTATTGTTTTATCACAATTGCTGTTGATTAAATTCTAGTAGTTTGCATTTTAATAGCTTCCTTTCAAAGTTCCTTTTTTGAAGTGGGCTTGACACTTCCCAGGTGTGAAATTCCATGCAACATGCCTGGGCAGATCTGCAATGTGACCCATATGGGAACAATCCAGGAAATAGGTAAACTTAATGTCAGACATCAGATGACTAGCAGCAGCCGTCTTTGCTCAGTGTAATTTCTTGTTTGTTTTAAAGAAACATCTTTAAACAATTCAGAGTGTTTTTGATTAGCTGGTGAAGTTGATTAGGTAGATGCCACTCAGTCACAATTTTGTGTTATCATGACAACACACAAGACAAAGGTTAAAGAGAACAGAGATACTAAAAAATAGATTGTAACCATAAACAATTTCCAAACCTTTAACGATTTATGATTATATGATGAGAATTTTGTCCATAGTAGTATCGATAAATGTTGATAATGACTTTTCCCCAACCAGTTTCTTTTACAAGTCTCTATTTCTAACAATTATACTTCACTGAGGTTAAGCTTGCCCTCACAGCAGTTCTATTAATTAGTAAAAAAAAACATTAGTTTTACAATTCAAGTCAACCAAAGTAACAATAAAGGTAAAAATCCACACAGTGCCCAACCTCTGAAATGTGAGTCCAGTGTCAGTATAAGAAATATAATGCCACCAATCTGCTTTTTCTTTTCATTATTTTTCCCTTACACATCACCAGTTTTAGCATTCATTGAATTTCAATATTGAATATTAAAGGGACAGTTTAATCAAACTTCAAATGAGGAATCAAAGAATCCCTACAATGCAGAAGGAGGCCATTTAGCCCATCAAGTCTATACCCACAACAACCCCACCCAGATCCCTATTCCTGTGAACCAATACATTTACCCTGCTACTCCCCCCAACACTAGGGTCAATTTAGCATGGCAAATCAACTTAACCTGCACATCTTTAGATTGTGGGAAGAAACCAGAGCACCTGAAGGAAACCCATGCAGACACGGGGGAATGTGTGAACTCCACACAGACAGTGACCAGAGACTGGAACTGAACCCAGTTCCTGGCGCTGTAAGGCAGCAGTGCTAATCACTGTGCCATTGTGCCACCCCAAACCTGTACAAAAAGGAGCAGTTCTGAATAGTCTGACAGAACCAATTCAAGTTGAAAAGATTCAACCTAACTGAGACATTGCTGAGCAATAATTGTTAAGGAATCATCCAAAAGTGCTCACACTAAAATTGATATGAAACACTGACATTACTTTTTAACTGAAGTTCATCTTTATTTTGGTATCTTTCTGCTCTCCTTCCAATTGGGTGCTTGTTGTTATACAGGAGATTTTGGCCTTTGACAAGTACCTCTTAAATAACAATAGGTTAAGGCAATTGAGATAAAGGAAAAATGATAAAGGCTTGTACTATTTTATACCATCTTTAGCCTCACTCATAATGAACTCAGTAACCAAGTTGAAGGTAAGCAGCTTTGCCATCCTCCTGTGCAGATGTTGAAAAAGTTCTCATTGCCCATTCTGGTTTTGATCCAGCAATGAGAGTTGTGGTGAAGATGCTGATGCTCTAGGATGCTGTATTCTCTTGTGAGGTACTGGAGGAACTTCTGCTGGATGCTGTCAAAAAACTTGAAGTGAATGAAATTGATAATAAGTGGCTTCTACTCCTTTGGGCTCTCTCCCACATGCTTCAGAGTGTAAAGATCTGATGCAGCACGATATGTTCAGAAACCTATCCACTCTTCAAGAAGAATACTGTCTACTTCTGTTTGCAGTCCATTGAGGAGCATCGTGATGAAGACATTGCCAGATACTTACAGCAGTGTTATTCATCCCCAGTTGTGGCAGTGTCTGAGGTTTCCCTTCTTTGGCAGTTTGACATTTGCCTCCAGTTATCTGGGACACCCTCCACAGTTCAGATTCTTGTTGAACACTTCCATGTTGTGATAATGTTCTTGTAATAGCCCCACTGGCATCTTGCCAATTCCAGTGCTTTCTTGTTTTGTGGTTCTTGAAGGCTATTTGGTTCCTGAATCTGGCAATTTCTTCCAGATTGACATTCAGTTATTGAGGTGTGGTGCTGCCATCACATCTGAGCAAAGAGCTGGCGTTGGGCTTTTTGGGGATCTCCCATAAGTTTCCAACCCACCCTCACCATCTGATCCTTATCTGTTGATAGCATCTTCCCATCCTTGCCCTTGGGTCGGTACAGTGGTGTTGCTCTTGCACCAATCATTCCCTGTGCAGCTCTTGGAGACATTCCAATCTGCTGCCTCTATCTCTCTACTTCTTAACTCTATCCATCCTCATTTGTCTTGCCTGCAGTTTTTCTTTGTGGCTTTATACAGTCTTCTGTACATCTGATTGTATGTTCTTTTCCTCACTCCTTTTGCTCTTTACCAGATTTCTTTCATCAGTCAACTTCCACCTTGGGTCAATCTTTTTTGGTTCCTGTCCTCCATCTGACGGTGATTTTTGCACTCTGCATGATCTCTCTGGTGAATAGTTCCCACTGTTTTGCAATATTACTTACCCAACATTGAATCTGTTGGAGAGACCTAGCCGGAAGCTGATCTAAGTTTTTTGGGCTTTCAGTTTTTCTGTTGTAACTGGCTGTTATGACATTGTGCTTATTGCTTTCTTCAGCTTCAAGTGGATCTTGCCAACAAGTTGGTTGTCTGATCCCTCATTACAAGGAAGGCAATAATGAGTGTAGACTTTAGCACTCCATGGTACACAACCAATTACAGATCTAGGTTTTTGCGGACAACATCTCACTGCTGCCCTAAGAATTGCACACACTCTCCAAGACATGACCACCAGTCTTGAGAGTGGAGGCGCCAAGGTTACACATCAGTTGAAAGAGGACCAAGGCAATGCTGACTGGACGGCAACAAGGCCTTGCCATCACCAACTGGCAACAGATCATGTTGACCACTTGCCTACCTAGGAATCAACATCTCCAGGGAGGACAGTGTAGAGGTTGGTGTCCACATAAAAATTGGCAAAACATCATCAAACTTCCAGTGGCTCTACCCAGCCCAGACATCCAACCCCAATACAGCCATGAAGTTGTGACACTACATGTCCATAGCAATACCAATCACAATCCATGTCAGTGAGACATGGAAGAGAACAGCAAAGGTGTCATGCCGGTAGGATGTCTTTCACTAGTGTTGCCTACATAAGATCTTGGGCATCACTTGGAGAAACAGGAAAGACTTCCAGAGGACCATCAGAGGTGCCTGAAGAACATATTTGTGGAGAGACTATTGATGCTGGCAGGACATATCCTTAGCCTCTAAGAAATAAGCCCAGTCACAGTGGCAATAGAGTGGACACTACCAAGTAGAAGAAAACTGGTGCCAACCAAAGAAGATGTTGTGAAGAACATTTAAGGGGCGCTTTCAAAAGTGGGCCATCTGCAGCAAAAGACATTGAGATTGACCGGGGCCACTGATGGAACGTTCATGCACATTGTCCTGAAGGGATTAAGTTTAAGTCAGACTCTGACAATGGCACATTCCATTCCAAGATCTCTCCTAAAGATCAATATAATCTTATCAGAGCGTGGGGGGATGTCAGGAAGCACTTGTTCACACAAAAAATGACAGGCTGTCCTCAATTGAAAGTCCAGGTTATGGATGGCCCATACAATTCAGCCTGGCTGGAAGCTGAATAAGAGCTGAGTCGCAGCCTCAAGGAAACCAGTCATGAGGCTCTCCAACTTGGGGAACAGTTGCTGAGGTTGTGATACTTTTCATTCTGTTTTGTCCCAGTGATCTAGCAGATGATACCAGCCTCTATTCAGAGTCTATTTAAGCAGCTCAAATAGCCTGTTGTTCATGGCCAGATCAAATGCAGAAATACAGAGGGAAGTTAACATCTGCTATCAAACAATGGATAGCCTTTAAAAATGGAGGAAGAGGCATATGAAATACATTCAGTGGATCAAACAATGTTCTTGCACCTTTGAGAAATGTTGAACCCTAGGCTGATAGAATACTTTTCTGTGCAGGTACTATACAGGATAACTTGAGATCATTTATACACTCTGGTTCATATGAGCCCACAGCATAAAACTATCATCAAGTTGGCATGAACAGATGTTAAGTTGGTTAACACACTGAGTGAAGCCACAAGAATGGCTGGCTGGATCGACTGATAATTGCTGCCATACAAGAGGAAGTTTGGCACGCACAGCACTGATTCATAGATTCATAGAATCACACAGCACAGGAACATCATTCACGTCAGTACTGACCCAGAAAGAACTACCAATTAATCTCATCCCCCGATCCTTCCCCATGACCCTGCTTATTTTCCGTTTTAAATTAATGATTCATTACCCTTTCTATCACATTTGAAGGCAATGGATATTGAATCACTGAGAAAAAGGGTCTCTCATGAAGGTTTACCACCAATTATTTTAAATCAGTTTCCCTTAATCACTACTCTCATGTCTGTAGAAACAATGTTGGTGGGAAATCTTCATAGAAGATTTCTGAGATTGGCAAAACTCCCCTATCTCCTGCCTGTGTGAATAATTTCTCTCCAACTTTATCAAAATCCCTCATAATACTGAGCAACACTGTCAAATCTGCTTGAAGGAGAACAATCCCAGGGTTTCCAGTCTCTCCGAGTGACTGGATCACCTGATCCCTTTTAGGATTCAGGGAAGATCTTCCCCACACTCTATCCTCAACCTTGCATGAGCTTTACACTGTGCCTGGTCTGATCCGTGTATCTGACCTTTTTTGCTGTTAGTGGTTAAAAACAGCCTATTTCATATCACTGATCACTCACCTTCATGAGCATAAAACCTCATCAATGACATTTTGCTAAATAAGCCTATAGCATTTGCTAGTTTTAAAAACACTGAAATACATTGAACTGTGGAGTTCAACTGCTTCAACGAGATTGAACAGAACAGAAAATTCTCTATAATAGAAATTGATTTGAGTTGAGTAATAACTCAATCAAGATCAGTCAAGTTTAGTATTGTTGCCTTACATAGAATATAGAACGTAGAACATAGAACATTACAGCGCAGAACAGGCCCTTCGGCCATCGATGTTGCGCCGACCAATTAAGAAAAAGCAATAACCCTCTAACCTAAACCATTCCCTTTTCATCCATAAACTTATCTACTAACCTCTTAAATGCCACCAAACTTGGCGCATCTACAACTGCAGCAGGCAGGGCATTCCACACCCTTACCACCCTCTGGGTAAAGAACCTACCTCTAACATCCATCCTATAACTACCACCCCTTAATTTAAAGCTATGTCCCCTCGTGCTAGCTTTCTCCATCCTAGGAAAGGGCAAGAAAGCTAGGGACCCAGGTTCGATTCCCAACTTGGGTGACTGTGCAGAGTCTGCATGTTCTCCCCATGTCTTTGTGGGTTTCCTCTTGGTGCTCTAGTTTCCTCCCACAGTCTGAAAAACATACTGGTTAAATGCAGTGGCCATGCTAAATTCTGCGTCGGTATACCCAAACAGACACCAGAGTGTGGCAACCAGGGCATTTTTTACAGTAACTTAATTGCAGTGTTAATATAGGCCTGCTTGTCACTCCGATAAATAAACTTAAAACTTTGAAATTAGATATTGGTCAACCCATATTTGATAGAAAGTCATTCATTGGTTATGTACTTTTCTTTCTGTAGTGGTGATTATTTGAACAATTACTTTGAGTTTGTCGGAGTGAAGAGTTGCCAGGAGGTTCAATCTGTGTATATCATGATCTGGCTGGTAACTGTGCTGAATGTGTCCGCCTTCATTTTGGGAATTATCACTACTGCCATTCTTGGTAACTTTAAAAACACGGTAAGACAATTTGCCAAGAGTTATTTGAACTTCAATAATAGTTGTTTATTTCAGAATGTATATAGAATGTATAGAATATAGGCTTAGATTTTTTTGATGTTCTTTAATATTCGGAGGTCTCCAACTTCACAGAAGTCAGTCTTCAGCCAATCTGATTCACTCCATGTGATATGAAGAAATGGCTAAAATCACCACTTACAGCAAAGGCCCTAACAACATCCTCACTACAAATACTGAAAACTTGTCCTCTAGAATTAGCCTCACTCTAGCCCAGCTGTTACAATACACTGGCATCTACTTGTGAATGTAGAAAATTGTCCAAGTATGTCCTGTCCATAAATAGGACAAATTCAAGCAGTCCACTAGTCTAATCAAAAAAGCAATGGAAAGTGTTGTTGACAAGGCTGGAGAGTGGCTCTTACCAGCAGGAACCTACTTACTAATTTCACTCGGGCTTCCTGGCTCCAGGCCCCATTGCAGTCTCGGTCCGAACATAGACAGAAGAGATGAACTCAAGAGAGGGTGAGTGTCTGTTCTTGACCTCAAGGCACCATTCAGCTGAATGTGTCATTAAGGAATACTCAGAAAATTGAAGTCAATTGAACTGGGGGGATATTTTTCCCAAGGTTAAGCTCACATCTAGTGCAAAGTAAGAAATCTCACACACCAGGTTAAAGCCTAACAGGTTTATCTGGTATCAGTAAACCTGTTGGACTTTAACCTGGTGTTGTGAGACTTCTTAATGCACCCATCCCAGTCCAGTGCCAGCATCTCCACATCATACCTAGTTCAAAGGATGTTGAGGTCACTGGAAGTCAATCATCTCAGCCTCAAGACATCACTGCAGCATTCCTCAGATAGAGTGCCAGCCTCCTTCAACTCCTTCATCAATGACCTCCCTCTATCATAAAGTCAGATTGGGGAAGTTCACTGAGGGTTACAAAGAGCTCCATGCTATTTGCAGATCATCAGATATCTCCACATGCAGCAAGACCTGGACAACATTCAGACTTGGGCTGGTAAGTGTCCACACAAGTACCAGGCAATGACCATGGAATGGCACTGTGACACAGTAATTAATACTGCTACCTCACAATGTCAGGGACCTGGATTCAATTCTGGCCTCCGTGGGTTTGCTCCAGGTGCTCTGGTTCCTTCCCACAGTCCAAAGATGTATGGGTTAGGTTGATTGGCCGTGTTAAATTGCCCCTTAGTGTTGGGGCATTGTAGAGTAAATATATAGGGTTGCGGGTTTCGGGCCTAGATAGGATTGTTGTTGGTGCAAACTCAATGGGCCAAATGGCCTCCTTCTGTAGACATTCTATGATTCTATGATTTCCGTCAAGCAAGAATCTAACCATCTCCCTTGATATTCAATGGCTTTCCTGAATTCTCTACTATAAACATCCTGAGGTTTATCATTGATTACAAACTGGATCAGCCATATAAAAACAAAAGCTGTGCAGAGAATAGGGATTCTGCCCAGTCACCTCCTGATTTCCCAAAGCCTAACCACCATCTAATCACCATAAGGCACAAGTCTTGTGACACAAGTGGCAGAATACTCTCCATGATGAGTGCATCTCAAACAACACTGAAGAAGCTCAACACCATCCAGATCAAAGCCTCCTGATGGACCCAATCCACCATCTTAAGCACCCACTCCCTTCACCACCCCTGCATTATGGCAGCAGTGTGTAGCATCTACAAGATGCACTGCACCACCTTACCATGTCCCCTTTTAAACACCTTCTGAACCAAAGACCTCTCCCACCGAGAAGCACTAGGGTGGCAAGTGTATGGAACAACACCATTTGCAAATTTCCTCCAAACTACACACCATCTTGAACTAGAACTTCACCATTACTGGGTCAGAAACCTGGACCTCCCTTCCTAACAGCACTGTGCGTCCATTTACACCATATAGACTGCAGTGGTTTAGAAAAAAATCATTATTCTCAAAGCAGTTAGGGGTGGCAACAAACGTTGGCCTTGCCAGCGAGGCTGTAAACCCATGTAGGAATAAGATGTTGCTATACTATAGTAGGGCTAGTTTTTGCACTAGGTCTCCTGTCAGACACTTTACCAAATACCAAATGGGTTAGGCACTATATCTAGTATGTTTCCTTTTGTATCCAAGAGGATTTCTTGATATCAAGAAAAAAATGTAAAACTTGCCGAATCCAGTTTTTCCTTGTCTTATTCCTCTGACAGCTTTATCCCAGTTTGATATTCAATATAGACGAAGTCCACACTATCTGTTGTTTGCAGAAGGATACTACTCAGAAACATTGCTGTGGAGAGATCTCAAAGTTACACACATGTGTGTGAGTCCTTTTCTATTCCAGTTTTGAGGCAATGGTCTAAGTTTCTGCTTAAGTTAATTTTAAGTAACTGGAGGGACAGAGAAAATATACACATATTTTCATATAGAAGTACACGTATAGAAGTGGCAGATGGACTTCAACGCGGATAAATGTGTTGTGGTCCATTTTGGCAGATCCAACGGGATGAATGAGTACACTATCAAAGGTAAGAGTCTTAGCTGTATGGAAGAGCAGAGGGATCTTGGGGTCCGGGTCCATAAGACTCTCAAATCGGCCTCCCAGGTGGAGGATGTGGTTAAGAAAGCTTACGGTGTACTGGCCTTCATTCATCGAGGGACTGAGTTCAGGAGTCAGGAGGTAATGCTGCAGCTTTATAGGACCCTTGTCAGACCACACTTGGAGTACTGTGCGCAGTTCTGGTCGCCTCACTATAGGAAGGAGTGGAAGCTATTGAAAGGGTGCAGAGGAGATTTACAAGGATGTTGCCTGGATTGGGAGGCATGCCTTATGAAGACAGGTTGAGGGAGCTGGGACTGTTCTC
This sequence comes from Sphyrna mokarran, assembly GCA_024679065.1. NCBI lineage: Eukaryota > Metazoa > Chordata > Chondrichthyes > Carcharhiniformes > Carcharhinidae > Sphyrna > Sphyrna mokarran. Next base: position 19,778,921 of record JAGIQG010000003.1, on the reverse strand, counting down.
CCTGGAGAGACGAAGGTTCAGAGGCGACCTGATAGAGGTTTACAAGATGTTGAGAGGAATAGATAGGGTGGACTCTCAGAGACTATTTCCCAGGGCTGAAATGGTCGCGACGAGAGGGCACAGATTTAAGTTGCAGGGAAGCAAGTACAGAGGGGATGCTAGGGGAAAGTTTTTCACTCAGAGGGTGGTGAGTGAATGGAATCGGCTGCCGTCGGTGGTGGTCGAGGCGAACTCGCTGGGTCTTTTAAAAGACTTCTGGATGAGTATATGGGATCCAATGGGATTGGGGGTTATAGGTAGGTCTATGGCTGGGTAGGTTTTGATGTGTTTGGCACAACTTGTGGGCCAAAGGGCCTGTTTGTGCTGTAGTGTTCTATGTTCTATGTTCTATATCGTTAAATTCCAAGTTAATAATTACGCCCCAGTTCACTTCCCTCACACTTCATGCTTCTCCTAACTTCCTTCACTGGTGATATCAATCTCCATTCAGTTTGCATTTGACATTGAAATTTCTTCAGCTAATCCACCAAGTAACATATGTGATAGGAGACATCAGCTCCAGAAGGGTAAATAGTTAGGAGTAATTGTAGGCCATTTATTTCTACCCGTTAGCTTTTTAAATTGATTCTTTCATTTTAGAATCATGGCCATTATGGCAGCACAGTGGTTAGCACTGCTGCCCTCACAGTGCCAGGGACCAGGGTTCAATTCTGGCCTCCACACTGTCAGTGTGGAGCTTGCACATTCTCCCTGTGTCTGCGGGGTTTTTTTCCAGGTGCTCCTGTTTCCTCCCACAGTCCAAAGATGTGCGGTTTAGATGGATTGGTCATGCTGTATTGACTCTAGTGTCAAGGGGATTAGCAAAGAAAATATGTGGGTTATGGGAATAGGGCCTGGGTGGGATTGTTGTCGGTGCAGACTTGATGGGCTGAATGGCCTCTTTCTGCACTGTAGGGATTCTATGATTCATCTAATCTGTGCAAATCAGATATCAAGCCCACAACTAGAATTTCATTGACAGATAAAAATATTAATAAGTTAAAGAATTTGGACACAGTGTTGGAAAACACTAAAGATGACAATATTTAAAGATAAAAGTGTTTAATCAGGTACTAGCTTCAATCATTCAAGGGACATGAAAATATATATGTTTTGTGGAGCTGAAAGTTGAGTGATTTGTGTTTCATTTTTATGTGTGACATAAGTGCTATTCACTTTGACAGAATTGATACTATTGTACCTTTTGTTTGCCAAATCTTTTATTAATTTGTTTCCTATTTCTCAGAAAGTGTTGCTTTTTTTAAAAAAAGAACAACTACAGCACTGTACTATGAACTTAATTGGAATATATAATGTACTTTTTCAGCCAACATAATAACTGTTGTGAAGCTTATCTTAACCAACAAAGTGTTGCAACTTTCTGTGTTTTTTCAAGGAGTCTGTCATTGGACCCGAGGGTAGTTTCCAGCTCTTCAACATTCAATATTCCAGACATAAGGTGAAGGAGCAGATGCAGACCCAGCCCTCAGTATCTCCAACAGCACCTCTGCTACAAGAACAAGAGGTAGATGCAATGTTGCAGATACCTGCTTCGTTTTGTGCATGTTTTTTAAGAAGTTTGCATGTTATTCCAATGTGTATCCACCAGTGACCCGTAAAAAGTGTCAAATAATTTACGATTTTGACCAAATATGCTAATAGGATTTGGTGACAACTTCTCATTGCCTGCAAAAGGTCAGGGAAGAACTCTTTTCCTTTTCCATTCAGATACTAACATGAGTTAAAATAGGCAGTGCTAGTCCATTGTGAAATATGAACCTTCCATCATTTCGAGTACAGGATCAAACGTGGATTACCCACATACATGTTTACATTACATCTTCCATTGCTTAACTGGATAAACTGTAAAATTGTAGAATAGAACTGAAAAAGTACCAAATAAAATGTGCGGAAACAAACATAATGCAACAACCAACTTTTTATCCAATTTGTGATCACACTGTTTCATTATATGATTGATCTGATCTCAAAAAATTAATTTGTGTGCTATTATCATAGTTCATGAGCTGAAGACAAGTCCAGCGGGTCGAGGAAACTCAACCTGTCTCTGAACTTGCAAACAAATATCAAGATGAAACCAGCTGGAGATTCTCTCATTTCGAGGTAAAATGAAGCAGGAATTGTAGAATCAGTGCAGAAAGAGGCCATTCAGCCCACCGAGTCTGCACTGACAACAATCCCACCCAGGCCTATTCCCATAATCCCATGTATTAACCCTCCTAATCTCCCTGACGCAAAGGGCCAACTTAGCATGGCCAATCCACCGAACAGCACGTCTTTCGGATTGTGGGAGGTAACTGGAGCACCCAGAGGAAACCCAGGGAGACACAGGGAGAATGTGCAAACTCCACATAGACAATCACTCAAAGCCAGGATCGAACTTAAGTTCTTGGCACTATGAGGCAATTTAAATCAAATTGTCTAAATTTCTTAGTCCGTAACAGGATACTGTAAAGAATTGGCTATCGGACCTTAACAAAACAAAATATCAAAGAAATTTCAAGCACTTCCACATCTTTCTCTCAGTGATAATAACTAATAATAAAAGAGCACTGGTGTATGTACATTCCAATTGTAAAAATTAACCTGTGTTATGAAAATACTTCCAGATTATTATATTTTACGTATGTATTAATAATGGGAAAATATACATTTTTTAAAAATACAAAGGGTGGATTTAGCGTGCTTATTCGCCAAGCCCATTATGGCCACTAAATCTCATGAGAAGGCCAGAACGGGATTTGTGCCAATGTGATCTCAGTTTGAGATTCTTAGGACATAAAACATAGAACATAGAACATTACAGCACAGAACAGGCCTTTCGGCCTTTGATGTTGCACCGACCAATTAAGAAAAAGCAATGACCCTCTAACCTAAACCATTCCCTTTTCATCCATAAACTTATCTACTAACCTCTTAAACGCCCCCAAACTTGGCGCATCTACAACTGCACCAGGCAGGGCATTCCATACCCTTACCACCCTCTGGGTAAAGAACCTACCTCTGACATCCGTCCTATAACTACCACCCCTTAATTTAAAGCTATGTCCCCTCGTGCTAGCTTTCTCCATCCTAGGAAAAAGGCTATCACTGTCCACCCTATCTAAATCTCTAATCATCTTATATGTTTCAATAAGGTCCCCTCTTAGCCGCCTCCTTTCTAACGAAAACAACCTCAAATCCCTCAGCCTCTCTTCATAAGACCTGCCCTCCATACCAGGCAACATCCTGGTAAACCTCCTCTGTACCCTCTCCAATGCCTCCACATCTTTCTTATAATGCGGGGACCAGAACTGTACACAATACTCCAAGTGCGGCCGCACTAGAGTTTTGTACAGTTGCAACATGACGTTGCGGCTCCGAAATTCAATCCCCCTACCAATAAAAGCTAAGACTCCGTATGCCTTCTTAACAACCTTATCGACTTGATTGCCAACTTTCAGGGATCTATGCACATATACACCAAGATCCCTCTGTTCTTCAACACTATTAAGAGTCCTACCATTAGCCCTATACTCTACACATTTGTTATTCCTGCCAAAGTGAATTACCTCACACTTTTCCGCATTAAACTCCATTTGCCACCTCTCGGCCCAGCTCTGCAACTTGTCCAAGTCTCTCTGCAAACTATAACACCCCTCTTCACTATCTACCACTCCTCCGACTTTGGTGTCATCCGCAAATTTACCAATCCATCCTTCAATACCCTCATCCAGATCATTTATAAAAATTACAAACAGCAGGGGCCCCAAAACAGATCCCTGAGGTACACCACTTGTAACCGAACTCCATGATGAAAAATTTCCCTCAACCACCACCCTCTGTCTTCTATCTGCTAGCCAATTCCTAATCCAATTAGCTAAATCACCCTCAATCCCATACATCTGCATTTTCTGCAGAAGCCTTCCATGGGCCACCTTATCGAACGCCTTACTAAAGTCCATATATACCACATCAACTGCCTTACCCCCATCCACCTCTTTGGTCACTTTTTCAAAAAACTCAATAAGGTTAGTAAGGCACGACCTACCCTTCACAAAACCATGCTGACTAGGGGATAGTCCTGCTAACTTGAGATAATTAGATAGGGTGGACAGTGATAGCCTTTTTCCTAGGATGAAGAAAGCTAGCACGAGGGGACATAGTTTTAAATTAAGGGGTGGTAGTTATAGGACGGATGTCAGAGGTAGGTTCTTTACCCAGAGGGTGGTAAGGGTATGGAATGCCCTGCCTGCTGCAGTTGTAGATGCGCCAAGTTTGGTGGCGTTTAAGAGGTTAGTAGATAAGTTTATGGATGAAAAGGGAATGGTTTAGGTTAGAGGGGCATTGCTTTTTCTTAATTGGTCGGCGCAACATCAAAGGCCGAAGGGCCTGTTCTGTGCTGTAATGTTCTATGTTCTATGATAAAATGCTCCTTGGTGTACCCAAACAGGCACCTGAATGTGGTGGCTAGGGGATTTTTACAGTCACTTCATTGCAGCGTGAATGTAAGTCTACATGTGACTAAGAAATCAACTTTAACTCTTAATCTTTCCCACCAGGCCCTACCCCACAACCTCATGTATTTACCCTAGCAAGTCCCCCTGACGCTAAAAGGCAATGCAGAATGGCCAATCCACCTAACCTGCACATCTTTGGACTGTGGGAGGAAACCAGAGGAAACCCACACAGACACAGTGAGAACATGCAAACTCCACATAGATAGTGACTAAAGCTGGGAATCAAACCTTGTCCCGGGCACTGTGAGGCAGCAGTGCTAACCACTGTGCCACCATCCTCTTGTTGTTCACACCATTAACATGTCCACTTTTCCAGGACAGAATTTCCTTTCCAATTAGCAGAGAGTTATTTCCTATAATGCATGACATTATTAGGAAGGAAATCAGGAGTGACCTCAGTTTCTCCACAGTGTTAAGGTCCCAATGAGAAAAATAACGTAGAGCAGCAAACCATGTCATGAAAGATGCAACATCAATTCTAAAACGTTGGGTTTCCATTCAAGTTTTTATGCTAAGCTCAGAGTTTAGAGGTGGATTTTATAAGGTTGCTTCTCGGTCAGAGAGCTGTCTTTGTGAATTGGCTGCCTATTCCTGATGTTGCCTGCGAATTATGGAGTTCAATTGAAATGAAAGTTGGGTGCTTCCTACGATAAGTGGCCAATCAGCAACATCTGGTTAACACTTTGGGAGGCGGTGGCGTAGTGGTATTGTCACTGGACTAGTAATTCATGGACCCAGAGTAGTGCTTCAGGAACCTGGGTTCAAATCCCATCATTGGTCAGATGGTGAAATTTAAATTCAATAAAAAAATCTGGAATTAAAAGTCTAATGGTGAATGTGAAACCATTGTCGATTGATGTAAAAATGCATCTGGTTCAGTAATATCATTTAGGAAAGGAAATGTACTGTCCTTACCTGGACTGGCCTACATGAGACTCCAGAGTCACAGCAATGTGTGATTAAATGACCTCTGAACAAGCCACTCAATTCAAAGGGAATTAGGGATTGGCAACATATGCAGGCCCAGCCAGCGATGCCACATTACGTGAACAAATAAAGAAAATCTCAGTTGGTAAATTGTTTTTTAATAATGGCGGGAGGCATTGGCTCCATTAGGAAAGGAATTCCAGAGCTCACAGTCCAGGCATCAAAAAGCATGGCTGGCAATGGTGAATCAATGAAAACTGGCAAGAGACATGCATCACCTCTTATGGAATCATTACATTAGTTCTGAAATAGAATAGTTAGCATGATATATTAATTGGTCCCTCAATTCCTTTCACGTAACAACAAAAATTCAACAAAAGAGCAAAACATACATTTGAAAATTTTAATATTTATACTCTACAAATTAATATGGCAAACCCTTTTCACACTGAAATAAGGTTTCATGATATAAATGCAATTAACAATAGTAAGTTCAGTATTTTCTGAATGAAAACTTGATGAATTTGGGTGCAAGTTCACACGCAGTTAAACAAAACACATGGTGAAGTCATTGTCCCGCTAATCCCTGCCGGGGACGTGATCAAGTTCACACTCTTAATTTTTAATACACTGATATATACATAGTGGCCTTGACCCCATAATGTCCACCCATGCCTTATCCTCGCACCCAGTTGACATGCTGCCATGCTAGCGCAAATAACTACTGGCTTTAAAAATGTGAAGCAGTTGTGATGGCCATCCCAGAGGTGCAGAGATGAGCATGGCACTGGGATAGTGATGGATATGACTGGACAGTCACCATGGTAGTGCCAACCTAGCACTGCCAAGGAGAGCCCTCTGGAGAGCCCCAGTGCGAAGTTGGGGGGCTGTTCCCCTTAAAGATGTGAAGGAGGGCCCGATGGTTGTTGGAGGGAGGGGGGAGTGGTTGTGCCTGCATTAAGGTGGCGCTGAGCCAGAAACACCCTCACTGAGTCAGAAACAGGTGGGGGGCGCAGTGCCATGAGGGGGAAGGAGTAGTTCCAGTGAGGGTGGGGGTCTGTGCCACTGATGGATGGAGGGAGTGCCCCGATGTCTGTGATGGGGGCAGTTAGCGGGACAAAGTCTGCTAATTGTGATGCTTGAGTGGTGTTGGGGGAAGATGCCTTCATCATTGCATGGTAGGGGGCAGACTTTCTTTCTGTGAGATTGAGGGGTATTCCCATCAGGGAATCCTGATCTCCATATGGGGGGGGGGGGGGGGGGGGGAGGGGGGGGGGGGGGGGGGGGGGGGGGGGGGGGGAGGGGGGGAATGGTGGTGGGGAGGAGGGACACCTCTAATTTACCTTTGAGATTGAGGTACCCTTTAAAAAGGTGCCCCTATCTCAGAATCCTGGCCTTGTCGGCATGTTTAGGCCCTGCCCCTCCAGCTGGCTGGGTGAATCTCACAGTGCTCTGAAATTTTACAGCTAGGGAAGGGCAAGCTGTTTACGTTTAAGGCAGGAAACGGTGTCTGGGAAACTGGAGAGTTCCACACAGCTTATCCTACCTGATCAACACACTGTACAGCTTTGGGAAGATTCTGTCGAAAGTGTAAATCAACACTGTTTGTCTTTCTCTCTTCAGAGACCCTCTGTTCGTTACATGGCAATGCCAGTGGCTGCACCTCTGCCTTGCTGCAATCTTAACCATGCGAAGATGGACAGTAACCCTCCGCCATTTGCCCCATTGTATAATTTGTTACGGGATGAATCAGTGGGGTATCCAATATGATTATTGTCTGCCTGCATCTAAATCAGCCATAAAACTTTAATTTACAATCTGAGGTTTAAAAAGATTAGACATGAAGAGATAGATATGACCTTGCTGGATGATGTGAAACTGGTGATAGCAAATGGGCAGCACTCTCCTGACCTTTATTTCCATTGACTGTAACATAGAATAAAATAGAATGGTCACTCACTTCTTATCACCTGTTTGACAATGTCACAAAGTCAAGATCTAATCTATGATTGTTTTAATCATTGTGCGATCCCTGTGACACACATACCATGGACAAAACAATGCTTTTTTATATATTAAACCATTGTAAATATTTATATCATACAAATGTGTATTTTCAATATATTATCTGTTTAATACAACTCATTGATAAAGTATCGATCATTTCAGACTGCAATGCATGCCTGTACTCTTCTTGTAATTATAACCTGCAGTTAATCTGATTCCCAGCCCATAAAGAACACTACAAGATGTTAATAGACCAATGGATTTCAGTTTCCAAAGGACAATCATCCTTTAATATACTTGCTACCTTGAATTGATTATGTTTTTCAGGATGAATTACTCTAGTCCACCTACCCTTCTTAATCCTCCATAAACTTGTGCCCATCAAAAACACTCCGCCTATATCCTAAATCACACCAAGTTCTTTCCCATTATGACCCTTGCGTACATTATGACACATTGGCTTCCAGTCTACAAACTTCCTTATCAGGCTCAAACCTTACAACCTGAAGCACCTCCTTCTGCCCGCCAACATCTCGATGTTCCTCTAATCCCGTCTCTTGTGCATCTTCCACTTCCTTCAATTAATGACTATTGGCTGTGCAGTCAGGGCCAAATTCTGAACAAATTCATCTAACCTTTCCTTCTCCTTTGAGACGTAAATAAACTCATTTCTTTTCTTTGCAAGCTCTGACTTTAGTTTCTTGCGAGAGTCTCAGGAATGGGAGGATGGAACACTTCCAAAAGACTGATTCACTCTTTGATCTTGCATTAAGAACACAATGACTTCACCATGTGTTTTGTTTAACTGCGTGTGAACTCGCACCCAAATTCATCAAGTTTTCATTCAGAAAATACTGAACTTACTATTTTTAATTGCATTTATATCATGAAACCTTATTTCAGTGTGAAAAGGGTTTGCCATATTAATTTGTAGAACATAAATATTAAAATTTTCAAATGTATGTTTTGCTGTTTTGTTGAATTTTTGATGTTGTTATGTGAAAGGAATTGAGGGACCAATTAATATATCATGCTAACTATTCTATTTCAGAAATAATGTAATGATTCCATAAGAGGTGATGCATGTCTCTTGCCAGTTTTCATTGATTCACCATTGCCAGCTGTGCTTTTTGATGCCTGGACTGTGAGCTCTGGAATTCCTTTCCTAATGGAGCCAATGCCTCCCGCCATTATTAAAAAACAATTTACCAACTGAGATTTTCTTTATTTGTTCACGTAATGCGGCATCGCTGGCTGGGCCTGCATATGTTGCCAATCCCTAATTCCCCTTGAATTGAGTGGCTTGTTCAGAGGTCATTTAATCACACATTGCTGTGACTCTGGAGTCTCATGTAGGCCAGTCCAGGTAAGGACAGTACATTTCCTTTCCTAAATGATATTACTGAACCAGATGCATTTTTACAACAATCGACAATGGTTTCACATTCACCATTAGACATTTAATTCCAGATTTTTTTATTGAATTTAAATTTCACCATCTGACCAATGATGGGATTTGAACCCAGGTTCCTGGAGCACTACTCTGGGTCCATGAATTACTAGTCCAGTGACAATACCACTATGCCACCGCCTCCCAAAGTGTTAACCAGATGTTGCTGATTGGCCACTTATCGTAGGAAGCACCCAATTTTCATTTCAGTTGAACTCCATGATTCGCAGGCAACATCAGGAATAGGCAACCAATTCACAAAGACAGCTCTCTGACCGACAGGCAACCTTATAAAATCCACCTCTAAACTCTGAGCTTAGCAAAAAAACTTGGATGGAAACCCAACGTTTTAGAATTGATGTTGCATCTTTCATGACACGGTTTGCTGCTCTACATTATTTTTCTCATTGGGACCTTAACACTGTGGAGAAACTGAGGTCACTCCTGATTTCCTTCCTAATTATGTCATGCATTATAGGGAATGACTCTCTGCTAATTGGAAAGGAAATTCTGTCCTGGAAAAGTGGACATGTTAATGGTGTGAACAACAAGAGGATGGTGGCACAGTGGTTAGCACTGCTACCTCACAGTGCCCGGGACAAGGTTTGATTCCCAGCTTGAGTCACTATCTATGTGGAGTTTGCATGTTCTCACTGTGTCTGTGTGGGTTTCCTCTGGTTTCCTCCCACAGTCCAAAGATGTGCAGGTTAGGTGAATTGGCCATTCTGCATTGCCTTTTAGCACCAGTTGGACTTGCTAGGGGTAAATGCATGGGGTTGTGGGGTAGGTCCTGGTGAGAAAGATTAAGAGTTAAAGTTGATTTCTTAGTCACATGTAGACTTACATTCACGCTGCAATGAAGTGACTGTAAAAATTCCCTAGCCACCACACTCAGGTGCCTGTTTGGGTACACCAAGGGGCATTTTATCATAGAACATAGAACATTACAGCGCAGAACAGGCCCTTTGGCCTTCGATGTTGCACCGACCAATTAAGAAAAAGCAATGACCCTCTAACCTAAACCATTCCCTTTTCATTCATAAACGTATCTACTAACCTCTTAAACGCCGCCAAACTTGGCGCATCTACAACTGCAACAGGCAGGGCATTCCATACCCTTACCACCCTCTGGGTAAAGAACCTACCTCTGACATCCGTCCAATAACTACCACCCCTTAATTTAAAGCTATGTCCCCTCGTGCTAGCTTTCTCCATCCTAGGAAAAAGGCTATCACTGTCCACCCTATCTAAACTTCTAATCATCTTATATCTTTCAATAAGGTCTCCTCTTATCCGCCTTCTTTCTAACGAAAACAACCTCAAATCCCTCAGCCTCTCTTCATAAGACCTGCCCTCCATACCAGGCAACATCCTGGTAAAATGGCAATATCATGGCTAATTCATGTAATCTACACATCTTTGGACTGTTGGAGGAAACTCAAGAGACATGGGGAGAACATGCAAACACCACCCAGATAGTGACCCAAGCCAGGAATCGAACCCAGGTCCCTTGTGCTGTGTGGCAGCAGTGCTAACTACTGTGCCACCAATTGTAGTTGGTGCACTCCTGATGGGTTGAATGGCCTCTCTCTGTATTATAGGGATTCTATGAAAATGCACTGAGTACACCATCAAATCCTATCTCAGATTTAATTTCAGTGCTTTTTGATATAAGCAATGCCATCTCTTATGATGCAATTGCAGTGATAGTTTTGTTTCCTTGTGTGGGGTCATTAAGAGGTGATAAAAGACACAAGTATAATCAAATTTGACTAACTTGATCAAATTCTTTAGTGAAGCAACAGTGAGGATTGGAGTGTTTGAATACAGGAATGTAGTGTATTCTAGCATTGACAGACAAAGGGTGATTTATTTACTGACTGACCTCTGCTTTTTCATAATTCCCTGCAGATGTTCTATAGCATACAGATCAAAATGTCTCCACTGAATGAAATGTTTGCACCCTATTATCCACTTCTTTGCTTTGTCTATGCTAAGTATTTGAAATATATGTGCACAGAGAAAGAAAATGGAGTTCTTTGCCTTATCAGTTCCCGAATAGCAATATCTATTTGTTAGCTACAACTACTATCGAATCCCAAGTAACAACAAACTGATTTCACCACCAACATTGATAGGCACTATACCCTACTGATTACTTCCATATGTACTTGATTTGATTTATTATTGTTACATGTGCTGGGATACAGTGAAAAGTGCTTTTTCTGTACACTATACAGACAAAACAAACTGTTCATAGAGTGTATTGTTCATAGGACACAGGGAAGAAGAAAGGGGAGGATGCAGAATGTAGTATTACAGCCATAGCTGTGGTGTAGAGAAAGATCAATTTAATATAAGGTAGGTCTGTTCAAAAGTCTGATGGCAGCAGGGAGATAGCTGTTCTTCAGTTGGTTGGTACGTGATCTCAGACTTGTATCTTTTTAAAAGTAATGTAAGATCTATTTATTAGTCACAAGTAAGGCTTACATTAACGCTGCAATAAAGTTAATGTGTAATTCCCCTAGTTGCCACATCCCAGTGCCTGTTTGGGTCAATGCATCTAACTAGCACATCTTTCAGACTGTGGGAGGAAATCGGAGCACCCGGACAAAACACACGCAGACACAGGGAGAATGCGCAAGCACCATACAGATAGTGACCCAAGCCAGGAATCAAACCAGTGTCATTGATGCTGTGAAGCAGCAGAGTTAACCACTGTGCCAAAGAAAGTGGAAGGGAGAATGTCCGAGGTGTGTGGGGTCCTTGATTATATTGATTGCTTTTCCGAGACAACAGGAATTGTAGACAGAGCTAATGGATGGGAGGTTGGTTTGCGTGATGGACTGGGCTATGTTCACAACCCTTTGTAATTTCTTGTGGTCTTGGTCAGAGCAGAGGCCATACCAAGCTGTGATATGCAGAAAGGATGCTTTCTTTGGTGTATCTGTAAAAATTGGTGAGAGTCATAGTGTCATGCCAAATTTCCTTCATCTCCTTAGGAAGTAGGCTTTAGCAGAGACTGGCTGGAGTATGTGGTTCCAAACAATATTGAAAAAGGCTGGCTCCAGGTTAGAGAATTTCCTTTGTTCCCATGATCCTGCTGAACCTTCCTAATCTCAATCAGGAACTAGACATTTAGTCTGTAATCTGAATCCATTATAAACATCCAGTAGCTTCATCCTAGAATCAGACCACATTGAATTATGCCCTCAAATCAGTTTCTTCTCTATGATTGGAGTTTAATAACTTTGAGGTCTTTTTTCCACAGGCTGTTCTGTCTTCAACAAGAATTTTTATAGAACAGATTAAAATAACAAAGTTAAGATTTTAAATTCACTGAATTGTTATTCTAATTCAGTACTGCTCTACAAAATGCCTGTTACTTCACCTCAGATATAAATCTAGTGCAAATAAGCTTTATTGAGTTTTTCATTTCAATATACAAACGAAAATAAATTTTAAAATGCCATGAAGTAAGCCTGAGAAAATGTTTATATTATGAGTCTTATTCAAAAAGGACGACGTTTTTGGTGTGCAACTTTTATATACATTAGCATTGCTGTGCAAATTATGTTCTTGTATCCAAGTCGAGGTCATTAACATGAGAAATATTTTTGCAAATTTCTTTCCGGTCAGAGAAAACTATCAATCACCACAATCATTCTGTCCCTTAACCAATCTGCATTCATATTCCAACTATCCCTTTATTCCCATCAGCTTTAACTTTGCTCACATATCCGTTATGTGATACTTTGTGTAACATGATTTGAAAGTTTATACATACATACACTACGCTACTGTATTCAAACACTTGAACCCTCATTGTTACTTCACTAAAGAATTTGATCAAGTTAGTCAAATATGATTAGTCTTTAACAAATCCATGCTATCTTTCATTATTAGTCCACATGCTTCCTCGTGTCTGTTAATTTTGTTCTGGATTATTGTCCCTAAAAGTTTACCTAGCGCAGGCTGATTTATAATTGTCAGATCTCAATAGGATGTTACATTTACTGTATTTTAATGTCCCCCCCCCTCCATATCCAAAAAGCATTGTAGTCAGAAACTTTCCAATTTCCAGCCTTATCTCCCTCAGTAAATCAGTGATTTACTGAGGGAGTGCGTCCCATCTAGACCAGGTGACTTTTCTACTTTGCCGACTACTAACTGAAATGCCTCCTCTTTGTCTAATTTTATTCTATCCAATGTTACTATCACCTCTGCTTCTAATACTGCATTAACGTTACCCTCCAGAGACTGTATAAATAGCTGTAGAGAAGACAGCAGCAACATTCTCATTTAGTACTTCAAAAATGCCCTTAGATCCATTTCCCAATTGGCACTTTTGTTGTGTGAATGCCATGTAGCAGCCCCAAGTCTGAAGGTTGTCCTGATCTTGCTGTGTGTAGGCACGGGCATCTTTCATTAACTGAGGAGAGTGGAACTAACACTGTACTTGTCAATAAACATCTCCAGTTCCCACCTTAGGATGGAATTAATGTCGTTGATGAAGCGACTGAAGGTAATTGAACCAAGAAGAACCTGAGAAACACCTGCAACAATGTCCTGGGGCTGAAATGATTGACTTTCTAACAGCCATGACTTCAATTCGCAATGAATTCAATTGGATTGGGCTTCTTGACGCTACAATTCATCAAATCATGCCCTGAAATCAGGGCAGTCACTCCCATCTCATTACTGGGATTCAGATCATTTGCCCTTGCTTGAGAAGTCTGGAGTTGAGTGGCCCTGGCAGAACGCCACACTGAGCTCTGGTGAACGATTTGTTGGTGATTTACCATTATTGACAGTCCCTCGAAATAAGAATAATCTCCTCCAGGCTTCATGGTTTGTGTTCTCAGGTGGCCAATCCTGGAGCCATAGATCTTTGAGCAGAGAGAATAAGGATTGCCCTAACAAAGAAGGGATTCACAAGCTGGGTTCTCCCCTTTTTACTTTTGTTGCCAAGATTATGCAGTCACATTCTGACTGTCTTATGGCTTGTTAGCTAAGGAACTGCCACATTTTTGATTTGATTTGATTTGATTTTTATTGTCAAATGCATTGAGATACAATGGAAAGTATTGTATTTTATGCACTATACAGACAAAACATACCATTCATAGAGAAGGAAATGAAAGAGTGCAGAATGTAGTATTACAGTCATAGTTAGGCTGTAGAGAAAGGTCAACATACTGCAAGGTAGATCCATTCAAAACTCTGATGGCAGCATGGAAGAAATTGTTTGTGAGTCAGTTGGTATGTGTCCTCAGACTTTTGTATCTTTTTCCCAATGGAAGAAGGTGGAAGAGAGTACGCCAGAGTGCGTGGTATCCTTAATTATGTTGACTGCTTTTCTGAGGCAGCGGAAAACATAGACAGTGTCAGAGAGTGGGAGGTTGGTTTGAGTGATAGACAGGTCTTTGTTCATGATCTTTTGTAGCTTCTTATGATCTTGGGTAGAGCAGGAGCTATAGCAAGCTGTAATACAACTAGAAAGGATGCTTTCTATAGTGCATCTATAAGTATTTGTGAGAGTCGTAGTGTTCATACCAAGCTCCATTATTCTTTTGAGAAAGTAGAGGCATTGGTGGGCTTTCTTAACTATTATGTTGGCATGGCGTAGACCAAGACAGGTTGTTGGTGATCTGGACACCTTGAAACTTGAAGGTCTCAACCATTTCTACTTTGTCCCCGTTGATGTAGATAGGTGCATGTTCTCCTCTACGCTTCCTGAAATCAATGATTATCTCCTTCATTTTGTTGACATTGAGGGAGAGATTATCGTCATTGCACCAGTTCACCAGATTCTCTATCTCTTTCCTGTTCTGCATCTCATTGTTTGAGATCCGACCCACTATGGTGGTGTCATCAGCAAACTTGAAAATCGAGTTGGAGAGGAATTTGGCCACATGGTCATAGGTGTACAAGGAGAATATAGTAGGGGTCTGGTAGCAAGTTCTTCCGACCGATGTCAACTTATCCCCTTTCTCACATGGCCTCCAGTGTGTCCTGAAAATGCTCTCCATGTCCTCCGAGATCAAGTGCTGTCCTTAAGTGATGGACGGAGGATCTGCTTTGGTAGCCAATTATTTGGCATGTGGATGCAATGTTCAAACCAGCCTGATAAGATGGAAGATTAGAGATCGTTTCCATTTGTCAATGAATCTAAAACTGTCAGTGAATCTAAAACACGGGGGCACAGTCTCAGGGTAAGGGAGTGAATCATTTAGGACTGAAATGAGGAAAAATTTTAAGGGTTTGTGAATGTTCGGAATCCCCCAGCCCAGAGGGTTGTGGCTGTTCCATTGCTGAATAGTCCATGATCTTTCAGAATCTGTCGCACAATAATTACTTGCTCAGAAAGTGTCATGAGACGAAGCCAATAGTTACACAAATATAAAGCATTAATTAAAAAGTACAGTTCAGCACTTGCAACGAACGTGTTTTGCTCAGAGGTTCCAAGACTGAGCATTTTGAAAATATTACTGACATGGTTTATGTGTTTTCACGTGTTGCCAACAATAACATCAATAACATTCTACTGAAAGCTGAATCATGCAAAGATAACAGCTGGAAATATTCATTAACCTTTGATAATCGTCCAGGAATTAGTTGGTAGCATTAAGTGGCTGAAAGACTTCCTCATGGAGAGCTTTGGTTATAAAGCAGGAATTTGAACATGATCTTCCTGGCATTTTAATAGTCACTGATGGCAGGTAAGGCCAGGTCTTGCAAAGGGAATGTGATGCTTTAATAGAGGTTTATAATATTATGAAGCAAAGTGCTCACTTTATTCAATGGCTAATATGGCTGTAAGGAATCCAAGCCAAATTATCAGTCACAGTCCAAAAATGCCCTGAAAGATGTTACAGCTTTGCATCTGTCTCTCTCAACTCAGAAAACACATGGTCATCACCAGTGCCTGAAGTAATAATAGAATCACTACAGTACAGAAAGAGGCTATTCAGTTCATCGAGCCTGCACTGACAATCCCACTCAGGTCCTATTCCCATAAGCCCCACATATTTACCCTTCTAATCTCCATGACACTAAGGGACAATTGAACATGGCCAATTCACCTAATGTGGACATCTCTGGACTGTGGGAGGTACTCAGTAAGAATCTGGCAACACCAATTTTAAATCCAACCGATTTATTTGATAGTAAATCTGCGAGCTTTCGACTTTCGTCTTCGTCAGGCAAATGCAGTGTTCTGGTCTGCAATAGCACACATATCAGCACAGACAGTCATAGATTGCTGATTAGAATGCGAATCCTTACACCTAACCTGCTATTCAAGTCTTAAAGTGGCTAACAGTGTGAGTGAAGCATTGGTTAGAGAGATGTAAGTGAGGTTTTTTGCTAACCCAGGCAAGTCATAGGGGTTACAGATAGTGTGACATGAAGCCAAGATCCCTTTTAAGACTGTCCTCATGTGTGCAGAACTTGGCTATCAGTCTCTGCTCAGTGACTCTGCGCTGTCGTATGTCTTGAAGGCCTCCTTGAAGAACATTTACCCGAAGGTCGGAGGCTGAATGCCCGTGACTGCTGAAGTGTTCGCCCACAGGAAGGGAACTGTTTTGCCTGGTGATTGTTGAGCGATGTTCATTCATCCGCTGTTGTAGTGTCTGCATGGTCTCCCCAATGTACCATGCTTTGGGACATCCTTTCTTGCAACGTATTAGGTTGACAACATTGGCCGAGTTGCAAGAGTATGTACCGTGTACCTGGTGAATGGTATGCTCACGTTTGATGATGTCATCCATGTCTATGATCCGGCATGTCTTGCAGAGGTTGCTGTGGCAGGGTTGTGTGGTATTGTGGTCACTGTTCTCCTGAAAGTTGGTTGGGAGGAAACCAGAGCACTCGGAGGAAACCTGCGCAGACATGGGAAAATGTACAGATTCCACACAGACATTGACCCAAGCTGGGAATTGAACCTGGGTCCCTGACGCTCTGAGGCAGCAGTGCTAATCATTGTGCCACCATGCCATTCATAAAAATAAATATCACCATCTGGCAAGGTGACTTTTGAGATCTGGTCCTTAGAGCATTAGCCTGGGTCTAAGGAGTCCAAGGGCAGGAATAATGTCACTACATTGTTTAATCTCTATGTTAGTGGATGTAGGCAATCTGACCACACTAAATGTTTATCATTCCACGCAGTGATACTGAAAGAATGATGACTAACATGATGGAATTATTATTGTTATCTTAGTGACAACATTAGCATTTGCATCAGATACTGCCAAGATTCATTTCAAAAGGAGTTTACCCCTGCAGTGGATCACTTGTCATCTGATGTCAGGCTATCTGTTGATCCAAAGTTCATTTTAAAATAAGTAAAATGGAAAAAAGTTTGAATTACATAGTTTATGTTTTATTTCATGTCTTATTGACTTGCCACTAGGCAAGAGAAGGAAAAATTTTAAATTAAGTTAAAGGGTATAAAACAATCATTGACACATGCATTAACTAGTTTATTTATTAGTGTCACAAGTAGGCTTACATTGTAATCTAAGCCTGTGCTGTAAACCAAACAAGTTACTGTGAAAATCCCCTAGCCGCCACACTCTGGTGCCTGTGCTAGTACATCGAGGGAAAATTTAGCATGGACAATACACCTAACCAGCACATCTTTTTGGACTGTGGAAGGAAACTGGGACACCCAGAGGAAACCCACGTAGACACATGGAGAACGTGCAGACTCCACACAGAGAGTAACCCAAGCTGGGAATCAAACCTGGGTCCCTAGCACTGAGAGGCAGCAGTGACAACCACTGTCCTACCATGCTGCTCTTACTAAAGAGTGCAGCAAGATGTTTTGCCTCATCGGGACCCAAGTGTCCTCATTTTTCCCATCAAAACGTATCACTCATCCTCTTCTGCTTTGAATTTCATCTTACCTACCCTGTATTGGCAGTTATTGTGGCCTGTCTAGGTCCACTTTAAATCTGTTTCTGTGTTCTTCACTCTTTACTAATCTTTAAATTCCACATCCAAGTCAACTACATGCATCAAAAACAGCATCTCTGGTGATTTTAGTCCTGAATAGCTCAGTTCCAAGATTATTACGCTGCATCAACTATCTTAGAGGCCTCATCCTAGTCTCCAGTTTACATCAATCCCAGTACTGAGCTCAGCTACAAACATTTAGTCAGCATGCAGTTAAAATGAATCATTGTGACTTTTTTGCAATGTTATTTAGTCAAGTAAACCAGAAAAAAGTTCATCTGTGAACTATAGCTCCCATCTGAATTTATGACATTGTTTCTTTATACGCCCTTGATAATTGGCAAGATAGGATGTATTCATTCACTCAGTAGCTTGTGCTAACACGAAATTGCTGGAGCTGCCAACATACTCCAAGGCCACAGAAGATGAGAAAGAAGGAGGCCACAGAGAGGGTGAAGGGGATTTAAATTGCATTTTTGAAAGGTTTGCAGTGCAGGGAATTGCCCTGGGGATCTTTATGCATCTGGACAATTGCTGTGCAAACCTCACCTGAGACTGTCCAAAGGGGTTACCATAGCACAATTTAAGGGCAGAATCATAGAGGTTTACAGCATGGAAACAGGACCTTTGGCCCAACTTGTCCATGTCGCCCAGTTTATACTGCTAATCTAGTCCCATTTGGCCCATATCCCATGTAACTGTCTACATGCTTTTTAAAGGATAAAAATTGTACCTGCCTTTACTATTGCCTCTGGCAGCTTGCTTTATTGTGAGTGAAAAAATCGCCTCTCTGTACCTTTTTCCTCTCTCACCTAACACCTATGCCCTCTAGTTTTATACTTCCCTACCTTTGGGAAAAGACATTGACTATCTACCTTATCTATGCCCCTCATTACTTTATATCTAATAAAGTAACCCCTCAGCCTCCTACACTCCAGGGAAAAAATCTCAATCCATCCAATCTCTCTTTTATAACTCAAATCATCAAGTTCAGTAGCATCCTAGTAAATCTTTTCTACACTCTTCCTAGTTTAATAATATCTTTTCTATAATAGGGTGATCAGAACTGTACACAGTATCCTAAATGTGACTTTCATAATGTCTTGTAGAACTTCTCCTGTATTCAGTGTTCTGATCAATGAAACCAAGTATGCTGAATGTCTTTATCACCCTGTCCACTTGTGATTCCACTTTCAAGGAGCTATGAACTTGCACCCCTAGATGCTTTTGTTCTATAACTCTCCTCAATGCCCTATCTTGCCCCATTCAAGCTACCAAAATGCATCTATATTTATCTATATTAAACTCCATCTGCCATTTATTAGGCCATTGCCCCAGCATCATATTGAACACGTACCCAACACGATACTGGGGAGCTTAGAACTTACAGCTAGAAAAAGCAAACTTACCTTATATTAAGTTGATATTTCTCTACACCCTAGTTAGAACATAGAACATAGAACAATACAGCACAGAACAGGCCCTTCGGCCTTCGATGTTGTGCCGACCAAAATAAAAAGCAATGCCCCTCCAAACTAAACCATTCCCTTCGCTTCCATATACTTATCAATTAACCTCTTAAACGCCACCAAACTTGGCGCATCTACAACAGCTGCAGGCAGGGCATTCCACTCCCTATCACTCTTTGAGTAAAGAACCTACCTCTGATATCCGTCCTATAACTCATACCCCTTAATTTAAAGCTGTGTCCCCTCGTGCTAGCTTTCTCCATCCTAGTAAAAAGGCTATCACTGTCCACCCTATCCAAACCTCTAATTATCTTATATGCTTCAATAAGATCCCCCCTTAGCCGCCTCCTTTCTAACGAAAACAACCTCAAATCCTTCAACCTCTCTTCATAGGACCTGCCCTCCATACCAGGCAACATCCTAGTAAACCTCCTCTGTCCCTCTCCAATGCCTCCACATCTTTCTTATAATGTGGCGACCAGAACTGCACACAATACTCCAAGTGCGGCCGCACTAGAGTTTTGTACAGTTGCAACATGATGCTGCGGCTCCTAAATTCAAGCCCCCTACCAATAAAAGCTAAGACTCCATAAGCCTTCTTAACAACTTTATCCACTTGACTGCCTACTTTCAGGGACCTATTGACACATACACCAAGATCCCTCTGTTCCTCAACACTATTAAGAGCCCTACCATTAGCCCTATACTCTA
Source organism: Sphyrna mokarran (assembly GCA_024679065.1). Taxonomy (NCBI): domain Eukaryota; kingdom Metazoa; phylum Chordata; class Chondrichthyes; order Carcharhiniformes; family Carcharhinidae; genus Sphyrna; species Sphyrna mokarran. The sequence continues at coordinate 19,758,837 of JAGIQG010000003.1, read as the reverse complement.
CACATTTATTGTTCCTGCCAAAGTGCATTACCTCACACTTTTCCACATTAAACTCCATTTGCCACCTCTCGGACCAGCTCTGCACTTGTCCAAGTCACTCTGTAAACTATAACACCCCTCTTCACTATCTACCACTCCACCGACTTTAGTGTCATCTGCAAATTTACTAATCCATCCTTCAATACCCCCATCCAGATCATTTATAAAAATTACAAACAGCAGGGGCCCCAAAACAGACCCCTGAGACACACCACTCGTCACCGAACTCCACGATGAATATCTCCCATCAACCACCACCCTCTGTCTTCTATCTGCCAGCCAATTCCTAATCCAATTAGCTAAATCACCCTCTATTCCACACATCTGTATTTTCTGTAGAAGTCTTCCATGGGCCACCTTATCAAACGCCTTACTAAAGTCCATATATACTACATCAACCGCCTTAACCCCATCCACCTCTTTGGTCACTTTCTCAAAAAACTCAATGAGGTTAGTAAGGCATGACCTACCCTTCACGAAACCATGCTGACTATCCCCAATCAATTCATTTCTCTCTAAATAACTATAAATCCTATCCCTAATAATTCTCTCCAATACCTTGCCCACCACAGAAGTAAGACTCACTGGCCTATAATTCCCAGGAATGTCTCTCTTCCCCTTCTTAAACAATGGGACCACATTCGCCATCCTCCAGTCCTCCGGAACCACACCCGTAACCAACGAGGACCTGAAGATCAGAGCCAGAGGCTCTGCAATCTCCTCTCTTGCCTCCCAGAGAATCCTAGGGTAATCCCGTCCGGCCCAGGGGACTTATCCAACTTCAAACCCTCGAGAATTTCTAACACATCCTCCCTATCTACTACAATACTTCCCACTTTGCAACCCTGTACCTCAGTGCTCTCCATAGCTACATTTCCAGCACTCTGCGTGAATACTGAAGAGAAATATTTATTCAGTGCCTCACCAATCTCTTCAGGCTCCACGCACAACTTCCCACTGCTGTCTATGACTGGTTATTCTTGTCCAGATCATTCATTTATATTACAAACAACAGAGGCCCCAGCACATTCCTGCAGAACGCCAGTCAGGTAAAACATCCTTCCACCGCTACTCTCCTATGACTAAGTTCTGCACCTATCTTACCAGCTCATCATGGATCACATTTTTGATTTATTATTTTCACATGTATTAAAATACAATGAAAAGTATTGTTTCTTGTGTGCTAGGTAGATAAAGCATACCGTTCATAGAAAAGGAAAGGAGTGTGTAGAATATAGTGTTACAATCATAGCTAAGGTGTGGAGAAAGATCAACTTAATGCAAGGTAGATCAATTTAATGTAAGAAAGATGAACTTAATGCAAGGCAGCAGGGAAGAAATTTTGTATCTTTTTCCCGATGGAAGAAGATGGAAGAGAAAATGTCAAGGGTATATGGGGTCCTTAATTATGTTGGCAGCTTTTCCAGGGTAGCAGGAAGTGTAGAGTCAATGGTTGGGAGGCTGGTTTACATGATGGATAGGGCTACGCTCATGACCTTTTGTAGTTTCTTGCAGTCTTGTGCAGAGCAGGAACTATACCAAGCTGTGATACAACCAGTAAGAATGCTTTCTGTGGTGCATCTGTAAAAGTTGGTGAGATTTGTAGCTGACATGCCAAATTTCCTTAGTCTTCTGAGAAAATAGAGGTGGGCTTTCTTAATTATGTCGTTGGCATGGGTGGGGGGGGGGGGGGGGTGGAAATCAGGACAGGTTATTGGTGATCTGGACATTTAAAAATTTGAAGCTTTCGACCATTTCTGCTTTGCCCCTGTTGATGTAGACAGAAGGATGTTCTCCACTACATTTCCTGAAGTGGATGACAATCTCCTTCATTTTGTTGACATTGAGGGAGAGATTATAGTCGTCACACATTTCACCAGATTCTCTATCTCATTCCTGTATTGAAATCCTAGCCACTACAGTGGTGTTGTTAGCAAGCTTGAAAACGGAGTTGGAGGAGAATTTGGCCACACAGTGATTGGTGTATAACGAGTATAGAAGGGGACTGAGAACACAGTCTTGTGAGGCACCAGTGTGATTAAGAAAGCATATGGCATGCTTGCCTTATCAGCTGGGGAATTAAATACAGGAGTTGGCAAATCATGTTGTAGCTATCTAAAACCTTGGTTACACTGCATTTGGAGTATTGCGTACAGTTCTGTTCATCATGCTACCAGGATGATGTGAAAGCTTTGGAGAGGGTGCAAAGAAGATTCACCAAGATGCTGCCTGGTCTCGAGGGTGCTGGCAGTGAGGTGAGGTTGAATAAACTAGGATTGTTTTCACTGGAAAGATGGAGGATAAGGGGAAACCTGTTAGAGGTCTACAAAATTATAGGAGACTTAGGGTGGATTGAAGCTTTTTGCCAGGTTAGAACTGTCAATTACAAGGGGGCACAGGTTCAAGGTGAGAGGGAAAAGGTTTTCCAGGCAAAGGGTAGTGAGTACCAGGAACTCACTACCAGAGGTAGTGGCAGAAGCAGGCACATTAGCAACATTTAAGAAACATCTTGATGGGTATATAAATAGAGGAGGAATAGAGGGATACGAATCAAGTAAGGGCAGGTTATTTTGTAGTTAGGGCATTATGATTGACACAGGCTTGGAGGGCTGTACTTTGTTCTTTGCCATTCAACTGGAATTGGAAGGCTGAATGCAGTTTTGCATTTACTGTGCAGTTTGCCTCAGAACAGGTTGATTGATGCCAAATGATTTATATTCAAGGTCTTAAGGGTCCAAAGACAAGCAAATTTTCACTGTTTCATTAATAAGCTACTTTCTCTTTAGATTGCAGATGTGATGCATCTAGTTGTAGTTTATTTTATTTGTACCTACTGGGAATTTTTATAAAACATGGGAATTATACCTTAAAAGAATATTAAACAAATGCACTAGATGAGTTCTCAACCCCTCAACTCTATGGCAAAGAACCATAGATTTTTGTAGTTGGGAGTTAATAATGCTGAAATTTGGCTCACTGACTTATTTGTCATGTCATTCAAGTGTCATGTTTTACAACGTTAGTGATTATGGTTCTCCCAACTTTCACTGTCTTTGACAGCAGCTGAGATCTCAATGGTCTCAAAATCTGGTGTAAGATTTGATTTTGTTATTGTCTCATGTATTGGGATGCAGTGAAAAGTACTGTTTCTTGTGCTATTAAGACAAAACATACATTCATAAAGTACACAGGGCAAAAGGAAGAGAAGGCGCAGAATATCGTGGTAAGTTTGCAGATTGGGGAGCTGTGGATAATGAGGATTATCAGAGAATACAGCAGGATATATAGGCTGAGACTTGGGCAAAGAAGAGGCAGCTGGAATTTAACTTCTACAAATGCAAGGTGACGCATTTTGGAAGGTCTAATACAGGAGGGAAGTGTACAGCAAATGGCAGAACCCTTAGCAGCATTAATATACAGACTGATCTCGCTGTACAGGTCCACAGTTCCCTGAAAGTGGCAACACAAATGGGTAAAATGGTCAAGAAAGTGAATGCCATGCTTGTCTTTATCAGTCAGGGCATAGAATATAAAGATTGGCAAGTCACATTGTATCCAAAATGAAAAAGATGTCATCTATAAGAATCCATGAGTGAAGTGTAGTTTTTAATCTCATACTCCAACAGCAAAGGCCACATAATGGAAGCGGAAATACTCACAAACTTAACCAACTCAAAAGGGGAGGAAGCCATGATTGTCCAGTGACTTATCTGATTTGATGTCTTTGTGAATATCAACTTAAGGATTGCAATACTCTTTTCCACAGGCCTTGTTGCACTGTCAGCGAAACTTCCTCACTTATCATGTCTGTACCTAGATGCTACCGGGAGGGAGGTGGGGTGGGGGTGGCAGCGGTGGAGTACTTTGGCTTTCTTCAATGATAGCAGAGTTCAATTACAGTTAAGCTTGTAGCATGGAAGACACAAATAATTATTTAACTTTTTGGAACAGAGTTGTGCAAAGAAAGATTTCTATATAGAAGTGCCAAGACCAAGCTCAGAATGTGATTCGCAGGGTTATTGGTTTTATTTTGAAGACATTAATATACCTACCATAATGTAACATACCTGCTGCAGAACACCTTGAAGAGTGGTGGAGGGACAGAAGGGAGGATGGATCAGTACAAGCATTAATTCTTCTGCTAAAACCAATCACAAGGACATGGATTGACGCGAAGTTAATCCTGTTTGCTGCAGTGAATTTGAGCATCTTGCATTTTGGGAGTTGCTCTGCATGTGTTTGTTATAGAGCAGATAACAAAACTTGAGGCTTGGCGTGAGAGCAGCTGGAAGCCATTAACTGAAAATTAGGATATCTGGCCAATTTAGTTCATGTATCCAGGATTCAATGTTCAGTATGACTGAGGCTAAAATGATCCACTAAATCCCTGTACCTCCCAACTGGTGAAACTGCCATTTGAGATGTTCTAACTGTCTCAATTACATTCAAGAACATTACCTCAAGGACCATTCATAATTAATTGATACAAAGGAGTGTTTCTATATTACTCTTATTTCTTAGCATGTGGGTAATACTAGCAAGACCAAGCTTTTTATGATTGCCCTTAGGCAGTAATGCTGAATTACCTTGTTAAAATTGTTGCAGTCCTGATCGACATCGTTTGCATGATGATGAGATGGAGAATTCCAGTATATTGATCCAGTGAGAATAAAGTAAAAGTATACAATAAAGATGAAGGCACAGTACAGTAGCACAGTGATAAGCACTGCTGCTGCCTCACAGTGCCACGGACCTGGGTTCAATCCCAGCCGTGGGTCAAAGTATGGAGTTTTCATGTTCTCCCTGTGTCTGTGTGGGTTTCTTCCGGTTTCCTCTCATTGTCCAAAGATGTGCAGGCTAAGTTGATCGTCCATGCTAAATTGACCCGAGTGTCAGGGTGTTAGCAATGTAAACATGTGGGGTTACAGGGCCTGGATGAGATTATTGTCGATGCAGACTCAATGGGCAAAATTGCCTCCTTCTGCACTGTAGATTCTAATGAAAATTAAAGGGGAAATTGAAGGCAACAATCAACCCATCTGCTGAGACAGGTATATATACTTTATCTGATCTATGAACAAGTAGTTCTGGTCAGCATTTATATTTCAGCTAACGCTGCTAAAAAAAAAAATAAGCTTAACTAGTCTTTATCTCAATGTAGTTTGTGGTCCCTTTACATGACAAATTGGTTGCTGTAAGTCCATACATTACAACCAAAACAACGACTACAGTACTTCATAGGCTACGAAAAAATATTACAATGCTTTGCAGACAGATAGGTGCTGTGTAAACACATTACTTTTTGATGAATTGCTGCAGTTGCATCCTAAAGATCATATATTCATCAGGCTCAGAATAGTGTTTGGGTACACCATGCAGAAGATCCCATAAGTGTTTGTTTGTGTCATCTTGTAACCTTTAAGCTTGATTCTAATAGTTTATGTTAAAAAAATCAACATCGCTTACAACGCAAACAAACACCTTTCATCTATATTGTGGCTTTAATGTAGCAAAATAGTCCTGTTAAGCAGCTTATGACGCTTTCAAGACACAATACTGAACTACATAAGATATCAGGACAGGCAAAAAAAGCTTGATCAAACATGCGATTTTAAGGAACGTTTTAAAAGGAGAAGAAAAGTAGAGGGAGAATTTCAGAGCTTAGGGCCAAAGCAGCAGTTAAAATAAGGATTGCAGAAGTGCAGAGATCTCAGATTTGTAGGGTTGGAGGATATAGCATGACTATAACAAGAGAAGTGATGAGGAGCAGCAGCAGCATGGTGGCACAGTGGTAGCACTGCTGCCTCAGTGCCTGGGACCCAAGCTCAATTCCCGGCATAGGTAACTATGTGGGGTTTGCATGTTCTCCCCATATCTGCGTGGGTTTCCTCCAGGCACTTCAGTTTCCACCTATGATCCAAAGATGTGCTGGTTAGGTGGATTGGTCATGCTAAATTCTCTCTCTGTGTACCCGAACAGGTGCTGCAGTGTGGTGACTAGGGGATTTTCACAGTAACTTCATTGCAGTGTGAACGTAAACCTATTTGTGAATAAATAAACTTTGCATCTAGCTAACCTATCAGGTAAAGTCAAAAGTAAAATGCTCACATTCACACAAATATTTTAACTGAAAACAAATCAACGTCTTTACTCAAAAAAATCTGCAATTTTGTCAATACACAAGATTGGAGTATTTTTCAAAGTTCTGTTTTAATATTTTGATAAGAAAATAAAATTTAAATAAAAATACATTTCTAAATCACTAACATGCAGATAAACAAGTGCTGGGTCTTTTAAAAGGTAAAGCTAATATACAACATAATACAACAGTCTGGCAATTCAATATATACACATTAAAATATTAATTGAGAAGAACGTATAAACGATTAACACCAAAACACAAAGCAGGCCTTTTCTCAAAAATGCCTACTCTCGTACCCAATTGCTCAACCATTGATATAAAAATCGGCTGGCAGCAACCATCTTCTTTCATTGGAATTTTAATTAGTGCTGACAACGAGGGACAAAAGATCATTTTCTCTTTTACTGGATTTTGTGTTCTTCGGGAACCACTTATTTTACATATATAATTCTTTTAAAAAGGTGACATTCTTCAATTACCCAAAACCAAAGTTTTACCATGATGTCAATTAACAACAAATGTTCTGTTGCGTTACCTCAAATGCCTAAGTTTTTTGAACTGTTCTACTCACACCACACAATTCCTTGACATGCTGACACTGCGCCTTTCATTCCTCCAAACAGCAATCACATTTCTGTAACTAATCCCCAAGTATTTGACAGGCAGAATAAAATTAAATGCTTGGATATTCACCATCAAGCATTGGGTGAAAACATTCTATGTGCAATACTTAAAAATATATATATGTTTATAGAGACAGAGAGTGAGAGAGAGAGAGAGAGAGAAAGAGAGGGGGGGGGTGTTTTAAGAGTATATTTTAAAGTTGTTGAGTTGATTGATCTTTGCTTACAGAAATACGACAATTAGTCTTCAGCATAGGGAAGAAGTTGGGAATGTTGGGCATGAGGGGGAATAATAATAAGGTCGCTATTGCTAATGAATACCAATGATTCTACCTGTACACATCAGGAGGTAACATTGGGCTCAGCCATACTGGTCTCCACAACTGAAGATCTATCCTCCAAGCGCATTGTTCAGGAATCTGACACAAGGAGAATTTATGAATTTAATATTTGACTTTGTGAATCACTCACTCCCACAACCCCCAACAACCCAAAAAAAAAATCACGACTGTCAATCAACAGGTGTTTTTCGAGTTAATTAAACAAATGGAAATTTGTATTTTATTGGGAAATCATTAACAGCAGCCAATGAATTGAATCAATAATATTTTGTTTCACAAGGAGGAAGAGGAAGCAGGTGCATGCAGCCAACATTCTTGTTCATGGCAAAGAATGATTTTAAAAATACAGTTGCGATGTAAATACTTTTGGGCCCTCATTACATATAACCAAAACATTGAACCGCATCTTTTCAGGGAACTGGGCACAGTAAATCATCACTCAACTTCTTAAAATCAGAAGGATAACAAAGTAAAAGTGGTGACACATTTGGGACGGCACAATGGCATAGTGATTAGTTCTGCCGTCTCATAACATCGCGGTCCGGGTTAGATTCTTGGCTTAGGTCACTGTGCAGAGTCTGCATTGTCTCCCCATATCTGCAGGGGTTTCCTCCAGATGCCCTGTTTTCCTCCCACAAGTCCAAAAGACGTGGTTAGGTAAGTTGACCATGCTAAATTCTCTTGCTGTGTATCCGAGCAGGAGCTGGAGTGTGGCGACTTAGGGATTTTCACAGTAATTTCATTGCAGTGTTAACATAAGCCTACTTGGGACACTAATAAATAAACTTTAAACTTAGATGAGTATCAGTACCAGTGGGTTGCAGATATGTACTCCAGTATGAGTCACCAACATTGGGAAATTAAAACACAAATTGCTCATTGCTAATGGTGCTCCTTTGAGATTTTTGTGTGTGATTATTTTAGAACTTAGAATCTACGAATACCATATTAAAGTATCCTACTATAAACCAATTTTGTCCTATCATTAGTACCTTTATTTATTTAGTACCTGGAAATATGAAGAGTTGATTTGTAATTAAAATCCAGTATATCTGATGAAATACTGAACTTTCCTCCACATCCCGTCCAGATTATTAATATTAAAAAAAATTATGGTCTTGACTCTACAGTCAAAAATATTCAAGTATTTATTAAAGTTACGATCTTCTGAGATGATAGGAGCCATAAGACACGATGTTTGACTCTGAATAGCAGCATATGCAGGGAATGCCAAAACTCAAACTGCTCGCAGCCTGTTTAGGGAATATTCAAAGAAGCCAGTTTGAAGTTAACACAATGAATACTGTGCATGCATGGTGTATGTGTGTATGAGAGGGAGGGAGATGGATTGGATATTACAATTACTGTGGGGGAAAAAAACTGAATGATTCTCACGATCGGCAGAAGTTACAGACCTTCCTAGGATATTAAAACAAATATTTAACAGCCTCCATTCAGCTCATTTTTCATTAAAAGACAGAAAAATATTTAAACTATACAAAAATACCTCATACAAATTTAGGACATTTGGGCAGATCTTTAACATGTGATGTGGCAGAAAATGAAATGAAATACACACAACAGATGCACAATGAATAACCACGTTAGGGCCAAACGGATCATTCAACTGATCTGCTAAAAATTGATATTTGTATCAGTTTTTTAAAAAAATCATAAATTAAGATCATCTGGAGAAGTTCAGATGATTAAAGTGCATTAAAATATTTTGTGGACTTCACATAAATGGTCTCCCTCACTAAAACATTCTGTACATTTACTAAAGGCCAGGCTCTTTGGTCTCTCATCCTTGGAAACACCAGTACGTGACTGACAAAAATTCCAAGAAATTCCAGAGACTTTTCCTGTGGAGCTTCAGCAGCTATCAAGTCCTCTCTTCGACTGGGATTATTTTGTTCCAATAGGATTTTCTCTGTAACAAAGAAGTAATATTACGGTGACTAACTTCCTGAGGTTCCTCATTACTTTATGAAAATGAACTCCAAAGAATCAAAGTAAAGAAACTTAACAATGTGTCATTAATAAGAATACATCATTCTCAATCTCCTAAAATTGATTTTAGGACTACTGCCAACTGAATTCTTAGAGTGAACTTCTCAATAGTGACATGATGCACTGGTATAACCCATAGCAAGAGCTGAACAAAGGCTTGGGTTGACAAATTGACAGCAACATTGGTGCCACACAAGAGTTGATCCAGCATCATCTCCAATGAGAGAGAATTTAATCTTCTCTTTTTAACTTCCACCATCAGTGAATCCCTCAACGTCAGCATTCTGGAGTTACCAGTGATCAGAAACTGAACTGAGCCAGTCATATAATTACTGTTAACACAGGGGCAAGTCATACGACAGAATTCTGTGGTGAGTAATTCATGTTCTGATTCCCTATTGCCCACCCATACTCAATCAAGAAGCTTGACATCATCCAAGAAAAAGCAGCCATTTGATTGGCATCCTATCCACTGCCTTAAAGTACTCATTCTTTCCACTGCTTGCGCACAACGGTAATAGCGTTTCCCATTTACAACATGTATTTCAGCAACTTGCTAAAATTCCTCTGACAGCACCTCCCAAACCCATAACATCTAGAATGACAAAGGCAGCAGGTGCATGGGATTGCTGCCATCCACAAATGCTGTTCTCAATCTCTCACTGTCCTGTCTTGGAACTTTAGCCTTCCTTCAGTTGGTGAGTCAGAATAGTCTTTGAGTACTTTGGATATAGCTACACCACAGTGCTATTGGGAGACAGCTCATCACCTCATTCTCAAGGTTAATAGGGATAGGAAACAAACGCTAGCCTTTTCAAAAACCAAAACAAACCTGAACAAATTGGAAATTAAACCAATACTTACTCGCTGCCATATGTCGCACGTGTTGATCTTTTAATTCGGTACTGTTCGTGAAATTCAGCCAACTTATCTACAACTAAGATTATTTGCTTAAGAGTTTTAAAGGTGACTCTTGAATCTTGAATAGTAAAGTGGGCATATTCCTCTTGCTCTAGCTGAGGACCTTGATACACATCTATACTCCCACAAGCATCTACAGAGAAATTTCAACATAATGTTAAAAACATATTTAAAATGAAAGCATCGGCATTCTTCACATTTTCCCTCAGTAACTTAGTTCACCAGTTTATCTAAAGGATGTGTCAACACAGTAGCAACACATCATTCTTTATTTTACAATCACAGGAGTCCTTTTGAAGACACAGATCACATCCAGCTAATTATTTTCCCGTTTGAAGTTAAGTGCAAGACCGAAGGAGGTGAAAGTAAGAAACTCGCATTCATCATTGAGGAATTTTGGAAACTCACCTTCCATTTTCTGCAGTCTGGACAAGTTGGCATAGAACAGAGAAAATATCCTTTCAGCTTCCCGGTCACAGTCAATGGCTAGTTGGATATTTGCTGGAGAACCCCTAGAAACAAAGACAAAAACAGTGGCAATTCCAACACAGGAAATAGACCCTTATATTTGTTAAAAATGCCTGAATTTAACAATTTGAATAACAGATTTGGACTAACTATTCTCTCTATCCTAACTCCACTGCAAAAAAAAAATCAAATACGGGTTGAACCCATATATCAAGAACATAATGGGCTAACGGTATTAGAAATAGACAAGATGCACAAATTGAACAACTCTGCTACTTTCACACTAGACATAACTCCTACAGTTAACAGATCACACACATTGAAGTATATAACAACTACTAGAACTCATTCCTATGATTGACTTCCTAAGTAGATAAGAGATCAAAATTACTGTAATGAACCCTTTGCTAAGTGTCATTTGGACTAGTATGAGGTTTCTAACTATCTGGCATCATAGCTACTAGGGTTTTATTCTGCTGATAAAATGTCTACGAAACTATGAACATACATTTATTTAGAATTAGAAACGCAAACAGAATAATGTTAAGCAAAGTGAAACAAATTCAGGTTTAATCAACATTGGTGTATTCGTTAATATGACATTAAGCATTAAGAGTCAGTTATATTGGGAGACTTGAAGCAGAAACAAACGAGTTTGACAAACACCTTTGCTAAACTTACTATTTCCTGCAAGTTTGCATTGGTATCTTTACAGATAATTATATTTCACTTTTTGATCTTCATTTATTGCTCTTGTTTGGAATCAACCTGCACATTTAAAGGAGCTGGACCAAGAAAATAGTTCTTACTCCAGAGAATGACTCACCCAGTACAACTTGTACAGCCAGCGGCTTTCTCATCTGTATTTTTGCAGCAAATCCAGCTTCCAGATAAAAAAGCACAAGGGTGGTAAACTTGCAGCCTCTTGGGATTGCAACGGCTCACTCTGGTGATCATCTCAATCCATTCATTGGCCTCTACACAGTTACTAGCTTGAACATAAAGTGGTCTTTCGGGTCGATCGACACAGAGGACTTGAAACATCTGAAACCAAAAATGGAATGATACTCAAATCTTCTTTTGAGTCGACAACAATCAGGGTTAGGAGAGTTCAAAGTGGTATCTGTATTGCTTCTTTAGACTCATCAACACAATAAGCTAGTGCCTGATGTGTGTAACCAAAAATATATCTTCCTATTAAGTAAGACTAGCATTCTAATTCCATAAACAAAACTAAAATTCAGTACAATTTTTGTTAAAATAACAAAAAAACTAAGAATTGTGCTGTCTGTGGATAGATCCAAAGGACAGAACTCCTCAATACTTCATCTGAAATTAAGACTAGTAAAGCTCGAGAGAAAGATTAGGCAAAGTCTAACTTCAAAGAAGTTCAAAGATAATCTCATTCATCCTAAAAAGATTAATTGAGAAGCCTTCAGTGCTCCTGCACCACATATAACTGCCCACTATACCTTCCGAGTATGCTAAAAACTCATTTTTAAGAAAAACTGAGCTAGCTCTGCTGTTCATAACTACACTCCAGAAATTGTATGAGAGATCAGCTAGAAGCCTCCTTCAAGGTGAATGAAACAATAATTCAAGTGACTGTAATGGAGGGTGAATCAGCCTACTTCTTCCTCTAGACCATCTCTTCAGGGCACTTAATTTGGATCGACGGTCACTCCTATGGAAATTGGAAAATTTACTTGGACCACAGTTAAAAGATCAAATTTTCCCCATAAAAGGCACTAAAATGATGGCTGCCATGAGGTTAGGGTACATAGAAATGATGTAAAGGAATGGCAGGCAAAACTTGGTTGGTCAGAAGTTGTTGACTCCTTGTGACAATGGAGTTACTTGAAAGGAAATTTAACTAAATGCCAGCTTCTATAAATGGGCTGGATGGAAGTGAACTTCTGATTCATTACATGAATTCTGAAAGCAAGCTTACAATCCAGCCATTATGATGATGACATGGTGTGAGCAATTGATGGAACTCCTGGCCACATGTTATCTCAAAACAGTTGCTGGAATTTGACTTTACATGCAAGCCAAATATCATGAAAACCAGGAATTTACCATTGAGGATTTCTTGCCAAATATCAACCTATCTTAAATTTAGCTTGACTAGATATAAATTAAGAACAAAAGGTAATGGATCACATCATAAAGAAAAGTACACAGAACATAGAATGTTACAGCACAATACAGGCTCTTCAGCTCTCGATGTTGCGCTAACCTGTGTAACCAAAAACCCATCTAACCTACACCATTCCAATATCATCCATATGTTTATCCAATGACCATTTAAATGCCCTTAATGCTGGTGATTCCACTACTGTTGCAGGGAGGACATTCCATGGCCTTACTACTGTGTAAAGAACCTACCTCTGACATCTGTCCTATATCTATCACCCCTCAATTTAAAGCTATGTCCCCTCGTCCTAGCCAACTCCATCTGGGGAAAAAGGCTCTCACTGTCCACCCTGTCTAATCATCTTCTGTGCCTCTATTAAATCACATGTTACCCTTCTTCTCTCTAACAAAAATAGCCTCAAGTCCCTCAGGCTTTCCTCATAAGACGTTCCCAATATGCCAGGCAACATCCTGGTATATCTCCTCTGCACCCTTTCCAATGCTTCCACATTCTTTCTATAATGCAGAGACCAGAACTGTATGCAATACTCCAAGTGTGGCCGCACCAACGTTTTGTACAGCTGCAACATGACCTCATGGCTCCAAAACTCGATCCCTCTACCAATAAAAGCTAACACACCGTATGCCTTCTTAACAACCCTATCAACCTGGGTGCCAACTTTCAGGGATCTATGCACACGGACACCGAGATCTTTCTGCTCATCCACACTACCAAGTATTTTACCATTAGCCCAGTACTCTGTAAAAGCGATCAATCTATATAAGTCTTCCTCGGGGGACAAAGCAAGCAATCTGATCGATTCAAATTAAGAGGATTGCTTTCAAAAAAACATTGTGGATGCATTATATCTAGAATTTGAGAGACAGACACAGCTACAAGTGAGGTTATTATTTTGGTTCTTGAAGTGTCTAAGAACATTTTAATACATTAGAGGCTGTATGTAAATATAAACTGTTCAGAGTTTGACATTTGTCAGACTTTGGCAAGAACAACATTTATTTGGTACAGCAGCTTAAACAATTCATCAAAGTGCAATGTGGAAGCAGCAGAGATACCAGGTAATCATATTGCCAAATTCTAATACACTAAACCAGCTGCAATGATAGTTCACAGATGTCCTGATTTCCAGTCTCACATTAATCATTTCCTGAACTGACTAGTTGGAAAGAGACACTATCTGTTAAGACTAATGCAGAGGGCAACAACATAAATATATATTACTGGGGCGACATGTTACAGTGGTTAGCACTGCTGCCTCACAGCGCCAGGGATCCAGTTCAATTCCTGGCTTGGGTAACTATCTGTGTGGAGTTTGCACATTCTCCGTATGTCTGCTTGGGTTTCCTCCAGGTGCTCTGCTTGCCCACAGTCCAAAGATATGCTGGTTAGGTGAATTGGCCATGCTAAATTCTGTATATCTGAACAGAAGTGACTAGGGGATTTCCACAGTACCTTCTTTGCAGTGTGAACGTAAGCCTACTTATAACTAACAAATAAACTTCAGCCAAACTAGATGAATGAATGGTGTGAGAGACGAGCTCAGAGTCCAAGAGAATGGGGTCAATTTAGATGAAGACGGCAACCCAATGGGGCCACATTATTTTGATATATCAATAACCAAGTTCAACATCATTAGACCCTAGAAACATGAACCATGCCAAAACATATTGAAACAGTGCTGTCTTCTTCAATTAAATTTTGTTTTAGCTCCAGCAAAAAGAAACATTCATTACAGACGCAGGTATTATTCTTGAAAGAGCAAAGCCACTTAGAAGTTAAAACCAATGGTGGCTCAAGCATATAATTCATCCAAAACTTTAAGATATGAATGTTTTTTTTCTTGATGTCTTTTAAGATTCACTGTTATGCTCTGCTATTCTTAACCCAAACTACACATAATCCAACAGTGAATGAAAATAGTAATTTACACAAGTTGCAGACATCAAATGTGAGCTTGCATATGAGGCAACGATGTTATTTAGAGTTTCAGACCATGAAATAATCTTGACCGTCACGGGACTAGAGGAAAATTAACTATTTTTTAACCTTTGAGTATAAAAATCAAGAATACCCAACAACATGAACATTTTTACTTCAGAAATAAAAAAGCGGACAAGATTAAATCCAGCTATACAAAACACAAATACTGCAGTAGCTGGAAATTGGGAACAAAAAAACTGCTGAAAAGGGTACAGGTCAGGCAACATCTGTGCAGAGAGAAATTGTATTAACTTTTTGATAGTCCTTTATCAAACCGGCTATGAGCAAAGGTCACCAAATGGGAACGTTGATTGTTTTTTGGCCTGTGTTTTCTGGTTAAATTTAAGAAGAACAGTTTCTGCTTAATTATACTGCTCAAGTATTTCCACAAGCTATTTTAGAATGGATTGTCACGTACATTTTTTTTGTTGAAGCATCTTTCTTCAAGTTTCTCAACTGCAACAATGTTCTTATTCAGGATACTGTATAGGGACTCTTTACCTGTGCAAACAGATTAAGTACATAATTAGTGTTCACCACTATCATTTTGGAGAGTAGTATGATCAAACTTAATAAAGTAACAATTCAACGAGAGTCTGGCCACAATATTTGCTAATGGAAACAACCAAAGAAATGTTTTGCACAATACTGGAATGCTTCTATGAGCCCAAAGGTACCTTAAGTAAAAGAATCAGAATTTGCACATTCCCCTTCTTGGCCCTGATATCTTTTAAAACAAGTGGTTTAGATTAAAAACAATTATATTCTTCCTGTCTTTAAAGCAAGCTCAATACTTATGCTGGGGGATCCAATTCCAAAAGGCAAGTGGATGCAGAGGAACTAGGTTACATCGACAGCCAACAACTGGGGAAAATGTCAACTTTAACATCATTTGCTAATTAGATGAGGTTTTCCTCTCCCTTGGTGATTAGCTGCATATTTTGAAGTGATGAAAGGGTTCAGTTCATTTATTATTCTGTGTATTCTGGAAACACTTTTGCACCTGATCCTGCAACCAGCTAACAGACTAGCACAAAAATTCCATTGCAATGCACCAGATTATCCCTCCTTCATTCACAAAGAACACAAAATCAAGCTTGTCAATAAACGAGTCTCATCTTTTAGGAACAAAAATATTTGATTACAAAAATATTACATCTAAGGCAACATATTGATGGAATGCAAACCTTCAAAATCAGATACAATGGTGTACATGTTATGACACTGGAATAGCAAACCAGAGTTCTGAACTAAAAAGCCAGTGAACATATGCTCAAATTTCACCATGGCAGTTTTTCAAATTTTAATTCAGTTTATAAAGAGAATCTGTAAATAAAAATCTGCTATCAGTCAAAGCAAATTGTCTACAAAGCAAGTTAATATTGGGAAGACCAAAATCATTGCTTCCAGTTCTCAGGTAGGAGTGAGCTTGGAAATAGTCAACATTGACTCCAATCTCCATGAAGTCTTGGTTTCAAATCAAATTTGGCCACAGAAACCTTGTTTCCTGATTACTATCTACTGCACTCCCTCAGCCAAATAAATCAAAACTCCAGCTAGCACCATGGTAATAGTTGTAACAGCTCAAAATTAGACACTCATGTGGAACTCTAAACAATTGGCAGCAGGGGAATTATAACACCATCATAATCAGTAAGCTTTTGGCCAAACAAAACCCTCACTCCATTAATAAATCTGACTCACTAAGGGACACAGAGAACCATTCCAAGAGTACAAGCAGGTATAGCTGAAAACAAGGTGCCACCTGGTGAAGCTACAACACAGGGCCACCTGTATAATGGACAGCAAATGTGTACACTATAGGAAAACTAAGCAATCTCACAAACAGTGCCACCAAATGTCTATTCAAAGTTGAGGATTAATGGTGTTGACATTGTATGTTGAAACAACATAATTCAAATTCCATTGACGATTCTGAAACTCATTTTGCCCTCGAGTCTAGCCAACTTCCTCTCATTAATCCTTCAAGGATTTACCAATAGCTAAGTGGTGGAGGCACATATTGCCATTTTCTTCCATTTCATCCAAGATTAAAGATGCCTTGTATAGGTCAAAAAAAAAGTTGGGCTGCAGCACCAAAAATGGAGTCCCAATAATTTATGGTTTGAATTCCAAATTGCGGATTGTAGTATAAATTTGTCCATCTGTGGTTTGGATTTGAAGGACAAAGCAAAACAGATGAAACTTGCCAGAAATTAATTTAACAAGAATCTCCAAAGATCTTCATTAAACTGGTTGCTAATCTTGGGGATTTTAATCAAAACAGTGTGCACTCTGTCTCTATAAGAATGACTGTAGAATTATAGAATGGCTATGGTACCAGAGGCACTTGGGAGTTGCCATGCCCACATCTGCTTTATAAGAGTTACTCAGCTAGTCCTCCTGCTTTGCCCTTTACACGTGGTCCTGCAAACATTTTCTTTTGAGATTATTCAATTCCCTTTTGAAAATCACAATTAAATCATCCAACAGCATACACATAGCTTACGGATTCCATCTCCTAACCATTCCTTGTAAAAATGCTTTTCCTCATGCCAACTTTGGTTCTTTTGCTCATCACCTTAAATCAATGTCCTCTGGTTCTCAGCTCTTTAGCTAATGAGAGAAGTTTCTCTCCATCTACTCTGTCCAGAGCCCTGATAATTTTCAATACCCCTATCACTTCTCTTTACAACCTTCTCTTCTCAAAGGAGAAGATTGGCTTCTTTGTCAATGTGTCCACAATGAAATCTGTGATCCTCAGAACCATTCTTGTAAACTCCTCTAAACCTCTTGAGTGCATTCTTCCTAAAGTGTGGCAGCCAGAATCAGACAATACTCTGTATTCAATATTGTCCAATTCTGGACACTATCCCTTTTACTCCACGAGCTTCCACATTGTTTACACACCTGTTACATGGTATTTTACCAAATATCTTTTGGAAGTCCATGTAAAAGCACATCAACTGCGTTACCCTCCAATTCTGTTATATCATCAAAAAGCTTATTCAGGGTGACACACCACTTAGCACTGCTGCCTCACAGCGCCAGGCACCTGAATTTATTCTGGCCTCAGGTGACTATATGCACTTCTCTCTGTTTTCCATGTGCATTTCCTCCAAATGCTCCAGTTTCCTCCAACAGTCCAAAAACGTGTAGATTAGGTGGACTGATAATGTTAAATTGTCTCTTAGTATGAGTACATAAGTTAGGGGATTAGTGGGGTGAATACATGGGATAACAGAGATAGGGACTAGCTAAGATGTTCTGTCGGGACTGTTGGTGCATACTCAATGGGCCAAATAGCTGCCTTCTGCACTATAGGAATTCTATGACTTTGCTAATTTGTTAATTTGTTAAACACTTTTCCCTCTTAGCAAACCCACAGTGGCTTTTCTTAATTAGTCCACATTTATCCAAGTGACTGCTAATTTGTTCCCACAGAATCACAGACTTATCACAACACAGGGAGCCATCCAGCTTATCGTGTCTATGCCAGCTCTCCAAATAAGCAGTGCACCATGTGTAATTTTTCACTTTCTTCTGAACATTCCTCCTTAGTACACCCAATCTATTTAATACTTCCTCTTTATCTTCAATTAACGTGTTTCCCTGGATTGCTCTTCATTCTATTCTGTTGCTAGAAATAGAAAATCTAATCTAAACCACTGTAAACCCCAAATGTTCCCGACACTTGATCCACTTGTCCCAGATCATTCCCCAGAACCATGTCCAAAAATACTTCCTTCCTAATTTAGTTGGAAACACACTGATGCAGAAAATTCTCCCAAATACACTTGAGGAACTCTTCCCCACCTGGCTCCCCCATCTAAATTATTTTGCAGTTTGCATTAGGATATTAAAATCCCCAATGATAATTATTAGCTTACCTTTCAAATTTGCTACTATGCATCTTTCTCATTTTATAGTGGCCTAAAAAATACATATAGTAGTGGAATGTTTCTTAACTGATTCTATTCTCAATTCCCTCTGCACCATCCTCTGCAATATTAATATTCCAGTTAACCAATATTGCCACCACTCTTCCGTTCTTTCTACCCCAATCTTTTCCTTTCTTTCCTTCCCGATGTTTCCTGGACACCTTGTATCCAGGAATATTTAGCACTCAGTCCTGTCGTGTTTTGAGCTGTCCCTCTTATTGGATGGCAACATACTCCCATGTGGCCACTTGCATTTACAGCTCACCAATTTTATTTACCACACTCTACGTATTCAGATACATGGACAAGGCAAGTGGATGCGAGGAATGTCGGACCAGCCATGATTCCATTTGAATGTTAGAGCAGGTTTGAGATGCTGAATGGTATATTCCTGCTCCTATTTCTTACAGTTATGGTCTTGTATCTAATTTAGACCTTAATGCAGTTTAAACCTTCCCCAATAGCATTAGCAAACGTTCCACAAGCACATTGGTCTTGGTTCTGTTTGGGTCTCATTGTCTTCAGAAATGCCAGGAATCTCAAGCTGTCACTTCTCCAGCATATGGGGGTTATAGATAGGTCTATGGCTTGGTAGGTATAGATGTGATCGGAGCAACTTGTGGGCCAAAGGGCCTGTTTGTGCAGTAATGTTCTATGTTCTATCTCTTTAGACATGTATTCATCTTCTTTCTCTACTCCATAATCAAAAGCACGTGGCAGAGTATAAAATTTGGAGATTACAACTATTATGGTCCTGCTTGGTAGTTTCTTCACTTGTTCATAAATTCTGCCTGCAGGACCTTGTCCCTCCTCTTATTTATGTTGTTGGTATTGATATGGACCGTGACTGCTGATTGTTCACCCTCACCTCTCAAAGTATTCTGCACTGCTTAGTGACAACATTTTGCCAAAAATGTCAAACATGTGGTTGATGATTTGATCTGGCAGAAAACCAGCCATTATATAATTTCCATTCAGAACTCTTCACCCAATTAAATATGTACAGGGAGAAAACGTTTTGGCAATTGCAAAAAAGCCGTTGTAACTATAACACCTATTCAATTTGTTGACATTTATGCTTCTGCAGAATGTTCATGTAAATAGGCAGAAGTACCTTGGATGATATTTTTCATGCATTTAAATGGTAAATACTGACCAACAGAATGGAAGGCTTGCCCCAAAAGTGAAAAGGAAAAAAAAAGAGAACAAATAAAATTAAGTCAGAACAGCATGGTAAGAATAAGTCACTCGCTGTTGCAAATTCCCTTAAGGTTCTGCTGCAAAGTAAAGTTGATTTATTAATCACAAGGCTTATATTAACATTACAATGAAGTTATCGTGAAAGTCCCCTATTCGCCACATTCTGGTGCCTGTTCGAGTCACTGTTAGATTTTTCTAACACAGATATATCTTCCTCTGAATTGTAAACTGAAATGGCACTTCTACTTCCTCATTAAACAAACTGATTTAATATGGATATAAAATGATTTGACAAAGCATTCTCTTGCTTCAAAGAACCATATGTGAGCATCCATATTCTTTTGTTGCATGTGATCACAAGTTGGAATAGTGTTACATTTTGGTCAGCAGACAAATATGGAGTTAATTTAACACATATTGAAATAAAATTTTTGATCAACTGCCTAGATTAATCCTGAGAATTTACTTGACATTAAAGCAAACTACACTCTTGATACATCATTTCAAAATCAAAAAACAACTCATTGTTGTTCAGCAGTAATATGAATCATATTGATACTATGCTGATCTAGGTGCAGGTTTATTTTTAAATTAAAATTTCTCCATGTTGAAATTATTCAATCCTAAGCTTTAAAATCG